>CP139505.1:171771656-172373336 GCA_021014915.2 Artemisia tridentata subsp. tridentata | reverse complement strand
ATTCTCACTTTGATCTTGTGGGTCCTTTACTTCTGTATGTGTGACTTTCATCTCCACCTTCTTTTCCTTGTACAACTGTTCATCGCTTTCTGTATCACTGGAATCTTGAGCAACTTCTAAGCTTGGTGATTCTTCTTGATGTTCTTCAGAAGGATCAAGTGCTCTGGATGATCCCTGATCACGCTTCCTGAGCACAAATCGTGTCGTTGTCTTGGATGCCGGAGATGATATGGTAAGAAGAGTCTTTGCAGCTTGGACCACTGTAGCCACTCCTTTACCTTTGCCCTCTACTTCAGGCAATGGCTTACTGCTCTCTACAGCAGGTTCTCTGAGGACAACTCCTTTCGTAGCACCTTTTGTTGATTCAGCGTGTTCTTTTGCACTCAGCTCCAAAGCTTGTAGTAGATCCGGATCATCTTCATCTCTCAGACCTAGTTCGGGTCCCACCATCTCTTCATCATCATCTTGACTTTTCGTCTTGATTTTCTTGGATTTCAACTTCTTGCTTGATGCCTTCCTTTTGATCTTCTTCTTTTTCTTAGATCCCTCAACTACTGTGGGTGCATCCTTTCTTTTCTTTGATTTGGATTTAGATTGAGTTTGTTTGATGGATTTCTGGGTTTCAGGTTCAGGGGTTTCGGCTTCACTTCTTACCTTCTCAGAGAGAGACTTTTGATATCCCTCAACTTTGCTCAGATATTCCATATAATAGGATGCTTGACGAATGTTATCTGAAATAAGATGCTCAGGAATAAGCTTTCCAAAGACTTCTTGTTTGGCTCCTTTAGCAGCCCATTTAAGATTTCCCAGAACAAATTCTTCAGATGACAAGTGGAGAGGAGAATCAGCTCTAGGATGGAACTTGTGAAGAGAGTAGAGGTGATTGATTATCATTTTAGTGAATCTGATGCTAGGAATTAACATCTTCCTCACTGTCTTCCTGCTGGCCAGATTAGATTCCAGTTTGGCTTTGTCTTCTAGGAATGTGTGAATGGAGTGAACGAATTCTTCCCAGATCCTTTCAGCGAAATCTATGTTGGAACGTTTTATGATTCCCCATAGAATTTGAAGCACTGGAGCCCTAGGTCTTTCATATGCAGAAGTCTTCCCAGTAAGACATAAGTTGAGGATGGTGGCGAATGTTCTCCATGGTTGATACATCTCACTGGTGACTACCGCCGACACCTTGAGAACGGTTGATGGATAACCCAGATCATTGAGGAAGTGGACGAGAGCCTCGGATGAAGGAGGTTGAGTAAAGGGTTTATCAGTGACAGCAGGTGAGATTTGAAGAGCCTCTCTGATGGTGTCTGATGTCAGCTCGTACCATTGTTCATCTAACTGACAATGGTAGTTACCAGTGTCTTTGTTGAGTTCAATAGTATTCCAGAACTGTTGAATGTATATGGACGGAACGGTTGCACATGCCGTGAATGCTCTGAAGAAGTTAGTATCCCTTAAGATATCAACAGATATCTTGTAAATCGGATTGGGTTGAGGTCTTGCCACATCGATATAACAGTTACTCCTTCCAATAGGGATCCATTTGTTCTTAGGAAGGATTTGTTCATCTGTGCGAACTGGTGCTGAGACTGCAGGGTTTGGTTCAGAGGAAGTGGTGATCCCTGTATCTGACATTGTATCTACACACACATTCATAGGACAAAAGTATGTCTATGCAAGTTAGATGGGAATCAATCCATGAGGTTAGCACAGAGACTGTATGTTCATAACAAAAGACTACAGTAGATCAAGTAGCACCCAATTGTGAGAGACCTAAAATGCAGAGACCATCTTTCACATTATAAAGAATTAATTGCACAGCTGCATTTGTAAGCATGTAGACAAAAGAATAGGCATAGCATGACAATACAGACAAATTGCATCCATGACCAAGTAGACAAATAGCATCCATCTTCATAGGCAAACCGCATTAATGATCAATCAGACAAACCGCATTCATGACAGATTTAGACAAACCGCATTTGAGATTGTTTAGACAAACCGCGTTAGTGATTAGTTAGACAAACCGCGTTCGTGATTAAACAGACAAACCGCGTCTGTGACAAAACACACAAACCGCGTATGAGACGATTTGAATAGACAAACAGCATTCAAGAAAAAATCACACAAATAGCCCGATTAACATATCATAAAGCATCCTACACCCTAGATCATGTAGAGAGTACTCATTACAGACTTCACATTATGCAACCATCTCATGACATGCCAATCACATAATCCCACATAGAGTTAAATCACCACACATTGCAAATATATCGACACATGCTAGACAAACCGCATTGAAGAATATACCGCCACTTAATCATCAAATCATACAATACTATGCGGATGTATGCACATACGACCACAACACAACAAGATCTTATATTAAACAACCCAATCACAGTCCACAATCATTCTAACTAAACCAACAATCATTCGACTTAATCGCATCTAACCATGAAAGAACAAACAATCGTCTTAACAGTTACTCAAATCAGATTGCTCATTTGATTAGTGATAAAAGAGACCCATTCTACCCTAGAGACTTATTAATCGAACACTGATTGAACGAATCCTAGACTCATGAGCGATTTTGACTTTTGGAGTCAAACATCGCTCGACTAATCTCACCAATCCAACTCACAACTTGAATGATTACGCAATCAGAGCACATAAGATTTATCAATACATTCATAACCACAAATCCCATCAATCAAAACAAGAAAAAACAAACTTACCTAGGATCGAATGACGAGTTGAACGGATCAGCCTAAAAAAATAAGTAAGACATTAAGATTCTAGGAATAGTACAGTTATCTACCTACTGATAAGGATGAGAGTCGATCATTACCTAGGAAAGTCTCGATGGATGAATAAAATTGGAGATCGTGGTTAGGTTAGAGATAGAGTGGATAGATCGGTTTGATAATGGAGGAGAGAGAGTGAGGGACAAACCGCGTGTGATAAGAGAATTAAATATCCTCACCTAACTTTGAAGTTTACCTACATGGCACTTTTGGTCCCTGTCGTTGTAGATTAGGCAAACCGCATAGGTAACAATACTAACACCCTATTACTTTGAAGTTTACCTAGATGACACTTTTGGTCCCTGTCATTGTGGATTAGACAAACCGCATAGGTAACAATACTAACACCCTATTACTTTGAAGTTTACCTAGATGGCACTTTTGGTCCCTGACTCTCCAATCAAAATACATTCAAACACTCATCGGTATCCAAACCAGTTACGACACACTAAATCCCTAAGGACTTAATAGTAACCCAGTCAGTTACCCAATGAATACTCATAGACAAGTTTAAATTGCTATTGTTCTCCCCCTCAATCAATGACTGAGCTTTTGTAGAGAGATTTAGACATTGATTGAACAGCAATTTATCACTGGATGAGATCAACGGTGAATGCCTTTAGGTCAACAGAAATCATCAGTATGAATGAACATGAATATGAAGTAATCCATGCTCAGGTGAACATCACCTTGTTGGAGGGACAGCCGTCCTTTTGGCGACGTGCTTTCCCCAAAATGAAGCGCGGGTTGCTATCTAAAGTAATAGCAAACCACAGAGACATGATTTACTTATTAGGATCTACTTCTGTTCGAGCTTCATTTAAAACCCCGTGTCATTATTGAATGACATTTCTAGGGTCGTAAATGTTATCGATATCCAGAAGACATGCCTCCCTCTATCCAAGAACACGTAATACTATATATATACAAGAAACATGTTCCTATATAAAAAAAAGCTATATACACCAAGAAAAAAGGATACATGAGTTTTACTTTGTAACATCTGTACGAGTTTTGAACTGAATTTGTTCAAAAATCATTGTTCCCGTGCATTACCGGTGAGTTTTCCGAACATCCTCTATGGGAGTTGATGTCCCCTTTGGTAGCCACACCTTGAGTTTTTTCATAATGCATTCTGTGAAAGTAGCTGCACGCGGAAACCGTCTCCCTGCACTATCATAAG
Organism: Artemisia tridentata subsp. tridentata; assembly: GCA_021014915.2. NCBI lineage: Eukaryota > Viridiplantae > Streptophyta > Magnoliopsida > Asterales > Asteraceae > Artemisia > Artemisia tridentata. Next base: position 172,369,340 of record CP139505.1, on the reverse strand, counting down.
TATTTTGTATGCATATGTATTGGTTAGTGACTATGGGGTCCTGTCTCAGTGATTTCTTGCAAACATCCTTAGAAGCATTTTCCGTGTCAGTAGGTACCCACTGACAACCAATTTGCTTAAAGATTCTACCAGTTGGCAACCATCTTAGGCACGTTCTAAATAAGCTATGTTCCTGAGGCACCTTAGTGTTTTTACAAGAGAAAGTTTCTTGGTTTTCAGCACTAGATCTATTAGGTTTCCTAGGGAGCTTCATTGATTTTAGAGGCCTATGGTGATTGTTTGTAGACGTAATGGTTGCAGTGTCATGATCATTATCTTCCTTTGTTGGTGTCCTATGAGGCTTATCCTGAAAGTGACTCTTAGCTAATGTTCCCTTATGTCTAGGTTGTGAAGTGACTGATTTAGGCAAACTCTTAGTCTCACCAACTCGGGGAGCACACCTTGGAGAAGGTGTTCCCAAGACTGGTGATTTGACAGACTTAGGATTCACCCTGTTCTTGGCCGACTTCTTTACATCATTCCTACGAGAAGCTAATGAGAAACATTTCCTAATGTTTTGTGCTTGAAGGTGATCATTTTCAGCCTGTAACTCAACAGTGTTTGCGTCATGTAAGGTTTTATCATCATTGACTTTTTCTTGTAATTCACTTAACTTGGTCCTTAGCATTTTAATAGTCGCGTTCTTGGCCACCAGCTGATCTTTCAACTCATTTATCATGAAAAATTCCCGAAAGTCAGGTAATTCAGGATTTTTTGATGGAAGGTTGATTTGGAACTTTTCTTTAAATTGTTGCATTGAAATTTCAAGATCAACACAATGTTTTTCAAGTTTTGAAAATCCTTTTAAAAGTTCATTGTAAACCCTTTTTTCAATCATATCAGGTGATTTGAAAGACTCAGCCGTAGGCAAGGTATTTGACGAACTGTCATGCACGCTTACATTAGAAACAGTATTATCAAGATGAGACAGAAGTACCACAGTGGTCTGTGCTTGGAGTTTTTCAGGTTCGTAGGAATCCTTCTCAGATCTTGTGAAGTCACTTCCTGTGTTAACACCATCATCCGTTTTGTCTGATTTAGTTCCATTCCTACCCAGTTCACCTTTGTCCTCAATGAACCCCTCGACATCCCGTATCAGCAGTAGCAGTGTCGTTTTGTACATTTCAACTTCTGACCCAGTATATTTAGCAAAGCACTCTTTTGTCACTTGGCAGTCATAATTATAATCCATAGTGTATTGAGAGTTGATGAACACTTGGAGTTGATTGTTGATCACATTGAGAGCCGCTCTGGATTTATCTTCAGAATATTCTTTCTTGACCAGCTCTTGTTCAAGTTGATCCAGATATAATGTCATCATGACTGTGAAATCACCAATTTCCTGACCAAAGAGTGAAGCGAAAGCCCGTTTGTACCCCATCACGTATTCAGAATTACCGAACAAAGCCTTAATGTGTGATAGAAGTGAACTGAAGCATTCTACTTGACTTTCCTTTGCATTAGTCAACTGCATATCCTCAAAGCATTCATCCAAGTGTGACTGCGAGTGTGACTCATCAGTTCCAGCAGAGTCAGTATCATTTGTTTCTGTTAGAGATGTGAAATCATAATTCCCATGATCCTTTATGTTATCGTACAGTTTGAGAACCTCCGATATGATGGAGTCTGAGTTAGTCGTCATAGTGATTACAAGATTATGCTGATCTTGTGATTTAACCGAGAAATCGAATCTTTCGCGGGAATTACTAAAATCACCAAGACACAAACCGCCTAGACAAACCGCGTAGACACAAACCGCGTATGTGCCTAAGAGACAAACCGAGTTCACACCAAATATACAAACCGCGTAGGCGCCAAAGAGACAAACCGAGTTCACACCAAGGATACAAACCGCATTGACACAAACCGCGTGTGCGCCAAATAGACAAACCGAGTTCACACCAGAGATACAAACCGCGTGTGTGCCAAGAGACAAACCGAGTTCACAATGGAGATACAAACCGCGTATGTGTCAAGAGACAAACCGAGTTCACACTTGATATACAAACCGCGTGGACACAAACCGCGTATACGCCTTGGGGACAAACCGAGTTCACACTTGAAGTACAAACCGCGTAGACACAAACCGCGTACGCACCGTAGACACAAACCGCGTTGGCACCAACTTCCAAACCTGTCACTATCAAGGCCGTTTGTCCTTTTGCCTAAACAAGTAAAAACGACAAACCGCGTATCCGATGTACCACAAACCGCGTTCAAGAATGTCCCAACTACACAAACCGCGTTCAAGAACACTTCCACAACACACCCACGAATTGCTCCAAAATTACCACACGGTTCTTAGATCTTTGAAACCAAACACCAAATACCACTCTAATACTAATCTTAATCTAGAAAGTACAAAGAAAACTAACATCTATTCACTAAACAAAGTACAAAGATGAAATTTATACTACTTAGTAAAACCGAACTAAAACTTAAAAAAAAAACTACAAATCTAACCAAATCTTAACCAAGAAAAACCTAAAGAACTAAAGAACTACACAACTTTAACATATAACCACCTCTAAACACTAAGCAAGAACACAAAATGAATCGTGTGCTATTAATCAAACCGGACCAAAGAAAAACTTGAAACTACAAATCGACCCAAGTGAAAACACCTCACAAACTACACCAATTCGTGAATACCAACTCTCATGGACCTAACCATGGCTCTTGATACCAATTGTAGGGTATTCACAATACATGAATCACTAGTTTGAGGTTAGTTTGGATCGAATGGAAGAAGGTTTCTAGAGAGAAGTGGGAGCCTTTAGAGAGAGAAAGTAACTAGTGTGATATTAGCTTCAAAAGGTCCAACCCTTCCCATGTGTGGGAAGGGATATATATACTACTACATATTATGTCCCTAGTGGACTGTGGAGCGAGCTGACAGTGGGGAAAGCCCCGACCCACTCCACAAATATAGATATGACTAATACTAATAATACTAAGCTACTGATAATATTACAGATATTCCTACGAGCTATGATGATCTAATAAGTACTCGGGGTGACCGAGTCTTCTGCTGAATATTCATATTCCTAACAGGAGGGAGTGAAGGTATGGGCTTTCTTATGTATATCTGTTCCGTCCAATTTTGGGGGGATTAGGAGGAGAAGCGGGTTATTAACATCATGGGCTTTTGTAAAATTACACATATATCCTCATTATTCATGCACGTTCCATATATTTGACCTAGTTTTCATAATTCACAGCAGCATCTCTGTAAACGGCCTCAATTTTTCTTGTAACACCCGTTTCCTGTCGGACCCCACCCTAGATGAAATATGCTAAGGTTGGATGCGATTGGGTGGTCAACGAAGTCACGTGGAAAGTCAAACCCGATGGTCAAACTAGTAGTCAAAGTATGACTAATGTAGTTATATAAGGTATGATGTATAAACTAGAAGGACCTAAGTTGTCAAGTGTTCAATATGTTATAAGTTAGTTGTGGTTAAATAAGAAAGAATGAGACTTGAGGGGCTAATTATGTCAAAGGGCCAAAGTGCTACCTAACTAATTATATCTAGGATTTTCTAGACTTATCTTCTATTATGGAGATAAGAAGGCCGGTTTTCTAGTGAGAAGAAAAGGAGGGAAAGTAGCTAAGTGATGAATCAAGAAGAAGAAGTGAAGATTATGTGTCTATAGCCTTCCCTTATTTATAATCATTACAAGTAAGTGATCTATGTTCTTATTGTTAATGAGGTGATAGATTATGAGTAAAATGAGTAATCATCATATGATCAAGATATGATCGATGAGTGTATTTGATGGGTTTTGATAACCCTTGTTTATGTATCTTATTGTTGATGATGGTTATGATTAGGAAGAAATGAGGATGATGATGTAACACCCCCAAAATCTGGTATAGCGGAAACGTTCGGGTCATGGGGTGCTACTAAATTGATCATCATAACATGAGGTAATAAAGAACGGAATACATACTCCGTTTTAATTTAATAAAATTAAAGAGTTTACAATATAAATTGAAATTTGAAAGCAAGCCCATAGTTTTAGTTGTCCCAGACAAAAACAAGTCATGGTTTACACATCACAATTATTCATAAAATAGTCTATGACCATTGCACTGCCGCAGCCTTGTCACGAACATTCAGCTTTAAACACCTGAGAAAAACATGCTAAAAGTCAGCAAAAAGCTGGTGAGTTCATAGGTTTAATAGTAATTTAATAGCTGGACCATGTCTATTACGTAAGCACTAAGTTCATGCAACCGAAGCTATAACAGTGTGCATGCATCTAGAAGCATGTTATATATTAAGGCCCGACAAGTGTTTATCCCAGACACTTGTAGTTTCGACATGGTATACGTTCGTTTGCCTATCCGGTCAATCCGAACGGGGACGTTACTCCCAATAGATCTATTTATAACATTCGCGCTTCCCAGCAGGAATTGACGGTTCATGAGTTGGGCATAAGGGACATGGCAGGGCTTAGGCTAATCTACGTAATAGCACAAAAAGCATAAATTGGTCCATAAAAGTTTTGCATGTTTCTCACCCCAATGTAAAACAGTTTAATTAAAGTGGGGCTATAAACTCACCTTGATTTGTTGAGTTGAGTTGTTAGTCTAGTGGGAGTTCGGAAACAGCTTCACACGCAACCTGGATAATATTAACGTTTGAGTATTTGACTTAATACGAATAATGATTTCGATAAGAAATCGCATAACGAGTTGATCGGTGATGTGAGTGTGATATACTTAAGTGTCGGAAGTTCAAAAATTATTGGTATTAATAATAACATGTCGTCTCGGATCGGGTGGAACGAATCGTTGAGGTGGTGGTTAAAATCGTTATATATATTTAACTTGTCGTTAACTATTTGTGTAACATTTTTAAATAATGCAAAATGTGAGGGTGAATTATGTAAAATGAGGATTTGAAGTGAATTGAGCTAAAGCTTCTTTATGGTCCTTAACTTTTGCTGTTTTTACATTTTACACCCTAACGGTATTTACGTTACGCCGTTAGTCCCTAGTTTATAAAATTTACATTTTTAGTCCAAAATTAATCCGAATGACATTTTGGGTTTACCTTTTAATATAACTTCATTTTCCCTTCCTAATATTCTGTTTTGACAGGTTCTAACCATATTTTTGCCGGTTTGGCAAAAATAGTCCCTCGGGGTGATTTTTATTGCAAATTTAGTCCAAAATGACGCAAAAACTTGTGGAAAAATTTTCTAAAAATTTCCGCAGCTTAACATAGCTTATTCAAGCTTAAGTCAATCAATGGTTTGACCAGATTATCCATTTTTAATAAAATGGGCCTTTAACGAGTTTAAATTAAAGCCCGTTAAGATTTTTAGAGGCGAGGGCATGAAACTTGTTTCGGGCCTGAACTTGGGTCATTTTTGTGATTCTAAAAACGTTTGGTATGAGTCCAGTGGGCTTGTGTAACTCAAAGTCTAAATGGGCTTAACTTCTGGCCCAATTCGCAACTGTTAATAAGAATGTTTTTAAAATTTCTAACTATGCTTCAAACGTGCACTGCCCTTCTAAAATGGGTCCAAACAAGTGACGGGTTGACCTCTAAACCCAAAAGTCAAAACGTAAAAACTCTAGTATTTCAGGTCTAATATCGAATGGTGTAAAGAGAGTATGGTATTACGTTTACAAATTTAGAACTAACAGACCCTGAGTTGGCCTAGTTCGCAGGTTTTGAAAACTGAAAAATTATAAAATTTGGCTAAGTGTTGAAACCAGTTTTGTAACTTATGAATTGAGCGTTTTTAAGGGCTTTTAAGGGCGTTTCATGAAAAGTTCTAAACATGAAAAATATAGTTTGCTATATAGTGATGCGAACTGAGGCAAAAACTATATGTGCTACTTTTATGAATTTGAAATTATAGGTTCATGAATAAGGCGAGTTGAGGCAGTTTTTATATTTCAAAACACTTAGAATTATTTTTGTGTTTTGACTTGAGTTTATACGTTGTCATGGTCAAATCAAAATGGGTTTCGTTTGTGCTAATAACGAGTGCATGGGTGATGGGTGAGTGTACCTAGGTGGTCTTTGGTATCTCAAAAATGCGATGGGACAAGGTTCGAACCAAGGAACTAAAATGTGTACGTAGAAATAAATAAACAAACATATACATTCGAGTGTTAGATACAAAATGAAAAATAATGACACATGAGTTTAAACGAATCAAAGCTGAGTTTGAGGACTTACAATCACCTCGAAATGAGGTAAGACTGAGTAGGAATGAACTAGGGTGGCTGAGGACTCCTCGGCTTGCTCGGATGATACAACCCGTTTCACAAGAATTCCCCAAAAGTCGTGATGTCTTTCGAACAAGTTAATGTGAAGTGTTTTGTTATACTTGTGGTGCGTTTGAGAGGGTTCACGAGAGTTGGTATATAAGAGAAATAAGTGTGCATGGTTTCAGTACATGTGGGTATTAAAATATTATACATGTGGGTGGTGAGTATTCCCATCAATACTGTGGACACATTGACAGTGGAAATGTTCAGCTGAAAGTCCTCTTATTGAAGCATGTTTGTAGGAAAAGTTTGAGATGACATTTGAGATACTAGCGTCGGTCAAAAGTTTAAATGTGGCGATCGTGATTTGTCGACATGTTTATTTGTTAGTTCTCCTCGTGGTAAACTTTTAAAAATGTTAAAACTACATTTGGTGCTCTCATTTCAGTGTTTAAAGTTCACAGAATTTACTTATTATTGATCACAGTAGGTCCGAACGTTTGTGAAAAGTTTTCGAATTCAAATAGGTGCACTTCGGCCAAACACTTCGGCAAAATTTCGGGGTTCAGATGTTGGATTCAGGGTTCGCTATTTTGCATATCTATTCCTTGCCAGGTCGTGAATTAAGTGGTAAAAAGAAATGCGTAATTTGTTTCGTAAAAATAAAGGGTTATCGAGGCCTAAAGTTGGGGTGTTGGAGTCGGTTTTCAAAGAAACAAAGCGAAAAAGGAAGCAATATATATATACGTGACATATTTTACTTTTGAAGTTGGGCTCAGTTGTGGGCCGACGAGAACAAGGAAAGAGAAAAAAAAATAACATATACATAGCAACTAAATTTTTGGATTTTGGATTTTGTATTTTGTTAGTTTATGTTTTGTTATTTTATAATTTTCGGTGATTCGCGTGTGAGCTAGTTTCCAGTACTTGGTAATTCCCGTAACAACTCTATAGCTAATTGTTTTAAAATTCTAAATAGACATTTGCAATAATAACTGGTCATTTATTATTATAATCATAGGGTGAAAATTACCATTTGTCACATCCTCCCCAGCTTAGGAAGAAAACCGTCCTCGGTTTTCATTTGGAGTTATCCGTGGATGTTGGGAAAAGGTGTGGGTATTTGCGTTTGATCTCGTCCTCGCGTTCCCACGTGTATTCGGGACCTCTTCGAGAGTTCCATCGAACTTTAACAATGGGTATGCGGCTTTGTTTCAGTCGTTTGATTTCTCGATCCATAATCTCAACAGGTTCTTCGATAAAATTTAATCTCTCGTCAACTTGAATTTCTTCCAGGGGGATAGCGAGTGCTTCATTTGAGAGACACTTTTTCAGGTTGCTCACATGGAAAACATTATGTACCGAGCTGAGTTCTGGTGGTAGTTCTAGTCGGTAAGCTACCGGTTCGATTTTGGCGATGATTTTGAAAGGTCCTATGTAGCGGGGGTTTAGTTTTCCACGTTTTCCAAAACGAATTACGCCTTTCCATGGCGAGACCTTTAGCATGACACGGTCACCAACTTGGAATTCAAGTGGTCTCCGTCTTTTGTCAGCATAACTTTTCTGTCGATCTCTGGCTGCTTGTAATCGACTCTTGATTTGTACTATCTTCTCGGTGGTCTCTCGTACTAGTTCGGGACCAGTAATTTGGCTTTCTCCGACTTCAGCCCAACATATAGGGGATCTACACTTTCGACCATAAAGTGCCTCATAGGGTGCAGCTTTGATGCTTGTATGATAGCTGTTATTGTAGGAGAATTCAGCTAGGGGTAGATGTCTATCCCAACTGTTCCCAAAGTCTATCACACATGCTCGTAGCATATCCTCTAGTGTTTGGATGGTCCTTTCGCTTTGACCATCAGTTTGCGGATGATACGCAGTACTCATGTGAAGGTCGGAGCCCAATGCATCTTGCAATGATTTCCAGAAATTTGACGTGAAGCGACTGTCTCGGTCGGAGATGATAGAGATTGGGACTCCATGACGTGCTATTATTTCTTTCACGTATAACCGTGCGAGTTTATCCATGCCTTCTTTTTCTCTGATCGGTAGGAAGTGAGCGGATTTTGTGAGGCGATCAACGATCACCCAAATGGTGTCGTAACCGCTAGGTGTCCTTGGTAGTTTTGTGATGAATCCATGGTTATACGTTCCCACTTCCATTCGGGGATCTCGGGTTGAGTCAATAAGCCTGATGGTCGCTGATGCTCAGCTTTGACCTTGGAGCACGTTAAGCATTGACTGACATATGTTGCAATGTCAGCTTTCATATTAGGCCACCAGTAGAGTTTCTTCAGGTCTAGGTACATTTTATCAGCTCCCGGGTGGATGGAATATTTGGATTTATGGGACTCGTGCATTATATAATCACGTATTCCTCCCCATAGTGGAATCCAACTCCTGTCCTTGAAACATAATGTTCCATCAGCTCTCCTTACGAATCCGTTTTCACTTTCAGGCATCCCTTTTATTCTCTCATTAGGTATGTTTTCTTCCTTGAGCGCTTCAGCTTGAGCCTCGAGGATTCTAGCTGGTAGTGGTGAGATTATCGTCATACCCAATGATCGTACTCTCAGAGGTTTCGGTCGTTCCTTCCGACTAAGGGCATCGGCTACTACGTTTGCTTTGCCAGGGTGGTATCGAATTTCGCAGTCATAGTCACTGAGTAATTCTAACCAACGGCGTTGCCTCATGTTGAGCTCTTTTTGGTCGAGGATGTGTTGCAAACTTTTGTGGTCGGTGTAGACTACACACTTGGTGCCATAGAGGTAATGTCTCCAGATTCTGAGTGCAAACACTACTGACCCCAATTCTAAGTCGTGTGTAGTATAGTTCTTCTCGTGGGTCTTTAGTTGTCGAGAGGCATAAGCTATAACTTTCTCTCTCTGCATCAACATAGCTCCTAACCCTTTGTGTGAGGCGTCGCAATAGACCACAAAATCCTCACTGCCTTCCGGTAGGGCCAAGATAGGCGCGCTACACAACTTATCCTTAAGCAGTTGGAAGGCTCCTTCTTCCTTATCTCCCCAATCGAACTTCACATTCTTTTGAGTCAACTTAGTCAAGGGCTTAGCTATCTTCGAGAATCCTTCTATAAACCTCCTGTAGTACCCTGCAAGTCCTAAGAACTGGCGTATTTCGGTAGGTGTCGTGGGTGTCGCCCAATCCTTAATCGATTCGATCTTTGCAGGATCCACATGAACGCCTTGACTATCAACCACATGTCCTAGAAATTGAACAGTTGGAATCCAAAATTCACACTTCGAGAATTTTGCGTACAATTTCTCTTCCTTCAGTAATTCTAGGATTAGCCTGAGATGCTCTTTGTGTTCTTCCTTGCTCTTAGAGTATATCAGAATGTCGTCGATAAAGACTATCACGAACTTGTCCAGGTATGGCTTGCACACTCGATTCATAAGGTCCATGAATACTGCGGGTGCGTTGGTTAAACCAAATGGCATGACCTGGAATTCGTAGTGACCGTAACGGGTTCTGAATGCCGTTTTAGGAATATCTTCTTCCCTAACTCTAAGTTGGTGATACCCGGATCTTAAATCGATTTTGGAGTAAATACTTGAACCTTGAAGTTGGTCGAATAGATCATCGATTCGTGGGAGTGGATAGCGGTTTTTGATGGTTAACTTGTTTAATTCGCGGTAATCAATGCACATCCTGAAAGATCCATCCTTCTTTTTGACAAAAAGGACTGGAGCTCCCCAAGGAGAAGAACTTGGTCTGATGAATCCTTTTTCCGCGAGTTCCGACAACTGGTTTGACAGTTCTTGCAATTCTGTTGGAGCTAATCGATAAGGTGCTCGTGCCACGGGTGCGGCACCTGGTATTAGATCGATTCGAAATTCGACCTGTCGGATTGGCGGGAGTCCAGGTAAGTCTTCAGGAAAGACTTCTGGATAATCTCTTACGATCGGAACGTCCTCTAGACGTTTTTCCTTCTGCTCTTTTTCCTCCTGGTCGGAAACTTGCGCTAGGAAGATAAGGCATCCTTTATTAAAGCATTTCTGTGCCTTAATGCAAGTGATGACGTTTAGTCTTGAGACACTCTTTCGACCTCTCTTGTCTCCTTCAACATTTAGGACCTTGTCTCCACAAGGGAGTCGGACGATTTTCTCATTACAGAGAATGGTAGCACGATGTTTTGCTAACCAGTCCATGCCGACAATAACATCAAAACTACCCAGTTCTACTGGCATAAGGTCGATGTCAAATGGGTGTTTTAACAAATTTAAGGTACAGCCTCTTACAATAGTGTCTATCTTTTCTACATTTCCATTGGCTAACTCCACATTGTATACTTTTCCTAGAGGGGTCGGGGCAATATCAAGTAAGGCACTAAATGTGGTCGAAACAAAACTCCTATCCGCCCCAGTGTCAAACAATATGGATGCGTAACGATTATTTAAGAGGAACGTACCCGTCACGACGTTTGGGTCCTCTTGGGCTTCTACCTTGCCCACTGCATAGACCCTTCCGCGGGCTCCTCCGTCGTTTCCACGATTCCCTTGCTGTGCAACAACCACTTGATTTCCCCCAGCAACTTGGTTCCTTGACTCACGGCACTCATTCCGGTAGTGCCCCTTCTTCCCGCACCCAAAACATGTTACATTGGCCTTCGAGTTTGCCTCGGGTGCTATCTGTGCAGTTGCGAGGGTTCTGGATCTACAATCCCTGGCCATGTGCCCGACTTTCTGACAATTGTTGCACTTCACAGTGCATGGCCCGCTGTGGTGCAGTTTACAGCGATTGCAGAACGGGTGTTTCCCGGCATACCCCTTTTTCTCAACTGAATGCCCCTTCTTCTCGGTTGTTCCGGCCGCGTAGGCCTTAACAACATCCTGTCTCTTGTTCGGGTGGTTGTTGATTTTGGTTCGGGAGTGATCATCCCATTTCCTCTTGTTGGACCTCTCCATCTCAGCTGAATCTTCAATCACTTGGTCCATCAGCTTGTTGGCTACCTCCATTGTTTCGTGAAGGTCTGCAGCCTTGTAAGCTGTAACATTCCCTTTTGTTGACGGAGGCAATCCGCCAATGTACCGTTCCAGTAGACGGGCCTCAGTCTGGACCACGTCCGGACAGAGTAAAGCAAGCTCCTGAAAACGCTGATTATAGGTGGCCATATCGGTACCTTGTACCTTGAGGTTCCAAAATTCAACCTCCAGCTTCTTCACCTCATTGCGAGGGCAGTATTTCCTAAGAACCATTTGCTTGAAGCTTTCCCATGACATTGCATAGGCAGTGTCGTAGCCAGCTGATTTTGAATAGTTGTTCCACCAGGTTAAGGCGGCATCCTGAAAGGTAAAGGACGCGTACTTAACCTTGTCCTCTTCAGCACAGCCACTAATTCGGAACACTGTTTCTAGCTTCTCAATCCAACGAACTAAGACAACTACTCCTTCCGTACCACCAAACACTCCAGTCATTATCTTCTTAAAGTCCGTGTAAGTACAGCCTCGAGTATTGTTGTTGGTGGGTCTAGAGTTTCCACCATCGGTAGTTGAGTGATTGACTGCAGCCAGCGCTGCTGCCACCCTTTCTTCTACTAGCTGGTCGAGCAAAGCTCGATCAACAGGTGGGGTTGTTGCGGTTTCCTCAACTGGTTTTGGGTTTGCACGCGTAGGTCTTTTCGGAGGCATTTTGCTGTATCAGAAAGATAATGAAAATTGAGATTTCAAGGGTTTGTTATCGCACAAGAGTATTATTATCGATAGAGCATATGAGCAAGATTAGACATAAAGGGGTTGACACATGTGGTATTACAAATCAAACTTGTCATCTGAGCAGCCCTAGAACTCTGCCCAATATCAAATGTGCTCGGAACCTCTTCCCTAACCGCTTTTCCATGTCGCGGTTCTACTGGTAAGACCTGTTCGGGTGTAGGGTCCAGTATTGGCTCCTCATCCGGATTCTCTTCAGGTTCTTCCTCAGGTTCCTCTTCAGACTCTTCTTCGGATTCCTCTTCCGGATCCTCTTCAGATTCTTCTTCGGGTTCCTCTTCCGGATCCTCTTCAGACTCTTCCACCGGCTCTTCCTCATCCTCGGCTATGTAAGGAGTAGCGGGTCTTCTGAGCCTCTGACGAGGTGGAGAATGATCTGGGGATGATGTAGGTGCTGGAGTAGAGGTGTTTAGATAGTCGTCCAGGGTTCTCCTTTGAGGGGTCATATTCATATACCACCTTCGAACTCTCATACAGGCGACTCGACGGGCAAGATTTGCATTAACCTCAGTGGTAGGCTGGGTAGATGTCTGGTCCGTAGTGAGTGAAGGGAGTGCTGGTGTGGGAGCAGGCTCAGTGGGGTTGGAATCTGGTGCATTGTAGCCGTGAAGCTCTTGCAAGTACAGATCGTTTGAGACTGGTGATTGTGGAGAGTTGTGTTGGGAAGTCATGGTCTGTGACAAAATGGTATATGTGTGTGTGAGTATATTGAAAATACTTGTGGTAATTAGTATAAGTATACATATAATACTTATAGTACATATAGCTGAGTAAAAATTTACCGATAGTACTAAGTAGCTAAAACAAGTAAACAGCAGCAAGGTCGGCAGGCAAGTGGCGGTCATAGGGACTTGTTTTTGAAAAAGTGGTTATAGTTTAGGTTTTATATGTACCTAGTTCTCTATAACCTTAAGCTCTGATACCAATCTGTAACACCCCCAAAATCTGGTATAGCGGAAACGTTCGGGTCATGGGGTGCTACTAAATTGATCATCATAACATGAGGTAATAAAGAACGGAATACATACTCCGTTTTAATTTAATAAAATTAAAGAGTTTACAATATAAATTGAAATTTGAAAGCAAGCCCATAGTTTTAGTTGTCCCAGACAAAAACAAGTCATGGTTTACACATCACAATTATTCATAAAATAGTCTATGACCATTGCACTGCCGCAGCCTTGTCACGAACATTCAGCTTTAAACACCTGAGAAAAACATGCTAAAAGTCAGCAAAAAGCTGGTGAGTTCATAGGTTTAATAGTAATTTAATAGCTGGACCATGTCTATTACGTAAGCACTAAGTTCATGCAACCGAAGCTATAACAGTGTGCATGCATCTAGAAGCATGTTATATATTAAGGCCCGACAAGTGTTTATCCCAGACACTTGTAGTTTCGACATGGTATACGTTCGTTTGCCTATCCGGTCAATCCGAACGGGGACGTTACTCCCAATAGATCTATTTATAACATTCGCGCTTCCCAGCAGGAATTGACGGTTCATGAGTTGGGCATAAGGGACATGGCAGGGCTTAGGCTAATCTACGTAATAGCACAAAAAGCATAAATTGGTCCATAAAAGTTTTGCATGTTTCTCACCCCAATGTAAAACAGTTTAATTAAAGTGGGGCTATAAACTCACCTTGATTTGTTGAGTTGAGTTGTTAGTCTAGTGGGAGTTCGGAAACAGCTTCACACGCAACCTGGATAATATTAACGTTTGAGTATTTGACTTAATACGAATAATGATTTCGATAAGAAATCGCATAACGAGTTGATCGGTGATGTGAGTGTGATATACTTAAGTGTCGGAAGTTCAAAAATTATTGGTATTAATAATAACATGTCGTCTCGGATCGGGTGGAACGAATCGTTGAGGTGGTGGTTAAAATCGTTATATATATTTAACTTGTCGTTAACTATTTGTGTAACATTTTTAAATAATGCAAAATGTGAGGGTGAATTATGTAAAATGAGGATTTGAAGTGAATTGAGCTAAAGCTTCTTTATGGTCCTTAACTTTTGCTGTTTTTACATTTTACACCCTAACGGTATTTACGTTACGCCGTTAGTCCCTAGTTTATAAAATTTACATTTTTAGTCCAAAATTAATCCGAATGACATTTTAGGTTTACCTTTTAATATAACTTCATTTTCCCTTCCTAATATTCTGTTTTGACAGGTTCTAACCATATTTTTGCCGGTTTGGCAAAAATAGTCCCTCGGGGTGATTTTTATTGCAAATTTAGTCCAAAATGACGCAAAAACTTGTGGAAAAATTTTCTAAAAATTTCCGCAGCTTAACATAGCTTATTCAAGCTTAAGTCAATCAATGGTTTGACCAGATTATCCATTTTTAATAAAATGGGCCTTTAACGAGTTTAAATTAAAGCCCGTTAAGATTTTTAGAGGCGAGGGCATGAAACTTGTTTCGGGCCTGAACTTGGGTCATTTTTGTGATTCTAAAAACGTTTGGTATGAGTCCAGTGGGCTTGTGTAACTCAAAGTCTAAATGGGCTTAACTTCTGGCCCAATTCGCAACTGTTAATAAGAATTTTTTAAAATTTCTAACTATGCTTCAAACGTGCACTGCCCTTCTAAAATGGGTCCAAACAAGTGACGGGTTGACCTCTAAACCCAAAAGTCAAAACGTAAAAACTCTAGTATTTCAGGTCTAATATCGAATGGTGTAAAGAGAGTATGGTATTACGTTTACAAATTTAGAACTAACAGACCCTGAGTTGGCCTAGTTCGCAGGTTTTGAAAACTGAAAAATTATAAAATTTGGCTAAGTGTTGAAACCAGTTTTGTAACTTATGAATTGAGCGTTTTTAAGGGCTTTTAAGGGCGTTTCATGAAAAGTTCTAAACATGAAAAATATAGTTTGCTATATAGTGATGCGAACTGAGGCAAAAACTATATGTGCTACTTTTATGAATTTGAAATTATAGGTTCATGAATAAGGCGAGTTGAGGCAGTTTTTATATTTCAAAACACTTAGAATTATTTTTGTGTTTTGACTTGAGTTTATACGTTGTCATGGTCAAATCAAAATGGGTTTCGTTTGTGCTAATAACGAGTGCATGGGTGATGGGTGAGTGTACCTAGGTGGTCTTTGGTATCTCAAAAATGCGATGGGACAAGGTTCGAACCAAGGAACTAAAATGTGTACGTAGAAATAAATAAACAAACATATACATTCGAGTGTTAGATACAAAATGAAAAATAATGACACATGAGTTTAAACGAATCAAAGCTGAGTTTGAGGACTTACAATCACCTCGAAATGAGGTAAGACTGAGTAGGAATGAACTAGGGTGGCTGAGGACTCCTCGGCTTGCTCGGATGATACAACCCGTTTCACAAGAATTCCCCAAAAGTCGTGATGTCTTTCGAACAAGTTAATGTGAAGTGTTTTGTTATACTTGTGGTGCGTTTGAGAGGGTTCACGAGAGTTGGTATATAAGAGAAATAAGTGTGCATGGTTTCAGTACATGTGGGTATTAAAATATTATACATGTGGGTGGTGAGTATTCCCATCAATACTGTGGACACATTGACAGTGGAAATGTTCAGCTGAAAGTCCTCTTATTGAAGCATGTTTGTAGGAAAAGTTTGAGATGACATTTGAGATACTAGCGTCGGTCAAAAGTTTAAATGTGGCGATCGTGATTTGTCGACATGTTTATTTGTTAGTTCTCCTCGTGGTAAACTTTTAAAAATGTTAAAACTACATTTGGTGCTCTCATTTCAGTGTTTAAAGTTCACAGAATTTACTTATTATTGATCACAGTAGGTCCGAACGTTTGTGAAAAGTTTTCGAATTCAAATAGGTGCACTTCGGCCAAACACTTCGGCAAAATTTCGGGGTTCAGATGTTGGATTCAGGGTTCGCTATTTTGCATATCTATTCCTTGCCAGGTCGTGAATTAAGTGGTAAAAAGAAATGCGTAATTTGTTCGTAAAAATAAAGGGTTATCGAGGCCTAAAGTTGGGGTGTTGGAGTCGGTTTTCAAAGAAACAAAGCGAAAAAGGAAGCAATATATATATACGTGACATATTTTACTTTTGAAGTTGGGCTCAGTTGTGGGCCGACGAGAACAAGGAAAGAGAAAAAAAAATAACATATACATAGCAACTAAATTTTTGGATTTTGGATTTTGTATTTTGTTAGTTTATGTTTTGTTATTTTATAATTTTCGGTGATTCGCGTGTGAGCTAGTTTCCAGTACTTGGTAATTCCCGTAACAACTCTATAGCTAATTGTTTTAAAATTCTAAATAGACATTTGCAATAATAACTGGTCATTTATTATTATAATCATAGGGTGAAAATTACCATTTGTCACATCCTCCCCAGCTTAGGAAGAAAACCGTCCTCGGTTTTCATTTGGAGTTATCCGTGGATTTTGGGAAAAGGTGTGGGTATTTGCGTTTGATCTCGTCCTCGCGTTCCCACGTGTATTCGGGACCTCTTCGAGAGTTCCATCGAACTTTAACAATGGGTATGCGGCTTTGTTTCAGTCGTTTGATTTCTCGATCCATAATCTCAACAGGTTCTTCGATAAAATTTAATCTCTCGTCAACTTGAATTTCTTCCAGGGGGATAGCGAGTGCTTCATTTGAGAGACACTTTTTCAGGTTGCTCACATGGAAAACATTATGTACCGAGCTGAGTTCTGGTGGTAGTTCTAGTCGGTAAGCTACCGGTTCGATTTTGGCGATGATTTTGAAAGGTCCTATGTAGCGGGGGTTTAGTTTTCCACGTTTTCCAAAACGAATTACGCCTTTCCATGGCGAGACCTTTAGCATGACACGGTCACCAACTTGGAATTCAAGTGGTCTCCGTCTTTTGTCAGCATAACTTTTCTGTCGATCTCTGGCTGCTTGTAATCGACTCTTGATTTGTACTATCTTCTCGGTGGTCTCTCGTACTAGTTCGGGACCAGTAATTTGGCTTTCTCCGACTTCAGCCCAACATATAGGGGATCTACACTTTCGACCATAAAGTGCCTCATAGGGTGCAGCTTTGATGCTTGTATGATAGCTGTTATTGTAGGAGAATTCAGCTAGGGGTAGATGTCTATCCCAACTGTTCCCAAAGTCTATCACACATGCTCGTAGCATATCCTCTAGTGTTTGGATGGTCCTTTCGCTTTGACCATCAGTTTGCGGATGATACGCAGTACTCATGTGAAGGTCGGAGCCCAATGCATCTTGCAATGATTTCCAGAAATTTGACGTGAAGCGACTGTCTCGGTCGGAGATGATAGAGATTGGGACTCCATGACGTGCTATTATTTCTTTCACGTATAACCGTGCGAGTTTATCCATGCCTTCTTTTTCTCTGATCGGTAGGAAGTGAGCGGATTTTGTGAGGCGATCAACGATCACCCAAATGGTGTCGTAACCGCTAGGTGTCCTTGGTAGTTTTGTGATGAATCCATGGTTATACGTTCCCACTTCCATTCGGGGATCTCGGGTTGAGTCAATAAGCCTGATGGTCGCTGATGCTCAGCTTTGACCTTGGAGCACGTTAAGCATTGACTGACATATGTTGCAATGTCAGCTTTCATATTAGGCCACCAGTAGAGTTTCTTCAGGTCTAGGTACATTTTATCAGCTCCCGGGTGGATGGAATATTTGGACTTATGGGACTCGTGCATTATATAATCACGTATTCCTCCCCATAGTGGAATCCAACTCCTGTCCTTGAAACATAATGTTCCATCAGCTCTCCTTACGAATCCGTTTTCACTTTCAGGCATCCCTTTTATTCTCTCATTAGGTATGTTTTCTTCCTTGAGCGCTTCAGCTTGAGCCTCGAGGATTCTAGCTGGTAGTGGTGAGATTATCGTCATACCCAATGATCGTACTCTCAGAGGTTTCGGTCGTTCCTTCCGACTAAGGGCATCGGCTACTACGTTTGCTTTGCCAGGGTGGTATCGAATTTCGCAGTCATAGTCACTGAGTAATTCTAACCAACGGCGTTGCCTCATGTTGAGCTCTTTTTGGTCGAGGATGTGTTGCAAACTTTTGTGGTCGGTGTAGACTACACACTTGGTGCCATAGAGGTAATGTCTCCAGATTCTGAGTGCAAACACTACTGACCCCAATTCTAAGTCGTGTGTAGTATAGTTCTTCTCGTGGGTCTTTAGTTGTCGAGAGGCATAAGCTATAACTTTCTCTCTCTGCATCAACACAGCTCCTAACCCTTTGTGTGAGGCGTCGCAATAGACCACAAAATCCTCACTGCCTTCCGGTAGGGCCAAGATAGGCGCGCTACACAACTTATCCTTAAGCAGTTGGAAGGCTCCTTCTTCCTTATCTCCCCAATCGAACTTCACATTCTTTTGAGTCAACTTAGTCAAGGGCTTAGCTATCTTCGAGAATCCTTCTATAAACCTCCTGTAGTACCCTGCAAGTCCTAAGAACTGGCGTATTTCGGTAGGTGTCGTGGGTGTCGCCCAATCCTTAATCGATTCGATCTTTGCAGGATCCACATGAACGCCTTGACTATCAACCACATGTCCTAGAAATTGAACAGTTGGAATCCAAAATTCACACTTCGAGAATTTTGCGTACAATTTCTCTTCCTTCAGTAATTCTAGGATTAGCCTGAGATGCTCTTTGTGTTCTTCCTTGCTCTTAGAGTATATCAGAATGTCGTCGATAAAGACTATCACGAACTTGTCCAGGTATGGCTTGCACACTCGATTCATAAGGTCCATGAATACTGCGGGTGCGTTGGTTAAACCAAATGGCATGACCTGGAATTCGTAGTGACCGTAACGGGTTCTGAATGCCGTTTTAGGAATATCTTCTTCCCTAACTCTAAGTTGGTGATACCCGGATCTTAAATCGATTTTGGAGTAAATACTTGAACCTTGAAGTTGGTCGAATAGATCATCGATTCGTGGGAGTGGATAGCGGTTTTTGATGGTTAACTTGTTTAATTCGCGGTAATCAATGCACATCCTGAAAGATCCATCCTTCTTTTTGACAAAAAGGACTGGAGCTCCCCAAGGAGAAGAACTTGGTCTGATGAATCCTTTTTCCGCGAGTTCCGACAACTGGTTTGACAGTTCTTGCAATTCTGTTGGAGCTAATCGATAAGGTGCTCGTGCCACGGGTGCGGCACCTGGTATTAGATCGATTCGAAATTCGACCTGTCGGATTGGCGGGAGTCCAGGTAAGTCTTCAGGAAAGACTTCTGGATAATCTCTTACGATCGGAACGTCCTCTAGACGTTTTTCCTTCTGCTCTTTTTCCTCCTGGTCGGAAACTTGCGCTAGGAAGATAAGGCATCCTTTATTAAAGCATTTCTGTGCCTTAATGCAAGTGATGACGTTTAGTCTTGAGACACTCTTTCGACCTCTCTTGTCTCCTTCAACATTTAGGACCTTGTCTCCACAAGGGAGTCGGACGATTTTCTCATTACAGAGAATGGTAGCACGATGTTTTGCTAACCAGTCCATGCCGACAATAACATCAAAACTACCCAGTTCTACTGGCATAAGGTCGATGTCAAATGGGTGTTTTAACAAATTTAAGGTACAGCCTCTTACAATAGTGTCTATCTTTTCTACATTTCCATTGGCTAACTCCACATTGTATACTTTTCCTAGAGGGGTCGGGGCAATATCAAGTAAGGCACTAAATGTGGTCGAAACAAAACTCCTATCCGCCCCAGTGTCAAACAATATGGATGCGTAACGATTATTTAAGAGGAACGTACCCGTCACGACGTTTGGGTCCTCTTGGGCTTCTACCTTGCCCACTGCATAGACCCTTCCGCGGGCTCCTCCGTCGTTTCCACGATTCCCTTGCTGTGCAACAACCACTTGATTTCCCCCAGCAACTTGGTTCCTTGACTCACGGCACTCATTCCGGTAGTGCCCCTTCTTCCCGCACCCAAAACATGTTACATTGGCCTTCGAGTTTGCCTCGGGTGCTATCTGTGCAGTTGCGAGGGTTCTGGATCTACAATCCCTGGCCATGTGCCCGACTTTCTGACAATTGTTGCACTTCACAGTGCATGGCCCGCTGTGGTGCAGTTTACAGCGATTGCAGAACGGGTGTTTCCCGGCATACCCCTTTTTCTCAACTGAACGCCCTTTCTTCTCGGTTGTTCCGGCCGCGTAGGCCTTAACAACATCCTGTCTCTTGTTCGGGTGGTTGTTGATTTTGGTTCGGGAGTGATCATCCCATTTCCTCTTGTTGGACCTCTCCATCTCAGCTGAATCTTCAATCACTTGGTCCATCAGCTTGTTGGCTACCTCCATTGTTTCGTGAAGGTCTGCAGCCTTGTAAGCTGTAACATTCCCTTTTGTTGACGGAGGCAATCCGCCAATGTACCGTTCCAGTAGACGGGCCTCAGTCTGGACCACGTCCGGACAGAGTAAAGCAAGCTCCTGAAAACGCTGATTATAGGTGGCCATATCGGTACCTTGTACCTTGAGGTTCCAAAATTCAACCTCCAGCTTCTTCACCTCATTGCGAGGGCAGTATTTCCTAAGAACCATTTGCTTGAAGCTTTCCCATGACATTGCATAGGCAGTGTCGTAGCCAGCTGATTTTGAATAGTTGTTCCACCAGGTTAAGGCGGCATCCTGAAAGGTAAAGGACGCGTACTTAACCTTGTCCTCTTCAGCACAGCCACTAATTCGGAACACTGTTTCTAGCTTCTCAATCCAACGAACTAAGACAACTACTCCTTCCGTACCACCAAACACTCCAGTCATTATCTTCTTAAAGTCCGTGTAAGTACAGCCTCGAGTATTGTTGTTGGTGGGTCTAGAGTTTCCACCATCGGTAGTTGAGTGATTGACTGCAGCCAGCGCTGCTGCCACCCTTTCTTCTACTAGCTGGTCGAGCAAAGCTCGATCAACAGGTGGGGTTGTTGCGGTTTCCTCAACTGGTTTTGGGTTTGCACGCGTAGGTCTTTTCGGAGGCATTTTGCTGTATCAGAAAGATAATGAAAATTGAGATTTCAAGGGTTTATTATCGCACAAGAGTATTATTATCGATAGAGCATATGAGCAAGATTAGACATAAAGGGGTTGACACATGTGGTATTACAAATCAAACTTGTCATCTGAGCAGCCCTAGAACTCTGCCCAATATCAAATGTGCTCGGAACCTCTTCCCTAACCGCTTTTCCATGTCGCGGTTCTACTGGTAAGACCTGTTCGGGTGTAGGGTCCAGTATTGGCTCCTCATCCGGATTCTCTTCAGGTTCTTCCTCAGGTTCCTCTTCAGACTCTTCTTCGGATTCCTCTTCCGGATCCTCTTCAGATTCTTCTTCGGGTTCCTCTTCCGGATCCTCTTCAGACTCTTCCACCGGCTCTTCCTCATCCTCGGCTATGTAAGGAGTAGCGGGTCTTCTGAGCCTCTGACGAGGTGGAGAATGATCTGGGGATGATGTAGGTGCTGGAGTAGAGGTGTTTAGATAGTCGTCCAGGGTTCTCCTTTGAGGTGTCATATTCATATACCACCTTCGAACTCTCATACAGGCGACTCGACGGGCAAGATTTGCATTAACCTCAGTGGTAGGCTGGGTAGATGTCTGGTCCGTAGTGAGTGAAGGGAGTGCTGGTGTGGGAGCAGGCTCAGTGGGGTTGGAATCTGGTGCATTGTAGCCGTGAAGCTCTTGCAAGTACAGATCGTTTGAGACTGGTGATTGTGGAGAGTTGTGTTGGGAAGTCATGGTCTGTGACAAAATGGTATATGTGTGTGTGAGTATATTGAAAATACTTGTGGTAATTAGTATAAGTATACATATAATACTTATAGTACATATAGCTGAGTAAAAATTTACCGATAGTACTAAGTAGCTAAAACAAGTAAACAGCAGCAAGGTCGGCAGGCAAGTGGCGGTCATAGGGACTTGTTTTTGTAAAAAGTGGTTATAGTTTAGGTTTTATATGTACCTAGTTCTCTATAACCTTAAGCTCTGATACCAATCTGTAACACCCCCAAAATCTGGTATAGCGGAAACGTTCGGGTCATGGGGTGCTACTAAATTGATCATCATAACATGAGGTAATAAAGAACGGAATACATACTCCGTTTTAATTTAATAAAATTAAAGAGTTTACAATATAAATTGAAATTTGAAAGCAAGCCCATAGTTTTAGTTGTCCCAGACAAAAACAAGTCATGGTTTACACATCACAATTATTCATAAAATAGTCTATGACCATTGCACTGCCGCAGCCTTGTCACGAACATTCAGCTTTAAACACCTGAGAAAAACATGCTAAAAGTCAGCAAAAAGCTGGTGAGTTCATAGGTTTAATAGTAATTTAATAGCTGGACCATGTCTATTACGTAAGCACTAAGTTCATGCAACCGAAGCTATAACAGTGTGCATGCATCTAGAAGCATGTTATATATTAAGGCCCGACAAGTGTTTATCCCAGACACTTGTAGTTTCGACATGGTATACGTTCGTTTGCCTATCCGGTCAATCCGAACGGGGACGTTACTCCCAATAGATCTATTTATAACATTCGCGCTTCCCAGCAGGAATTGACGGTTCATGAGTTGGGCATAAGGGACATGGCAGGGCTTAGGCTAATCTACGTAATAGCACAAAAAGCATAAATTGGTCCATAAAAGTTTTGCATGTTTCTCACCCCAATGTAAAACAGTTTAATTAAAGTGGGGCTATAAACTCACCTTGATTTGTTGAGTTGAGTTGTTAGTCTAGTGGGAGTTCGGAAACAGCTTCACACGCAACCTGGATAATATTAACGTTTGAGTATTTGACTTAATACGAATAATGATTTCGATAAGAAATCGCATAACGAGTTGATCGGTGATGTGAGTGTGATATACTTAAGTGTCGGAAGTTCAAAAATTATTGGTATTAATAATAACATGTCGTCTCGGATCGGGTGGAACGAATCGTTGAGGTGGTGGTTAAAATCGTTATATATATTTAACTTGTCGTTAACTATTTGTGTAACATTTTTAAATAATGCAAAATGTGAGGGTGAATTATGTAAAATGAGGATTTGAAGTGAATTGAGCTAAAGCTTCTTTATGGTCCTTAACTTTTGCTGTTTTTACATTTTACACCATAACGTTATTTACGTCACGCCGTTAGTCCCTAGTTTATAAAATTTACATTTTTAGTCCAAAATTAATCCGAATGACATTTTGGGTTTACCTTTTAATATAACTTCATTTTCCCTTCCTAATATTCTGTTTTGACAGGTTCTAACCATATTTTTGCCGGTTTGGCAAAAATAGTCCCTCGGGGTGATTTTTATTGCAAATTTAGTCCAAAATGACGCAAAAACTTGTGGAAAAATTTTCTAAAAATTTCCGCAGCTTAACATAGCTTATTCAAGCTTAAGTCAATCAATGGTTTGACCAGATTATCCATTTTTAATAAAATGGGCCTTTAACGAGTTTAAATTAAAGCCCGTTAAGATTTTTAGAGGCGAGGGCATGAAACTTGTTTCGGGCCTGAACTTGGGTCATTTTTGTGATTCTAAAAACGTTTGGTATGAGTCCAGTGGGCTTGTGTAACTCAAAGTCTAAATGGGCTTAACTTCTGGCCCAATTCGCAACTGTTAATAAGAATGTTTTTAAAATTTCTAACTATGCTTCAAACGTGCACTGCCCTTCTAAAATGGGTCCAAACAAGTGACGGGTTGACCTCTAAACCCAAAAGTCAAAACGTAAAAACTCTAGTATTTCAGGTCTAATATCGAATGGTGTAAAGAGAGTATGGTATTACGTTTACAAATTTAGAACTAACAGACCCTGAGTTGGCCTAGTTCGCAGGTTTTGAAAACTGAAAAATTATAAAATTTGGCTAAGTGTTGAAACCAGTTTTGTAACTTATGATTTGAGCGTTTTTAAGGGCTTTTAAGGGCGTTTCATGAAAAGTTCTAAACATGAAAAATATAGTTTGCTATATAGTGATGCGAACTGAGGCAAAAACTATATGTGCTACTTTTATGAATTTGAAATTATAGGTTCATGAATAAGGCGAGTTGAGGCAGTTTTTATATTTCAAAACACTTAGAATTATTTTTGTGTTTTGACTTGAGTTTATACGTTGTCATGGTCAAATCAAAATGGGTTTCGTTTGTGCTAATAACGAGTGCATGGGTGATGGGTGAGTGTACCTAGGTGGTCTTTGGTATCTCAAAAATGCGATGGGACAAGGTTCGAACCAAGGAACTAAAATGTGTACGTAGAAATAAATAAACAAACATATACATTCGAGTGTTAGATACAAAATGAAAAATAATGACACATGAGTTTAAACGAAATCAAAGCTGAGTTTGAGGACTTACAATCACCTCGAAATGAGGTAAGACTGAGTAGGAATGAACTAGGGTGGCTGAGGACTCCTCGGCTTGCTCGGATGATACAACCCGTTTCACAAGAATTCCCCAAAAGTCGTGATGTCTTTCGAACAAGTTAATGTGAAGTGTTTTGTTATACTTGTGGTGCGTTTGAGAGGGTTCACGAGAGTTGGTATATAAGAGAAATAAGTGTGCATGGTTTCAGTACATGTGGGTATTAAAATATTATACATGTGGGTGGTGAGTATTCCCATCAATACTGTGGACACATTGACAGTGGAAATGTTCAGCTGAAAGTCCTCTTATTGAAGCATGTTTGTAGGAAAAGTTTGAGATGACATTTGAGATACTAGCGTCGGTCAAAAGTTTAAATGTGGCGATCGTGATTTGTCGACATGTTTATTTGTTAGTTCTCCTCGTGGTAAACTTTTAAAAATGTTAAAACTACATTTGGTGCTCTCATTTCAGTGTTTAAAGTTCACAGAATTTACTTATTATTGATCACAGTAGGTCCGAACGTTTGTGAAAAGTTTTCGAATTCAAATAGGTGCACTTCGGCCAAACACTTCGGCAAAATTTCGGGGTTCAGATGTTGGATTCAGGGTTCGCTATTTTGCATATCTATTCCTTGCCAGGTCGTGAATTAAGTGGTAAAAAGAAATGCGTAATTTGTTCGTAAAAATAAAGGGTTATCGAGGCCTAAAGTTGGGGTGTTGGAGTCGGTTTTCAAAGAAACAAAGCGAAAAAGGAAGCAATATATATATACGTGACATATTTTACTTTTGAAGTTGGGCTCAGTTGTGGGCCGACGAGAACAAGGAAAGAGAAAAAAAAATAACATATACATAGCAACTAAATTTTTGGATTTTGGATTTTGTATTTTGTTAGTTTATGTTTTGTTATTTTATAATTTTCGGTGATTCGCGTGTGAGCTAGTTTCCAGTACTTGGTAATTCCCGTAACAACTCTATAGCTAATTGTTTTAAAATTCTAAATAGACATTTGCAATAATAACTGGTCATTTATTATTATAATCATAGGGTGAAAATTACCATTTGTCACAGATGATGATGGTGGTGAAATCATGAATGGTAGATTAGCTTGGATATGAGGTAAGTAACTCTCTCTAAAACATGTGTTATGTATGTATTTATCATATATGTGTTATGATTGTGTAAGAATAGGAGACTTAGATTTGGAATGGTTATGAGTTGGAAATTAGGTGACTAGTGGCTTTGGTTAAGAGTAAGTTAGCTTGATGGACTTGGACTAGCTAAGGTATGTTGTTTATTATAGTTGTGATGAATGGATGCAATTGTATTATGAAGTTGTGTGTGATGTGGGAGGTATGAAGTAGTTTAGTGGCTTTTATGTGATTATGATGCTTATGTGTAAATATGTGTATGGGATATGTTTTATGTTGGTGTTACTTACTAAGCGTAAGCTTATTCTTTAGTTGTCAATGTTTTGTAGGCTTAAGTGCGGCGGAATGGAAGGCGTGGAGTGTAGCATAAGAGCTTGGAATGGATTTGGAAGATAACAAGCATTAGGAGCTTAGTATAGAACACCGAGCTCAAGTGACAAGGTTGTACCCCCGAGAGTATTTGTAAAGTGTAGTCGAGTGTCAATTTGTATGTTAGAAAGGTCATAACGATTTGGGAGTCTAACGATGGGTCAAAGTGTGTTTTAAGTGTTTTTGAGTAATGATAATGAGGTGTTTGGTTTAAGCGTGTTCGTACCCATT
This sequence comes from Artemisia tridentata subsp. tridentata, assembly GCA_021014915.2. Classification (NCBI taxonomy): domain Eukaryota; kingdom Viridiplantae; phylum Streptophyta; class Magnoliopsida; order Asterales; family Asteraceae; genus Artemisia; species Artemisia tridentata. The sequence goes on along the minus strand of CP139505.1, from coordinate 172,343,260 downwards.
TTGGAGTCAAACGGGTCAATTACCGTGTATTATAATTTGGTATGGTTTTGAATGTAAAGTGAGTGTTTTGATACAAGTTATAGTGTTGTATTGAGGTCAAAATGAGTTGTGGGTGAGTATTGAGTTTATGCAGATTTTTCTGCAGATGTTCTATCTAGGATGGATAGATACGGCGTATCTCTTTTTGGGATACGGCGTATCTGTTGTAGTTACGGTGTAATCATGTTATGAGTTACGGCGGCGTAATCATGTTATGAGTTACGGCGTAACTACAACACCGAGGCATCCCATCTTCTTGTAATTAGGTTACAGCGTAACTACTTCTTGTAGTTACGGCGTATCTCATTTTGGGATATGGCATATCAGTTTTAGAGGTGATACGGCGTATCTCTTTTTGAGATACGGCGTATCATGTGATACGGCATATCTCTTTTTGGGATATGGCGCATCTATCCAACAGTCCAGATTTGGTAATTTTCTAAATGTCGTGTAAAACAAACCGTAAGTCGTTGGTGGTCGTACCACCTATCGTTTTAAAGGTAATTGAGTCTAGTATCTTTTAAAAGTGGTTTCATGGGTTGATTTATAATGTAACATCGTCAGTTTGTAAAAGAGTAACGAAAGGTCCATTAAAGTTAAGTCGTTTCCGCAAAAAGTTTTAAATTTTTGGTCTAATCGGGCACGGGGCGTAACAACTTGGTATCAGAGCTTCGGTTTAAGTGAATTAGGTTTTCTTTAGGATTGCCTAGTCTTAAACCACTCATAGAAGCCTTAGACGTAAGTGGTAGTTGCGCGGAAATTAATTTCTAAGTGTTAGATGGATTATGTTTTATGCTAGTTGAGCTTATTGATGATAAGTGATAGATGTATGTTATAGTGTTGATGTGTATGTGATAGAAGTCCGTGGTGGACTTGAAGTGTTTGGATGATTAGTTAGCCGTGCACCTTGGTTGGTGCCGGTGATTGTATTGCGTTTATGTGAAGTGTATGATAGAGTTATAGTTATGGAATGCGAGTAGCGATGCTAAGCGGTATTAGAGATGGGTTAGTAAGTGAATTAAGTTTATGATGCCTTAGATATAAGGTAGGCTACTGCTTACGGCTAATTAGAAGGTTGATGCTTAGACATGAATTGATTAAGCGATATGATATATGATGCCATAGACTATGATAGTTGATTTTGATTATGAATGTTTTAACGCTTGTGGATAAGTGTTAAGTGTTATGATATGATTGCTATGTGATGATAAGTCTATGGTAGTTTATTGTATGTCTAAGTTTTATGTGGTGTGCTTGAGAGCACGATTGCGTAGAAGTGTATGAGTTGAGATAGATGCATTAGAATGCGTGTTATGTGTTGACCTAGTTGTGGTCGGTAAAGCTAAAAAGGAAATATTGATATGTGAGAAGAGTTAAGAAGCATGCTAATTATTTGAAAAGCATAAATGCTTAAAAAGATTGAGATAAGTAAAAAGTGAAGAGCAAAGTATGTTTGTAGTTTGATGTTTTGAGAGGCATGATTAATATAATAATGAATAGATGCTTGAAGCATGAATTTTTATATGCTAAAACAAAATGAGAAAATAAGGGTGTATGGATAAGATGTGGTGAGGACATGTATCATATAAAACACGATAACTAAAACGTATTAATACTAAATGAGTAGAAGTGATGAATGAGACATAGATTGCACTAGAAGTCATAAGTGACTTGAAGTGTGCTAGAAAGAATTGTAAAACGTGAATATACTCATGTTAATATATATCTATATTGAAATGTGTATGATGAGACTTATGTGAGTGCGATAGAATAAACCTATGTAAGCTTTATATGCGTAAAAGTTGAATAGACTAAAATGAAGTAATAGTATAAATTAAGAATATGGTCAACACGGGGCTGACGGGTAATAGTAAAAGGGCGTTGTAAGAACACATAGAAATGTGTAAATTGTAATGGACAAATATTATATAGAACTTGTCTAGAATAAATATGACACGTAATGAGTTGTTGACGAACGTAAGAATGAGTTTATAGTTGGGTCGTAGATGTGTAAGTAAGTGGATCAACGTAATGGTAAACAACACAAGATTGTGTGTGATAAAAGAATAGAAATAGCAAAATGAGAAGAGAGATGCTAAATGGTATTAGGGATGAGATCAATAAGTAACTTAAGGTGATAATGCATAAATAATGGATCGCGAGGACGAGAAGTGTACTAAATTATAATGTGTAATGATAAGATGAAATTGACACGCTAATTGTTAGGGATTGTTGACATAAGGAAAACGAATAAGATTTAGTAACGACGCTTAAAGTATGGATCGTGATGATATTGAGGGTACTAACGTATAGTGTGAAAAGACGGGATGAAACTAACGAGTTAACATTAAGGTGTTTGATAACTTGAAGGGTTAAAGAATGAGGATATGAAGGGATGACACGAATTGGGATCAACATAGGGTCTCATTAAATTTAGTAATTAAGGACTAAATTTAAATTGGTATAGAGACGGGGTAATGGTAAGGTAAAGTATTTGAGGGTTAAGCGTGAAAGTGAAGTTGCGAGTAAGCGGGGATATAAAAAGGATGGAAATTAAATGAAAAAGTTTGAGTGCCAGAAATTAGATGCGATAAGTTAAGAATGTAAATGGTATACTTAACATGACGTAAAATTTACATGATTAAAGTAAGGTGTGTTAGTAAGATAATGACAAGATAAAAAGAGTACGTTTTAACGCTAATGATCGAATGGGACAAGTCAAGTATGCAAGCAAGAATATAATAATACATTGTGCGGTAAACGTAACGAACTTACGTAAATAGAATGTGTGAAAAGAAAAGGTAACGCTAATGAAGGTGTTAACGTTATTAATCTATGAAGGGCATATATGTAAATGGCGAGAAAGAATAATATCGCTTAAATACATAAATAAATTAAGAAATGAGATAAAGTATGAGAATAAGAATGCGATGAGCTAAGAATGTAAGAAAGAATGAGAGGAGTATGTGTGAGATAAAGACGTTGTCTTGAAATTATCATATTACGGCTAAGGCGATTAGCTGTAATCACCATAATGAATGCATGAGTTTCGGTTGGTAAAATGTGAGAAGTCTATATGTAAATGAGTCGAGTGGACTAAAATGTAAAGTAAGAATGTGAAAATGATTAATGAAGGCTAAGAATGCAAGAGGTAAAGTAAAGATGTGAAAATAACTAAAGCGGATTAAGAATGTAAGGAGTGTGTATGAGATAAAGGCGTTGTTCTGAAATTATCATATTACTGCTAAGGCGATTAGCGGTAATTACTATAATAAATGAATGTAATAATGTGTGTGTGGTGTTTATGACTTGGATCCGTTGTTAAGGTGACAAAGTGTGAATGTAATGATCCTTCGGGATGAATGTTAAATGTGGTATCCCTCGGGATGACCAAGTAAAGGAATGTTAAGGAATCCTTCGGGATGAATGTTAAAGATCCTTCGGGATGAAAAGTGTTGCCTTCACCGGCAAGGGGTTGCCTACGTCCATGGCATATAAAAGTATCCCCATGATGAATGTGATAATGTGAAGGATCCAAGTCTAAGAAGAGTTAAAAAAAATAATAATAATGTAATAAAAGCAATGAGAAAATAATAAAAGTTAAATTAGGAATTAGGAGTAGTGGTGTTATGTCGGGAGTACATAACCACTAGTTTATATTTCTTGATTTACATCGATTGGGACGCCTCTCCGTGTAAATGAGGAATTATAAACGAGTGGGCTATGTGTTGCTGACACGGCACGAGTAGGGGTAGAGAAGTAGAAAGCGGGAGTTTAGAATTCGTAGAAATTGTAAGGACTAAGATAGGAGGATTAGAAATTGACCATGGCTTTAGTTGAGACTTAGGAGAACCTTGATAGGATAGAGAAATTGTAATGGTGGTATAATGTGCCTTGCGGTGTGGTACAAAATATGATGAATGAAAGAAATGGAATGTGAACGTATTAGTCGAGTGTGATTATGTAAAGCCAAATAGTACGAGTTTCGTAAGTATCAAGTAGTCAAAGAATGAGGGTAGAGGATAAAGCGAGTAAAATGATGATGTGCGGTAATAGGGCGGATTAGAATGATGATTGGCGATAATAAGTAAGTCTTGTATTATGTGAAATCTAAGCAAGAGTTGAGTGGTATAGAAGTAAGCGGGGGTAATGTGGATAAGGGCATGTGATATGTTATAGTATGCATAGAGTTGCAAGATCACTTAAATCGTTGCACTAAATGAACTAGGAATTAAGGTGTTAGGAATGAGATGAGTTATGAGACTAAGTTTTGGTTAGAAATAGACGAAAGATTTCGGGGACGAAATCTAAATAAGGGGGATAGAATTGTAACACCCGTTTCCCAGGTGTTGGACCCCACCCTAGATGAAATATGCTAAGGTTGGATGCGATTGGTTGGTCAACGAAGTTACGTGGAAAGTCAAACCCGATGGTCAAACTAATAGTCAAAGTATGACTAATGTAGTTATATAAGGTATGATGTATAAACTAGAAGGACCTAAGTTGTCAAGTGTTCAATATGTTATAAGTTAGTTGTGGTTAAATAAGAAAGAATGAGACTTGAGGGGCTAATTATGTCAAAGGGCCAAAGTGCTACCTAACTAATTATATCTAGGATTTTCTAGACTTATCTTCTATTATGGAGATAAGAAGGCCGGTTTTTTAGTGAGAAGAAAAGGAAGGAAAGTAGCTAAGTGATGAATCAAGAAGAAGAAGTGAAGATTATGTGTCCATAGCCTTCCCTTATTTATAATCATTACAAGTAAGTGATCTATGTTCTTATTGTTAATGAGGTGATAGATTATGAGTAAAGTGAGTAATCATCATATGATCAAGATATGATCATATGATGATATGTTATGGAAGATGAGTGTATTTGATGGGTTTTGATAACCCTTGTTTATGTATCTTATTGTTGATGATGGTTATGGTTAGGAAGAAATGAGGATGATGATGATGATGGTGGTGAAATCATGAATGGTAGATTAGCTTGGATATGAGGTAAGTAACTCTCTCTAAAACATGTGTTATGTATGTATTTATCATATATGTGTTATGATTGTGTAAGAATAGGAGACTTGGATTTGGAATGGTTATGAGTTGGAAATTAGGTGACTAGTGGCTTTGGTTAAGAGTAAGTTAGCTTGATGGACTTGGACTAGCTAAGGTATGTTGTTTATTATAGTTGTGATGAATGGATGCAATTGTATTATGAAGTTGTGTGTGATGTGGGAGGTATGAAGTAGTTTAGTGGCTTTTATGTGATTATGATGCTTATTTGTAAATATGTGTATGAGATATGTTTTATGTTGGGTTACTTACTAAGCGTAAGCTTATTCTTTAGTTGTCAATGTTTTGTAGGCTTAAGTGCGGCGGAATGGAAGGCGTGGAGTGTAGCATAAGAGCTTGGAATGGATTTGGAAGATAACAAGCATTAGGAGCTTAGTATAGAACACCGAGCTCAAGTGACAAGGTTGTACCCCCGAGAGTCTTTTATTGATTTGTAAAGTGTAGTCGAGTGTCAATTTGTATGTTAGAAAGGTCATAACGATTTGGGAGTCTAACGATGGGTCAAAGTGTGTTTTAAGTGTTTTTGAGTAATGATAATGGGGTGTTTGGTTTAAGCGTGTTCGTATCCATTTTGGAGTCAAACAGGTCAATTGCCGTGTATTATAATTTGGTATGGTTTTGAATGTAAAGTGAGTGTTTTGATACAAGTTATAGTGTTGTATTGAGGTCAAAATGAGTTGTGGGTGAGTATTGAGTTTATGCAGATTTTTCTGCAGATGTTCTATCTCAGATGGATAGATACGGCGTATCTCTTTTTGGGATACGGCGTATCTGTTGTAGTTACGGCGTAATCATGTTATGAGTTACGGCGTAACTACAACACCGAGGCATCCCATCTTCTTGTAATTAGGTTACGGCGTAACTACTTCATGTAGTTACGGCGTATCTCATTTTGGGATATGGCATATCAGTTTTAGAGGTGATACGGCGTATCTCTTTTTGAGATACGGCGTATCATGTGATACGGCATATCTCTTTTTGGGATATGGCGCATCTATCCAACAGTCCAGATTTGGTAATTTTCTAAATGTCGTGTAAAACAAACCGTAAGTCGTTGGTGGTCGTACCACCTATCGTTTTAAAGGTAATTGAGTCTAGTATCTTTTAAAAGTGGTTTCATGGGTTGATTTATAATGTAACATCGTCAGTTTGTAAAAGAGTAACGAAAGGTCCATTAAAGTTAAGTCGTTTCCGCAAAAAGTTTTAAATTTTTGGTCATATGTGTGTTCTTAAGTTTTTCTAAGAAGGAAGAGGAGGGGACGGGAAGGTGGGAGGGAGGGAAGGTATGGGCTTTCTTATGTATATCTGTTCCGTCCAATTTTGGGGGGATTAGGAGGAGAAGCGGGTTATTAACATCATGGGCTTTTGTAAAATTACACATATATCCTCATTATTCATGCACGTTCCATATATTTGACCTAGTTTTCATAATTCACAGCAGCATCTCTGTAAACGGCCTCCATTTTTCTCTTATTATCACGTAAGTTTATCCCTTTAATCTTACTTTCAATGTATGTTTTAGTCTGCAAGTTTGCAATTCTGTATTACTGTATGTTAATTATGCGTGTTCGCTTGGTTTTATTGAGTTGCTGATGTGATAATTAGTGTTATTATTGTTTTTATTGTGAGCTTTTAGCATTAGGTTAAGTTTTCTGATATTCTGTTGTTGCGTTCATTGTATGTTTTCGTGCTGTTTCCATTGTCACTCTGTTTTAGACCCTTATGCTCGTGTAGATTACCCTTCTCGTATTTGGATTTGTCCTTTTTGTTTCCATAAGAATTCTTTCCCGAGATCTTACGCCGAAATCGGGGAGAATAACATCCCTGCTGAGCTTTTTCCTACTTATGGTACTGTTGAGTATCAGTTGGGTGCTCATCATGCCTTGATCACTCCTAAACCGGCACATACTTGGGGGACTAATGCTACTACTGGTAATGGGTTGGTTAAGTCGGGTTCTTTTTCGTTTTCGTCTAGTTCGTCCTTGTCGAGTTTGGATCAGAGGGGAGGGGGAGGGGGCGGGAGGGGGTTAGGAGTTGTTGGGCCGTGTTTTGTTTTTGTGGTTGATGGTTGTGCGGGTGTGTTAGCATTTAATTTATAAATGCAAAGTGATGGTCATTTGTAACATTGTAACATGTGTGTTGTATGGTTAAGTTAGTTTAACAAAGTGGGCTTTTGGTAGTTAAATATGTAAGACTTTATGTATAAGTCTAGTCCTAAACAAAATCCCACTCCAAGCCCACAAAAGCCCTTTAGGGCGTCACATTTGTGATACAAATCACACACTCTCACCTCATTCACAGTTGGCTGTCTTTGGAGTTCTCATAGTTCTCAAGTGTGTATTATAGTGTACCAAAAAGGAGATAGCAAAAGGTGAGAGTGTGTGTTCTTAATATTTGTGTTTGTTTTCTTTCATTCGAAGCTAATAAACCATAAGTATCATTTTCATACGATCCACACTCTTCATCTCATTCTTGTTCTTGTTTGAGTACCATCGATCTATAGTTAGTTTGTTTGATAAAGTATTAGTTTAAGCTACAACAAGTGGTATCGACACGCCATACATCGAGGTAGGAGATTGTTTGTGTTCGGTTTGTGTTCAAAAGCAATCAACAGTTGCGTTTTTTGTTTCATAAAAACGTGAGCTTTTGTGTTTATCTTGGACTCGTAAGCAAATTCTAAGGTTCAAGGTTGTGTTTGTTATTCATTTTACGAGGTGGTTAGTGAATCTTTGATAGTTCTTTAGTCGAATCTTGGTTTCAAGGTTGAATCTTTTGTGTTCAAAGTGATTAGATCGTGAAAAAGTATAAACGATTGGGTGAGATTTGTTGTTTTGGATCTTCATCATTGATTCTTGCTAGATATTCTTGTATAAGAATTATTGGTAAGAGTTGGTAAGAGTGGGTAGATCTCATCAGTGGATGAATTATTGGTGAAGTGTCAAAAAAGTCAATAGTTGGTAAACTGCCTCTTATCGCAATTCTAGTGGACTCACCTTATCGCAAATGCCAGCAATTATCGGAATCTTGTATAAGATTTGCGATAGAAAAGTTCTTTCGCAATTGTGCTCTGACTTTTTATCGTAATTGTCAAAACCAGATCTTATTGCAATAGCCGTCTGAAGTTTTATCCTAATTGGTGTCTGAGAAGTCTATCGCAAACGTTGATCAGACAAGCTTATCGCAATCAGATCTCGGACAGATTATCGCAAATGGTTATCGGACAAGCTTAGGCTATCGCAAATATATCTCGGACATAAACTTTTCGCAATTGACAATTTTGGTCCCTTATCGCAATTGGTTTGCAGATTTTTCGCAATTGGCAGAACTGGTCCTCGCAATTGATTTAAACGTTTATAACTTAAATAACTTTTATAAATTTGATTCGAACGTAATTTCTACAACAACAAAAGTGAACTCGGTATTTTCTCACTTGTATAAGTGTGCAAAATACTTCGACAATGAATATCTACTAATTTGTATAAATTAGTTAGATTTTTATATAAATTACAAATTTATATAAATTCGATAAATTCTATCTAAATTGAAATTTTGCCATAATTTTTATAAATTTTGGTCTAAATTGAAATTTCTATAGAAATTGTCATTTTATCTAAATCGTAATCTACATAACTTTGTCGAATTTGTGAACTTTTGATTTTGTCTAAATTAAAATCCAGTCAAATTTAGTAACTTTATTTAATTTGCTACGTTTATCTAAATTGCACGTAACTTCAACCGATCAAAGAACCAAGACTTCACAACAACAACTAAGTTTAACCTTCAACAACCACAACTCCTATTTCTTTGCAACGATCCTACATCAACTTTATCATTCAAAACATCAACAATGACTACTCAACAAGACATTCATGCCGCCAGTGCAGAAAACCATCCTCCAATGCTTGAAAAAGGTGGTTATCTTCCATGGACGAGTCGTATGATTCGATATATCAAAACCAAACCTAATGGTCAAGGTAGACTCCTACTCAATTCTATCCAGAAAGGACCATTCAAGCCTCATCAGATTCAAGAAGCTGGTGACCCAACTGCAACACCTCCCGTTCCACTATCCTTTCGTGATAAAAAAGAAGAGGAATACACAGCAGAGGATTGGAAGCAAGTTAAAACAGATGACTTAGCAATGCATTTAATGTGTTATATATAATGGTAGTATGCTAAATGATAAACATGATCCTCCCGAGGTTCGTGATTCCTATGAAACGATAGAGCTTGCTGAAGAGAGTAGAATTAAAATGAAACAAATGAACCCAGAAATCAGAGCAATTGATTATAATAAGCTTAACACAATTTCTGGTGTTCATCTGGTTCAAAAAGAGTCACCAATGTTTTTCAAAAAACCAGTGGCTGTCACAAAACGAAAAGTTGTTTCGAAACATCTTTCTAACATTGAACAAATGTCTTCTAGTAACATTTCTAACACAAGTGACGCTAGATGATATTTGGATGATCTTAAAAAGAGAGTTGAAACACTTCAAATGGTTGTGGCATCCAAACAAATAATAATCGAATTAACGATTGGGATTCAAGTTTTCATAATGAAATGAAAAAGGTGTATGAAACAGAAATTACTACTCTTCTCATGGCAATTCATGCGAGAGTTCTTAATGTTGAAAATGCGCTTTTAAAAGAAACAGCCGACTTTGTCAAGGACCACAAATCCCTGGTAAAGGAAGCAAATGAAAACATTGAACACATCAAAGTTTTGGAAAGACACAATGACATTCTCTCTGAAGTAGCTCTATCGACTGAAATTATGTCCATTATTTACCAAACATATTCTGTGGAAGACAATGAAACACTTCGAGCTGAGACTTCTGAAATTGTTTTAAAATATGAAAATGCGCTTGCTAAGTTGAAAAACAAAATGTCACATATTTTAAACAACTTGATCGGAAAAAGGAAGAATGCAAGTATGACAAATTGTCGTATGAGCGCTCTTACAAAAACATGCAAGAACAAATTGATCTTTTGAAGTCTCAGCTTGAAAGTCAAAATAGGAAGGGTGAGGAAACTAAGATTGCAAAACAAAAAATGTCAATTTCTCAAAGTGTTCCAACACCCTTGCCTAAGGAAAGTGAGAACGATAAAGGGAAAGCTGTTGTCCAAACATCGAATGTCATAGCGCCTGGCCTTTATAGGATTAGTCCCACTATTGCGTCTGCCTCTACATCTAACACATATAGGGCGATAGACAAAAGTAAAAAAGATAATCCAAACGAGATTAGGAATGCTACTACAACATCTCAGGACAACAACATAAATTCTAATGAGTGTGCCTTACCTTCTACAGGATTAGAAAGCACCTCTAGGAGCAGACGACAAAAGCCTAGGAGCAATACCAGGAACAATAGAGTCTCGCCTGTCTCTCAGAGTGAACGCAAAGAAGTAGAATAACACCCTAGGAATTTAACGCTTTCGAATAAGAAACATATGTCATCTGGATTTAATGTTAAGACTTCTGTTTCTAGTGCATGTATTGACTCTGTTTATTTAATGTACAAGAAATCTTTATCTGAAAATGCTTGTGATGATATTGTTTCTAATACTGTAAATGTGAATGATATGCCTGAACAGAAAGAGGTTCCTTCAGTAACTAGGGCTAAGACTAGATATATTCAAAGACTTATTGCAAAAGCTAGGAAAACCACTAGTAGCCTATTGCCTAAGGACCATCTTAAGTTTTGTGCATGGAAACCAACGGATAGAATGTTTACACTTAAGAATGGCAAATTAGAAATTGTTCCAAATGAAAGTATGGAAACCTTCTCTAATTGTGATTCATCTGTTACCTCTAACCCCTAGGAACCAAATGATAAACGGTTTCCATATACAAAATCATCTGTTCTTCGCAGGTCATTGAAATTTGTCTTTGGATCGTCGACTCGGGTTGCTCCAAGCACATGACCGGAAATTTGAAGCTGCTGATCAACTTTGTATGGCGGTTCATGGGAACTGTACGGTTTGGGAATGATCATGTTGCAGCTATTCTGGGTTATGGAGATCTTCAGTTTGGGAACTACTTAATCACTCGGGTTTACTATGTCAAAGGGTTGGGACACAATCTGTTTTCAGTCGGGCAGTTTTGTGATGCGGATTTAGGGGTTGCATTTAGGAAAAACACTTGCTTTGTTAGGAATTTGGTTGGGGATGATCTCTTAATTGGGAATCGTGGTACCAATCTCTATGCTATAAACATAAACCAAATGGCCTCTTCATCACCAATTTGTCTCATGACAAGAGCATGCGAAACAAAGTCCTGGTTGTGGCATAGATGCTTGTCCTATCTTAACTTTGACACCATCAACAAGCTGGCCAAAGACAACATCGTAAACGGTCTTCCAAAGTTCAAATACACCAAAGAACACTTATGTCCATCCTGTGAGCAAGGAAAAAGCAAAAGGGCAACATATAAACCTAAAACCGTACCCAGTTCGGTTGATAAGTTACATTTGTTGCATATGGACTTATGTGGCCCAATGAGAGTTGAAAGCATAAATGGGAAGAAGTATATTCTTGTAATCGTCGATGACTATTCAAGATATACATGGGTAAAGTTTCTGAGGTCAAAAGACGAAGCACCAGGCATCATCATCACCTTTCTGAAGCGAATTCAAGTCCTACTTCAAGCTCCAGTAAGGATTGTAAGAACAGACAATGGCACAGAATTCACAAATCAGGAGTTAAAAACTAGTGCACCGTTATTCTTATGGGCTGATGCTGTTGCCACTGCTTGTTTCACTCAGAACCGATCCCTAGTCCATCCAAGATTCAATAAAACCCCATATGAACTAGTGAACAACAGAAAACCTGATATCTCTTACCTTCATGTATTTGGTGCTTTGTGCTATCCAACGAACGACAGAGAAGATCTGGGGAAGTTGAAAGCTAAGGGTGATATTGGAATCTTCATTGGTTATTCAGAAAACTCGAGGGCATTCAGGGTGTATAACAGGAGAACGAAAAGGATTATGGAGACGATGAATGTGAAGTTTGATGAAATTTCACAAATGGCTTCTGAGAGACTCGCTCTAGAACCCGCGCTTAACCCGATGGCTTCTAATCATACCGGATTAGGACCCGCACCAAACAGTCAGACTTCTGGACATATCAGCTCAGGACTCGTACCTCAAGGAGCTCAATCAATTAACAAGGAACAACCCACAAATCAGGAACTGGACAATTTCTTCGAGTTTATGTATGATGAGTACTATGGTGGCACTTTGATAAATGCATCTCAACAACGTTTCGCTGCACCCGCTCAAAATCCACAACCACCACCACCACCACATCAAGATGCATCAACAACATTCGAAGCTGACGCACCAACTCCCTCCACATCATCAATATTTACTCCAGCAACTCCAGTAATTAAAATTGTTCTACCAAGAGTTGATGAGCAAGAACAAAACGATGCTGTGTTAGAAGAAGAAGTATTTGAAAACCCATTTGCAACAGATTCTGCTGAATCATCTTCAAGGTTACATGAACCATCTAACACGCATTCGTCAAATCCAAGGTACCCTTCTATGTTACAGTGGACAAAAGACCATCCAATAGAACAAGTTATTGGTGAACCTTCAAGGCCAATTCAGACGAGAAAACAACTAAACACCGATTGCGACATGTGCATCTACGTCTGCTCAGTCAGTCTAATAGAGCCAAAGAACATTCGGGAAGCAATGGCAGATAATGATTGGATTGAAGCGATGCAGGAAGAACTTCTCCAATATCAATTACATGACACATGGGACTTAGTGCCAAGACCAATCGACAAACTTGTCATTGATCTTAAGTGGTTATGGAAAAACAAAAAGGATGAAGAGATGACTGTAATTCGCAACAAAGCTCGTCTCGTGGCCAAGGGATTCAGACAGGAAGAGGGGATAGATTTTGAAGAGTCATTCGCGCCCGTAGCAAGACTTGAGGCAGTCAGGATTTTCTTAGCCTATGCAGCTCACAAGAACATCACGGTTTATCAGATGGACATCAAGACAGCTTTCTTGAATGGAACTCTGAAAGAAGAAGTGTACGTGAGTCAGCCAGAGGGATTCGTCGACAAAGATCATCTAGACTACGTCTACAAGCTAAAGAAAGCTATCTATGGTTTGAAACAAGCCCCAAGGGCGTGGTATGACGAATTATCATCTTTCCTGCTTCAAAATAATTTCACCAAAGGAACAATTGATCCGACCTTGTTTACAAGAAAATTAAAAAATGACATTTTGATTGTTCAGATTTACGTGGACGACATAATCTTTGGGTCCACTAATCCGAAACATTCAAAACATTTTGCAAATCTCATAAAAAACGCAAATTTGAAATGTCCATGATGGGGGAATTAAAATTCTTTCTGGGATTGCAAATTCATCAATCCCCACGTGGTATTTTTCTAAATCAAGCTAAATATACAATTGAGATTTTGAAAAAACATGGAATGGAAAATTGTGACTCTGTTGGTACTCCAATGGTCACTTCACCCAAAATAGGCGCTGATTTATATGGGAAACCAATGGATCCGAAGACATATCGGAGCATAATTGGTTCTCCCATGTACCTAACTGCTAGTCGACCCGATATACATTTTGCTGTTTGTTTATTAGCACGGTTTCAGGCAAGGCCTACCGAACTTCACCTCCAAGAGGTTAAAAGGATCTTTCGGTACCTACAAAGAACCATTAACATGGGACTTTGGTATCCGAAGGATTCTGAGTTTACACTAATAGCCTTTTCAGATGCAGACCATGCCGGTTGTCAAGTTACAACAAAGAGTACATCAGGCGGAGCACAATTTTTGGGAGAAAAGCTAGTAGGCTGGTCATCAAGGAAACAAGACTGCACTGCACTATCAACCGCAGAAGCCGAGTATGTGTCTCTATCTGCGTGTTGCGCCCAAGTTCTATGGATGAGGACACAGCTCACAGATTATGGCTTCTCTTTCGAACGCATACCTTTGTATTGTGACTCGAAAAGTGCCATAGCCATCTCGTGCAATCCAGTGCAACAATCGAAGACCAAGCATATTAGAGTCCGCTATCACTTCATAAAGGAATACGTAGAAGAGGGTACTGTTGAATTATTCTTCGTGAAGACTGAATACCAACTCGCCGATCTATTTACTAAAGCCCTCCCAAAAGAGCGGTTTGATAACTTAGTTCGTCGAATTGGAATGCGAAGCCTAACTCCCGAAGAGTTAGAAAGTCTTCTCGAATCTTCTTGAATTATATCAACAAGCTTCGCATGTAAATATTTTTGAAAAAACAAAATACAAAATTTGAAAAACAAACAAAAACAAAATATAAAAATAGAAAAGTTTCAAAAATACAAAAACAATAGAAAATCAAAAATCCAAAAATAATCTTCTCACGACATGTCTCTCGTATAATCGATATTCTGTATGTATCTAGAAATGTCATTCAATAATGATACGGGCATGTACAGATGCTTGAGCGAGAGTTCATTTAAAATTTTGTCTAAAACATGTCGTTTCTCAAAATTTCTTCCTCACGGCTTTTGTATATTTCAGTACGAAACCCGGGCTACATTGATGACTTCTGATTATTTCCGATCAGTACTCGTAATGTTAATGGCAAAAAGAAAATCATTGAGCACATGATCAAGATTTTTCAAAATCTTTCTCAAAATTCTGTGCTCAAGATAACTCCCACCTAAACCCTTAAACTGATTTTAAACTCAAATGTTTAAACATATGCTTTGTTTAAGGGGGAGTATAAAACGATAAATCAAAATGTTCCAATTTCATGCTCAAATCCGTCTTTATCTCCAAAATGCTTTGCTTTTAATCAGTTGATATAAAAAATATCACTACATGCTATTTTTGAGGGGGAGAAGACGTGATTAAAATGGGATCGAAAAGTAATGTCAGTGAGTCAAGCTCTACAAAAAGACTCAGTATGAACCAACGAATTGACGAAAATCAAATGTCAAATCGAAAAGACATGTCCTGGACGGGTAATAATTTCAAGCTGGTTATCCAGTAATGTAAATGTGTCTCGCAAAGGACTTGTCTGAGTAGAATGTACCAATTCGAGAGATGATCATTGAATATGACCGGGACGGGTAATAATTTCAAGCTAGTCTAACTAGTGATGTAAGCGTGTCTCGCGAAGGTCATGTTCAGTGAAAATCGATCATTTCAAAATGTGCGAACTCTACCCAACATGTGCATATTATTTAAAAAATGCATGAGCACATGTGAAGGGGGAGTATTTCAAAAATGCAAAACTCCCAATTTGTTAACTAAATGTGTTTATTCATAAAAACTTTGAGAGATTTTCAAAAGGTTTTTTGGCAAGTGATCAATAATCTAGGATAATTGTTAGACCCGTTCCCCAGGTAGTGGGACCCCACCCTAGATGAAATTGGCCGAGCCTAAGTATGTTTGACCAAGAGTATGTGTGGTCTAAGGGCAATGGTTATAGTGTTAAGTGTTAGTCTGATATAGCCTAGATGCGGCGCATCTAGGAAGTGACATGCGGCGCATTGTAGAATGGAAAGTAGATCCGACCTATTATTGTCCATGCGCCGTATTGGGGAAATAGATACGGCGTATTATGGATGCGGCGCATCTATGAAGATAGATGCGGCGCATCGACCTTAAATAAGCAAAATGGACAGAATTGCCCTTGTAGCTAGAAACTTCCCTATTATTCTATAAGATACCACACTCTCCTGTAAAAGAGAGTGTGTTTCTGTGGGTGTCGAACAAAAGAAGGAAGAAAGGAAAAAGATGGTGAGATGATGATGGTTTAATGGTGATAATTCAAGAGTGAAGTCTATAGCTTGTCCTAACATGGTTATCAAGTAAGTATTGATACTTAATTAGTGTTTAATTGATGATTAAGAATCTAGGGTTTGTGAACCCTAATTTGGGATTAAAGGGTAAATGGTGTTTTAAGATAATTAAGAAGTAATGATGATTATGTGATGAGTTTATAATGGGTTTAAGTTAGTAAATGATGGGATTAGCTATCATATAATCAATATATGATTATATGATGATTAGAAGTGTTTAGAGGTTAGTTATGGTTGTATTAACCATGATCTTAGTTAATGATTATGTATTATATGTTATGTATGATTATGTGCTTTAGGATGCTTATGGGGATGATGATGATGATGAAAGAGTATGATGATGATGATGTCCTTGTGATGATGTAGCTTGGATTAAGGTAAGTAAACTGGTATAATGTAAAGTTATAATGATTTCCATACATTATGTGTTATGTGGCTAATGTGTTAAGATGTTGGTTGTTTAGCATAATGGTAGACTTGTGTAAGAGGATATAGGACTAGTGGATGTGTTAGTTAAGAGTGACTTAAGGAAAGAGGGATGGTTATGGCCTAAGTAATTAAGGTATGTGGTTATGCTCAATGTTGTGGATTGATGGTTGTGTAATATGTAATGTGTTGAATGAAGTATAATGATATATTATGTCCGCTTTACTTACTAAGCATTCGTGCTTACGGTTTAAGTGTTTAATGTTTTGTAGGCGAAAGTATAGAGGCGAAGGCTTGGATAAGGATTAAGAATGGATATGCGAAGTGTAGAAGAATGGGTAAGAAAATAGAGCTAGGTAGATACCGAGCTCAAGTGTATGAGTTTGTACCCCCGCGAGTCATGTGTTGTTTTGTAACGAGTAAACAAGTGTCAAAATGTATGTCAATAGTAGCATGACGATTTGGTAGTCAAATGGTGTGTCAAAGTATGGTTTATATGTTTTGGTGAAATGTTAAAGGGGTGTTTGGCATAAGCTTGTTTATACCCATTTTGAGTAGTGAACGGGTCAAGTGTTATCGTAACATGTTTGATATGTTAAATGAATGATTTCAGGGAAGTTTGGTGTTAAACGGAAGTGGTATAAGTGATTTGTTGTGTAAATGGGTGTGTTAAGTTTCTGCAGGTTTTCCTGCTGATGTTCTGTGTAATTTGGTAGATGCGGCGTATCTAGTATATTAGATGCGGCGTATCAGAAGTTTAAGGTGATGCGGCGTATCTACTATATTAGATGCGGCGTATCAGAAGGTTCAGGTGATGCGGCGTATCACTTTGGGTTGATACGACGCATGGTCTGATACGGCGTATCCCTCAAAGGGATGCGGCGTATCGTTAGTCAGAAGGATTGTCAAGTCGTGTTTTAAAGTTTAATGTGAAATGTTTTGAAAGGTGTTCGAATATATATTCTTGCAAGTATTTTAAAAAGGGTTTAATGTAATGGATTTTGGGTATGTAAGTGAAGAATTGTATGAGTCCGGTAAAGTAAAGCGTTTCCGCGTCAAAAGTCAAAGTTTTTGGTCAAAGCGGGCACGGGGTGTTACAATAATCATGGAGTAATAAGGTGATTATGGTTAGGTTATGTCCAATGATCCGGAGGGATCTACCCAAGGACAATTCCAATAGATTAGAATTAGAAGTCCTTATGTAAGATTGAAAAAAGGAGTAAATGAGAAAGGAGAAAGAAGGGGTTGAAGAATTAAAAAGAAAAGTTTAATGAAAGGGTGAAAAGAAATAGCCCTCCATGAAAACTTAGGTTAGAAACTGATGAACTCAAATAAGTACATTTTATTACTATCATTTATCCTATTTATTTGACTTGTTTTATTATATTATGTATGAGAATTGATACTTAATCGTTTACTTTTGTAATTCTCAGGTAAAAACAAGCATTTGGTGAAACTTGGCGATTTTGGACTAATTATGGAGCAAAACAAGCAAGAAGTTAAGAGTCTACTGAAATGTACAAGATCAAGACTATTCTGCTCCAGATGCGCCGCATTATACTTCTTACATACGGCGCATCGCTATCAAGATTTCACAAGATA
The DNA here is from genome assembly GCA_021014915.2 of Artemisia tridentata subsp. tridentata. Lineage (NCBI taxonomy): Eukaryota > Viridiplantae > Streptophyta > Magnoliopsida > Asterales > Asteraceae > Artemisia > Artemisia tridentata. The sequence continues at coordinate 172,325,290 of CP139505.1, read as the reverse complement.
TTATCCAAGACGGCAAAGGACATGCGCCGCATCCAAGAATGAAGATACGCCGCATCTTCTGGCGGTGTACGAATATTCCTGAATATATTAATCTTGGACCCCACGCGAAGTTAAGTCAATGCGCCGCATCTACTTATTAGATGCGCCGCATCTTACCCTCAGACAGAAACTATAAATACCCCAAAGACCAGACGAATAAAGAGTTCCGAGTTCGACAGTTTTACAAGACCGAAGTACGAACAGAAGCAAGAGCCGAATTCAGTCGATTAGGCAGCACAAGACACACCCGAACGAAGATACAAGAGCTGTAAGAAGGTCCTGCATGTGTTTAATTCATTAAGTAGTTTTGTTTTATTGTTTTAGTAAGCTTTAATTCATCAGGATTGGTGGCTTGTGTAAGGTGACGAGAAAGATTACACTCCCTTTAATATTGCTTTCCCATCAATTAAAGTTTATATGTTGATGTCTTTGGTTACTACTTATTAGTGCATTGATAACCTCTGTGTCTATTAGTGGCTTGTCGTATGTGACTACGGAAGATCATATTGCTCCCACGGTTGTTACTAAATTGATCACTTAGGAATAACTTTTAGACATAAGTAATCATTAAGGGATTTCTCGCCGATAAGCTTAGGACCAACGAGAAAGATTTAATTACATACACTTCATATAAAACTATCAATAAAACAAGTGACAATCTACTTAATCATCAGGACAGGTCTTCTTATTGTCTCGAGTATTTATCTGTGTACGTGTGTGCCTATCGCTGATTCGTGCTCATTAGTTTAGTTTATTATTTAATTGCAACCAAAACGTGCCAGTCTCTCAGGCTGAACCCCCTTGCGTTAGATTAGGTTGTATAATTGACTTAAGATATTAAAATACTGATTAGAATAACTAGATAATACGTTCCACTCTTAGTGATCGACACTCTACTTACCATTATATTCATACTGACCGGGTACACTGCTCGTTAAGTGTGTGTGTTATTGATAAGTCGGCTAAATATAAATTTAAAACTTGAGTAGGCATTAATACTGCTAAACCGCAACGACACACGCAGCACATCAAGTTTTTGGCGCCGCTGCCGGGGAGTGAATTGTTATTATCTGTTAATTTGATTAGTATTTTAATTAGGTTTTTCTTTTTATTAGATTAATTGCATCATTGTATTATTTGCATATTTTTTGTTTTGTGTGTTATTTGTTTTCTTTTATTTTTGTTTGTTTTCGTTTGTGTTTATTTTTGTTTTTATTTTTCTGTTTTTCTGCATACTGCTATCGTTGTACTGAGCTTATTCAAACGATACGGCGCATCTATTTTCATAGATACGGCGTATTGCGTTTAATTTTTATAAAATACAACGCGTTTAATTAATTCGATACGACGCATCTTTCCCCAAGATACGGCGTATCTTTTTTAATAAGAAATTTTTTCTAAGCGATAACGCCATACGACGCATCTGTTTTAACAGATACGGCGTATTTATTATTTTAATTAAAAACAGTTTTCGAATTATTAAACAGATACGACGTATCGATCTTTATCGATACGGCGCATCTTTCTGAATCAAAAATCTCGTATTTTTAAACGTAACGAAAATACGGCGCATTAACTTTTGTTAATACGACGCATTTAATTTTAATAAATATCAATTTTTGATAATTTAATTCGATACGGCGCATTCTTAATTCTAAGCGGCGTATCGTCTTTCTGAATATAAGTCTGATTAAATTTTAACGATTATAAGATACGGCGTATCCAACTTTTTGGATACGGCGCATCGTCTGCAGATATCAGTAACCTTTATTTTTCGTATTCCGTTTTCGTTGTTAATTTTCTGATATATTACTTTCTTGAGCATACCCTACTGATGTTTTTGTGTTGATTTCAGGAAGTGCATGACCAGGAGTTCAACTAAGAACTTGATTCAACCTTTCGAAAATCCTGAACGAGCCCTACATTCGCTTAAAAGGCTTTTCAACACAAAAAGCTTTGATATTTCAAGTTCACTCGAGCTTGATTATTTTTCTGAAGAGAAAGAGGAAGAAGAAGTAGAAACAATGGGCGAAAACACAACTATGGAGGAATACATGAACAGTACCCGTGCCGATTACACTTCAGGAGTTGCTAGACCAAAGTTTGATGATAAGTCAAAATTTGAATTGAAGGGTCAGTTTCTCAAGGAGCTAAGAGAGAATGCTTTCAGTGGGACGGAACATGAGGATGCTAATGAGCATGTTGAAAAGGTCCTCGAGATTGCGGATTTGTTTACTTCAGAAGGAGTCACTGACGATCAACTCATGCTAAGAATCTTTCCAATCTCGCTAAAAGGAGCTGCTAACAAGTGGCTAAGGAATGAACCTGATAGTTCAATCACTACATGGGAAGATTTGAAGAGCAAATTCCTGAAGAGATATTGTCCACCTGCTAAGACTGCTAAAAAGATGGAGGCTATCAACAGTTTCAAGCAAGAGCCTGATGAAACTCTTTATCAAGCTTGGGAACGATTTAAAGATTTACTGATAAAATGTCCTCAACACTATCTAACCCCTATGCAGGAGATAATATTGTTTTATCAAGGATTGGACGTGCCTACTAGACAGATTTTGGATGCTAAGGGAGCTGTGCCTCAGATGAGTGCAGCTAATGCTAGGAAAGCGATCCAAGAAGCTGCTGATCATTCTCAGAAATGGCACGATGGAACCTCTACTAGATCTAAGAGCAGCACTAATTTTGACGGGTTTGCTGCAATTCAAGCTCAATTGGATAAAATTAGTAGAGAGATGAAGAAGCGTGATGAAAAAGTGTATGCTGCCCAAGTTGGATGTGAAAAATGCGAAGGACCTCACTACACTAAAGATTGCCCGAATAAGAATGAAAGTGAGACGTTTGAAGAAGCATATTACACCCAATTTGGACAACCATTCCGACCTTCAGGAAGATTTAGGGAAGCTACCCCGGGATTCTATCAAAAGAACAACTTTAATCCCGCTTATCAAGAAAGGAGGCAGACTTTAGATGACACTCTAAAGCAAATTATGGCCGATGCTGCTAAAAGACATGAAGAGAATACTGCTATGATCAAAGAAATCCGAGCTTCAACGGACACTATTACAAGAAATCAAGGAGCTTCGATCAAAGCATTGGAACAACAAATTGGTCAAATGAGCAAAGTTCTTCAAGAAAGGGGATATGGAAGTTTACCTAGCTCAACTGAAACCAACCCAAGAGATCATGTCAAGGCCATAAGCACCACTGAAGTCACTCCTAACATACCTAGAAGATCGATGAATGGTAATGATGGTGCAAGACCCGAATTTTTCTTTAATTCTTCAATCAGTTTAAGGAGACTACTAAAAGAGAAGACAAAGATTGAAGAGGAGATCAAGGCTACAATGAAAGAAGAGAGCTCTGCAACCGACTTACATGCCTTGCCTCATAAAGAAAAAGACCCAGGAAGTTTTACTTTACCTTGTTCAATTAATGATATATCTTTCAATAATGTGTTAGCTGACTTAGGAGCTAGTGTTAGTGTTATGCCCCTTAAGACATTCACTACCCTAGGACTAGGAAAATTAGCACCAACTAAGTTGCTTATTGAATTGGCTGATAAAACGGTAAAACAACCTGAAGGGATTGCTAATAATGTGCTAGTTAAGATTGAGCAGTTTATTTTTCCCGTAGACTTTGTTATATTAGATATGCCCGAGGACGTTAAGATTCCTTTAATCCTTGGAAGACCTTTCTTGTCTACCGCCCGTGCTAAGATTGATGTGTTTAAAAGAAAAACATCATTAAGGGTAGGGAATAATAAACTAGTCTATAAGTGCCAAGATCCTGTTAAAAGCATAATTAGAGGTGTCTATGTGCTAGGATTAAGAGAGCGTATGGACCTCGATCTTGAAGCTAGGCTTATGGGAGAAACATTGATTCAAAACAACTCAACTAATCCTAATCATGAGAACTTTGAGGAATTTATTGACCTTAATGTACCTACCGAACTTAGACGCGATGTTGTTAATGATTCTGATGATGAGTGGTATGATTGCATAGTAATTAACAAACGTAGGAGAATAGTTGAGAAAACGAATTTGAATAATGATGTGTTTATTGAACTACCACCCCACCTTGCATATTTGTGCCTATATAATAATAAGAATTTCCCGTCTATCATTCTTTCATCTCTGCCCGAAAGGGACAGAACTTTATTTATACAGATATTAAAGAAGAACGGCGTGGAAATTAAGGACGAGCAAGGAGTGTTCAATGTTACTGAATTGGCGATGAGGGAGCGCGATGCTTCCGACTCCTTCAATGATCGATATTAAAGAGCTGAACGTGAGTCTAACTTGAAGACTTTGGAATAAAGACAAGTGCTGACCGGGAGACAACCCGGAGAATTTTTAATTTTCTGTTCTGTGTCGAGTCAGTCTGGCCCGCATGAAGATACGGCGCATCTCCATCCTGAGATGCGACGCATCTCCTGCACTGGTCATATCTTACCTTATTTTTCTGCATTTTTATTTTCGACTTTAAAACTTTTTATCGGTTTATTTTAATGCGGCGCATCCCTGGTTAAGGATGCGACGCATCTTTTATTCTGATCCGTGTTTATTCCAGGCTCGATACGGCGTATCTTCTTCCATAAGATACGGCGCATCGACTGACCTGATGATTTTCAGTTTTAATTTTTAAGTTTTATTTTTACTAACTACTAATGTATTATGCAAGCTTGAACCTTTCTTAACTTAGGTGTGTTTAAGTCTTGGTGGTATTTTAGATTCCTGCATTTTCTGTGGATACATCAAATGTGAAGCTTAAACGTTCTAATCCACAAGAAAGATGATTTTTGCTCTTATACTAATGGAGGATCATACGAGCAAATCTCAGGGGAGTTTTTCTATTCTAATTCTTTTATTTTCCAGTTTTTAACCTTTTATACAAACAACGAGGACGTTGTTTAACTTAAGTGGGGGGATTGGAGAATTAGAACACTTAACACTTACTTGTCCTAAACTTTTTCAAAAATTATGCTTAAAATGCACTTAACATATCAAATTTAAAATTTTTTAGCATTTTTTTGTTTAAGATCTAAGTTACATAGCTGCACACATGACGTTATTTTCAAAATTTGTGATTTTTCAAAATTCACAAATCTATGAGTGTGCCGGTGACTTGTAAACTTTAGAACTTGGCTTGTATACTATTCGAGACCACCATAATAAGTATTATTTTATATAATTGGAATGACTTGTCTAAATTGGTAAATTTCTAGGATTACACCCAAATAGTCTATTATATGTTATGTGTTATTAGCTAACTACACTGGTTAGTTAACCCCCGTATAAACCCTTTTGTTACTCTCACTTTTAGAGTAAGATACCCCTAGAAAAACACTCAGAGCCATTCCTTTCGTTTCTTACACCTATGTTTATAATGTTTCGTTACACCCTTACACCTTAGCCTACCCTGTAGATTAAAATCCGTGGTTGGTTAATTGCTATAGGCAAAGTGTGTTTCCTTACATTACCTGTGTTCGCGTGCGTAATTCATTATCTTTGGTTAGGTCGGGAAATTGCACAATGCAATTGGAGTGAAAGTAAATATTGTATATCTTTGAGTTTATTTTTCGTGTGTTTACTACTTTCACTATTACCGTTATTTCTGAAGTTATGAAAAGTATGGAAAAATTATCCAGAATTATCATTATAGTGATGTGGTGAAATTTTACACATCTTTGTTTATGTTTCTAAAAAAAAAAAAAAAAAAAATGGAAAAAATGAGAAAAGAAAAAGAAAAGTTGGATGTTTGTTTTAACCAACTTATGTAAAGTTTTTATGTAAGTGGTCGATATCACCACTAGTTGTTATATATTTATGGATTGAATGGGAGTTGGCAGTTATGGGAACGCCAACTAAGGTTTATTCTTTGATTAAGATCTTGTTGAGTATAATTCGTGTCTACCTAAAGCGTGTGTTTCAAGTGTTAAAGCGTGAGTTATTCTATGATATGAGTCTTATTCATGGGATGGTTGGGATAGTGATTAACCACACTTAGGATTTTAATTTATCTGTTTTGTTTATTTTTCATTTTACACCAATTTATATCCCAAATATTATCCATACCCTGTGTTATTCTTTATCCAAACCTTTGATTTATTGAGATTAGGGATTTGAGCAATCTTAAGTATCGTAGTCGTGGATTCGACTATGTATTTATGATTTTGTCGCCCTTTTTGATATAATATTATTGGTGAAGATTACTTGGTCCTATCTTTAGCCTATTCGAGTTAAGGATTTGAGCAATTGCAAGTATCGTGTTCGTGGATTCGATCATGTATTTGTGGTTTTGTCGCCTTTTCTGGAATTTGAGATCGATAGAGATTAAGGAGAATGATTAACCCTTAAGCCTACAAACCCTTTTTACCGCTTTAGACTTGTTATTCCTTGGCTTTAGTGGGGGAGATGTGTATACTTGCCAAGTTTATGATAGAATATTCGTCACGACTGGACAGTTAAACGATTAGATTTGCTTTTATCTAATTATTTTATTTTACTTCTAATTCGTTAAGTGTTTAGTTGTGTGATTATGACAAAAATGAATACATGCTTAAATATAAAAATAAATCATAACATCTTTTAGGATACATTTTCATAAGATTAATTCTAAGGTTTACTTGGGGACAAGTAAAGTTCAAGTGGGGGGATATTTGATGAACTCAAATAAGTACATTTTATTACTATCATTTATCATATTTATTTGACTTGTTTTATTATATTATGTATGAGAATTGATACTTAATCGTTTACTTTTGTAATTCTCAGGTAAAAACAAGCATTTGGTGAAACTTGGCGATTTTGGACTAATTATGGAGCAAAACAAGCAAGAAGTTAAGAGTCTACTGAAATGTACAAGATCAAGACTATTCTGCTCCAGATGCGCCGCATTATACTTCTTACATACGGCACATCGCTATCAAGATTTCACAAGATATTATCCAAGACCGCAAAGGACATGCGCCGCATCCAAGAATGAAGATACGCCGCATCTTCTGGCGGTGTACGAATATTCCTGAATATATTAATCTTGGACCCCACGCGAAGTTAAGTCAATGCGCCGCATCTACTTATTAGATGCGCCGCATCTTACCCTCAGACAGAAACTATAAATACCCCAAAGACCAGACGAATAAAGAGTTCCGAGTTCGACAGTTTTACAAGACCGAAGTACGAACAGAAGCAAGAGCCGAATTCAGTCGATTAGGCAGCACAAGACACACCCGAACGAAGATACAAGAGCTGTAAGAAGGTCCTGCATGTGTTTAATTCATTAAGTAGTTTTGTTTTATTGTTTTAGTAAGCTTTAATTCATCAGGATTAGTGGCTTGTGTAAGGTGACGAGAAAGATTACACTCCCTTTAATATTGCTTTCCCATCAATTAAAGTTTATATGTTGATGTCTTTGGTTACTACTTATTAGTGCATTGATAACCTCTGTGTCTATTAGTGGCTTGTCGTATGTGACTACGGAAGATCATATTGCTCCCACGGTTGTTACTAAATTGATCACTTAGGAATAACTTTTAGACATAAGTAATCATTAAGGGATTTCTCGCCGATAAGCTTAGGACCAACGAGAAAGATTTAATTACATACACTTCATATAAAACTATCAATAAAACAAGTGACAATCTACTTAATCATCAGGACAGGTCTTCTTATTGTCTCGAGTATTTATCTGTGTACGTGTGTGCCTATCGCTGATTCGTGCTCATTAGTTTAGTTTATTATTTAATTGCAACCAAAACGTGCCAGTCTCTCAGGCTGAACCCCCTTGCGTTAGATTAGGTTGTATAATTGACTTAAGATATTAAAATACTGATTAGAATAACTAGATAATACGTTCCACTCTTAGTGATCGTCACTCTACTTACCATTATATTCATACTGACCGGGTACACTGCTCGTTAGGTGTGTGTGTTATTGATAAGTCGGCTAAATATAAATTTAAAACTTGAGTAGGCATTAATACTGCTAAACCGCAACGACACACGCAGCACATCAGAAACCAGGTCAATACATCTGCTATCGGTTATCACAAGTTGATACTGATATTGAAGACAAGTCGTCATGGACCCAGTGACGCGTTGCACCACCCCTCCTAGCCACTCAGATATCTCTTAAAAGATATTTGTTTCATTTCTCACGGAGAACACTACATATTCTATCGGCCTCTCACTCCGAGATGAGTTGATATTGAAAAGGTGGCACTCTGCTCCATGCCTCCGTCTACTAAAACCAAAACGCACATTATCGAGTCTAGAGCCATGAGATTCATCAAAGATCTCTTAGGAACACTTCCAATACAATACACTTGTGTTCACCTAAAAGGACATAAGCTGTAAGAGTCTTAATGAGATCTAAGGATCTTGCCTTATATCATGATGGTTACGTGCTTCAAACGGTCTACAGTCTTGAAGTGATACTCCGGTATACTTCAGAGGCTTTCAACGGCCTTGGTAAAGATTAGAGAAAGTTTTCACACTATGCTGATAACGATCTCAAAATCTGAACCTATAAGCGCTGGACGATTTATTGCTAACTGTCTTATGTAGGTACTGACGAAAGTCCATTCACCATCATCATATGTTTCAACATCTACAACGTCGAAGCGACTGGACAGAAGAAGTTGATCAAGGCAAGAACGACCAAAAGACGATACTTCGAAGATCACATTGCATGAAGAAACAAGGAACAATGACTATTCCACAGCAACACACAAAGTTAAAGTCAACAAAGACGAAAGACCAAATCACTGGGAGCATCATTGAAATGACCATCCCTTAGGGGGAGATTGTTAGCATTTAATTTATAAATGCAAAGTGATGGTCATTTGTAACATTGTAACATGTGTGTTGTATGGTTAAGTTAGTTTAACAAAGTGGACTTTTGGTAGTTAAATATGTAAGACTTTATGTATAAGTCTAGTCCTAAACAAAAGCCCACTCCAAGCCCACAAAAGCACTTTAGGGCGTCACATTTGTGATATAAATCACACACTCTCACCTCATTCACAGTTGGCTGTCTTTGGAGTTCTCATATTTCTCAAGTGTGTATTATAGTGTACCAAAAAGGAGATAGCAAAAGGTGAGAGTGTGTGTTCTTAATATTTGTGTTTGTTTTCTTTCATTCGAAGCTAATAAACCATAAGTATCCTTTTCATACGATCCACACTCTTCATCTCATTCTTGTTCTTGTTTGAGTACCATCGATCTATAGTTAGTTTGTTTGATAAAGTAGTAGTTTAAGCTACAACAGGGTGAGGATGAGGTTAGGGTGCTTAAGAATGAGTTGTTGTTGATTGTTGCTCAGTTGTCGGAGAATGCGATTGTGGGGTTGGTGGTTTTTTGATGCTATGGTGAAAGTGTATGATCTTGGGTTTAGTAAGTGTTAAGTGTTAATGTTGGTTATGCGTGTTTTTATTGCTGGTGTATATTGTTGCTGTGACATTGGTTAAATTAATACTTAATATTTGGTTATTTAAATGAATTTGTAATCACAGTCTAAATAAGCAATGGTGCAACCTTTCTCAGGTCTTAGATTCTTATCAGTTGCAATAATACCTCTATATATTTGAACCAGTCGTAGTGTTTCTCTAATATGTTTTACTTCCTTATAGATTCACAACAAATTGTAAAGATAATCTTTGTGTACTTGAAGTAACTACATTGTTTGTGAATGATTTCTGGTGTCCTTTAAGATCGAAAAATGGTAGTATATGCGTTACTCGATGACCAATCTGTGGCAATGTTTCAGCAATAATAAGAAGATTAAAGAAGCCCATACTTGTGTTAGTTAAACTATATTATATTATTGAAGCTGACCAGGTATATCATGATTTCTATTGAGCGTTTATAAGTCCAGCACCATGCACAACTAAGATGTGAGATATATAAAAGTAAATTATGTTTTGAGGGTATCTTGGTAATTTGGGTACCTTCCTTTCCTTTCCTTGCAACTTAAAAATAAAAACTCAAGAACACAAATAAAAATAACCACTTTCTTCATAGTGTCATTTCCTTACTTTCCCCATCCCATTTCATCCCCTTCCATGTTTATAGACAGATAGGTTACCAAACTTTGCAATTTTGTTCGCCTAAATTACCCAACTTTTTTTTTTGTTCAAATGGGTTACTGTACTATACGTACCGGGTAAAATAGTGACCCAACAATTTTTTTACTTATGATTCCCGGTTGCCTGCCACGCTGGCAGCTGACTTTTATTTTTTTTAATTTAAAAACATTTTTCTAAATACATTATTAACCCCAATAATTAAATTAATAGTATAAACCCTAATCGTATCTCTTTTTTCACACACACACTCACCTCACTTCAACACACACTTCATTAACCCAAAAAAATCAAAAACTTTCAAGTTGATTGAATCGAGTCGCCATCTTCACAAAGAGGTATTAACTCATCCCCAATAATTGATTTCTAAAGTACAATTAATATGTTTGTGTTTTGAAAAATTAGGGCTTTTGATTAAAAATTAGGGTTTTTATGTTAGAAGTTTGGAACTTTCGATTAACCTTAATCTTGTTTGATATTTGTCACAGATGGCATCGTCATCTCAATTTTCCAGTTTTGTGATAAACTTCCATCGTGGTGGTGTATTTGAAAGAAACCCGCTTACCTATGCATTTGAAATCCTCTCAAAGGTAGAAAATGTTGATCTTTCTTCTATGGACTTTGAAGCATTAGTTAAATTCATAGGAGATGAATTTTCAGGTGATGTTAAAAGTTTGTTTTATTTGCTTCCTGGTAAAAATTTGGCTAGTGGTTTAAGGTCTTTAAAGTCTGATGCTGATTTAAAGGAATGTGTAGAATGTAGTAAAAACAATGACTATGTTTTGGATATTTATCTATCAAGTACTGTGTTTGAGTTAAATGATGCAACTGGTCAAATAGATGGTAGTGATAGTGAACTAGAAGATGATCTTTATGATTATTTTAGTGAAGATGATAATAGTGATACAGCCTCTATTGATCATTTGTCTGATAATGAGGAAGAAGTACTTGAAATTAGGACTAAAAAGGCAGCCCCTAAACCTAGGCATAAATCCTCTAAATTTTTTGATACAACCTTTTTGACTAGGATATACAATGCCTTGGAGAGGGATGAATTTGTTGATAAGGATATTGACAAAACTATAGAAGATTATGATATGGAAGGTGATCAGTACCCAATCCATGATCCTTCTACAAAATGGAACTTGATGACACCATTGCTAGGTGAAAGGTATGAAAGTCCTGATCAGTTGAAAAGAGCTTTGACCTTTTATGCTTTAAGAAATGAATTTAAGTTGTATTATGAAGTTAATAACCTTAGGAAACTACATGCTAAATGTAGTAGAGATGCAGGAGAAAACAAATGTCCTTTTAGATTATGGGCATCATGGATGAAAAAGGAACATTCTTTTCAAATTAAAACACTTGAAGATAAGCATACATGTTCTAGGACATTTGAGTATGGGACTTTGATTACAAGTAATTGGATTGCTAGGAATTATGCTAAAAAGATCATGTTGAATCCAAGGAAAGGTTAAAGCTTTAACCCAATATCATACATGCTTAGAGGATCATTATGGAATGTTATGGTCATATGCATCAGAGATTTTGAACTCTAATCCTGGAAGTTCTTGTAAGTTAGGTGTTGAACACATGCCTGATGGAAAAAACTACTTCAAGTCATTTTATGTTTGCTTTAATGGTCTGAAACAAAGATGGTTACAAGGGTGTAGGAGGGTTATAGGTCTGGATGGGTGCTTTCTGAAAACAATATGCAAAGGGGAATTATTGTCAGCTGTAGGAAGGGATGGAAATAATCAAATATATCCCATTGCCTGGGCAGTTGTCAGTGTTGAGAACAAAGAAAATTGGACTTAGTTTATGAAATGCTTGATTGAAGACTTGGGAATAGATGCTGGTGCAGGTCTTACTATCATTTCAGATAAGCATAAGGTAATTGTATTCAAAAGTATTCATTAATGTATTCATTAATGTAATTATATTTATTATTATTTGTTTGTTTCAGGGACTCATGGAAGCTGCAAAAGAAATTATGCCTTTAGCAGAACACAGACAGTGTGCAAGGCATATTTATGCCAACTTCAGAAAGAAGTTTAATGGTGTTCTGTATAGAAATCTGTTCTGGAAAGCAGCTAAGGCCGCTTACCCATCAAAATTTGAAAAGTTAATGGCCGAGATGAAGAAGGTTAGCAGTGATGCACACAAGCATTTGATGGAAAGGAACCCTGAAACCTGGAGTAGGGCTTTCTTCAGTACAGATAAAGCATGTGATGCTGTTGAGAATGGGATCAGTGAATGCTTCAATGCAATCATTGTGGAAGCAAGAAGGAAGCCAATAATTAACATGCTGGAAGATATAAGGCAGATGATAATGTTAAGAATGCATAATATGAGGGAAAAGCATTTGAAATGGACTGATGGTATTTGTCCAAACATCAAGAAGAAGCTTGAAATTATCAAGGATAAGCACAGGTATTTGTTCATAACCATATAACTGTTTTCATCATTTATATTAGATATTAACATTGTTATTATGTGAATGTAGGAATTGGAGAGTAATACCAAGTGGTGAAAGTAAGTTTGAAGTCAGAAATGGTTATGAGGGATTTACAGTGGATGAGAGGTTACACACTTGTAGTTGTAGGTCTTGGCAGTTATCTGGTATACCATGTGAGCATGGGTGTGCAGCTATATATTTTCTTGGTAAGAATCCAGAACATTATATTTCTGATTGGTATAATAAGGATAGGTTTGTGGCTGCATACACTCCCTACTTAGAGGGAATGAATGGCATGGATCAATGGCCATCCACAAATTATCAAAAACCATTGCCTCCCATAGTTAAAAAGATGCCTAGAAGACCACCCCATAAGAGGAAGAGGGATGCAGGTGAGAAAGATGATGGGAATAGAACTAGGCTGGGAAGAAAAGGGGTTATGATGCATTGTAAAATATGTAAAGCAGAAGGACATAATGTGAGGGGTTGTCCAAGGAAGGAAGGTGAAAGTGTTGGGGAAGCAAATGGTGGTCAGGCTGTTAGGGGTGGTAAAATTGTGTCTGCAAGGGGTGGTAAAACCATGTCTGCAAGTGGTTTTGCTAGAGGTGGAAAAACTTGTGCTGCAAGTGGTACTGCAAGTGGGGGTGTCAAGACTAGAGGTGGTGGTAAAACTGGTCAAGGGTCTGCAATGGGTGGAAAAACTAGTCAAGGGTCTAGGGGTGCAATGCTTGTTGAATAGCTTTATGCATCTATTATCTTAGCTTCTATTATCTGTATTTTAACTTAACTGAATTTGCCCCTATTTTGGTATCACATGGCTTTTGTGGGCAATTAGCTAAACAGTATGGATGATGGTAACTTACCATTTGTGTCACTTGACTCATCTTTTGTAACACTGAACATATGGTATCAAATGGCAACTTACCATTTATGTATTTTGTATACCTTTTGCTTTGGTTCTTATTATTGTCAAATTCATAAGGGTAAGTAATATAAAGAAAAGGGTAAGTGGAAATCAAATTTGGACAATGGGGCCCTCAAAAAACTGACGTGGACAAAGTAATAACTCCATATCCCGGTTACCAGTCATTGGGGTAATCTCAATGAACACGTTTCTGGTTTTGAGTAACCTAATTGTCAAACCCGTATAGTACAGTAACCCATTTGAACAAAAAAAAGTTGGGTAACTTAGACGAACAAAATTGCAAAGTTTGGTAACCTACCTGAGAGTTCCATTTTTTTAAATTTAGACTTGAGACAAAGACGATAGTATTTGCAAGTACTCAAGTAGACATAAACAATTAAACATCAAGGACCATTTCCACAACTCACCTCATTCCCCTTTCTTCCTCACCACACCACTATCCTCCTATCTCCCCCCTCCACCACAGAAACATGGCAACCGCCGCCATGTCACTACTCCACTTCACTCGACTCCCACGCCACGTGTCACTCTTCCCTTACCTCCGCCCACAGCGCTCATCATCATCTTCCTCACTCAAGTTTACTCGCACGTGCAAGCCACGTGTCTCCTTCACCTTCTTCCCTACACGTAGTTATTCAGTAACTGCTTCCACCTCATCAGGTACACATTTTTAATACTTTATTCTTTTATGATATTTACACATTGTGTTTTTTTTTTTATTATTAATATTAGGGGGTGTTTGTTTCGGCTTATGGCTTATTTGGTTTTGGGATTATGTTTTAGGGGGTGTTTGGATTAGCTTATTTTATGGGCTTATTAGCTTATTGAAATCTGGAAAAGCCGATAAGCTTACTTTTTTGAGCTTATGAGCAGATAAATATAAGCTCATGGCTTAAGCCATGGGCTTAACCTATCGTAAGCCCATAAAAGTGAGCTTATCAGCTTTTCCAAATTTCAATAAGATATTAAGCCCATAAAATAAGCTAATCCAAACACCCACTTATAGGCTTACTTTTTGTGGCTTAACGCTTTCCGGCTTATATAAGTTCATTATGTCATCAACAACTTATATAAGCCGGAAAGTGTCAAAATAAGCTACAAAAAGTGAGGAGTTAACGTCTTAATATATTTAGTGAAATTTTTACTCATAAGTTCAGTTTTTACTGCGCTTCTTATATAAGAGTTCAAAAAAATCTGTGCACACGATCACCTTTAGTCTTGGTTGTATCGTAAAGGTGAGAGAAAACCCAATAATGTTGACGGGTTTGGAGTATGAATAGATTTGTGGGTTTTATCAAAAAGCAATTTAATTAGGAAATGAAAGTCATTTTCTCAATCACATACCCTAGAACCAGACAGTACCTAAGATGTTATTAGCTCGTTTTATGTTATAATTGTGGGAAAGATGTTGCATCTTGTACAAGTGATGCTCCATTCATGTTAGATTGCTTTGTTTACTCAAAAGATATGATGTATGATGAGTTTGATTACGAAAGAATCTCTGAATGGGAAAGAAACGATTGAGGAACCAGCCCTTTTTCCCACCCATTAGGTGGTACGAGGTTGGAAACCGCGCTTTGCGGCGAGAGTGTTCGAATACAAAATTATTGATTTTTGTTGCCCTCCGTCGCCGAGCGCAAGGGACTAACTCTGTAATGGATCGATAACCCCCAAGGACTATTTTTTTTATATATATATTTTGTGGAAATTGTCCTAACGTTAGCGTTTCGCTGGGAAGTTAGTGATCAAGGACTGACTTTGCAACGGACGTATAACATGAAGGACTAATTACGTAAAATTTGTGAGGACTAACTTTGCAACGGACCTATGAGATGAAGGACCAATTACGTATAGATTATTTATTTTTAAATGTTAAAGATAACGGTGGTTACTTAACGATCGTTAATTAAGTAACGACCGTTAGTACTGTACATTCACTGTTTTGATGTGTGTGCTTTACACTGTAGCAAAAAGTACTGTAGCAAGCCATCCCACTAAATGTTATGTATAATAATGTTGTATAACTAAATGTTTAAATGCTTAGATAGTTAGCGCAAACACTCACCCAGGGGTGGCTGTGTTGGCAAGAGCTTGTGACTATCATCACTAACATGTGAGAAGTCTCAAGTTCAAATCACGCTTGGCTTGGTGCAAAAAACCCGAAGTGGCCACGCCAACCTCCCCACCTAGGAGGGCTTTAGCTGGTTTCAGTTTCTGTGGCCGTTGACCCAAGCCCCGTGTGCAAAAAAGGTTGGACACAATGGTTATCCTAAAAAAAGAGACATCTCTATGTATCAATCCAGATATTGTCGAAGGCCTTCTTTCATTGAAATGTGGGTGTTTGATGTTTTTGGTCGGTTGGTGCATCATTTTGATCTGACTTGGTCAATATTATAGTAGTGGGGTTTTTGGGATTGTGTGTGTAAAACTGTGTTTTTAGTAAGCAGCTTCTAACATGCTTTCCTAAACTGTTTACTCTCTAGGAAAACACAGATAATTACTTCTTTCTATGGGTTTGCCAAACATTGATTTCTGATTAATTGCGTTTTTTAATAGCATTAATCAGATAATCACTCCTAGAACGTAATCCTGAACAACCCTCTCATCCTTTTTTATTTATTTATTTATTTATTTTATTCTTTTTTATTTGGCTTAAAAGTAAAAAAGAACTTTGTATGTTCAGGGACATGTTGGGCTCTATTTTTTTTTGGGGATATGATGCCTACATCCGGATGTAGGCAATTGCCTACATTCCCTTTGAAAAAAAGAGTAGGGACAGGGGGAAAACATGTAACAGGGGCTTATTGGAGGGACTAAACTGTACATTTTTAAATTTTTTTACAAAGAGGATGTAGGCAATTGCCTACATCCGGATGTAGGCATCATTTTCCCTTTTTATAATTAGAATAATGTGACATCATACTGTCATATACGGAGTAAATGTTTAGAGGAACTTGAATTGGAATATGAATTTTTTCCCAAGGCAGTTAATATCATTATTTCCTTTTTCTGATAGTCATACCTGACCTATGGTAGTTTTAAGCCATTATTTTCAGGATGTTTCTTTTTAATCTCTATGTTGACTCATTTTGAAATATTCTCTCTAGATTGGAATAATGTTGCAACGGGTGATGAAACATATGACGTGATAGTGGTAGGAGGTGGCCATGCTGGCTGTGAAGCTGCTCTTGCCTCGGCTCGTTTAGGGGCAAAAACTCTTTCTTTTGATACTGAATATTGACCGAATCGCATGGCAGGTTAGTTGATTCTGATCTGTATTTTTCATTATGATACTTCTCATTTTTAGACACACGTGTTAAATTAGGTTTACCATATTGTTTGATATCAATATATGCAAGTGGAATCTGTGTTTTGATGGTTTGAGATATTTTTGTCCAACTTATCTTGATTGTGAATCAAACCAAAGAGGACAGACCATAAATATTTGTTACAAATTTGGTTGGATTATTAGGATGGCATCAAGTAGCACCCCGCTAATAGGTTTTCTATCCGTTACATCTTATAAAATATAGCAAGCTTAATCACACCACATGATACATACATATTTTTGCAACTGTAGAAGGACAAGCCCATGAATATTAACGCATATTTAGAAAGTTCCTATTGCATAGGATATTTCATAGATTCCAAGTGTTGATAAAATAGATTCCATATATACTAGGAAAAGAAGCAATAAACTTGTAAATAGGTAACATAACTTTATAACTTGGAACATAATACTTATCAAATTTTTAACTAAGGGGAGAAAGCAGGGTGTAAAGCTGGACCAATGTATTAATGAAATCTGGTAACTTCTTGTCTAAAATGGCATACAATAAAATAAAACCAACAACATCTAAAGATTTTGATTAGCTATTTTGTGCTATATTGCATCGCAACAAAGTCACCATGTCTATGCAACCCTTTTAGATAGTTATGGCATTTGTATTTTCAATTGGAGATGGAAGTGGATGTTGCATTCTAGGTAAATACTAAACAGGTAATGAAAGGTTTAAAACTTAGCCGTTGGGAGATTTTAAAAACTGAAAATCGGCGGTGATAATATTTTCGTTAATTTAGGTTCAAGTATCTCTAGTTTTCTTCAAAAACTCACTACTTTTGTGACTAAAATAATGGTGATGACGTCTTCCTTTGTTAATTCAGTTTTTCACTTTCGTTTCGGATAAATGCTATGCATTTGCGTCAAATAATTCTTACCTGTCTGGCAATGCCTCTCCAGTATCACATCTAGCACATGGTAAAATTAGTAACAGATAAACATTTATGACTTTTTTTACATTTATGACTTTTTGGGAATTGAATATCTATATTCCACATTAATGTACCAAAGTCCTCAGATGTCATTTCTTACTAAGACAAGTTTGATGCAGCCCTGCAACCCAGCAGTTGGTGGACCTGCAAAGTCTCAACTAGTACATGAAGTGGATGCATTAGGTGGTGAAATTGGAAAGATGGCTGATAGGTAAATTTCATGCACTAAATAGACATGTTTTTTGCCCTATTTAAGGAAAATAGCAGACATTTGTAAGCTGATGCTAAAACCATCATACCTGCAATTTTTACTTCTACCAGATTCTGGCTATTCTATCCTGATGAGATTGGCTTAATTTAGATCAAACTCCATAAGCTGTTCTAATATTGTAGCGCCCGTCTTCTTATTATTTCAAAATGTCACTCTTTTCGTCTTTACAAATTGTGCTATTTGCGTGTCAAAAATACCACACTTCCTTAGAGGTTTGTATAAAAAATGATTGTTTTTCTCTCTAGATATGGGAAAGGAGTAGAGACATTCTTACTACATTCCCGTATAAAACTGTTCTTCTTCTTCTTTGTTATTCACTTATTTGCACGAGAATTTGAACTTGAGGCATAATGGAGATTTTTTCTTTATATTAGTATATGAATACTTTTCCCCTCCGTCTTAAAATAAGTGTTCACATTAAAATTGGCTCACTGTTTTAGGAGCATGCAGCTAGTACACTGTTTATTAACTTACATGTCAATTTTGCCTGTATACATTTCTAAAGGCACAATCATTGCAGTATCTCTAAACGTACAACCGTTGCAATGGCTGGACAAATATTTCAGTACAAATTAATAGCTAGGTTGACATTTATTTTGGAACAGAGGGTGTATATTTTTATTGCGGTTTAACTTAATCAGATGCTTTAAAGGGGAAATTTAATATTGGTTTATGTGGCAGTTTGAGAATTATTTATAGTTGTATTTAAAGTTGCATGCTGCAAAGATAGTTGATCTAGGTTAAGTTGTCAAGATTTCATGAGTTTGATTTAGGACCTGCTATTAAGGGATTCCCAGGGTAGTAAGAATTAAGGTTTGCTTATTATAGATCTCTCTGTATGCTAGAGTCGAATCTTAATTGTTACTGCAGTTCATATGGTAAAAGCTACTAATTGTTTCTGCTTATATATTTCAGGTGTTATCTACAAAAGCGTGTTCTTAACATCTCTAGAGGCCCTGCGGTTAGAGCATTGCGTGCTCAGACTGATAAGAGAGAATATGCTATTGAGATGAAAAAGATTGTAGAGAGGCAAGCTTACTTTACTTCTTTCTGCGAATGTTAACTGATTTTGGATATGGATATCATGATTTTCTGGTACATTAGTTATTGACTTTCAACTTATGTCATATGGAACTCATGAACCTGAGCTTGATGTTAACATACATTCCTTCAACTTGATCTAGGAAGGTTGTAAATGGTGTGATTATTTGTTACAAATGAGATAAGAGAAAAAAAAGCTGTAATGATGTATGTTCCTATCTGGGGTTTTAAAGGGTTCAAAGAACAAGGGGGATGTGCAAGTGTGTAGCAACTATAGGGGCATTAAGCTACTTAGCCACACCATGAAGCTTTGGGAGAGACTCATTGAGAGAAGATTGAGAAGGGGGACGAGGGTGTCTGAGAACCAATTTGGTTTTATGCCAGGGAGGTCTTCGATTGAGGCTATCCACCTTCTCAGAAGCCTCATGGAGAAGTATAGAGAAAGACAAAAGGACCTGCATATGGCGTTCCTTGACCTCGAAAAGGCGTATGATAGTGTTCCTCGAGAGTTAATCTCGAGAACTCTTATTCATAAAGGAACCCAAGGAGGTACATCAGAGTCATTAAAGATATGTATGAGGGGGCTAAGACCCGTGTACGGTCCACAGTGGGGACCTCAGAGTTTTTCTCTGTGGAAGTGGGACTCCACCAAGGATCTGCCATTAGCCCTTACCTCTTCGCACTGATTCTTGATGAGTTATCTCAAGGGATTCAAGAGGGCATACCGTGGAGCATGATTTTCGCTGACGACATTGTGTTGGTGGCCGAATCGGCGGAATGGTTAAACAACAGACTTGAGCAATGGAGGGAGGCTCTAGAGGACAATGAGCTTCGAGTGAGCAGAGAGAAGACCGAATACATGAGATGTGATTTTGGGAGGTTAGAGTCAGGTCATCACGAAGATATGGATATTCGTATCGGTGACCGGATCCTTCCACCCAAGGAGTCCTTTAGATATCTGGGTTCGATGATTCACAATTCAGGGAGGATAGATGAGGACGTAACCCACCGGATTAGAGCTGGGTGGGCGAGATGGAGGGCGGCGTCGGGAGTCCTTTGTGACAGGAACGTCCCATTAAAGCTAAAGGGTAAATTTTATAGGGTAGTGATTAGACCAGCTATGTTGTACGGGTCTGAGTGCTGGCCTATCTCCAAAGCCCATGCTAACAGGGTTGAGGCGGCGGAACTGAGAATGCTAAGGTGGACCTGCGGTAAGACCTTGTTGGACATGATCTCGAACGGAGTTTTCAGAGCTAAGCTTGAGATCGAGTCTATTATTTCGAAGATGAGAGAAGGACGGCTAAGGTGGTTCGGTCATGTTAAGAGGAGGCCGCATTCAGCACCCGTAAGAAGAGTCGAAGCATTAGTGGTGGAAGGTGTGAGAAGGAGGGGTAGACCCAAACTAAGATGGGAGGATAGACTTAAGCTCGACATGAAGGAGCTGCTCTTGTCCGAGGACATGACCTCAGATAGGAAGGCGTGGAGGGATAGAATTAGGATATGCGGGTAGCTCAGGCTAGGTGTGTTGGGTTGCTTTGCCTTAGCTTTAGGCCCCGTGCGTTGCCTTGCTTTGCTTTGTTTGGTTGCTTTGCCTTAGCTGTAGGCCCCGTGCGTTGCTCTTCTTTGCTTTGCTTGTTCTAGTAGGTTTGCCTGCTTTTCGTGTTACTTTGTTCTTTGTTTTGTGCCACTGTTTCTTCTCTGTTTTGTGTTTGCTTTTGTGTGTGCTTGTTTTTGCCTGCTCGTTTGCCTGCTTGTTGACTGCTATGCTTTCTCGGTTGCTCTCCTGCCTGCGCCCTCTCTCTCACACGCACACATGCACTTGCCGGAGGTCTCTTTGGAAGCAGCCTCTTTACTCCCGGGTTTTCCCGTGGGGTAGGGGTAGGGTCTGTCTACATCCCACCTCCCCCATACCCTGCCCCGGCGGGATTGGGTTTGTTGTTGTTGTTGTTGTTGTTGTATTCAAGGCACTTGTTCGAATGCATTAAAACAAAACTCTGGGCTGACTTGTGGCTGTTTTTTTAGCTTTCTTCACGAATTTAAAGTACTTATATGTGTTTTGTGTTTGCAGCACTCCCAACTTGTCTATAAGGGAGGCGATGGTAACAGATCTCTTACTAGGAACAAATGATGATGTCAAAGGTGTTCGCACATTTTTCGGGATGGACTTTTATTCACAATCTGTAGTACTTACTACTGGCACTTTCATGAGTGGAAAAGTATGGGTTGGAAGAACTTCTATGCCTGCGGGTAGAGCTGGCGAATCAGCTTCGCATGGTCTCACTGAAAACTTGCAATCACTTGGATTTGAAACTGATCGGCTAAAAACGGGGACGCCTGCACGCGTTGACTCACGCACTGTGGATTTTTCTCTGTTGGAGCCTCAACACGGAGATGAAGAGGTTTTTGCATTTAATCTCATATGTATGTTTATCGTAGTTAAAATATTATCTTCAGAGTGGATTTTTTTGCTGCTTGATATATTGACATGATTCTAAATTTTGATGAAACCTTTAGTTATACAAAAATTAACACCCTCGTGTTTCCCAGTACATTGTTATATAAGTAAATAGTATCACAGTGAAAGTTTAATTTTACAGAATAACTTGACGTTTTATGCATTTTGAATGCATGTTGGGTGACTTTCGACCTGTTCAACCCGTTACTGTTTTAGCCACTATTAAAAATTCACTAGGTTAGGGAGATGAGTAATTTAACTTATTTTTCTAAGAGAACTGTATATATCACTCATCTCTTAAATATTGCATGGTTAAGGGCTTCAGTCCTTTGTAAATTGATGCATTAAGTCTGAATAATGATTAAGGAAGTGGTATTTCTTAGCCAACATACAATAAGTGGTACCAGTCTGATTCTGTAATTTCACAATTAAATAGAACAGGATTGTTATTTTTATTAGTGCGTATATGTTATCTGCAAGTTTGTTCATCTTTGATGGTAGAGGAACTTGCGTTGCTTTTATCTCTTCCAAATATTAAGTTGTCAATTATGATACCAATTCATCTTTGGCATCATTTTAACTGTTGATAGGATAGTCAATTGCATCATATCATGTTTTTGGTGAATTACATATGTCGCGCATAGCCGATAAAGACCAGTGATGAGTGACCATCCATAGTAGTTGCAGTATTTGATATCATTTGTTGCTTTGAATGAACTTATGAGATTACTTTTTAAAGTTGAGAAATAACTCAGTGTTCTTTTGGTTCTTCAATTAATTGAAGTCCCCAACCTAACTCTTGGTAGAGATGCTCGTTAGTTGGTTAGAGAGTTGATTATTATTGTTGTGTTTTTAATGAGAGTGGCGTGATAAACAGGTGAACTGGTTTAGTTTTGATCCTGAATACCACATCGAACGGGAACAAATGTGTTGCTATCTCACGCGTACAACACAAGTCACTCATCAAATGATAAAAGACAATTTACATGAGACTCCCACATATGGAGGATGGGTGGAAGCCAAGGGACCTCGATATTGCCCCTCAATTGAGGACAAGGTACACCTTTATACTTAAAACGTTTTTTGAAGTTAACATAAAACGTTTTTTGAAGTTAACATAAGTTAATATTGTCTTCAGTTGACCCTTTTTTGGGGGAATCTTCCCTAATAGTTTATTTGAATTATGTGTTATTGTTTATTCTTTTCATAGATTGTGAGGTTTCAAGATAAAGACTCCCATCAAATATTTCTTGAACCAGAAGGTCGAAGCGTACCTGATCTTTATGTGCAGGTCTCCATGAGCTTTCTTTATACTATTTTTTTATTCATTATGAATTTTGATTTGTCCTTGTTAATTTCTTAATTGTCTGGAATCTCGATAAATATCAATATATCTGAAAATGTTTTTTTTAAATAACTGAACACTTTTTTTTTTCCACGTTGGACTATTTTATCCAAAGCATAATGACATTGTTCCTTTATATAGTTTTGGTAGTGAGAGTATTCCCTGACTTTTTCTATTTGTCCTAAACTTTACAGGGTTTCTCAACTGGGTTACCTGAAAGATTACAGTTACCACTGTTGAGAACATTACCAGGATTGGAGAATTGTTCAATGTTGAGGCCGGCATATGCTGTAGAGTATGATTATTTACCTGCGCATCAGTGTTCAAGATCTCTTATGACAAAGAAGATACAAGGACTCTTTTTCTCTGGTCAAATCAATGGAACAACAGGTTATGAAGAAGCTGCTGCTCAGGTTTTGCTTGTTTTTTTGTTGAAGTACAAATTGAGTGGTGTATTGTTTCTTTTTTGTTAGTCATTTACCCTTGGGTCTTATTCCGTCTATTCATTTTCATAGGGACTTATTTCTGGAATAAATGCTGCTAGGCATGCAGAGGGGAAATCCCTTATTGTTCTTGAGAGGGAAAGCAGTTATATAGGCACTTTAATTGATGATCTGGTCACCAAAGATCTTCGAGAGCCTTATCGTATGCTGACAAGGTACTATACTAATCGCTAATGTGGCTATGCAAATAATGCAAGAAACGTTTAGTATGTGGTGATTACTGAACCATTCTCAATTTTGGAAATCGAATTAGAGAATGCTAGAAAGATGAAATAGTTTTACTTATTCATCTGTAAAAGATAATCATCCCAACAAAACAAATTGGGTTTTCTGATTTGATTTTTCAAAAATATATATTAAAAAGATGGTGTAAAATCTATAGAAAAATTTCCTTATATGTGCTTTTTTAAGTCTGAAAATCGTTAGAATGATATTCACTAGAGTCAAAAATCTTCATACTGGCCTAACTGGTTGCAATTAAGTTCTTCTTCAGTTTTATAATGGTATCTGAATCTTTAGATTACATCAAAAATGGTGTAAGTTTTCTTATGAGGATACTTACTCTTCTTGCAGCCGTTCAGAATACCGGTTGATTCTTCGATCGGATAATGCTGACAGTCGTCTCACGCCTCTAGGTCGTGAAATTGGTTTAATTAATGACAAAAGATGGACATTATATCAGGGCAAACAAGCTCGAATCTCAGAGGAGAAAAAGAGACTGAAGAGTGTACGGGTTACAAGTAAGACCAGCCATCACATACATATTTTCGGATGATTGGTTGTAAGAGTAGAATGCTTTAGTTTTCTCATATTTTGCTCCACTTGTTTGTTATAGGTGAAGAATTATTTAAAGAATTTAGTCTTCTGTCGGGTCAACCAGTCAAGGATCATTCAACACTCGAAGGACTTCTTAAAAAGCCACATATTGAATACAAGCTGTTTGACAAGCATGGTTTCGGAAATGAGGACCTGTCAAGGATCGAAAAAGAATGCATTGAGATTGATATCAAGTACGAAGGCTTGATTGCACGTCAACACAGCCAATTGCAACAGGTTAAGAATCCAAAGTAGATTGATTCATGACCTTTATTTACCTTGTGAATCTATAAATTTTCAACCCAATAAAAGAATTTTCGACTTGGTATTAATTTTCTTGTCCCAAAAGAAGGGTTCTGTTTCAAAATTTTAGCCTTTTGTATATATGATGTTCCTCGTATAGGATAGTGCCCATTTAGCTAAATTGTGAATTTATATGGATTTAGCATGTTGATTAATTTCAGAATCTCATCTTCTTTTCAGATGGTTCATCGACAACATAAACCCCTTCCCGCGGACTTAGATTATCATTCTATGAATACCTTATCGCATGAAGCACGTGAAAAGCTATCAAAGGTATGATAATGCTCCATGGCTTAAATTGCAAGTCATTTTCTATATGCTGCATTTAGTTGGTGATATCTTCAACATGTTTACCTTGAAATGGCTTGATTTGGTTATAGTTTACCTCTAACTGGTTAAATGGGCAATCCTAAAAAACGACGTGTCAAAAGTGACCTGAATGAAGTGTATTTATAAAATACATCCTATAAAAATAACTTTATTGATAAATTAGGATAATATAATATAGCCGTAATCATATTTCATACATCAATCGATCATAAGTTACGGGAAGGGTACAAATGCTTTATGTGGGCCAACCCTGCTCGACTAGTTTTTAATTGACCTGTTTTGACCCGAACACTTATTCTAACCGTTACCTAACCCACTTGGCTCACCTATTATTTCAACCATTGCATTTTTTATTTTTATTTTTTGTAATTGTTCGACAAGTTTAGATAGCTCCGAAACTAGCATTTCTGCCTTGATGGTATTTTTTTTATCCCGTGTCCCATCCTGCTTTGTTACTTTTATTTCAGGTGAGGCCACAGACTATTGGTCAAGCAAGCAGGGTTGGTGGGGTTAGCCCTGCTGACATCACAGCACTCCTTATCGTCATGGAATCCAACCGCAGAAAAGCTCAAGAATTGAAGACGCACCAAATCCTGGCTTCTGTCATAGCTGATTCTGCATGAATTGATTTCCAGCTAACTGCGAGTTCTTGAAAACTAGTTAGAAAATTGCAGTCCGGTGCGCCGATGGAGCTAATTCCTGTACATATGTCCTCATTACAACTATGAGTGATGAGTAAATTTTGAATTTTGCGGTTGATTGGGCATAATGATCCAAAGGGAAAGTTAGTAATATGTCAAAAGAGTTGTTAGATACTGAAATAGTGAAGCGTGAATATATGTATTTGTAACATTATTCATCTGTGTAAAGTGCTTGCAACATAATTTACAGAAACATGGAAGATGGCTGTTTTGCGCCGTGGTTTCAGATTTCAGTGATAAAAAAACAGTTGAATTGAACTTTGCTATTGTTGTACCAAAGTCTAAACTGACCAATTTGACCCTCAAAAGTCAATTTTATTTAACATAAGGAGTCAACCAACCATACTACTTTGCAAATTCAGATATGACAATGGCTATATATATATATATATTTTATATATTCCCCTTTTACTTAACTATTCTGATTAAAAAGTAATTTTGTCAATTCTACTCGAAAGCAAAAAATCTATTTAAAAGCTTTTTTTTTGTAAGAATGCGAGTTGTAAATTTTAATAACGTAGTGAGAAAAGCTTTATATTTACCAAGTTATTACTATAGAAAGCTATTCTTCAAATGCAAAAAGTATTTTGAACGACTTTCTAAAAATAGTACCAAGCTTTTATATAAACTTGCATCACAAATTCTCAAAAAATAAAAGACAGCATAATAGTTACAGTTTTTTACTTTTTTGCAAAATGACAATTTTACCTCTAACTAATTAATTACTGGTTTATTTAAAGTTTATAATAATAAATTCAAGTAAGGGGTGATATCGTAATCTAGAACAGATTTTTCTATCTATTTTTAATAGTGGACAATTAATTTAGGACACTTTAGAAAGGAAACGTGGACAATTATATCGGGACGAAGGGACTATGTCTCAACTTTTTTTTAAACGGGACTAATTATCTTATACGCTATAAACTATTTCACACGTATAAAGCATGACTGAACTCACAATCTTTTAGTTAGTTCACACAATAAAAGATACCAAACAAAAAAACATTTGGTTAAGTATCAACTTTTTTATACACGAAGAAGTCTACCCGTATCAACTTTTGTAAAAACTTACTTTTCCAATTCCAAAAGTTCTCATGAATTCTCTTTTTGCACTTAGGCTATGTTTGGTAAAAGTAGCAGTAAGCAGTAGCAATGAGCTCAGCTCACTAGCCACCGCTCACAGCTCACCGCTCACAGCTTGTTGGTCCATGAAATTTGAGTAAATGAAGAACATATTTCATTAATAACAATGAACAAATGTTACAAGATTACTCAAAATACAAACAACTACATGATAACATCTTCAGCTTCTTAAAGGGGATAATTCCGGTAAACTATCACATTTGGGTGACAAATAAACTCTCATTGATCCAAGCTATGCTTGATGATTCAATGAGAGGATGATCCTATCAACTAATACATTTTATATTATTTTGTTTGTTTAGGAAAATATACTATCTCAACTACAACACAAACAATATATACAGGTTGTAAAACCCGAAAATCTAAAACATGCAAAATTACCAAATTACCCCTGAAAACTTTAAAATTAAAGTAAAGCTAAATTAAAGTTCCGAATCGATCCCAAACTTCTGGAAACGAACAAGTATGATCCCAAATAATTTTGACAACTCCATTTAATATTTTTGCAAGCTACAAAATTACTAAAATACCCTTTGGGCGCCAATTTGAATTTTATGATTTATATTAAGACATGAAATGTAATTAAAAACACAATTAATATGGAATTAAAGCCCAATAAATTTTCCCAACTAAGAATCCCGAAATTAAAGCCCATCCCTCCCCCCAAGGACCGGTCTTCATCCATAATAACCAAACCATGATTTATTTCACCCATAAACCCTAATTTTACATAAGCCGCCACTCTCTAAATCCCATACATCCTCATCCGATTTTTATAAAACAAAAGACCATTTTTTTGGAATTCTTGGTGATGCAAGAGAGGTGAGAAAAATAGCATCACGATTTATAAGGGCCGGATTCAAGGAGCATCGAAAATTCTTGTTCTATTCCACTCGATAGGTATTAATTCGCCAATCTTTGTTCCACTCATTCTAAAATTCATTTTATATTTTTATTACATTCCTTACATCATATTAGACTCAGGAAAAATGGGAAATTCGAATCATACAAAGTTTTTACAGCGCTTTGAATTTTGTGGGTTAAAACACACCTTAATTCCAAAATATGTGTCACGTATTTTTCTGGGTGCCATGGTTAAATTATTTAGACCATATGTGATATATAAGGTCTGGGAAAAATGAGAAAACGAATTATTGAAGCCTAAACAAGTCGTGGTGAATTATGGTCTTAAAAACGTACCTAAATTATAAAATATGTGATACGATTTATTGGAGCTATGTTTATAAATTTTCTGGGTTCTAACATCATCATATAACTTGGGAAAAATATGTGTTTGATTTATGGAAGCTTAAATGATTTATTGGAGAATTAATTTAAAACCGGATTTTGTGAAAAATAGAGAAGAAATCAAATAAATTGGATCGGGCATTAGGGTTAGTATTTTTGGGCTTAGATCTGATTATTAATTGTGTATAATGATGGTACAATTATTGTTTAATGATTGGTGTGGCTTAGGGCTTGAAATGGTTTTTAAAAAGTGTAATCCGATTTGTAACTAAATCACAAGGGTGTGTTTTGTAACTTTTGAAACTCATGGGTTATTTTTAAAATATTATTTAGGTCTGGTAAAATGTGGGAAAAATATAACTTGAGGGTCCTATGTGTAAATATTGCAAGATAATGAATTAATGGTAATTAAAGGGTATGATTTGTAATTAATTAAACTAGAGGGACTAAAAGTGTAAATTCTAGAAAGTTGAAGTTATTCTGGGTAAATTATGATATTAAAAGTGTTTTGGGTAAATTTGAGTATTTATGGGCTTAATATGTAATTAATATAGAATTATGATTTAAATTATAAGTTTTGTAAACTTGAGGGACTAAATGTGAAATTTCTGAAACTTGAGGGGCTGGATTCGTACAATAAGAAATTCTGAAGTTATATTCTGTGTTTTGATAAAATATGAGGCTTGTTTGGTAATTATGGATAAGATAAGGATTTAAAGTGTAAAATTATGAATTAAGGGGTTTAAATGGAAATTTTGTAAACTAAGGGGTATAAAATGTAAATTGGCAAACTTGAAGTATTGAAGACGTACATTCTGAATAAATGAAGGATTAAAAAGAATGAATGTGATAATTACATATTTGACCTTTAACTTTGGAAGAATTACATGTGAAACCCTAAAGTATGGAAACTTGCCAAGTGAGGAAACCTGCCTAAAATAGAAAGTTATTAAAAAGTAAAGGAAAACCAAAATGGTAATCTGACTAGAATCTTCTGTAAATCCGTCTTCTATTTCTCTAGGTGTGAAGAAGGAGAGATCCTGATCTGTTTGTGCTTCTATTTCTGTTTTTGCATTCCTAATAAGGTACAGATATTCTGCTTCTTTATTAAGAAGCCTTCTTGCTCTTATTATGATTCATATTAGGGTTCCCTATACCATTTCTATGTTCCCTTCATTCATGAACTCCGATTATTGAACCATCATGATATTGAACCTTTTGTGATTATGAACCTTTCATTCATGAACCTTTACTTACGAACCTTTGCTTATGAACCTTTGCTTATGAACCATGATTATGAACCATGATTATGAACTTATGAAACAAGATATTGACCTATGCAAGTAAACTAAAAACATGATTCATGATACTTGACCTTTACCCTCAGTTTGATACTACGAGCCACTCACTAGGCATGAGGGTTTCATGTCCATGTCAGTCGATGCACCGATGGCATGACTCTAGGGCAGGAGAGTGATGACCTGTCCCGTCCCTGCACGTTTATGTTTATGATTCATGTTTATGTAGAGGCAGATTATGGCCACCGGGGGCGTATGGATGCATCCTAGATTTGTTCATGTTCATGTTATGTTATGTTATTCATGGTGACTGATGGTGTGTGCGATACACGTCTTTCACACTCCGGGAGCTAGCTACTCCAACCCATGATTGAGGACACCCCTCATATTTACAGGATACCCATGATTGAGGACACCCCTCATATTCACAGGATACTAAGAGGTCTCCCCTCTGCATGTTTACGATTATGATTATGATTATGATTCATGTTATGTTATGGGCTCGTAGTGGATTTCTGACTTCCTTTACCATGTACCCTTTTACCTTTCCTTATGATACCATGTACTCTTACCTTTCATCTTGATACCATGTATTCATGCTTCACACTCTTTACTCATGTAAATTATACATTATACTACTGCTTGTTACGTTATATCTGTTCACTGAGCTCTAGTAGCTCAGCCGCGTTTCTTTTCCCGCGGCAGGTTTTAGTTGGAAGCTGGGTAAGAGTGAAGAGACTTTGGACCTAGAAGACTTTGAGTAGAAGCCATTAGAAGAGATGTACTTATGGATTTGATAGGCAACTTTTATTTTCCTTTGTAACCCTTTTGTATTGCAAGATTTCATTTGTAACCTTTGAGAACCATTGTATTACTTTTGATTGTATGCTTTGTTTGATCTGATATGGAGCCATTAGTGTGATACTTCTACCCTTGCAGGGTTGGGGTGTTACACAGGTAACTAAACAAAGACATGTGGGGTAGGTGTGAGTTGTCATCCACTTGGTGTGAGTTGTCATCCACCAAGTGGTCCCTCTTCTTCTTTCTCTTTTCTACTTTGTCTGACTTCCTTTTTTCTTTTGGAAGTTCGCGCCTATATTTATCAGTCTGCTTGTAGAGATAGTATCTTCAGGGTCACTGAGACATTTGTCAATTCTCAGTGATACTGGAGTTGTTTGTAGCTCGTATACTTTACTCACTGACACCGTATCAGTGAGTGAAGTGTTTCTTCAACAACGAGCTTTATACAACATTCACTTATTTCTTTATCAGTGAGTAACCCACTATTTTATTAGTGAGTTTGGTTATTTTATGTTCAAATCCTTGTCAGGGTATGGTATGTGCTTAAACACATCCCATTTCTTGACCAAAACCGGACCCAAAATGACCAAAAACCCGACCAAAATGCCAAATATATTGTGTTTTTGTGTTTTTATATGTGCAGGCACGGATATCGAAGAAAAGGACAAAATCAAGCAAAGAACCGGGAAACCGAGCACGAGATATGGAAGTGTTATTTTTAGCCGATGCCGGGAGAAAGACATGGTCAAAAAGTCAACCGTGGTCCTCCATCTATCAAAAGTTGTCAATTTCATCCCTTGGATCTACTTTGGAAAATATGGCAAGATTAGTCCCTAAGACTTCAAGTTAAATTCATTTGGTCCTTATGATTTTAAAATACCCTATCCTTAACTTTAAACACAACCTATCCTTAAATTAACACAACCTTCGCCTTAGCCCAACCCACTCCCCATTCGCACCCAGCCCGGTCCACCTTGAATCCTTGACCCGATCCAACACCCACTCAACCCACTTAAACCCGGTCAAACCAAGATAAAACACCACTCGGTCAACTCAAAAAGAAATAAAAACAACACTCACCCTTATCCCTTTCTCACACCCGAACCAAAACAATTCACCCCCAAAAATTAACCAAGAACCCTAATTTCCCAAATCAAAAATTAACCGAGAGTAAGGGTAAGATTGTCATTGCACGGACTTCGAGGATAATCCTGACGCAAGGAATGACACGTGGGGGCAGGCGATTGGACCGAACACGTAGCCATTTTGATCGTACGGTGGGAAATGGAAGCTTGGAGATAAAGGGAAGATCCAAGGGTGGTGGATAGCTGATGATACGCACGGATCGCCAAGGTGGACTCTCGAGAAGGATCGGCCAAGTCCTATAAATAGCGGGGATCACCTCAGATCGAAGGCTAGTTAGTTTTTAGTTTTTTTTTTTAGATAGATAAGTCTTAATTTTAATTGTTTTATTGTCATTTAAAATTTCAGTCGAATTAAATTTGGTTGTATCCGAATTTATTTTTTTTTGTAATCGTTAATTTTGATTAATGAAGAATTTCATTTCAGCTTTGTTTTAAATTACTTGTCTCATTATTTTGTTTTAGTTATTATAATTGTTTTATTTTTATCATCATTTAAAAAAAAAAAAAAAAAAAAAAAAAGAAAGTAATCTGTCGATTTGATTTTTATATGAGTTATTATAATTGTTTTGAGTTTTTGAGGTTGTTTATTGAATCAGTTGTTAAAATAATTTGAGTTTTTTTTTTTTTTTCATCAGTCGAAAAATAAAAAAAATAAAAAAAAATAAAAAAAAAAAAAAAAAAAAAAAAAAATTCTCTGTATTGCTTTGAGTAAGCTGTTGAAATTGCTGTGGTATTAAGCTGATGGTGAAGAGAAGCAGGATAAGGGTTTTGTTAGTAGCTTAAGCCTGGGTTCAGATTATTGTTTGGATATTGGGTTCAATAGAAGCTGAAATTGGGTTATGTTATTGATAGTGGCTTAAGCCTGGGTAGGTTCAGTTTTAAAGTTCTGAAATCACTTCGTTTAAGCTAAGGATAAGGTGTAAGTTTCATTCCGTTAATTTTTCCAGTGCTGATCATTGTTGCTATTGTTTTTTTTCATTGTCCTTGGTTGTTTTTTGTAGTTTTGGATTAGTATTAGTTTAGAGTAAATTGCATAGGTCTATAAGTTGATTGATGTTTAAGAGATTGTTTTTGTTTAAATAGCAGCTGAGTTGTTTAAATAGCAGCTTTTTTAAGGGATTGTTTTTGTTTAAATAGTAGCTAAGCTTATTAGAATTTCATCGCGGCAATTTTTGAGGTTAATCTAGTAGTTAAAAGAAGTTTTGAAAGGATTGTTTTAGTTTTAAAGTTGAATTGCAGCCTTTGCGCCATCTTTTCATTTTTTCTGCTATCAAAAAATGTTGCAGCAGACTTGTGTTTTTCACTACTGATCTAGGCCAAGTTTAAGCTAGCAATCAAGTTTTTGTGAAAGGGCTTTTTAGATTTTTATAATCTTTGCTAGATAAGCTTTCCAAAACAGTTTTCATTTTTAAAATTGGATAAGTTTTGAGCTTTTTATAAGCTCATGAAAAGTGCTAGTTAGGACTGCTGTTTATTCAGAAAATAAAGCAAAAATTTGTCTTTGTCATTTTTGGTCCTTGTAGTTTCTGCTTTAGTTTAAATCAAGGTTAAGAAGTTTTAGTATTAAATAGTTTGTTTTTTGGCAATTTCAGTCCCTGTCTTTTATTAAATCTATAATAGTTTCAGTTTTTACAACTTTAGTCCCTAGCTTTTATAAACTTTTAATTTTCTTACATTCTTTTATAGGAAATTTTCAATACATTTCATCCCTTTAGTTTTATAAACTATTTCTTAATTTCTTTTATAAATTAGTTTTTTAAATTTTTTCTAAATTACATTTCATAAATCACCTAATTAGTTTTAAATAGTTTTAATTCATAAAAAAAAAAAAAAAAAAAAAAATTAAAAGTAAAAAGTCAAAAAAAAAATATTTTTCTTTTTCCAAATTTTTCTCTTATCAAAGTTAATATAGGAAAATTATTTTTTTTAGGTTTTAAATTTCACAAAATCATTTTTAGTTACGTTTTATAATACGTCGCATAACGTTTTTAATTTCAAATTTTTTCATTTTTAAAATTCGTATGTTTAGTTTAATTGTTGCATTAGATTAATTAGTTAATTTCTTTTATAATTTCATTGTTCGTAGTATAAAATCACAAATCAATCACTCTTTTTCACACATTCACGACACGTATTCGACATCGTCACGACAACTCGATATTCGACCTTCGTTGGGAAACGACCCGGGGAAAACGCATACGTTGCCTTTTCCTTCGGAAAATAAAAAATACTACTAAAAACGACGAATCAAAAAAAAATGGCGCCGCTGCCGGGGAAGGCTTGAAAAGAGTTGGAGTTTCGCCATACGAATTGTGTTTTGAAGAACCTTCCTCGGAAGTTAATTGTTTTTGAAAAAAAAATAAAAATAAAAAAAATACAAAAATATAATAATTAAAAAACACTTTTCCTAAAGTGTTTTCACCATTAAAAATAAATCCTCGGTCTTCCGTTGAAGGAGGGCGGTTGTAAACCATTCCAAAATAACAACAAAAGAGATCGGAAAATTAAACGTTTCTTGGATTATTTCTTTACTACAACCTAATTACGGGGTTTAAGGAGGTCTTGACATTAAATTGCAGACCGAAGAGAGATCCATTCTTCTCTCCCGCCACGCTGCGCGTAGTTTTGAAAGAAACAAGTACGGTTGATTCACGATCACCCAAAAAGAAAATAAATTCTTTTGTTTTTCAATATATTAAAAAAGCCAAAAATAATTCCCAACCAAAAATACAAAAAGATTTTTGATTTCAAATTTGGTTTTCCTTTTTAATTTTGATATTGTTTTTGGTGTATGCACACCCGATCTTCTACTTCTCACCCTCTTCTTTCACCACTATCAAATCCCGAGAGGATTATTCGTCACAATCACCGCGTTCATTTCTCAACCGT
The DNA here is from genome assembly GCA_021014915.2 of Artemisia tridentata subsp. tridentata. Taxonomy (NCBI): domain Eukaryota; kingdom Viridiplantae; phylum Streptophyta; class Magnoliopsida; order Asterales; family Asteraceae; genus Artemisia; species Artemisia tridentata. Next base: position 172,291,212 of record CP139505.1, on the reverse strand, counting down.
TGAAGAAATGGCCGATGAACCACACAATCAACCCCCGTCGGTGGGAGGTGATAATCACATGCCAGCTCCCGATCTCCGAACGATGGAGGAGCTGTGCCAACCAACAATGCACGGACGTGGTGGCCCGATTGCCCCCGTCAATATTCAAGCCGCCGATTTTGGACTTAAGCATCATATGATTCAACAAGTCCAAAACTCGTGCCAATTCCATGGCTTGCCGGGTGATGATGCGAACAAGCATCTTGATAAATTCATAACCGTCACCCAAAGTATGAAACAAAATGGGGTCTCCGATGACGCCCTTCGGCTATATCTCTTTCCTTATTCATTGACGCATCATGCCACCGCATGGTTTGATCGTCTTCCCAAGAACTCCATTCGTAGTTTCGACGAAATGGTTACAAAGTTCTTGGCGAAATATTTCCCACCGTCGATGGTGACGAAATTAAGGAATGAGATTAGCAATTTCCGTCAGCTTCCCGATGAATCATTGTTTGAGGCATGGGAACGCTACAAGTTATCGATTGATCGGTGTCCGAACCACAATATGTTATTGGTCACTATTATAGATACCTTCTATAACGGTTTGACATTACGACACCGTGATACGATTAATGCTGCTGCCGGTGGTACGTTTATGAAACGTCGACCCGAAGAGTGCTATGATCTCATTGAAAATATGACCACCCATCATAATTTCTGGGATTCCTCTGCCGAGAGGAATGAGTCAACAAGATCTAGCACTGATTCATCTACTTCCGAGATAGCCGCTCTTTCTAAACAAATGAATGATTTGTCTACGGCTATCTTGAGAATTCATCAAAATCAGATTTCAACTCAAAACAACAACAATCAAGTGAATGTTGTTAACCATAGTTGTGAGACATGTGGTAGTCCTCACCAATATTTCGAGTGCCCAGCCTCCGGTGGCTACACTCAAGAGAATGTGTATGCTGCTTCTGGAAATTTCAATCAAGGTGGTAACGGTTACCAACCTCAAGGAGACCGTAATCTCCTCAGCTACCGTTCTAACAATTTTCTCGGACCACCCGGTTTCCCACCAAATCAAAATCAGCAAAACCGTAATGTTTCAAATAATCAAAATCAAAATCGGGGCAATTAAGTTTATCAAAACCAAGGGAATTTTAACCAAGCCCCGAATCAAGGAAATTTTAATCAGGGAAATTTTCAAAACTACCAAGGTTTTGTTCAAAACAACCGAGGGCCAAATCTTTCTAACAATCAAAATCAAGGATTTGTGTCAAACCCATCGCCCTCGGATGAGTTATTAAAACAATTCATTCTTCAAAGTCAACATCAACAAAAGAAACAAGAGGAAATGAATAGGATGATGATTAATCAGATAACCGAATTAAACAAACGTTTAAATGATCGACCCTCGGGTTCGGGTACTACTACTCTTCCAAGTAACACGATCGCCAACCCGAGGGGCGATGCTAAGGCGATCACGACTAGGAGCGGTGTTTCATATGATGGACCCACGGCTCCGGCTACCTCTTCTTCTCTACCTCCCAAAGTAGTCGTCCGTGAGACCGAGGTGACCAAGGACACGGAACCTCCTACTAACAACGGAGGAACCAAAGACGTCCAACCTCCGGTCATCCATCCATCTGAACCAAAAAATGTTGAACCAAAAGAAAAAGCTCCTAAAGAAGCTCCCGTTAAGACCAATCTTCCGTATCCTTCGAGATTGAATGATCAAAAGCTCCGTGACAAAGCTTCGAGTCAAATGGAGAAATTTTTCCAAATTTTTCAAGAATTACATTTTGATATAAGCTTCGCGGATGCTTTGCTCTTGATGCCTAAATTCACTTCCACCCTCAAAAGTTTGTTGAGCAATAAAGAAAAATTATTTGAAATGACAAAAACTCCAGTGAACGAAAACTGCTCCGCGGCAATTCTCAAAAAGCTTCCGGAAAAGCTTGGAGATCCCGGAAAATTTCTCATCCCATGTGAATTTCCGGGAAAGGTTGAATGCCACGCCTTGGCCGATCTTGGTGCGAGCATCAACCTAATGCCGTTATCCATCTGGAAGAAATTGTCTCTACCCGATCTCACCCCCACTTGCATGACCCTCGAGCTTGCGGATCGGTCCATCACCCTTCCCAAAGGTGTAGCCGAGGATGTCTTTGTAAAAGTGGGGCAGTTCCATTTTCCTGCAGACTTTGTGGTAGTTGATTTTGACGCCGACCCCCGGGTTCCTCTCATTCTAGGAAGATCATTCTTGAGGACCGGGCGTGCTCTGATCGATGTCTATGGTGAAGAAATTACTTTGCGGGTCGATAAGGAAAAAGTTACGTTCAATATTAATCCGAACTCGCAACCTCAAACCAACAAATGCAATGTCGCTACGGTTGATCAAAAGTCCGATCCCGTAATTGCTCCTAAAAGAATTGATCCAAACCTTTCCAGATTCACGGTCAAGAGCATGTCAGAAAAACGTGCTGAGCTCAAGGCGATGAAAATCAATCCTGGATCGAGCAAATGGTTTGAGTGTTGTGCTGCAAAGGCTAAGAGTGTTCTTGACGACGATGATGAAGACGAATCGGAGACTACAACGGAAGCGGTGGAAATTGCTAGCTCTAAGAGCACACCTCTTGTCCCACCTCCAGAACAAGTTTATCACGTCGAGATTCTTAATTCCGACTCTTCCCATCCTTCTCCTCCGATTGAGGGAAGTGTGATCTTGCGGGAAGAGCTCGAGGTGTTCTTCAAAGATAAATCAATTTCACCAGAAATTGATGATTCTTGTCTTAATCCGGAGGGAGATATTCTTTTTGAAAAATTATTAGACCAAGAGCCATCTCTTTCTCTCCCTCCGAAGGAAGTTGAAATCAATCTTCCAAAGAAATTTGATGACCTTGTTCCCGAAACTTTCAAAACAACTATCACCAACCCCCTGTTTGAGTTCGAATCAGGTTTTACTTTGATTTCGGATAATCTAATCTTTGATAGTCAGATGGAGGAAAGTGATGAGTCTGTGACGGGACCTGAGCTCACAAATCATCATATGATTGATTCTCTTCATAAGGAGTTCTCTTATGAACTCACTCATTACATATCTCCTCCAGAATACGATCAATTCTATTTTGATCTGGAGGAAGATTCTAGTCTGGGGGGAGGTGTCCCTTCTCATGAAGATTTCATCCCAACCCTCCCGCCCGAGACTTTTGACAAAATTTCTGCTGATGATGAAGAGCTTATTATGATCATCATCAACATCTTTATGCTCTTCATCACATATGTCGTGCCTTCTCCCATCCTTCACTCCTTCGGGAGTGAGGATGTTATCTTTGACCCCGGTATTACCATTTTTAGTCCTTCTTTCTAAAAATACCGCGGGTATCTCATCGGAGTGGAACTTTCATGTGCTTCAGTGTTTATCCAAACATCTTGAACGAAAGTCCGATGGAGATTATCTTTTCCACTTGCTCCCCCATGGACAAATAAATTCGGGGTCGAGTCAAGCTCATGTGACTCGGTTACCAAAAACAAGCGCTTCGTGGGAGGCACCCCATGCTTATCCGTCTATCTTCTTTTCTTATTTCTAATAAAACATCATGAGGAGGGATCCCCTCTTCCGTATCTTGTGTTTCGTGTTTTTCTGTGATATGTCCAGGAATGCCCGATGATGAAGACTCTCGTGCTCGTAGTTTCCTTCACGCTACTCGAGTTTCATCATCCGCTGCTTATCCGATATCCTAAATCTTCTCGTTTACATCTATCTTTTGGCATAATTAATAAACGACCTTAGATTTATGTAGGAGAACCCGTACCTTTAAGACATTGAGGACAATGTCTCGTTTTAGTCTGGGGGGGTAATCTTGCGATTTGATTTTTGCCTTGCATTTTTGCTATTGTCTCATGCAACCCCGTTTTTCCTCCAAAATTGAAAAATCCAAAAAAAAAAAAAAAAAAAAAAAATGAGAAAAATTTAAAAATTTTTGCAAAAATATAATAATTTTTGACATTTTTGTTGATTTTCCGCTGGAGAGAGTAGGAATAAAATTCTGACTTGACCGGGCGTGTTGAGCCCTAGCTTGTCTCCTTAACCGTTTATAATCTATAAGCTCGTGCTAGTCTTTTACACAAGGAGCTAGAAAACGCGAATTCTTTTTAAGAGTTTGCAAGTTTCCGTATTTGACTTTATATATGCATGGCTTGATTATAAGGCTAAGCATTCGCGGATCTTATTATTTAAGATTTTAAATTTGCGAAGAACGAGAAATGATAGAGTTGTTTATAAGTTAGATTGCTAAACGTGGAGTAGTTGGTTCTCTTTAGAGCTCATCGAAGTTATTTGTGGTTTTTTTGTTCCCATCAGCTTGTTTCACCAAAAATAATACTCTATAAATAATTAAAGCTATTTTGGTTTTGGCGAAATTTAGTTTTTAATCCTTCCTTAGAGAATCCTTGCTTATGGAAGTTGGGTACACATCAAGGTACTGCCAGTGTTACGGTGTAATAGACTATTCCATCTTGCCGGCTCACAACCGATGTTGGGATTGTTATAAAAGCCGTAGGACTCGGGATTTGGCAAAATATATAATGAATAATGAATAATAATAAAAATCCAAAGCCATAAAAAGTTTTCTGCATCTTGCCGGTTCGCAGCCGATGTTGTAGACTTCTAATAAAGGCAGAGGAAAAATTCCAAGGTCATAATAGACTATCACATCTTGCCGGTTCGCAGCCGATGTTGTGATTGTTATAAAGGGCCAAGGATTAATAATAATATGTGCTTAATAATGATAAAAATGCCAAATTTCGACTCCGAGGTATCCTAATAAAGGCTTCTGTCTCTGGACTCGTAGATGAGTTGTTTCGGTCGCAAATAAAAGGGATATTCTCAAAATCGTGTTAAATCAGAGACCTTGATGTGGACCTCATTTTTGTATGCAACGGTTTTTGAGGGAAGGTTTGGAAACTACTTAGCGTCTAAACTAGGTATCTTTATCGGCTTAAAAAATTATCGAAAAGAGAATTTGAAGAAATTCATTTCTCACCAAAAATAAAATAAATAGAGGAAAAATAGGAATTTGGGAACAAGGAGTCCACAATTAGCTTTCTGAGTAGTGTTGGCAGTCTAACTTGTAGATGACAATGATCTCGTTTTTAAGCTTAGTTTGGGGACTCGTGAAAAATCGAGGACGACGAATTTTATCCGTATGGTCACTTCTTTATGAGTCGTGTTTCCTGCTCGAAGACCCTAAAAGTTATCGTTAGATAATGATTGTCAACAAAAGCCGTCGCATGAATAATGAGAAAAAAATAAAATATAAAAAATAGAATAAATGGAAAATCGGGGAGTTCTTATAACATTGCATGAGGACATTGCAATAGCTTAGTCTGGGGGAATTTTGGTATGTGCTTAAACACATCCCATTTCTTGACCAAAACCGGACCCAAAATGACCAAAAACCCGACCAAAATGCCAAATATATTGTGTTTTTGTGTTTTTATATGTGCAGGCACGGATATCGAAGAAAAGGACAAAATCAAGCAAAGAACCGGGAAACCGAGCACGAGATATGGAAGTGTTATTTTTAGCCGATGCCGGGAGAAAGACATGGTCAAAAAGTCAACCGTGGTCCTCCATCTATCAAAAGTTGTCAATTTCATCCCTTGGATCTACTTTGGAAAATATGGCAAGATTAGTCCCTAAGACTTCAAGTTAAATTCATTTGGTCCTTATGATTTTAAAATACCCTATCCTTAACTTTAAACACAACCTATCCTTAAATTAACACAACCTTCGCCTTAGCCCAACCCACTCCCCATTCGCACCCAGCCCGGTCCACCTTGAATCCTTGACCCGATCCAACACCCACTCAACCCACTTAAACCCGGTCAAACCAAGATAAAACACCACTCGGTCAACTCAAAAAGAAATAAAAACACACTCACCCTTATCCCTTTCTCACACCCGAACCAAAACAATTCACCCCCAAAAATTAACCAAGAACCCTAATTTCCCAAATCAAAAATTAACCGAGAGTAAGGGTAAGATTGTCATTGCACGGACTTCGAGGATAATCCTGACGCAAGGAATGACACGTGGGGGCAGGCGATTGGACCGAACACGTAGCCATTTTGATCGTACGGTGGGAAATGGAAGCTTGGAGATAAAGGGAAGATCCAAGGGTGGTGGATAGCTGATGATACGCACGGATCGCCAAGGTGGACTCTCGAGAAGGATCGGCCAAGTCCTATAAATAGCGGGGATCACCTCAGATCGAAGGCTAGTTAGTTTTTAGTTTTTTTTTTTAGATAGATAAGTCTTAATTTTAATTGTTTTATTGTCATTTAAAATTTCAGTCGAATTAAATTTGGTTGTAACAGAATTTATTTTTTTTTGTAATCGTTAATTTTGATTAATGAAGAATTTCATTTCAGCTTTGTTTTAAATTACTTGTCTCATTATTTTGTTTTAGTTATTATAATTGTTTTATTTTTATCATCATTTAAAAAAAAAAAAAAAAAAAAAAAAAAAAAAGAAAGTAATCTGTCGATTTGATTTTTATATGAGTTATTATAATTGTTTTGAGTTTTTGAGGTTGTTTATTGAATCAGTTGTTAAAATAATTTGAGTTTTTTTTTTTTCATCAGTCGAAAAATAAAAAAAATAAAAAAAAAAAAAATAAAAAAAAAAAAAAAAAAAAATTCTCTGTATTGCTTTGAGTAAGCTGTTGAAACTGCTGTGGTATTAAGCTGATGGTGAAGAGAAGCAGGATAAGGGTTTTGTTTGTAGCTTAAGCCTGGGTTGAGATTATTGTTTGGATATTGGGTTCAATAGAAGCTGAAATTGGGTTATGTTATTGATAGTGGCTTAAGCCTGGGTAGGTTCAGTTTTAAAGTTCTGAAATCACTTCGTTTAAGCTAAGGATAAGGTGTAAGTTTCATTCCGTTAATTTTTCCAGTGCTGATCATTGTTGCTATTGTTTTTTTTCATTGTCCTTGGTTGTTTTTTGTAGTTTTGGATTAGTATTAGTTTAGAGTAAATTGCATAGGTCTATAAGTTGATTGATGTTTAAGAGATTGTTTTTGTTTAAATAGCAGCTGAGTTGTTTAAATAGCAGCTTTTTTAAGGGATTGTTTTTGTTTAAATAGTAGCTAAGCTTATTAGAATTTCATCGCGGCAATTTTTGAGGTTAATCTAGTAGTTAAAAGAAGTTTTGAAAGGATTGTTTTAGTTTTAAAGTTGAATTGCAGCCTTTGCGCCATCTTTTCATTTTTTCTGCTATCAAAAAATGTTGCAGCAGACTTGTGTTTTTCACTACTGATCTAGGCCAAGTTTAAGCTAGCAATCAAGTTTTTGTGAAAGGGCTTTTTAGATTTTTATAATCTTTGCTAGATAAGCTTTCCAAAACAGTTTTCATTTTTAAAATTGGATAAGTTTTGAGCTTTTTATAAGCTCATGAAAAGTGCTAGTTAGGACTGCTGTTTATTCAGAAAATAAAGCAAAAATTTGTCTTTGTCATTTTTGGTCCTTGTAGTTTCTGCTTTAGTTTAAATCGAGGTTAAGAAGTTTTAGTATTAAATAGTTTGTTTTTTGGCAATTTCAGTCCCTGTCTTTTATTAAATCTATAATAGTTTCAGTTTTTACAACTTTAGTCCCTAGCTTTTATAAAATTTTAATTTTCTTACATTTCTTTTATAGGATAATTTTTCTAAATTACATTTTCAGTCCCTTTAGTTTTTATAAACTATTTCTTAATTTTCTTTTATAAAATAGTTTTTCTAAATTACATTTTCATAAATCACCTAATTAGTTTTAAATAGTTTTAATTCATAAAAAAAAAAAAAAAAAAAAAAATTAAAAGTAAAAAGTCAAAAAAAAATATTTTTCTTTTTCCAAATTTTTCTTTTATCAAAGTTAATATAGGAAAATTATTTTTTTTAGGTTTTAAATTTCACAAAATCATTTTTAGTTACGTTTTATAATACGTCGCATAACGTTTTTAATTTCAAATTTTTTCATTTTTAAAATTCGTATGTTTAGTTTAATTGTTGCATTAGATTAATTAGTTAATTTCTTTTATAATTTCATTGTTCGTAGTATAAAATCACAAATCAATCACTCTTTTTCACACATTCACGACACGTATTCGACATCGTCACGACAACTCGATATTCGACCTTCGTTGGGAAACGACCCGGGGAAAACGCATACGTTGCCTTTTCCTTCGGAAAATAAAAAATACTACTAAAAACGACGAATCAAAAAAAAATGGCGCCGCTGCCGGGGAAGGCTTGAAAAGAGTTGGAGTTTCGCCATACGAATTGTGTTTTGAAGAACCTTCCTCGGAAGTTAATTGTTTTTGAAAAAAAAATAAAAAATAAAAAAAATACAAAAATATAATAATTAAAAAACACTTTTCCTAAAGTGTTTTCACCATTAAAAATAAATCCTCGGTCTTCCGTTGAAGGAGGGCGGTTGTAAACCATTCCAAAATAACAACAAAAGAGATCGGAAAATTAAACGTTTCTTGGATTATTTCTTTACTACAACCTAATTACGGGGTTTAAGGAGGTCTTGACATTAAATTGCAGACCGAAGAGAGATCCATTCTTCTCTCCTGCCACGCTGCGCGTAGTTTTGAAAGAAACAAGTACGGTTGATTCACGATCACCCAAAAAGAAAATAAATTCTTTTGTTTTTCAATATATTAAAAAAGCCAAAAATAATTCCCAACCAAAAATACAAAAAGATTTTTGATTTCAAATTTGTTTTTCCTTTTTGATTTTGATTTTGTTTTTGGTGTATGCACACCCGATCTTCTACTTCTCACCCTCTTCTTTCACCACTATCAAATCCCGAGAGGATTATTCGTCACAATCACCGCGTTCATTTCTCAACCGTTGAAGAAATGGCCGATGAACCACACAATCAACCCCCGCCGGTGGGAGGTGATAATCACATGCCAGCTCCCGATCTCCGAACGATGGAGGAGCTGTGCCAACCAACAATGCACGGACGTGGTGGCCCGATTGCCCCCGTCAATATTCAAGCCGCCGATTTTGGACTTAAGCATCATATGATTCAACAAGTCCAAAACTCGTGCCAATTCCATGGCTTGCCGGGTGATGATGCGAACAAGCATCTTGATAAATTCATAACCGTCACCCAAAGTATGAAACAAAATGGGGTCTCCGATGACGCCCTTCGGCTATATCTCTTTCCTTATTCATTGACGCATCATGCCACCGCATGGTTTGATCGTCTTCCCAAGAACTCCATTCGTAGTTTCGACGAAATGGTTACAAAGTTCTTGGCGAAATATTTCCCACCGTCGATGGTGACGAAATTAAGGAATGAGATTAGCAATTTCCGTCAGCTTCCCGATGAATCATTGTTTGAGGCATGGGAACGCTACAAGTTATCGATTGATCGGTGTCCGAACCACAATATGTTATTGGTCACTATTATAGATACCTTCTATAACGGTTTGACATTACGACACCGTGATACGATTAATGCTGCTGCCGGTGGTACGTTTATGAAACGTCGACCCGAAGAGTGCTATGATCTCATTGAAAATATGACCACCCATCATAATTTCTGGGATTCCTCTGCCGAGAGGAATGAGTCAACAAGATCTAGCACTGATTCATCTACTTCCGAGATAGCCGCTCTTTCTAAACAAATGAATGATTTGTCTACGGCTATCTTGAGAATTCATCAAAATCAGATTTCAACTCAAAACAACAACAATCAAGTGAATGTTGTTAACCATAGTTGTGAGACATGTGGTGGTCCTCACCAATATTTCGAGTGCCCAGCCTCCGGTGGCTACACTCAAGAGAATGTGTATGCTGCTTCTGGAAATTTCAATCAAGGTGGTAACGGTTACCAACCTCAAGGAGACCGTAATCTCCTCAGCTACCGTTCTAACAATTTTCTCGGACCACCCGGTTTCCCACCAAATCAAAATCAGCAAAACCGTAATGTTTCAAATAATCAAAATCAAAATCGGGGCAATCAAGTTTATCAAAACCAAGGGAATTTTAACCAAGCCCCGAATCAAGGAAATTTTAATCAGGGAAATTTTCAAAACAACCAAGGTTTTGTTCAAAACAACCGAGGGCCAAATCTTTCTAACAATCAAAATCAAGGATTTGTGTCAAACCCATCGCCCTCGGATGAGTTATTAAAACAATTCATTCTTCAAAGTCAACATCAACAAAAGAAACAAGAGGAAATGAATAGGATGATGATTAATCAGATAACCGAATTAAACAAACGTTTAAATGATCGACCCTCGGGTTCGGGTACTACTACTCTTCCAAGTAACACGATCGCCAACCCGAGGGGCGATGCTAAGGCGATCACGACTAGGAGCGGTGTTTCATATGATGGACCCACGGCTCCGGCTACCTCTTCTTCTCTACCTCCCAAAGTAGTCTTCCGTGAGACCGAGGTGACCAAGGACACGGAACCTCCTACTAACAACGGAGGAACCAAAGACGTCCAACCTCCGGTCATCCATCCATCTGAACCAAAAAATGTTGAACCAAAAGAAAAAGCTCCTAAAGAAGCTCCCGTTAAGACCAATCTTCCGTATCCTTCGAGATTGAATGATCAAAAGCTCCGTGACAAAGCTTCGAGTCAAATGGAGAAATTTTTCCAAATTTTTCAAGAATTACATTTTGATATAAGCTTCGCGGATGCTTTGCTCTTGATGCCTAAATTCACTTCCACCCTCAAAAGTTTGTTGAGCAATAAAGAAAAATTATTTGAAATGACAAAAACTCCAGTGAACGAAAACTGCTCCGCGGCAATTCTCAAAAAGCTTCCGGAAAAGCTTGGAGATCCCGGAAAATTTCTCATCCCATGTGAATTTCCGGGAAAGGTTGAATGCCACGCCTTGGCCGATCTTGGTGCGAGCATCAACCTAATGCCGTTATCCATCTGGAAGAAATTGTCTCTACCCGATCTCACCCCCACTTGCATGACCCTCGAGCTTGCGGATCGGTCCATCACCCTTCCCAAAGGTGTAGCCGAGGATGTCTTTGTAAAAGTGGGGCAGTTCCATTTTCCTGCAGACTTTGTGGTAGTTGATTTTGACGCCGACCCCCGGGTTCCTCTCATTCTAGGAAGATCATTCTTGAGGACCGGGCGTGCTCTGATCGATGTCTATGGTGAAGAAATTACTTTGCGGGTCGATAAGGAAAAAGTTACGTTCAATATTAATCCGAACTCGCAACCTCAAACCAACAAATGCAATGTCGCTACGGTTGATCAAAAGTCCGATCCCGTAATTGCTCCTAAAAGAATTGATCCAAACCTTTCAAGATTCACGGTCAAGAGCATGTCAGAAAAACGTGCTGAGCTCAAGGCCATGAAAATCAATCCTGGATCGAGCAAATGGTTTGAGTGTTGTGCTGCAAATGCTAAGAGTGTTCTTGACGACGATGATGAAGACGAATCGGAGACTACAACGGAAGCGGTGGAAATTGCTAGCTCTAAGAGCACACCTCTTGTCCCACCTCCAGAACAAGTTTATCACATCGAGATTCTTAATTCCGACTCTTCCCATCCTTCTCCTCCGATTGAGGGAAGTGTGATCTTGCGGGAAGAGCTCGAGGTGTTCTTCAAAGATGAATCAATTTCACCAGAAATTGATGATTCTTGTCTTAATCCGGAGGGAGATATTCTTTTTGAAAAATTATTAGACCAAGAGCCATCTCTTTCTCTCCCTCCGAAGGAAGTTGAAATCAATCTTCCAAAGAAATTTGATGACCTTGTTCCCGAAACTTTCAAAACAACTATCACCAACCCTCTGTTTGAGTTCGAATCAGGTTTTACTTTGATTTCGGATAATCTAATCTTTGATAGTCAGATGGAGGAAAGTGATGAGTCTGTGACGGGACCTGAGCTCACAAATCATCATATGATTGATTCTCTTCATAAGGAGTTCTCTTATGAACTCACTCATTACATATCTCCTCCAGAATACGATCAATTCTATTTTGATCTGGAGGAAGATTCTAGTCTGGGGGGAGGTGTCCCTTCTCATGAAGATTTCATCCCAACCCTCCCGCCCGAGACTTTTGACAAAATTTCTGCTGATGATGAAGAGCTTATTATGATCATCATCAACATCTTTATGCTCTTCATCACATATGTCGTGCCTTCTCCCATCCTTCACTCCTTCGGGAGTGAGGATGTTATCTTTGACCCCGGTATTACCATTTTTAGTCCTTCTTTCTAAAAATACCGCGGGTATCTCATCGGAGTGGAACTTTCATGTGCTTCAGTGTTTATCCAAACATCTTGAACGAAAGTCCGATGGAGATTATCTTTTCCACTTGCTCCCCCATGGACAAATAAATTCGGGGTCGAGTCAAGCTCATGTGACTCGGTTACCAAAAACAAGCGCTTCGTGGGAGGCACCCCATGCTTATCCGTCTATCTTCTTTTCTTATTTCTAATAAAACATCATGAGGAGGGATCCCCTCTTCCGTATCTTGTGTTTCGTGTTTTTCTGTGATATGTCCAGGAATGCCCGATGATGAAGACTCTCGTGCTCGTAGTTTCCTTCACGCTACTCGAGTTTCATCATCCGCTGCTTATCCGATATCCTAAATCTTCTCGTTTACATCTATCTTTTGGCATAATTAATAAACGACCTTAGATTTATGTAGGAGAACCCGTACCTTTAAGACATTGAGGACAATGTCTCGTTTTAGTCTGGGGGGGTAATCTTGCGATTTGATTTTTGCCTTGCATTTTTGCTATTGTCTCATGCAACCCCGTTTTTCCTCCAAAATTGAAAAATCCAAAAAAAAAAAAAAAAAAAAAAATGAGAAAAATTTAAAAATTTTTGCAAAAATATAATAATTTTTGACATTTTTGTTGATTTCCCGCTGGAGAGAGTAGGAATAAAATTCTGACTTGACCGGGCGTGTTGAGCCCTAGCTTGTCTCCTTAACCGTTTATAATCTATAAGCTCGTGCTAGTCTTTTACACAAGGAGCTAGAAAACGCGAATTCTTTTTAAGAGTTTGCAAGTTTCCGTATTTGACTTTATATATGCATGACTTGATTATAAGGCTAAGCATTCGCGGATCTTATTATTTAAGATTTTAAATTTGCGAAGAACGAGAAATGATAGAGTTGTTTATAAGTTAGATTGCTAAACGTGGAGTAGTTGGTTCTCTTTAGAGCTCATCGAAGTTATTTGTGGTTTTTTTGTTCCCATCAGCTTGTTTCACCAAAAATAATACTCTATAAATAATTAAAGCTATTTTGGTTTTGGCGAAATTTAGTTTTTAATCCTTCCTTAGAGAATCCTTGCTTATGGAAGTTGGGTACACATCAAGGTACTGCCAGTGTTACGGTGTAATAGACTATTCCATCTTGCCGGCTCACAACCGATGTTGGGATTGTTATAAAAGCCGTAGGACTCGGGATTTGGCAAAATATATAATGAATAATGAATAATAATAAAAATCCAAAGCCATAAAAAGTTTTCTGCATCTTGCCGGTTCGCAGCCGATGTTGTAGACTTCTAATAAAGGCAGAGGAAAAATTCCAAGGTCATAATAGACTATCACATCTTGCCGGTTCGCAGCCGATGTTGTGATTGTTATAAAGGGCCAAGGATTAATAATAATATGTGCTTAATAATGATAAAAATGCCAAATTTCGACTCCGAGGTATCCTAATAAAGGCTTCTGTCTCTGGACTCGTAGATGAGTTGTTTCGGTCGCAAATAAAAGGGATATTCTCAAAATCGTGTTAAATCAGAGACCTTGATGTGGACCTCATTTTTGTATGCAACGGTTTTTGAGGGAAGGTTTGGAAACTACTTAGCGTCTAAACTAGGTATCTTTATCGGCTTAAAAAATTATCGAAAAGAGAATTTGAAGAAATTCATTTCTCACCAAAAATAAAATAAATAGAGGAAAAATAGGAATTTGGGAACAAGGAGTCCACAATTAGCTTTCTGAGTAGTGTTGGCAGTCTAACTTGTAGATGACAATGATCTCGTTTTTAAGCTTAGTTTGGGGACTCGTGAAAAATCGAGGACGACGAATTTTATCCGTATGGTCACTTCTTTATGAGTCGTGTTTCCTGCTCGAAGACCCTAAAAGTTATCGTTAGATAATGATTGTCAACAAAAGCCGTCGCATGAATAATGAGAAAAAAATAAAAATATAAAAATAGAATAAATGGAAAATCGGGGAGTTCTTATAACATTGCATGAGGACATTGCAATAGCTTAGTCTGGGGGAATTTTGGTATGTGCTTAAACACATCCCATTTCTTGACCAAAACCGGACCCAAAATGACCAAAAACCCGACCAAAATGCCAAATATATTGTGTTTTTGTGTTTTTATATGTGCAGGCACGGATATCGAAGAAAAGGACAAAATCAAGCAAAGAACCGGGAAACCGAGCACGAGATATGGAAGTGTTATTTTTAGCCGATGCCGGGAGAAAGACATGGTCAAAAAGTCAACCGTGGTCCTCCATCTATCAAAAGTTGTCAATTTCATCCCTTGGATCTACTTTGGAAAATATGGCAAGATTAGTCCCTAAGACTTCAAGTTAAATTCATTTGGTCCTTATGATTTTAAAATACCCTATCCTTAACTTTAAACACAACCTATCCTTAAATTAACACAACCTTCGCCTTAGCCCAACCCACTCCCCATTCGCACCCAGCCCGGTCCACCTTGAATCCTTGACCCGATCCAACACCCACTCAACCCACTTAAACCCGGTCAAACCAAGATAAAACACCACTCGGTCAACTCAAAAAGAAATAAAAACACACTCACCCTTATCCCTTTCTCACACCCGAACCAAAACAATTCACCCCCAAAAATTAACCAAGAACCCTAATTTCCCAAATCAAAAATTAACCGAGAGTAAGGGTAAGATTGTCATTGCACGGACTTCGAGGATAATCCTGACGCAAGGAATGACACGTGGGGGCAGGCGATTGGACCGAACACGTAGCCATTTTGATCGTACGGTGGAAAATGGAAGCTTGGAGATAAAGGGAAGATCCAAGGGTGGTGGATAGCTGATGATACGCACGGATCGCCAAGGTGGACTCTCGAGAAGGATCGGCCAAGTCCTATAAATAGCGGGGATCACCTCAGATCGAAGGCTAGTTAGTTTTTAGTTTTTTTTTTTAGATAGATAAGTCTTAATTTTAATTGTTTTATTGTCATTTAAAATTTCAGTCGAATTAAATTTGGTTGTAACAGAATTTATTTTTTTTTGTAATCGTTAATTTTGATTAATGAAGAATTTCATTTCAGCTTTGTTTTAAATTACTTGTCTCATTATTTTGTTTTAGTTATTATAATTGTTTTATTTTTATCATCATTTAAAAAAAAAAAAAAAAAAAAAGAAAAAAAAAAGAAAGTAATCTGTCGATTTGATTTTTATATGAGTTATTATAATTGTTTTGAGTTTTTGAGGTTGTTTATTGAATCAGTTGTTAAAATAATTTGAGTTTTTTTTTTTTCATCAGTTGAAAAATAAAAAAAAAAAAAAAAAAAAAAAAAAAAAAAAAAAAAAAAAAAATTCTCTGTATTGCTTTGAGTAAGCTGTTGAAACTGCTGTGGTATTAAGCTGATGGTGAAGAGAAGCAGGATAAGGGTTTTGTTAGTAGCTTAAGCCTGGGTTGAGATTATTGTTTGGATATTGGGTTCAATAGAAGCTGAAATTGGGTTATGTTATTGATAGTGGCTTAAGCCTGGGTAGGTTCAGTTTTAAAGTTCTGAAATCACTTCGTTTAAGCTAAGGATAAGGTGTAAGTTTCATTCCGTTAATTTTTCCAGTGCTGATCATTGTTGCTATTGTTTTTTTTCATTGTCCTTGGTTGTTTTTTGTAGTTTTGGATTAGTATTAGTTTAGAGTAAATTGCATAGGTCTATAAGTTGATTGATGTTTAAGAGATTGTTTTTGTTTAAATAGCAGCTGAGTTGTTTAAATAGCAGCTTTTTTAAGGGATTGTTTTTGTTTAAATAGTAGCTAAGCTTATTAGAATTTCATCGCGGCAATTTTTGAGGTTAATCTAGTAGTTAAAAGAAGTTTTGAAAGGATTGTTTTAGTTTTAAAGTTGAATTGCAGCCTTTGCGCCATCTTTTCATTTTTTCTGCTATCAAAAAATGTTGCAGCAGACTTGTGTTTTTCACTACTGATCTAGGCCAAGTTTAAGCTAGCAATCAAGTTTTTGTGAAAGGGCTTTTTAGATTTTTATAATCTTTGCTAGATAAGCTTTCCAAAACAGTTTTCATTTTTAAAATTGGATAAGTTTTGAGCTTTTTATAAGCTCATGAAAAGTGCTAGTTAGGACTGCTGTTTATTCAGAAAATAAAGCAAAAATTTGTCTTTGTCATTTTTGGTCCTTGTAGTTTCTGCTTTAGTTTAAATCAAGGTTAAGAAGTTTTAGTATTAAATAGTTTGTTTTTTGGCAATTTCAGTCCCTGTCTTTTATTAAATCTATAATAGTTTCAGTTTTTACAACTTTAGTCCCTAGCTTTTATAAAATTTTAATTTTCTTACATTTCTTTTATAGGATAATTTTTCTAAATTACATTTTCAGTCCCTTTAGTTTTTATAAACTATTTCTTAATTTTCTTTTATAAAATAGTTTTTCAAAATTACATTTTCATAAATCACCTAATTAGTTTTAAATAGTTTTAATTCATAAAAAAAAAAAAAAAAAAAAAATATTTAAAAGTAAAAAGTCAAAAAAAATATTTTTCTTTTTCCAAATTTTTCTTTTATCAAAGTTAATATAGGAAAATTATTTTTTTTAGGTTTTAAATTTCACAAAATCATTTTTAGTTACGTTTTATAATACGTCGCATAACGTTTTTAATTTCAAATTTTTTCATTTTTAAAATTCGTATGTTTAGTTTAATTGTTGCATTAGATTAATTAGTTAATTTCTTTTATAATTTCATTGTTCGTAGTATAAAATCACAAATCAGTCACTCTTTTTAACACATTCACGACACGTATTCGACATCGTCACGACAACTCGATATTCGACCTTCGTTGGGAAACGACCCGGGGAAAACGCATACGTTGCCTTTTCCTTCGGAAAATAAAAAATACTACTAAAAACGACGAATCCTTGTCAGGGTAATTGGGTCAATTTTTGACCCAACAATCTCCCCCTATTTGAATATACAAATAGCCCAGGTGAATGAGGTTCTGGTTTTTGGTTATTCAGGTTCAAGCCTGCTTGTTCAGGGACTTGGGTTTAGTTCCTGATGTTCAAGGGTTTAGGGACCTGATGGGGTTCAGTGACTTGTTTCACTGAGAGGGTTCATGTTCAGTGACCAGATGGTTCAAGGGTTCAGTGGGTTCAGTGACAGGGTTCAGGGGATTCAATGACCGGTTTAGTGATAGGGTTCAGGGTTCATGGGGTCCTGAGGGTTCACTTAGACAGGTTCATTGTTTGTCTCACTGAGAGGGTTCAGGGTCTGGCGTTTCAGTACCTGAGGGGTTCAGGAACCTGGTCTGAGGTTCAGTGACCTGGGTTTTAGCCTTCCCGAGACGGAGCTTAACCTGAGTCTTGGTTAAGAACGGCGATGACCTATGTTTCACACGGCGCACGATTCCATGGATTTTAGTCACTAAGAGTTTAGTCACCTGGTGATGGGGTTAGTTTTCAGTGACCTGATACTACCACTTACTCACTGACTTGTATTTTTAACTTCACTAAAGTTATACATCCAAGCCCATACCACCTGATTCATCAGTCCTCCTGATTTATCAACATCAGTTGACAACTCATTTTCAGTCCGCAAATTTCCTTGAACACACTTTCATATCACTCCGTGAGTCGAGCTCACTTAATTCCACCATTCGTTGGCCTGAGTTTTACCAGAACCCTGAATAACAATCCACTCCCTGATAAGCTCATCAGCTTACTCCATTTTTGGAGACCGGTTTCAGGGTTGATTTTCACTCACAGTTATCACACCACAATGACCAGACCAGAGTCCACCCCTTTCACTGATACTCGCTAACGCCTCCCTTAACACACGAAGTCCCAACACCTCCTCAACTAACAAACACTGATTTATATATATATATATATATATATATATATATATATATATATTATATATATATATATATATATATATATATATATTTATCAGTATTCCGCTTTTGATTAAAAAAAAAATAATAAATAAAAAAAAAAAAAAAATCATACTTCCTCATACACTACTCAACTTTCCCAGATAGCCTTTAATCTATCACCCTTACAACACATTCGATCGAACCATTTTTTTTTATCAGATCCTCACACGAATACTGATCAACCCATTCGAGCTAGCTATCTAGATCTTCTGCTTATTCGAAAACCACAATCATCTCCATTCGTGGTTTTGATAACAGCACCACTTACCACCATTTTTTCGATCGAGAGTTTTAAAAACTCTTAGAGATGAACTTTGATCGATTTTTTTATCGGTTAAGTGTTCTTAGATCCGGATCTGGATTTTCTTGATGGTGAAATTTTTGAAGTGGGTTATGATGATTTGGTAATAGATCGGATTTTGGCGTGTGTTGTTTGAGATTTTTTATTGAGAGTTTTTGTGTTTTTTTTTTTTTTTTTTTTTTTTTTTTTTTTTTTTTTTATTTTTTTTATGATGGATCTGTATGTTTCATTTAATTGAGATCGAGAATGGGTTTTTTTTTTTTATTTTGGTGGAATAAGATTTAGTGAGTGTCTGTTTTTTTTTTTTTTTTTTTTTTTTGGTGGGTGTGGATAAGGATTTTTGTGTTTGGTGGTTAATCTTATTTGTTGGATAAGATTTGTGTGGTGGGTGTATGTTTTGTGGGGTTCAGGGAGGGTTTTGGTGTATGTCAGTCACCAATAAATGTGTTTATCCCCCTTAAAAATTGTTATGTCAGTAGCAGTTTTTTGAAGATTCACATTTATTTTTTAAGAATGTTATCAGCAGTCATGAACGGATCTGGATCATAAGAATAATCCACCCGCTCCGATACCAATTGTTGGTCCATGAAATTTGAGTAAATGAAGAACATATTTCATTAATAATAATGAACAAATGTTACAAGATTACTCAAAATACAAAGAATTCCCACTTAGACTGGTAGTGAGAACCCGATCTCCAGAAGCTAATTGGCAAGGTTCGACTTGACCGGAGCGGATCGCAACTCAAGCACAACTAGAGTTCACTCACCCACGTGCACAATAACATCTTCAGCTTCTTAAAGGGGATAATTCCGGTAAACTATCCCCTTTGGGTGACAAATAAACTCTCATTGATCCAAGCTATGCTTGATGATTCAATGAGAGGATGATCCTATCAACTAATACATTTTGTATTATTTTGTTTGTTTAGGAAAACATACTATCTCAATTACAACACAAACAATATATACAGGTAACTAAACAAAGACATGTGGGGTAGGTGTGAGTTGTCATCCACCAAGTGGTCCCTCTTCTTCTTCTTCCTCTTTTCTACTTTGTCTGACTTCCTTTTTTCTTTTGGAAGTTCGCGCCTATATTTATCAGTCTGCTTGTAGAGATAGTATCTTCAGGGTCACTGAGGCATTTGTCAATTCTCAGTGATACTGGAGTTGTTTGTAGCTCGTATACTTTACTCACTGACACCGTATCAGTGAGTGAAGTGTTTCTTCAACAACGAGCTTTATACAACATTCACTTATTTCTTTATCAGTGAGTAACCCACTATTTTATTAGTGAGTTAAGCTATTTTATGTTCAAATCCTTGTCAGGGTAATTGGGTCAATTTTTGACCCAACACAGCTTCTTAAAGAAGCATTGAAAAAATGAGCTTTCCTAAAAAATAGCAAAGCTCACCGCTCCTTTACCAAACGAACAATAAAAATCAAAAAGCTCATTGCCCACCGCTCATCGCCCCAAAAAGCTCCGCGCCAAACATAACCTTAATCTTATTATAAGTCGACCTACAAAATTTACATTTATTATGTGGAAACCAACGCTTTTATGTTGATAGGATTGAGATCGACACATATCAAAACTCATCAAAATTTAAACAGAATTCTAATAACACGTTAGTGTAGTTATTAAATACAAAAATTCTTATCATAACGAAAATTGCACTATATAGACAAGATCTGTAAATTGCTTAACTTATATACAATTTATAATTTAAACTACTTAAACTTTGCTTTTAAATACAATAAGTAAACCAGGAACAAAAGTTAACCTTTTTTTTTTTCATTAAAAGGAAAGAACATAATCAACTGAAACCAGTAAAGGACATCACACTATATGGTTTTTCATACAGCTTGCTCTTAAACATACATAACTAAAAAAAAAAAAAAAAAAAAAAAAAAAGGGTTTAATTGTAATTTCGACTATAACCAATTCCGTATACATTCGACCGCTTTAGGAAAGAGTGCAAAGTAAGCGGCTTTGAGGACACTTGCACCAAACATACGCGACCTTGTTAGCGACACCGGCCTTGACGGCATATGCATCCACTTTGTCCACCAACGATGAGACAGCGATGAAGATCAGATAATAAACGAAACCAGCCATGGCGCCCATGTAAAATATGTCTAGGAAAATTGATTTCCAATAATTTTCCGAAAACATCGTGTTTCTTCTCTTTAGAGTTAATTTACTATACTAATACCGTAAAGCTCAACTTTTTTTTTTTTTTTTTTTAATGTATATATAGAGATGGATCAATATAGTGTATATTAGGAATGTGCATGTATTGTTATCTCAAATATATGGAAACAAAGTATCAATCGTCCAATTTTCCAAAACAACTTAGGCGGTTCTAGGGGCGCAGCTATTAAGGGGCAGGGGGGGGGGGGGGGGGGGGGAGGCGCCCGACCCCCCGAATTTTTTTTTTACGATGTAGGGGTATATAGTTTTCGTGTAGAAAAATTTCGGTATATTCGGTTTCGACCCCTCATTTTAATTTTGGTATATACTAAGCATTATAGAATTTTAGATCCCGACCCCCCGAAATTTTTTCCCAAGCTTCGCCACTGGGCGGTTCAACACAAATTTGTTTCTTCGTTCTAATTAGTCGGTTAGTATAGACGCCTTGTTTTAACTCAAAAGTACATAATATGATAAACAAGAAAGTACTAAAAGTTAATGTCATAACAAAATTATAAACTTTAAAAAAAGTTTACCATAGTGATGCCCTAAGTATTATTTTTAGCTAATGCTTGTGACAGTTTTGTACTGCATTCTAGTTGTATAAGAATGCCACTATTCAAAAACTCCAACAGAACTAGGGATGGGCATATCGAACCGAATCCTGGAACCGTACCGGTACTGTACCGGTACTGTACCGAAATCGTACCGAGTCCCGATATACGGTACGGTATCGGGACCACTAAATAAGGCCAAAAAAAAATCGGGACATTTCGGGTTCGGGACGGGACTTATTCGGGAAATCCCGATTTGGTACCGAAATTAGAATAGTCCATGTTTTTTAATGAATTGTGTTATCCAAACACCCATTTGTTCCATGCAACAAGCAAACCAAAAGTAAAAAAAAAAAAAACCCTACTGTTACTAACAAGTAACAACCACAGTTTTTTCACAAAATCTTTCAAAAAATTAAACCCTAATTTATTATCAATCATACAAGTCATCTCAATCTTTATCATTGAAAAAGTATGGAGGTATGTTTAATTTTCTTTTTCTTTTTAACATATATCACTGTAGCAACGTAACATTTGTTTGGAGCGATCTAGTCTTTTCCTGTTTTTGACATCTTATAATATGTGTTTCAATTAAACCTTAATGATTGTGTTTTTGATTATTAAAAAAATAGTCTCCAGAACGTGGGAAATAAACCAGTGTTTTTTGAAGGGTTGATTTTCATGAATTTGTCGTTCATTTGATGTTTGCATTTTAGAGAATATTCATATTGTTCTGTAGTTTTCTCAGAATTACGGTATTGGTTCCTTGCCGATACTAATTGCGCATATGAACATAGAAACATCGTTTGCTCTCGCATTTAGTCTTTGATTTAGTCTTATAAAGGACAAAAGGTCATACATGAAAGCAAACAATATATCTAATTATATTCGTAATTAGTATATACAATAATGTAATTGCATTTTTGATTTCATTTTTTATTGCTTTTAATTCTTACAGGAAAAAGTCACTTGATGTTTCTGGTGCATTTGCTGGCTTCTTTGTTATGTCTCTTCATAACATGATTTAGTTAATCAACTTGTCAGCAATGTGTATAAACTGACCAACGTCTACCTTCTTTATCTTTTCTTTCACAAACAGATATCATATAACAAGGCTGCAAAAACTGTTGACATAAATAAATGCCTAAAAACATTATCAATATTTATTCATATCTCTATGTTTTGATGATCACAAAATGTAAACTCATTAAAACATAAACTTATAAATTAAACAAGTACTTAGTTGTAAATATTCACTTCTACAACTAAAATCACTTAAGGTATGAATGAACTAATGCTTAATGCATTATATGATCAAAGTAACATTTTCTTAATAACTAGATTTTTTATAAAATATCAAAAACATTTTATATATTTTTGAAAAACATTTTTGGTATTAAATAAATATGTTTAATCTTTTATAAAAATATGAATTCAAATTTTTAACCAAAATTAGTTAAAATGTTACAGAAAAACCTTCCCCACAAAAGGACAAATCTGGGCAACGGACACCTTGGACGGCCCCCTTAATTTTACTAGGCGGCCCCCTTAAAATTAAGGGGACCGCCCCCCTATTTAAGGGGGCCGGCCACGCTCCAGTAGGCTCCAGCAGTCCAGATTTTTCCCTATAAATACCAGCCTTCCCCTGGATTTTTACTCACCCTTTTGCACTAAAACTTTCTGTTGTAAATCTTATTTCATATCTTCAAAAAACCCTTGATCATGTAATCTTAAGCATTGGTTTCCAAGTGATCCAAGCTTCCACCATCCAAGTGCAAAAGAAGAATACTTCTATCAATCAAGACTAGAAGTATTACAACTTAGTAGCATCTTGTTACTCAAGTTGTTTGTTTTGTATACTTTGTAAATCTTTCATTCATTTGTGTAAAGTGTGTATACAAGTTGTAAACATATGTGATTAGGCTAGAGTAGTGTGTAAGTAGTGAAGAAGGTGGATAAGTAGTTGTGGAGTAAAGAAGTAGAGTAGAAGCCTTGTAAAGTTGTGAAGTAGAGAAGTCTTGAAGCCGTTGTGAAGCCATAGCCTAGAAGTCGTGAAGCCGTAGCATAGAGGTTGTGAAGCGGTTGTTTTGAAGCCATGAAGTCCTAGTCGTGAAGTCCTAGTGTTGAAGTCGTGAAGCCGTAGCATAGAGGTTGTGTAGCGGTCGTGTTGAAGCCGTGAAGTCCTAGTCGTGAAGTTCTAGTGTTGAAGTGTAACACCCCCAAAATCTGGTTTAGCGGAAGCATACATGTTTGGGTGCTACTAAATTGATATCACAACACAAGGTAAAAAGAATGGTTTTATCTCAACCATTTAAAAATAGATTTCATATTCAAAAGAGATTTGTTTACAACATTTCGAAAACAATGTGAAAATATAAGCCCATAAAAGAGTTCAAGTGGTCCCGAATATATCAGAGTCTTCTATGACCATGCCATGCCATGCCAAAAGCCTCCAGTAGTGTGCTATTGCTTAATACCTGAAAATACATGCTAAAAAGTGTCAACACGAGGTTGGTGAGTTCATAGGTTTATGAAAAAGCAGTAAAGATACTGTGAGTTCAATAAGAGTTTTGTGACCATTGTGTCGCTCACAATGTCATAAAAATACAGTTTACCTCATAGCAAGATTATAGTTGTAAACCAAGTGTAGGGTATGCAACCCAAATAAAATAGTTTAGTACGCTAGTAGTTGGACCATGAGTTTGGTATATGAGCATCGCAACCCATGCGAGTCATATAAAAATAAAGTCTATTACGATAGCACTAAGTCATGCAACCGAAGCTATAACAGTGTGCATGCATCTAGAAGCATGTTAAATATAAACGGCCCGGCAAGTGTTTATCCCAGACACTTGTAGTTTCGACATGGTATACGTTCGTTTGCCTATCCGGTCAACCCGAACGGGGACGTTACTCCCAATAGATCTATTTATAACATTCGCGCTTCCCAGCAGGAATTAACGGTTCATGAGTTGGGCATATTGGGACATAATAGGGCTTAGGCTAATCCACGTAATAGTTTTGATAAAACAATAGTGTTGGTCCATAAAAGCTTTGCAAGTTTCTCACCCCAGTTGTAAAGCAAGTTCAAATAGAGTGGGGTTACATATCAGTCAATCACATAATGCCTTCAAATAATCATTTCAAATAATAGCTCAATAGTCAGATATTGAGTAAACAGTTCACATATTTCAAATAAACAGTCACTGAGTATGTTTAAAACGAGCATGTATTCTCCCCAAAAACAGTTAGAAAACCAGTAAAAGTAGGGGTTATGAACTCACCTGATGCGATAGCTACAATGACAAAAGTGGATTCACTGAAATGTAAGTTCGATTGAGATTTCGGAAACAGCTTCGCACACGACCTGATTAATAATAACGTTTGAGAATTCGTCTCAGCACGAATAACGAATGCGATATGAGGAATCGTATGACGATTTGATCGGTGATGTGAGTGTGATATGCTTATTAGCTCAAAATAATTGTTTTATTAATGATTCAGAAGTCATAAGAGTCGTTGTCTCGAATTTGGATGAGACGAGACGTTGAACTACGTTGTTTATAAGTCGTTATATATAAATATAACGTATTGTTTAGTATTTGTGTTCGGATTGAAATAATACACAATTGTGAGGGTGTGTGGTGTAAAATGAGGGTTGGAAATGAGATGTGATAATGTTTCTGTGTGACCCTTCAAATTTCACTGATTTTACACTTTACACCCTAACGGTGTTTGCGTTGCACCGTTAGTCCTCGGTTTATAAAAGTTACATTTTTAACTCAAAATTTACCCAAATGACAAACTGAGCTTACATTTTAAAATATTGTCATTTTCCATCCTTAACATTCTGTTTTGACAGTTTTAATCTTTAGTTTTGCCGGTTTGGCAGAAATGGCCCCTCGGGGTGAAAATCTTTGCATTTTTAGTCCAAAGTACACTAAAATGTGGTGAAAATTTCTACAGAAATTCTCGTAGCTTATAGAAGCTTATTAAAGCTTATTTCAATTGCTTTTTCCAGAAAACAACTTGTTTTTAGCTTAATGGGCTTATTAACGTGGCATTTAAAGACTCGTTAAGATGTTTCGAGGCGAGGGCGTGAATATTGTTTTGGGCCTGGACTCGGACTGTTTTTGTGATTCCAAAAATGTTTCATATGGGCCTGTTGGGCTGTCCTAACACAAAAGCTTAATGGGTTTTACATAAGCCCAAACCAAAAACTTTTAAAAGTTAACTTTCTGGATTTGTAATTTGGTTCTAGCGAGTGACAATCAAGAGGGTCAATTTAGAGTGTCGTATCGAGCTTATGTGGTCGAAGTTAAAATACGAAAAATGTAGTGTTCCAGCTCGTCTAACGACATATGCAAAAATGTCTAGTTGTTATTTGTACAATTTTTGAAATAACATACCGATAGTTGGCCTAGTCGCATGGTTATATCCGAAAATTCCAAATTTTTCTTAAGTCCATAAGAGGCAGTCGCTTCACATATAAGTTAGGCTATTTAAGAGCTTATTAGAGTTTATGGTGAGATTTACCAAAAATGAAAATTGAAGTACGCTAGATCGTGATTCTATATAAATGAAATACCCACTCGTTATATATCAAAATTTGGATTTAACGAGACATCAAGTTAGCTAGTTGGGCGATATTTTTCACAATTCAAACCCTTAGGATTTTTCTAAGTTAATATACACGGTTTGACTTGGTTTCTTTTCATGGTTCGCATTGATTTTCATGGGTTTGCTTGCGTTATGTGGTGTTGCTTTTAATGTTCGTAGAACCATGTGATCGATATATAATACGTACGTGTACAAAGATATACGTGTGTATGTTATATAGATTGATGCGTTCGAAATAAGAAAGAGAGCATGCATGGGTTTATTTTAGCATGACATGAGATGTTAACATGAAGTAGAAACTTACAAGAGTGATGAAAATGAGTGTGGTACGTGGGATTGTAGGCAGAATCGCAAAAAATGCTCGAAAACACCAAACCGTATAACTCGGAACTTTCCCTTCGACTTCAAAATATGAAACCCGATTGGTTCTTGGCTTCTGGGTTTTCAGGGACTTGCTAAACTGAGGTAGAAGACCTATGAGTGTGTTGTGGGAGTTTGAGAGTGCATGAGGATAAGTAAGAGATGAGTTAGCTATCTATTCGGTATTTAATAAACCGAACAAACACCCTTGTTATTTTAAGAGTTATTGGGAGACAAGACCATTCATGATCCCTTGTCTTCTAGCTTCAATCATTGATCATGTTAGGTGTAAAAGGGGAGAAAAATGTGGCTTTATGTGACTGGTCATACAAAGAATTCAAAAGGTGATAGGTAGGTTTCGATTTATATATTGCCAGGGGTAAAAATTTTTACTTTGTTATTAAAGCCATGTTTCCTGGAAATCATGTGGACATTCCTGACAAGTTTGACTGAGGGGAAAGCTTGAGATAGTAGCAATAAGTGTGGTTGTCGACATGAGTTTTTATATATACCAAAAAAAAAATGTCTAAAATGTCCATACAATTCGTTTTAACGTGTAAGATTGAGTTAGGAAGTAAGAAATACTCTCAATAACTCATTTATGATGTATAATGAACGTTGAATATGGCCAGGAATGCTCGCGGGTTAGTTCGAGTGTGTTGACAAAAATTGTTAAATCCGAATATATGGGTTTTGGCCAATCACTTTGGCTGAATTTCGAGTACCAAATGTTGGAGTTATGCGGTGATATTCGACATCCCAATACCTGGCCAGGTGGTGAATCGAGTGGCAAAAATAGTTGACTGAGTTGTGTGCAAAAATCGCGAATTGCAAAGCCCTTTTGTGAGGGTCGTTTTGGTCGAGTAGCAAAGAGGCAAAGAAAATAAAAATTGAAGTTGGGTCTTGGAATAGTATCAAGCCCGATTGGTTTTGGGTTTTGCTAATTCGAGTTGGGCTTAGGATTTTGGGGTATAGGAACAGTAACCAATTTTTGAGTTTAACAGCTAATAATGTTTGTGATATATTGAAACTTTTCGATTCGTGTGTGGTTTCGTTCCGTGTTTTTGTCATGTTTTTACGTTTTTAAGTTATTTTTGAATAATAGCTATTCGTTACGAGATAACCTCTCATTTTCACAAGTCGGAGAATAATTAAACGCGTATGTTCCGATCGTTAATTATTGTTTTAACAAATGGAAAATTGCCATTTGTTACATGAAGTCGTGAAGCCGTAGCATAGAGGTTGTGTAGCGGTCATGTTGAAGTCGTGAAGTGTTAGTCGTGAAGACATAGTGTTGAAGTCGTGAAGCCGCAGCATAGAGGTTGTGTAGCGGTCGTGTTGAAGTCGTGAAGATGTCGTGAAGCAGTCGTGAAGCCGTTGTGAAGTAGTCGTGAATAAGTTGTGAAGAAGTTGTGTTGTGAAGTTGTGAGATTGGTTCTAGCTACGATTAGAACTCGACATTTAGCTTTGTGTCGTTAAACCCGTGTAAGCCAAAGTTGTGTACAGTTTTCTCCGCCATAAGGGAGCTTATTGAAGTTTTGAAGAAAACTCTCGAGCTTGGTGCTCGGGGAGTGGAGTAGGGCAAGGAAGGTGTCCTTGTAGCCGAACCACTATAAATCCCTCGTGTCTTGGTTAGATCTTTCCATCTCTTACTTACATCTTTATTTATATCGTCATTACTTTTATAACATATAGGCATATATAACTGTTAGTAATAATTAGAAGTTGACTTCACATATAGATCAAATTGAAACTCCATTCAAGAAACCAAAACTTTTACAATCAATTTAAAAGAATACTTATATAACTAATAATAAGGTTCAAGTTTTATTTTTCATACAAACTTGAATCTAAGTGTTTTAAAAATAAACAAAGGTTTTCATAATAAAATTAAAAAGACATAAAACTATTCAACCCCCCTTCTAGTTTTCCACAATTGGTATCAAGAGCCACGTCAATCAAGATCTTTAAAATATACTGTATTTTAAAACTTGAATCGATCTATGGAATTCGAAAAATATCTAGAAGGGGAATCTTTGCTAAAACCACCACTATTTGAAAACTATACTTTTTCTTGAATGGAAAAATAAATTTGAAACTTATGTGAAATCAATTGATCTAGATCTTTGGCATGTCATTTCGATTGGTGATTTTGAAAGTCAAACAAAAACGGATTTTGAAAGACTAACAAAAACGGATTTTGAAAGTCAAATTGATTATTTGAAAACAAAGAATGAAATAAATAATAAAGCTAAAATAATTATTTATAAAACCTTGCCGAAAGTTGAATATGAAAGAATATTCTTCTGTAAAACGACAAATGATATTTGGAAAAATTTCTTAAACTTTCATCAAGAAAAATGTCAAGCCAAAGATGAGGATTTTGATCTTGTACATGAATTAGTTATCTTAGAAAATTTAATAGATAAACATTTAGATAAAATAGATACATGTGCTACTAGTTCAAATGTTGTTAATGAAGGTGTTAGCGACGAAGACTACATGAATCAACTCCAAAGTGAACTCAATCCAAGATCATGGAGTGACACAGACGAAGGAGAAGATCATCATCCGACTCACCTATCATTCACACGTCGATCATCATTTGAGACATTACGAAGAAAAGCTAGGACGTGAGGTAAGTTCTCTTTTTAAATTTCATAAGTAATTACTTCATGCATATAATCTTATTAATGCCTTAGGATACGCTTAGTCTGATAGGTTGCTTTGCCTTTACACTTTAGTTATATTCGTTCTGTGGCTTAATGAACTAGAAACTCTTTAGTTAGCCCCCCTAAGTATTAGTAAACCAAGCAATCTTCATATTCGGTACTCTTCGATAGGTAAATTTAGGAACTTAATTTCTTCTAAAAAGAGAATGACTACTGGAGAATCTATTGACTAGAAACTCAATTTGACCTAACGGTTGAATTGCTTCTATGTGAGAAGTTGGGTGTGTGTAACCCGTAAAAAACGGTCGTGTTTAGCCTGAATTGAGCACCACTAGTAATAGTCTCATACTCATTCTCCAACTTGAATACATTATTCTTCCTAAATATACCTAACGATAGTTTACTGTTATGAACTTTGCTTTTCACTAGAGCTTTTCATTCCTAGATGTATGTCATCATGTATATATAAAATTTCTAGATGTTTACTTGCTCCTATGTGATTTGACTGCATGCCTTCGTAATTATTTGTTTAGTTGAATGCATTGTCATTATAATAGCTTTTGTTTTTCTCTAACTACTCTGACATGATGTATTTTTGTATTTAGTCATAATACATGCGTAAATGTCATAGGATATGTAGAAAGAGGTAGCATGTGACAATAGACTTGAGCATGAGATCTTTTATAAACCATTATTTTTTTTAAACCTATAATTAATGGGACTTATTTTTAAATTTGCAAAAACTTCACATTTTGGAAAAATAATTTTTCAAAAGATTATGACACATTTCTATTTTACATGTTTCACCATCCTACCTTTCTTCCAAACTTGTGTCCATAATTACGTGTTTATCAAAACCAAAGATTGGAAAAATATGTTTTCTTTCCTCATAAAAATATTTTGAAATAAAACCAAAACTATTTCATTAAAATATTTTTCACATCCACATAAAAACCCACTTTCAAACATTGTTGAATAATGCCAAAAATATTTCTTTAAATCATGGATGGTGATCTCATATCTGCCATCTATATTTATGTATGTGACATTTATAAGTGAACTAAATTTGAAAATAACCATAATTTATTCACTAAGACCTCACTTGGTACAAGTCTAGAAGTCCATGCTATCACAACTCTACATTCCCATGCACATAGATATTCATTAGGATTATTTAACTAGCTTATTAATCTTCCTAAATATGATACTATGAATTACTTGGTGCTATGTAGTGTTTTCTTGTCTAACATATATATGTTACATGCTAAATGAGTTGTTTGCATGCTAGATAATAATGTCTAATGAATATGCTTAGCATACATAAGTTATTAAATCCTAAATTGCCTCAAAAGAAGTTGGACTTGCTTGAAACTAAACCCAAAAACACAACCCTTTCAACAATTTTCTGCCAAAAACCCATTTCCAGTAACCTGGAAATCAGCAGATGGGCGGCCCCCTTAATATTTAAGGGGACCGGCCCCTTAATTAAGGGGACCGGCCATCTGATGGTCGAAGGTGCTGCTCCCTTTTTCTATTTTTTAGCCCATTTTATCCTATACTTCCCAAAATTCACAAACACATTTTGTCACAAACCACCCACCAAAATTTACCTTCCACAATCACATCATCACTACACCATAAATACCCAACTCCATCATAAATGCTCATCCATATCATCCATCCAAACATGTCATCATCTAACCACCCAAGATCCAAGCCTTCAAGAGTTGCTAAAATCTCAGTGAGGCCCATTTGGAGGAGGAAGCTTGACATTTGCCATAACCCAACAAATGATGTTGTTCAAACTCAACCAACACCTAAACCTCATCCTAATGAACCCTTTCACACACATAACCAATCATCCATATGTCCACCTTCATTCACTCATAATTACCTAAGTTCACAAATGTCTCCACCACCAAAAGTGTCACCACCACTTCCACCAAATAACAACCACTCTCCATCATCATCACCTTCCACTCAACACTTGAAGTTCATTGAAGAACTCAAGGAAGCCCATGAGCTTAATGCTCTCCTTGCTTTGCACCTTGCTCAAAGCAACTTAAACCCATCACCATCCATATCATCATCATTACCATCATCACCACATCACTTGAGTCAAATTGAGAAACATGTCAACAATTGTCCTTGTTGCATCTTTCTCCAAAATCAAACCATCATTACCATCATCACCATCCATCTCACCATCATTACCATCATCACCACATCACTTGAGTCAAATTGAGAAACATGTCAACAATAGTCCTTGTTGCATCTTTCTCCAAAATCAAACCATCACCTTAAATGAGCGTCTCACTTGGATTGAGTATCTTCTCACTAGATCTAATCCAACACCACCACTTGAACAACATCAAAACCCTCATTCAACATGGTCAAGTCCAAGCTCTCCACCTCCAATTCCTCTATCAACACTCTCTCCAACATCCATACACCCAAACTTACAACCCCATTAATCCAACATTTTTTACCCCCTCTTTACCATCATCCATCCAAAATAATCCAAGTTTTCATGTCTCAAGCAAGTCCAATGGATCTCTTAGGCAATTTAAAATTTTTTACTTATTGCATGCTATAAGCAAAATATGTGTTGTATCAATAATTATGTTTTTAACATAATTATTTTCAACTAATGAATGCTTTATTTCTTGTCTTTAATATATGATTGTTATGCTTATTGCTTGTATACTTGATATCATGATATATATACATGCTTGATGATTAATAACATGCTTATTCCATAATATGTTTTAAATGTATGCATGCGTAATTAACATGTTTATGTCACTATTTAATCATTCTTGATGTACATGATTCAAATGGAGCTTGCTGCAAAAACACCCTAAAAATGACCCTTTTCTGGAAATTTTTCAAATTTGGTCGCCTGGGAAAACACCAGATGGGCGGCCCCCTTAATTCCCTAGGCGGTCCCCTTAATTTTAAGGGGGCCGGCCTACAATTAAGGGGACCGGCCATCTGGGCAGTAAAATTTACTATTTTCTTTTGCATCTTGCGACCCCTTTTATCTAGCCCAAACCTTACCTAAATCAACCATCACCTCCATCAAACACCCATTTTCATTCACCATGCTATCACCAAAATCATCTCTAAGACACCAAAACTCCATCACCACCACCTCAATGTTAATCCCCAAGTGCACCAAATGCACCATCAAAAACACCCTTCACTCATGGCACAACATCTTCATCCATACCTTCCACTTCATCCATCAATAACTACATCAACTCACACCTATCATCACCAATACCACCACCATGCTTTCCCATCCCTTGGGCTTTACTTGAAGCCCATGGAGACAATTGCCTTTGTTGCATCCACAACCGAACCATCATCTTTGGTCTTAGAGATGAGATACACTACATGTTTTCATCCCTTGAACACATGCTTAACAACCAACCTCCACCACAACCTCCACCATTTTCACCCACTACACCACCACCACCTTCATTCTCACCAAATTAAGCATATGCAATGCTTAATCAAAAATAATTTTTCAAACCATTTTGTGTGCAAGCCCCATGGAAGATCATGTACTCCTAGAATGATTATGTAGATTGCATTACTTACTAGCTAATTTACTGTTTTCTTTTGCATCTTGCGACCCCTTTTATCTTGCCCAAACCTTACCTAAATCAACCATCACCTCCATCAAACACCCATTTTCATTCACCATGCTATCACCAAAATCATCTCTAAGACACCAAAACTCCATCACCACCACCTCAATGTTAATCCCCAAGTGCACCAAATGCACCATCAAAAACACCCTCCACTCATGGCACAACATCTTCATCTATACCTTCCACTTCATCCATCAATAACTACATCAACTCACACCTATCATCACCAATACCACCACCATGCTTTCCCATCCCTTGGGCTTTACTTGAAGCCCATGGAGACAATTGCCTTTGTTGCATCCACAACCGAACCATCATCTTTGGTCTTAGAGATGAGATACACTACATGTTTTCATCCCTTGAACACATGCTTAACAACCAACCTCCACCACAACCTCCACCATTTTCACCCACTACACCACCACCACCTTCATTCTCACCAAATTAAGCATATGCAATATTTAATCAAAAATAATTTTTCAAACCATTTTGTGTGCAAGCCCCATGGAAGATCATGTACTCCTAGAATGATTATGTAGATTGCATTACTTACTAGCTAATGTAGGATTGAATATAATCTTGGATGGTTGTGTATTTATACACAACATTTTTAATGAATGTCTTTATATGCATGCTTATTTTTGCTATATATATGCTTGTGCTTCAAATATTTTTCTTGCAAGTATTCCATATATCGATTCCTTGGTGCCCTCAAACGAGGGGGAGCACACATCAAGGGGGAGTTCTCGTCCCGACAAATTTTGTCTCAAAAACTTGTCGGCATAACCTTTTTGATTCTACAAAAAGGGGGAGAAGTGAATATAAACTCACTAAATACTTGTCCAAAAATAACTTTTTGGATTTAATGAGTTTAGGTTTTGTAATCATCAAAAAGGGGGAGATTGTTGACATAAATAAATGCCTAAAAACATTATCAATATTTATTCATATCTCTATGTTTTGATGATCACAAAATGTAAACTCATTAAAACATAAACTTATAAATTAAACAAGTAATTAGTTGTAAATATTCACTTCTACAACTAAAATCACTTAAGGTATGAATGAACTAATGCTTAATGCATTATATGATCAAAGGAACATTTTCTTAATAACTAGATTTTTTATAAAATATCAAAAATATTTTATATATTTTTGAAAAACATTTTTGGTATTAAATAAATATGTTTAATCTTTTATAAAAATATGAATTCAAATTTTTAACCAAAATCAGTTAAAATGTTACAGAAAAACCTTCCCCACAAAAGGACAAATCTGGGCAACGGACACCTTGGGCGGCCCCCTTAATTTTACAAGGCGGCCCCCTTAAAATTAAGGGGACCGCCCCCCTATTTAAGGGGGCCGGCCACGCTCCAATAAGCTCCAGCTGTCCAGATTTTTCCCTATAAATACCAGCCTTCCCCTGGATTTTTACTCACCCTTTTGCACTAAAACTTTCTGTTGTAAATCTTATTTCATATCTTCAAAAAACCCTTGATCATGTAATCTTAAGCATTGGTTTCCAAGTGATCCAAGCTTCCACCATCCAAGTGCAAAAGAAGAATACTTCTATCAATCAAGACTAGAAGTATTACAACTTAGTAGCATCTTGTTACTCAAGTTGTTTGTTTTGTATACTTTGTAAATCTTTCATTCATTTGTGTAAAGTGTGTATACAAGTTGTAAACATATGTGATTAGGCTAGAGTAGTGTGTAAGTAGTGAAGAAGGTGGATAAGTAGTTGTGGAGTAAAGAAGTAGAGTAGAAGCCTTGTAAAGTTGTGAAGTAGAGAAGTCTTGAAGCCGTTGTGAAGCCATAGCCTAGAAGTCATGAAGCCGTAGCATAGAGGTTGTGAAGCGGTTGTGTTGAAGCCATGAAGTCCTAGTCGTGAAGTCCTAGTGTTGAAGTCGTGAAGCCGTAGCATAGAGGTTGTGTAGCGGTCGTGTTGAAGCCGTGAAGTCCTAGTCGTGAAGTTCTAGTGTTGAAGTCGTGAAGCCGTAGCATAGAGGTTGTGTAGCGGTCATGTTGAAGTCGTGAAGTCTTAGTCGTGAAGACATAGTGTTGAAGTCGTGAAGCCGCAGCATAGAGGTTGTGTAGCGGTCGTGTTGAAGTCGTGAAGATGTCGTGAAGCAGTCGTGAAGCCGTTGTGAAGTAGTCGTGAATAAGTTGTGAAGAAGTTGTGTTGTGAAGTTGTGAGATTGGTTCTAGCTACGATTAGAACTCGACATTTAGCTTTGTGTCGTTAAACCCGTGTAAGCCAAAGTTGTGTACGGTTTTCTCCGCCATAAGGGAGCTTATTGAAGTTGTGAAGAAAACTCTCGAGCTTGGTGCTCGGGGAGTGGAGTAGGGCAAGGAAGGTGTCCTTGTAGCCGAACCACTATAAATCCCTCGTGTCTCGGTTAGATCTTTCCATCTCTTACTTACATCTTTATTTATATCGTCATTACTTTTATAACATATAGGCATATATAACTGTTAGTAATAATTAGAAGTTGACTTCACATATAGATCAAATTGAAACTCCATTCAAGAAACCAAAACTTTTACAATCAATTTAAAAGAATACTTATATAACTAATAATACGGTTCAAGTTTTATTTTTCATACAAACTTGAATCTAAGTGTTTTAAAAATAAACAAAGGTTTTCATAATAAAATTAAAAAGACATAAAACTATTCAACCCCCCTCCCCCTTCTAGTTTTCCACAGCTGCAAAAACAATAGGACAATCTATAATCGCCATCTTATCACTCAGCTGCAAAGAAATATTGAGCTCAACATGGTTTAACGAAAAATAGGAATAACCCGATACGTACCGATTTCCCGGTACCGGTACCGGTACCGGAATCCTATTCGGTACGGTACCGGTACACACCTTTCATGCCTGGGAAAAAAACGGGAGCATCAATTCGGGACGGGTTCGGGACGGGATTGGTACCGAGCTCATCCCTAAACAGAACTAAACACTTTTGACCAACAATGTATTCGGTGTTCATCAAATTCAAATTGACCCGTTCCGCTCATTTTATTTGGAGGGAAAAAGGAAGGAAAAATGAGAGAAGAAGGGACACACATGTCATTTCCTAGTGACTTTTTAATTTTTTTTAAAGGGAGTCAACTTTCTACTTCCCTAGTATACACTATTTAAATGTAGTTAAACTATTAGAGCACTCCCGAAGGTAACGCATCAAGTGCGTTAAAGGGCATTTGAGGTGCGTTAAAGCCACGTTAATGGTTGGGAGGTACCTGCGTTAACGCAGCGTTAAAGGGGTGAGTTAACCCCTTAACGCTGTGTTAAGGGTAGTCTCTGTGTAAAAAAAAAATCACTTTCGCCCCCTTTAAAGGTGAGTTAAGGGTGAGTTATGGTTGGTTGTGTTAAAGTTGAGTTAAAGGTGAGTGTGTTAAAGCTGACGTGACAGTGTGTTAAAGTTTAACCCTATGTTACGGTTGAGAGTGCCCTTAGAGAACCCGTGCGTTACGACGCCAACGTTTATGTAAATAGATTTCTGATAAGCGATAGTTTTGGTCAAGCGTTACGTGACAATCTCAAAATCAAATCTTATTCATGCTAAAAAAAATTATATATATATATATATATATATATATATATATATATATATATATATATATATATATATATATATTATATATAACAGTATGCGCATGACGTCATCAAATGCAGGATTGATGAATAAGCGCTGGATTGATGACTAATCATGCTCTTAATCCACCTAAGCAATATTTGACCAAATAAAATTCGTATGTTGACTTTTAATTCCGAAATTTTAAAAATGACCATAGTGAGATTCGAACATGCATCTTTAGGTTAACATGGAAACGTCTCAACCAATGGAACCAAGCCATTGATTGTGATGAAGCACCTAAAACAAAAAAGATATACTAGACAAAAGAGCAATTTAAATTATCAAGCATATCTTTTCCTTAAATATAGTTATGCAATATTAATTATATGAGACAATTAGGAGAATCCCTACAAGTTAGCCAACCCTAATCAAAACATACAGGAAAAAAAATATGCACTTCATTCATAATATATTTTTTCTCCTCTTCTAATGTTCGGTTTACATTTTTTTTTCTTCATCACAGGTTTGCAACCATGAATGCTTGACATCCCATGTAATGTTTCTTTGATCTATTAATTAAAATTATGCATTATTCTAATTAAATATAACAACTCTTTTTCTTCATCACAGGTTTGCAATATTTTTAGTTAATATCCACCTTTTATTCATTGATCACACAAAACCATCATCGAATTCCTTTATTTTCTCTAATGCTCATCTACTGACTTTTTTAGGTGTTCATGTATTAGAGCCAATTAATTATAATTTGCCAGGTTTGTGAGTTGTTATTTTATAGAAAATAAATTGATTCATTTGTTTGATTGTGAACAGGTTATTGGGTACTCCTCTTCTTATTTGGATTATTGTTATTTATTTGTTTCATTAATACTGCTGGCTCAAGAAAGTTAATACTGTTAGCTTTATCGGATATATTGTTAGTACTGCCAGCTTTGTCAGATATCGGACAAAGTGCAGATTTGGTACTCGGTTGGTTTAGAGATCTCGGACGACACACATGTAATGGGGTATGTTCTTCTTTTTAATTTTTATAATCGTTTAAAATACTGGATACTTAACAATCAAACCTCTGACCAAATAGGAGGTTAAACTTAAAACCATTCAGATATGTTCCTTTAGTTCAAACTTAAAAAATCACCACAAGTGATGCATTTCAGTTGGTTGGAAATTTCTTTTATTTATTTGTCACAAGCACAGACCTTGATGACTCATTATGTCGCTATTTGGTGTGGCAGCTGCTGAGGATGATGAGTTGGGTCCTGATGGTAAGAAAATCCGGCAAGGAATTTCATCTGCCATAATTACTGAGCTAACGGATTGCAATGCTGCACTTTCACAACAAAGGAAGAAAAGACAGGTACTCTATCAATTATTCTCTATCATGTTATTGCGTCTCTGTATATCGCTATTAAAAGTGAAAGACACAAATTTCACTTGTCATTCTTATACTCTATTTCAGGTTCCTCCCACATTGGCTCCCTTGGATGCTATCGAGATGTATACGCAACTCAGTAGTTATCCTCTTCACAAAACAAACAAAGCTGGCATTTTGTCTATAGATGTCCATCAATCAAAGGTACACATTTTCAATTCATACTTATGCATCTGTTCTGTATCTTCTTAGACATCTTGTCCCTCTGTTGATATGATTTTGAGCTTCCTGTGAGATGAAATGTTTTTAGTATGATTAAAACGCGTGCAATTACAAAACTGTTGTGATGTTTGAAAAAATTTCAGTACTTGAAACTGATATATAAAACATATATAACTCTTACTCATGTGAGTACTAATCCAATAAAATACAAATCACTATTTAAATATCATGTTAAGAAAAGGCATGGCAATGTAGTGTAGTTGGATGGACCTAAATCCATGTGTATTGACCATTTATATGCTATCTTCAGATACATGATCATGTGAATATTTCTTGAATGTAGGCTGGGTTACTAAGTGCATATGTTATTAAAAAGCTATACTTTGGAAGGTATATCGATTAAGTTTCATAACTGTTGCAGTTTAGTTAATGACAAACATCGATGTTTGATGAATAACACATGTACTTTCTTGGGCTTGCTATATTATAAGCATTCAATGGACCGAGAAGTTGCTATCATGATATTAATGGCTTACATGTCATATATGGTAGCTGAAGTAAGAATTTCCTCCATGTTTAAGTTTGAAAGCTGATGTTGTTTTCTTCTGTATGGTTAATAACTCTCAATCCGTGCTGCATTTATTCTATTTGAGTGGCATTCTCACAGTGTTCTTCTATGGAATTGTGATGTCACATTACATGTGGCATAATGTCACATAAAAATCAAGAGTCACTACCAAGTATAGTCCATGTTTACAATATAAACAAGTGCAAAATAATGAATGGTTAAAATTGTTTCTCTTTTCAGGCATGCGTTTGCAACGCTGTCATTTATTTCGGAGCTGTTTATCTTTCTTTATGTCGGTATGGATGCTTTAGATATTGAAAAGTGGAGCTTTGTACAAGACAGGTATTGTTTGATAAATACTATTCAAATTGTGTTAACACGTTCTTTTGATAGTCATGCATCTCACTGTTCTTTTGATCTGTCAGCCCTGGAAAATCTATTGGAGTGAGCCCTGGAAAATCTATTGTATATATAAATACAATGTGGTTGTGTTTCTGTTGTGAAGGATTGATGACCGTAGGTTAATGGTGCAGAATTGTATGGTGAGTTATTCATGGTTATGGCATTTGATTTCTAAAAGGATGACCTTATTAGCTTATCATTTTTTGAGAATGAATAGATGTGGTATATTTCAGCTTATTTCTCTAATAGAAGTTTTTTATGAAGCACTGCAGGACCGAGCTACTGGAAGTGGGGGCCCCCACTAATCGCACCATTAGTATTTCCTAGAATAGGTTAGCCGGAATCGCACCATTATAAGCAGTCCAAAAACCACCAGATGTAGGGGTGCAGGGTGGCCAGCTACCTACTACAAGTGGGGGTATAGAGTAGCCATAGCCAACAGAAATCAAGCCATAAGAATTATCGCTCCCATTACCACTTGAAGGCGGACAATAATCTGCTGCATTAAGAAGCCACAGCACCATAACTCTCATTGGACGTGTCCCCATCATAATCTGCAGTATCATATGTATCATTATGCGAGCACTCATTGTTGTTTTCACTCCTGAAATTACGACCACCGAACTCGCTAGAGCCAGTTGTTCCCACAGTAACAAATATGAAAATAATCAATTCTAGAACACAATGCCAAACACCCCTTGAACGTATCCTAATTGGAATGTATTTGCTTTGTTTGCAGATAATCATAGGGAGACAGTGAAACGAGTTCCTTGATAGCAACGAGAACATTGGTTTCATATTTCATGCAAGAAGTCTGATGATTATGAGAAAAAGCCAAAAGCTAAAGCTAAGTTGAAGAAGGTAGACTAACTCTGAATTCAATATTTGCACTTTGCAGGCCACATTATAATGTAAATTTGCAGAGTATTTCTGTAAACGGACAAACTTTGTCCATTGATCCATCAACATTTTCAATATCCGATAACCAAGGAGGAACTATTATTGATTCAGGAACCTTTATGCAGTTGGGTTACAGAATATATATAATTCCGGATATGTGTAATAACTTTGGGTTGGATATTTTAGGAGTAATACAAAAAAGTTAACACAAGCAAATAAGATAGCAAAGAAAATATATTTGCTGGATATCTATTATTTGACCCATTATATAGATATTTATACTGATTGTCACTGATTGGCATGTGGTAGATTTATAACAGCGGATATTCAAACCAACTTCACAAAATAGCAAAGCTAACACAAGAAAAAATGGTCTAACATGCAGAAAAAAAAGCTAATCCAAACATTGTGTTTATGAGCTTATGAAGTTATGAGACATGATCCTTTTGAGGTAGAAGGGTGTTTGGATTAACCTTATTTTAAATGTTACAGTAAACCGTCATTTTCACCAACCATTGTGCTTGAAAAAAAAGGAAGAATATAGAAAAGGAAGATACCAACAGATTGTTTGTTCTTAATTTTATGATACTTCTTCGGTTCTCATAAGAAGTGAAGATTGGTTTTTTATCATTCAATGAGCAAGCTGAACTTGAATTGAAGAAGCGAGCCTCTATCAGAGAAAGGAAAGCCGTTAAAGATGGAAAATAACACTGGATAATGAGACGAAACTCATTTTTGGCATGTTCACACAGGTTGACCCTATAGTAGCCGATGATTTTCCTGAGCACTATTTCAATTTTGCTGCATACAATGAAGTTGAATCTTGAGTAGATGTGAAAAACTAAATACTTACAGGTATTCTCACTTACCAAAAAGGGGGTCCCAAATTTTCACATTTCTAAAACTCTTTTCTACATCAACAGACTATATAGGAATCATCCAAAGTGTCGGTAAATCCAAAAACCATGGAAGTGCTACCATGAATAGATTGAGAGTCAGAAATATCAACATCCAAAACCTAAAGTGAGTGCTTTTGTCCGTTCTTTTACTATTTTAATAGCGACATACAAAAAAACTAAACCGACCATCAGTCTTCCAGTGGCAATACCCTTACATTCACCTTATGGAATGAAATGGCGACAAACTTTGAAAAAGACCAGTACATGGAGCTACCAAAACAAGTTGTTATAGCTGTTAGCTCATGCTATGTGAAAAGAAATACATGTACATCTAAAATCTAAAAATCTTTGAACGCATATATATTCGTATATCTTCTGTATGTCCAACATTTTTGCAGTCATAGGAATATTGCAACTGTCAAGATCACCAGCTACACGCTATGAAAATTTGGACCATTTGGGTTGTTACCTTTGGCGTCTAATGATATAACTGAACAAACTACTATCGTCTTTAGAATTTTCGAAAAAAATGGACGATATGCTGTGCTAATGTTCAATGATCAAATCCAGTTAGTTTTCTATAACTCGAATTATACCG
Source organism: Artemisia tridentata subsp. tridentata (assembly GCA_021014915.2). NCBI lineage: Eukaryota > Viridiplantae > Streptophyta > Magnoliopsida > Asterales > Asteraceae > Artemisia > Artemisia tridentata. Next base: position 172,250,142 of record CP139505.1, on the reverse strand, counting down.
CATGTAGAAATGAAGCTTCAGATTGGTAATTTGATATTGGTGTAGAATCGCTGAAAGGTGATTGAGAATTCAGAGTCCTTGCTCCCTCTATGCAATACCACTGGCATTCAGAAACACTGAATGGAGCTGAGGAGGTACTTCTGGTGCAAGCGCCTGTAATAGGTAACCATTTCTCTTTTCTTTGATCCTGTGGAGGCCACTTCTTTTCCTCAAGAAACTGGCTAGGTCTCATAGGCCCATTTCTGATTCTTAAGTCACATGGAGGCAACTTTTTTGAACCGAAGGGTGTCTTGTGCATGTGTTTCATATTATCTTTCATTGTATTGTTCCCATATGCAATTCGCTTCTCAGCGATGAAGACATTAGACTTTGGTTGGATAGCCACTGCTGGTGCCTTGGGTGAAAATGCATAAAAACATACATTACAAAATTTCTCAGAATTCGAATAATTAGACAAAGATTTATGCTTAGACTGAGGTGATCACAAGGTCACATATAAGTATACGTAAACTATTAGGTTCTACTCCGGTTATATATGCTAAGATTATTTTTTATAACAGTAATAGTGGCTAATCACTTAATCAGTAGCGAAGATCTATCTTGGAATAATAAAATTTCTCTTATTGATATTTGTAAAGGTTGCTCTAAAGCGGTGGAGATTGGAGTCCAATTTTAGCCAAGATTCGACATTGATGCTTTCTTCAATGAATTTGGCTGAAGGCAACAAGGTATATATGACTGGATGTTGTTTTTTTCGAGATAATATTTCCTGTTATGTGCTTCAATGATGAGGATCAAACCCTATGGGAGGAAGACCCACATGAATATGTGAGGAATGGTTATGGTTAGTGTTCCGCATATGATTTCTGCTCACTTTCATTGTATGACCTATTTAATAAGCTTTCATACTATTGTGCAGATATTATTGAAGACCTATACAGTCCTAGGACTGTAGCAATGGACTTTGTGAGTGAGTTGGTAAGAAAACTTGGAAAAGAAAACCTTCCGAAGTTTATATTATTCATTGTGGAGATTTTCAAGAGGTATCCCTACCTTTATATCATCTAATATATGCAATATGATGAATATGCACGTTGAGATGTAGTTCAGTAACAAGCCAAACACCCCTTAATCTATTGACTAATGATTGAAGATACTGAAGATGCCTTTGGATCAGTGACTTATCGGTCATCTCTCAAACTTTGTAAGTCATGACATCTTAAATTATTGTAGTGATTCTATAAATATCAGCCAAATCCCATATTTTTAACTCCATGGCCAACCAAATTTAAATAAGAATCCCTTGCCTAAATTTTTCTCATTGCAACCATGGCACATTCGGGTTTACAGTTACTAAATATTTTTTCTGTTTTGATGGTGAGTGCTGAGAACTTTAAACCTATGATGTTTGGCCCATTGTTTCATCGTGTATTCCTATTTCCAGATATCTTAGCACTGAATACCTTCTTTGGCACAACAACAGTGTTATATTGTTTGAATACATGAGAACTTCCATATTGCTAATTTGAAAATAGCAAATATTTATTTCTACTTTATTCTGAAGCGGAGTCAATGGCGAAACCATCAGCATAGCAGACCGTGATACCAAGTGATCATCAGGTGAAGACAATAGCCGTTTGGTATTAATGTGTTGTACTGATGCATTTGACAAAATGGATGTCAGAGATTAGGTAACCATCTCACCTTTGGAACCTAAATTGTTATATTTTTGTTAAAATCACAATAATTCCTACTGTTATAGTTCAACTTGGTTTGCCTGATGCAAGTTCTGACACTACAAATACAAGTGCCATGCAACACATGGGTCACCAAAATAAAACAAAATATCATTAGGGTGAAATATCATTAGTTAGAGTATCTTCGCATGTGAAGAATATTAGCAAGGAATGAACTTATGAGATTATCAGCAGATTTAAGTTTAGTTAGAGATCTTCACTCTATATTGAAGATTTGATGTGAAATTGTTTCTTTTGCATTTGTCCATTACATTTAGAATCTTAATGTATGTTATTAATGAGTCTATGGTGTCTAACTTAAAATATATTCTATTATTTTGGCTAACTGTTGCAGTACCAGGTCAAAGTCAGGCGCTTCAATGAAATGTGTCGGCTGTTAAGATTCTTGAATGAAGGTGTCAATCAGGCATCTTGGCCCATCTATGATTTAGTGAATGCAATATTCATGTAAATAAGTTTCTAAACAAGAAGGTTGTCAAGCTTCATATTTTCTCTCATATTTGATAAACGTATATTTCTTTTTGTTCTTAATCCATTCAATATATAATTTAGAATGTCTATATCTTTAATTTTTTGTCAACTTACTTTTTTCAACGATAATCACAAGTCATGCCCGCCCATCGGGCGGGCTTATATGCCCGGGAGGGCTTACAAGTCATGCCCGCCCATTGGGCAGGCTTTGAAGTCTAGTATATATATATATATATATATATATATATATATATATATATATATATATATATATATATATATATATATATATATATATATATATATATATATATATATATATATATATATAACATTTAATAGTTTTAGGATAAATTGAAACATTACGAGCATAAATTCAGAATAACTTCAAACCGAGAAAAGATTTTAGTTGAAGATATATAATTGAGTAGTGCTATTCAGACCTAAAACACATGCTTAAATAGATGACTAATACATAAATCACTTGTACAATTGTATCATGTACTTTCTCTCTTCAAATTTCAACTAATTATTTTTTCAAATCAACCAATCAAATCATTAAGTACATAGTTAGGCATAATTATTAGGCAGAACAATCATTCTTTTATATAATTTGTTTAGAATCAAATAAAATAGTGTGAAAACTATATTTGTAGTATAACTAATATAAAGAATGAAATGACAATTATTATAGAAAGAAACCAAATGGCTAGTCAAAGATGCCATATTTATAGAAGGATGGTTTAGTAATTTAACAATGCTTAAGATTATTATTCATATACTATTTTTTTAAATATGTGTTATGTCTTTTTACCATCTTTTACACATTATAATTATAGCTAGAGCTATTTTGCCAAACGTTTTTGTAAAACAAACATACACTGCTAATTGCTAATGCTTATAGCTATTGGTTATTTATAGGGATAATGAGTTTTAAATGTATCAAACTTTTCACTTTTTATTGAGTTGTGTATCAAACTTTTAATTTTGCTAAGCAATGGTCTAAACTTAATAATCTTTGTTATGTTGTGTACTAACGGGGTGATTAAGGTGTTTTACGTTTTTGCTTAACACGTTGGCATCCACGTTGGGTTTATTTTGTCGTTTTATATAACATTAATCCAAAACCCATTATACAATTATGACATATAAAACTACCAACTTCTTTCACAATTTTCATCACAAAAATCCAAAAACCATTAAATACCATGACCACAAAAACCACCAACAACCACCACCATCATCAACACCACATCTCCACCTCCACCTCCGAACCACCACCCAAATCATCAAACAAACCACCACCACCATCTTCTTCTCCGGCAAACACCACCGCATTTCCTTCCTCATTCTCTCATTCCTTCTATTTTCTATACCCAAAACTCACAATTCCTCAATTACTCACTCACTTCATACATCAATCACCCATCTGTCAATACCCTTATACTCAACATCCAAAACCCACCACCACTTTCCGCCACCGTGACCCCCATCTCCGCCGCGCCGGAACCCTATAAACCCTAAAAACCCTAGAAAATGACCTTTTCTCCGGCGAAAACGAACTGAATCACCCAAATCACCATTTTTTTGGTAAAATTCTGAAACCTTACTTGAATGTTACTAATACTACACTCGATTATTTTGATCACCATTTGGGTTTGTTTAAATCTATTGAATTCATTAAAGATCAAGAAAATCTTATAAATAATGATGATGAAGTAATTGATGATGAAATGGTTGTGATATTTGGGCTTACATATAGTGATTTGGCTATATTTGGGTTACTTGTTTGTTGTTTTAATGTCGCGTATTGGTCTATGTTATTTGCATTTGTTGTTAATCATATGTGGGTTAATGGAGGGATATTTCGGTTGTTAGTAGATGACATGTTGAAGATTCGTAGGCCGGGGATTATGACGGTTTGGGATGGTAGTAAATTGTTTTCTCGAAACATGGCTTTGTTGATTTTTGTGAAATGGGCGGTTGGCGATGTATTGGCTCAGTTGTTGCGTTTATTGTTTTTTGGAGTAGTTGGGGATAAAAGTTTGTCGATGAAGATAGCAAAGATTATAAAAAAGAAAAAAAAAAAGGGAAACGGGGTAAAATAACGGGTTTTTTTTATAATATAACGGAGTCAACGCCGCCAGCCTTGCCAACTCAGCTAAAATCCTTGCCATGTGGATTGAGTATACAACACAGCAAAGATTAGTAAGTTTAGACCATTACTTAGCAAAATTAAAAGTTTGATACACAACTCAGTAAAAAGTGAAAAGTTGGATACATTTAAAACTCATTATCCCATATTTATACCGCTTGATTTTGCGAAACATATCTTATATTTTTACAGGGTGAAATGCATGAAAAGATAACCAACTTATGCTTAATAATTGGCCCGTTTGGTTTGTAGATGAGTTTAGATTAGGATTTGGATTTGAATGTAAAAGTATAGATTGTGACAAATGGTAAATTTTCACGTTGTTAATTAATATTATATGAGTATTAATTATTTTTAAGCTAAGCATTTCTATGCGCAGTTGCATGTTTCTGAGTATTTTTGAGCATTTTCGGGAGCTGTCCCAGCATACTGTAGCTTACAGTCACTGCAAAAAAGTTTATTTTTGTCAGTAAAGTTAAATTACTACATTTCTGATAGTTACTAACAAGTATTATAATTAACTGGGATATTTCTCGCATTTTATGAAAAACAACCGCACGCGCGTACCGACAGCACAGTACATATGGTAAAGGTCAAATAAATATGTTTTTGAGTCAGTAATGACATTTTATTATATTTCTGACGAAAACGTGGTTAAAAACTTTATTTTACGTTATCGGGTCCAAAAACGTCAAACCGGGACTTTACGGTAACTGTTTAACTCAAACCGACACACTATACACCAAAGCGGGATCAAAACTAATTTTTGTAACACCTCGATCTTCACTTGGAATGAACACCGAGAGCTTCCTCTTTATCACACAAACACAAACTAGATGATGACACTCACAAACACTTTAAGAACACAAGAGTAGTATGGATCATAGGTATAAATTTCAAGTCAAATGATTATATTCAAGAAAGAAAATAATACAAAGACTTGGTGTGGGACTTTCTCTCACACACACACACACTCTTTTTCTTATGATAAAATGAGGCACTTTCTAAATGAGATGTGTGTGTGTGTGTGTTTATACGAATACACAGCCAACCAAAGTGAGCCTTTGGTGGGCTTTGGTGAAACATAGAGTGGGCTTAGTGTTTGTAATACACTTATGCTTAAGTTACAAATTGTACAAATGCCATAAGCCCACTAAACTAACTAAATATTATACATGACACATTAAATTGTTAGCAAATGACCATCACTTTATATTTAACATAAAATGATTGCTAACAATCTCCCCCTAAGGGATGGTCATTTCAATGATGCTCCCGAGATTGGTCTTTTGCGTTTGACATCTTGAACTTCGTGTGTCACTGTATAATATTTTGCATTCAATGTTCCTTCATGCACTGTGATCTTCAAAGAATCGTCTTTTGGTCTTCCTTGCCTTGATCTACGTCTTCTATCCAGATGCGTCGTCGTTGTAGATGATGATGGTGGATGGACTTTCGTCGGTACCTGCATAAAACAGTTAGCAATAAATCGTCCAGCGGCCATCATGTCGTGAGGCAAGATCCTTAGATCTCATTAAGACTCATACAACTTGTATCCTTTTGAGTGAACACAAGTGTATTGCATAGGAAGTGTTCCTAAGAGATCTTTTGATGAATCTCATGTCTCTAGACTCAATTATGTGCGTTTTGATTTTAGTCGTCGGAGGCATGGAGCAGAGTGCCACCTTTTCAATATCAACACATCTCGAAGTGAGAGGCCGATAGATTATGTAGTGTTCTCCGTGAGAAATGAAACAAATATCTTTTGAGAGATATCTGAGTGGATAGGAGGGGTGGTGCATTGCGTCACTGGGTCCATGACGTCTTGTCTTCAATACCAGTATCACCTTGGTGAGTACCGATAGCAGATGTATTGACCCGGTTTCTGACCTAAGTTTTCATGGAGGGCTATTTCTTTTCACCCTTACAAAAACTTTTCTTTTTCATTCTTCAACCCCTTCTTTCTCCTTTCTCATTATACTCCTTTTTTCAATCATACCTAAGGACTTCTAATTCTAAGCTATTGGAATAGTCCTTGGGTAGATCCCTCCGGCTCTGGCGGATCATAGGACATAACCTAACCATAATCACCTTATTACTCCATGATTATCCTAAACTATTTGTCACATGCCATTAAACCTTGTGAAAATCTCTCAACGTGTTTATGAGAAAATACATTTTGTTAACACATCGAGAATTTTGCATTTTTGAAACACTCCCCCTTCACATGTGCTCATGCAATTTTGAAATAAATTGCACATGTTGGGTAGAGTTCGCACATTTGAAATGATTGAATTTCAATGAACATGACCTTCACGAGACACGCTTACATCACTAGTTAGACTAGTTTGAAATTATTACCCGTCCCGGTCATATTCAATGATCATCTCTCGAATTGGTACATTCTACTCAGACAAGTCCTTTGCGAGACACGCTTGCATCACTGGTAAACCAGCTTGAAATTATTACCCGTCCAGGACATGTCTTTTCGAGAACGGACATTTAGTTTCGTCAATTCGAGGGTTCATGCTGAGTCTTTTTGAAGAACTCGTTTTGAGATTCAAACGATAAAACTTCTTTTAGATCACATTTTAATCACGTCCTCTCCCTCATATTTATAATAAACACCTAATCTCCCCCTCAAAAATAGCATGAAGTGGTATTTTTGAAAACAGTTGATTAAAATGAAACTTTTTGTGGAGAGACGGACTGATTTTAGCATGAAATTGGAACATTTTTCTTTTTCAACTCCCCCTTAATCAGAGCAAATGGTTAAACTTTTGAGTTTAAAAACATTTAGGGGTCTTTGAGGGAGTTGATGTGAGCACAAAATTTATAGAAAGACTTGGAAAAAATCTTTTTGAAACAATCTTGATTAAGTGCTCACGGTTGTAGCTTTTTGCCATTAACATTGCGAGTCCTGATCAGAAATAATCAGAAGTCATCAATGTAGCCTTTATATGAAATCTTTTCGAGTTGAAGAACTCGGGCCATGATAAAAGATTTCACAATAAAGCACGGGTCTCGTACTGAAATATACGAAAGCCTTAATGAAGAAAAATTTGAGAAACGACATGTTTTAGAAAAACATAAAAAATAACTCTCGCTCAAGCATCTGTACATGCCCGTATCATTGTTGAATGACATTTCTAAGTACGTACAGAATATCGATTAGACGAGAGACATGTCGTGAGAAGAATATTTTTGGTTTTTTGATGTTTTATATTTTTTATGGCTTTTTTAAAATTTTCTGTATTTACAGTATTAATTTTGAACAAGTATATATTTACAAAAATATTTACATGCGAAGCTTGTTGATATAAATCAAGAAGATTCGAGAAGACTTTCTAACTCTTCTGGAGTTAGGCTTCGCATTCCAATTCGACGAACTAAGTTTTCAAACCGCTCTTTTGGGAGGGCCTTAGTAAATAGATCGGCTAGCTGGTATTCAGTCTTCACGAAAAACAGTTCAACAGTACCCTCTTCAACATGCTCTTTTATGAAGTGGTAGTGGACTCTAATATGCTTGGTCTTCGAGTGTTGCACTGGGTTGCACGAGATGGCTATGGCACTTTTTGAATCGCAATACAAAGGTATGCGGTTGAAAGAGAAACCATAATCCGTGAGTTGTGTTCTCATCCAAAGAACTTGGGCACAACACGCAGATAGAGACACATACTCGGCCTCTGCTGTTGATAAAGCAATGCAGTCTTGTTTTCTTGACGACCAGCCTACTAGCTTTTCTCCCAGAAATTGCGCTCCGCCTGATGTACTTTTCGCTATAACTTGACAACCAGCATGATCGGAATCTGAAAAGGCAATTAGTGTAAACTCCGAATCCTTCGGATACCAAAGTCCCATGTTAATGGTTCTTCGAAGGTATCGAAAGATCCGTTTAACCTCTTGGAGGTGAAGTTCGGTAGGCCTTGCCTGAAACCGTGCAAGTAAGCAAACAGCAAAATGAATATCTGGTCGGCTTGCAGTTAGGTACATGAGAGACCCAATCATGCTCCGATATTTCTTCGGATCCATGGGTTTCCCATATAGGTCAGCGCCAATTTTTGGTTAAGTGACCATTGGAGTACCAACAGAGTCACAATTGTCCATTCCATGTTTTTTCAAAATCTCAATAGTGTATTTAGCCTGATTAAGAAAAATACCACGTGGGGATTGATGAATTTGTAAGCCTAAAAAGAATTTTAATTCACCCATCATGGACATTTCGAATTTGCTTTTCATGAGATTTTCAAAATGTTTTGAATGTGTCGGATTAGTGGACCCAAATATTATGTCGTCCACATAAATCTGAACAATCAAAATATCATTTTTGTATTTTCTTGTAAACAAGGTTGGATCAATTGTTCCTTTGGTGAAATTATTTGACAACAAGAAAGATGATAACTCGTCATACCACGCCCGTGGGGCTTGTTTCAAACCATAGATTGCCTTCTTTAGCTTGTAGACGTATTCCGGATGATCTTTGTCAACGAAACCGTCTGGTTGACTCACATACACTTCTTCTTTCAGAGTTCCATTCAAGAAAGTTGTCTTGATGTCCATCTGATAAACCATGATGTTCTGGTGAGCGGCATAAGCTAAGAAAATCCTGACTGCTTCAAGCCTTGCAACTGGTGCGAATGACTCTTCAAAATCTATCCCTTCTTCTTGTCTGTATCCCTTTGCCACCAGACGAGCTTTGTTGCGAATCACAGTCGTTTCTTCATCCTTTTTGTTTTTCCATAACCACTTAAGATCAATGACTAGTTTGTCAATTGGTCTTGGAACTAAATCCCAGGTGTCATGGATTTGAAATTGAAGAAGTTCTTCCTGCATCGCTTCAATCCAGGCATTATCTGCCATTGCTTCCCAAATGTTCTTAGGTTCTATGAGACTGACTGAGCAGACATAGATGCACATGTCGCAATCGGTGTGAAGTTGTTTTCTCGTCTGAATTGGTCTTGAGGGTTCACCAATAACCTGTTCAATCGGATGGTCTTTTGTCCACTGTAGTGTTGAAGGGTACCTTGGACTGAACGAATATGTGTTAGTCGGTTCATGTAATCTGGAAGATGATTCACCAGATTCCGTTCCAAATGGGTTTTCAAAGACTTCTTCGTCTAACACAGCATTATTTTGTTCTTGCTCATCAATTCTTGGTAGAACAATTTCAATGAATGGAGTTGCTGGAGTAAATGTAGATGATGTTGATGTTGAGGGAGTTGGTGCGCCAGCTTCGAATGTTGTGGATGCATCTGGATGTGGAGGTGGTGGTGGTTGTTGTTGAGTGGATGCAGCGGAATGTTGGTTAGATGCATTTTTCGAAGCGCCACCATAGTATTCATCGTACATGAACTCGAAGAAATTATCCAGTTCTTGAGTTGTGGGTTGTTCGACATGAATTGATTGAGCTCCTTGAGGTGCGAGTCCCGAACTGATATGTCTGGAAGTCATCGGGTTAAGCGCGGGTTCTAGAGCGAGTCTCTCAGAAGCCATTTGTGAAATTTCATCAAATTTCACATTCATCGTCTCCATTATCTTTTTCGTTCTCCTGTTATACACCCTGAATGCCCTCGAGTTTTCAGAATAACCAATGAAGATTCCAATATCACCCTTAGCCTTCAACTTTCCCAGATCTTCCCTGTCATTTGTTGGATAACATAGAGCGCCAAATACATGAAGATAAGAAATATCCGGTTTTCTGTTGTTGACAAGTTCATATGGGGTTTTATTGAATCTTGGATGGATTAGGGATCGGTTTTGAGTAAAACAAGCAGTAGAAACAGCATCAGCCCATAGGAATAACGGAGCACTGGAATAGATCAGCATAGTGCGAGCAGCTTCTACAAGGGTTCGATTCCTTCTTTCAACTACCCCATTCTGCTGTGGAGTTCTAACAGCTGATGTCTGGTGAGTAATACCAGTTTCTTCAAAGAATGTTCTTAACTCCTGATTGACAAATTCCGTGCCATTATCCGTTCTTACTATCCTAACTGGAGCTTCAAGTAGAACTTGAATCCGCTTCAGAAAGGTGATGATGGTGCTTGGTGCTTCATCTTTTGATCTCAAGAACTTTACCCATGTATATCTTGAATAGTCGTCAACAATTACAAGAATACACTTCTTCCCATTTATGCTTTGAACTCTCATCGGGCCACATAAGTCCATATGCAACAAATGCAACCTATCAACCGAACTAGGTACGGGTTTAGGTTTATATGTTGCTCTTTTGCTCTTTCCTTGCTCACATGATGGACATAGGTGTTCTTTGGTGTATTTGAATTTAGGAAGACCGGAGACGATGTTGTCTTTGGCAAGCTTTTTGATCGTGTCAAAGTTCATATGAGACAAACGTCTATGCCATAACCAGGATTTTGTTTCACCTGCCCTGGTCATGAGACAAATCGGAGATGAAGAGGCCATTTGGTTTATGTCAATTGCATAGAGATTGGTGCCACGATTCCCAATTAAGAGATCATTTCCAACCAAATTCCTGACAAAACAAGTGTTTCTCCTAAAAGCAACCTCTAAATTAGCATCACAAAACTGTCCAACAGAGAACAGATTGTGTCCCAACCCTTCGACATAGTAAACCCTAGTGATTAAGTAGTTTCCAAACCGAAGATCTCCATAACCCAGAATAGCTGCAACATGATCATTCCCAAAACGTACAGTCCCCATGAACTACCACACAAAATTGATCAGCAGCTTCAGATTCCCGGTCATGTGCTTGGAGCAACCCGAGTCGACGATCCAAAGACAAATTTCAATGACCTGCAAAGAACAGATGATTTTGTATATGGAAACCGTTTAACATTTGGTTCCAGTGGGTTAGATGAAACAGGTGAATTACACTTAGAATTGGTTTCCTTAGATGCATTGGGAACTATTTCTAATGTGCCATTCTTAAGTGTAAACATTCTACCCGTTGGTTTCCATGCACAAAACTTAGAGTGATCCTTAGGCAATAGGCTGCTAGTGGTTTTCCTAGCTTTTGCAATAAGTCTTCGAATATATCTAGACTTAGCCTTAGTTACTAAAGGAACCTTTTTCTGTTCAGGCATATCATTCTTTTTCACATCATTAGAAACATTATCATCACAAGCATTTACAGACAAAGTTTTCTTTTGCATTAAACAATCAGAATCATTACATGCATTAGAAACAGAAGTCTTATCATTACAACTAGATGATACATGTTTCTTCTTGGAAAGCGGTAAATTCCTAGGGTGTTCTTCTACTTTCTTGCTTGCACTCTCAGAAACAGGCGAGACACTAGGTTTCTTGTTATTGCTCCTAGACTGTCTTTTGCTCCTAGAGTTGCTTTCTATTCCTGTAGAAGGTAAGGCACACTCATTAGAATTTTTGTTGTTGTCCTTTGATGTTGTAGTAGCATTCCTAGACTCATTTGGAGTATCTTTCTTACTTTTGTCTATCGCCCTATATGTTTTAGATGTAGAGGCAGACGCAGTAGTGGGACTAATCCTATAAAGGCCAGGTGCTATTACATTCGATGTTTGGACAACTGCTTTCTCCTTTTGTTTCTCATTAGGCAAGGGGGTTGATGGTGCAATACCCTTTGTTTCCTCACCCTTCCCTTTTTTACTTTCAAGCTGAGACTTCAAAATATCAATTTGTTCTTTCAACTGTTTGTAAGAACGCTCATATGACAGTTTGTCATACTTGCATTCTTCCTTTTTCGTATCAAGTTGTTTAAAATATGTGCAGTTTTGTTTTTCAAGTTTCAAAAGCGCCTTTTCATATTTTTCAACAATTTGAGAAGTCTCAGCTCGAAGTGTTTCATCATCCTCAACAGAATATGTTTGGAAAATAATGGACATAATATCAGTTGATAGAGCTTCGAAGGAGAGAGAGTCATTTTGTTGTTCCAAAACCGTTATTCGTTCCAAGTATTCATTTGCTTCCTTCACTAAGGATTTGTGATCCTTAACGAATTATGCGGACTCTTTTAAAAGATTATTTTCCACATTTTGAACAACCGCATAGATTGCAGCAATATGTGGATTAATTTTTGTTTCAAAAATCTCTTTAATTTCATCCTGAACACCTGAAAACCATTCAAATTTTTGACTGTTTGTTTTGGAAGCCACAATACTTTGAAGTGTTTCAATTCTCTGTTTAAGATCCACCAAATATAGTCTAGCTTCACTTGTATCATAAGTGTTTTTAGATGCCATTTGTTGAATGTTAGACAGATGTTTTGAAGCAAATATCCGTTTTGAGACAGCCACTGGTTGTTTGAAAAACATTGGTGACTCTTTTGGAACAAGATGAACGCCATAGTCTATGTGGAGCTGGTTATAGTCTATTGGTTTAATTTTTGGGTTCATTTGTCTCATTTTAATTCTACTCTGCTGAGCAAGCTCGATCGTTTCATCAGAATCATGAACCTCTATAGGATCATGTTTATCATTTATAAGAGTACCATCATATAACACATTCTGTACACTCTGAGCTTTCTTGAGATAATAAGGGTTTTCACAACCGATAGCCATTTTCTTTAATGTATGTAAAATCGGGTTTTTATCATTTATTAACAAATTAATCGTTTGTGCAGAATGACCCGTTTTTACAAGTAAATCTTCCAACTTTGCAATGGTTTCCTTTTTGTCAGTAATCTCTTTAAGAAGATCCTTTTCACGTTTTGAAAACCTTTCATTCAACTCCTTCTTTTCTTTTTCAAGATAAGAATAAGTTGATTTTTGTTTTGAAAGTTGGTTGATTAGTTCAGAAATTTCTGTGTTTAAGGATTTTATTTTATTGTTCAAATTAACATCAAGAGTGTCAAATTTGATTTGCAAATGTTGTTCTCTTAAAACAGAATCTTTTAAACTATGTTCAAGTTCTGACTGTCGATCGTTATGAAAATCAAACGCTTGTGCATTCACCTTATAACTCTCAAGCTCAGCGGTCAATTTTTCATTCGCGGCCTTAACCTCGCGATTGACCATTTTAACTTTCTCAATTTCAATACTACAATTATGCAATAATGATTCAAACATAGCACGTGTTTCCTCATCATTATCAGTATGCTGTGACTCGAATTCTTCATTAGGATCCATATCTGGAGTTACCAAATTAGTATTACTACAACTTGGTTCGTCCATATATGTATCATAAATGAGATTAGGAGTCTCAGGATGCTGTTCATTTTGAGGTGACATATCAAACATTTCATTATTGTGACATGTAGCATATGGTTGTACCTCAGAAACCGCATTAGTGTCAAAAGCAGGAGGTGCTTCTGAGTCTGTGTCGTACTTTGCCTCCTGGAGATTTGCCATAAAAATGCAGTTTGCATCGATGTCCTCTTGATCTTCAGAATTGTCCATAATAGCCATGAAGTCATTCTCTTCTGCACTCAACTGAAGCCCAGCCGTTTCCTTGTTTGCCAACATTAATGCTTTCTGCAAATACGCTGGATCCCTTTTATTTGGCTTGTCTGGACAGTTCCTAGCCATGTGACCAATACCCTGACAGTTGAAGCACTTCATCACATTACCCTGATTCCTATTCCCAGCTCCCTGAGCAGCATTCCCAAACTGATTCCCAGCATTCTGTACCCTTTGATTACCAACAGCTGTACCCATCTGATTCCCTGCATACTGACCCATCTGATTACCAACATACTGCCCTGCATTCTGATTACCCATCTGAAATCTTGGAGCATATCCCTGCTGATTCCCATATCCCCCAACCATCTGTCCTTGCTGTCCCATGTTGAAACTCGGCTGTGCAATTTGCTTGTTGCGAGTGTTCGATGAGATTCGTTGATTGTTATTGGTGGGTGTGGAGTAGCGTCCTTGGAATGCTTTTGATAGGTAAGCAAAAGCTTGAGTCAAAGCAGCAGTTGACTCATCCTGATCGTCTTGATCTAGGTGTTGTAGGTATTGTTGTTGTGGGATTACATGTTGTTGTTGTGGGTAGAATGGTGATTGTGGAATATATTGTTGTTGCATGAATTGCTGAGTGGATGATGATGATGATGGTTGTGCACTGACTGTTGCAGGTGTAGGTGATTGGACTATGAGTGCAAGAGGATCTTGTTGTTTTGCTTGTTTCTCTTTTCTGACTTCATTTGCCTCTGCTTGGTTTTGTTTGAGAAAGTCATAAAGTTGATCGTAGTTCACCTTATGAAGGTCTTGTGTTTGGTTGACAATAGTAACATATCGTCCCCATTATTCTGGAAGGTTGTTGATGAACTTGATGTTTTGAACAATTTGTTTAGGTGACAAATTGTGTCTGATCAACTCATTCATTAGAGTACAAAACCGTGTGTAGTAAGATTCAATCTGTTCAGCAGGTGTGGATGTGAACTTCTCCCATTCAGTCAGAAGCTTGTTTTCCATGTCTTGTTTACCGATATCTGTACCATAACAAAGCCGTCTAACTCGATCCAACATTTCATAAGCAGTTTCACAACTATCTACAGCACAGAATATTTCTTGTGGTAAACCGAGTTGGATTAAATGCATTGCCATGTCATCAGCTTCAATTTGCTTCCAGTCATCTGGCGTATAATCCTTTTCTTCTTGGATTTTGTAAGTTGCTGCGACGGGAGGTTCTGAAGTTCGATCTTCAGCCGTTACTTGAATCCTACGAGGCTTGAATGGACCTTCATCTATGGATTTAATCAAGAGTCTACCTTGACCGTTAGGCTTGGTTTTCATGTATCTTCTCATACGACTCGTCCATGGAAGATAACCACCTTTTTCTAGCATCGGAGGTCGGTTTTCTGAACCTGCGGCATGAATGTCTTGTTGTGTAGTCATCTTTGAAATATTGTATGATAAAGTGGATTAAGGATCTTTGCAACAAAGTAGGAGATGTTGTTGTTGACGGTTAAACTTGATTGTTGTTGTTGTGAAGCTTTGGTTTGTTGATGATGATCGTTGAAGTTGTAGGTGTAGATGAACGAAACAAATTTAAATAAAGTTACAAAATTTGATTAGAGTATAATTAAGACAAAGTCAAAAGTTTACAATTTCGACAAAATTATGTAAATTACAATTTAGATAAAAATGACAATTTCTATAGAAATTTCTATTTTGACCACAATTTATATAAATTATGGCAAAATGTCAATTTAGATAGAAATATATCTAATTTATATAAATCGGTAATTTATATAAAATCTAACTCTCTTATACAAGAGGGTAGATATCCTTTTGTCAAAGTATTTTACACTCTTATACAAGAGTTAAAATACCGAGTTCACTTTTGAGTTGACGAAATTACGTTCGAATCAAATCCTTAAAAGTTATTTAACTTTGAACTCAATTCACACAAGTACGAGGGCCAAAACTGCCAATTCTGGAAGTTCCCAAAGGCTGTTGGAAAGTACAGGGACTAAAACTGTCAATACTGAAAAATCAGTGTTGTCCGATATCTGGAATGTAGTGTCGTCCGATATCGCAATTGGTACAAAGATGTCGGACAAAGCTGAATACTGAACTGCGATAAGTATCTGAGTTGCAAATGCGATAACTCTGTCTGAGTTGCAAATGCGATAAGGTCAAATGCGATAGGTTTGTCGCGGCTCCAATTGCGATAATGCTTATCTGTGTTCGAATTGCGATAAGAGCTAAATAGCGATAATCTCCAAATGCGATAACTATCGCAATTCTCCTACAAGAATGCGATAAACAAGACGAATTGTGATAACTCGCTGGCTGCTATGCAATTGCGATAAAACGCAGATTTCCACCAACTTTCCTTTTATACCAACTTTTTGACTTTTAGCTTCTAGACCATGCACTCCCCATACTTTTCTGTCATATTTCTGCCACCTTTTCACTAACTTAACACACTTCAATAATTCACCTTTAACTAAAATAATCAAAACAATTCTTATACAAGAATTATTAGTGATTCTTGTCGATCTAAAAATGAAGAACAAACCAAAACCACTTGTGAACAAACTGGAATATATCACAGTAGCTTTGAAGACACACTTCGTATAAACACCAAACAAACACAACTTACTTTAAATTTTGTATGGATCGATTAGAAGAAAAAACATAAGTTGTGATTTTTCTAGTGAAAGAAAAAATAACAATGGATGTTTTTTACTCTTTATGATCATACAAAAATAAAGATACTCCTACCTTAAAGCTAGGCTCTTGAAACCACTTGTAACACCTCGATCTTCACATGGAATGAACACCGAGAGCTTCCTCTTTATCACACAAAAGCAAGCTAGATGATGACACTCACAAACACATTAAGAACACAAGAGTAGTATGGATCATATGTATAAATTTCAAGTCAAATGATTATATTCAAAGATGAAAATAATACAAAGACTTGGGGTGTTACTCTCTCTCACACACACACTCTTTTTCTTATGATAAATGAGGCACTTTCTAAATGAGATGTGTGTGTGTGTTTATATGAATACACAGCCAACCAAAGTGAGCCTTTGGTGGGCTTTGGTGAAACATAGAGTGGGCTTAGTGTTTGTAATACACTTATGCTTAAGTTACAAATTGTACAAATGTCATAAGCCCACTAAACTAACTAAATATTATACATGACACATTAAATTGTTAGCAAATGACCATCAATTTATATTTAACATAAAATGATTGCTAACAATTTTACTCTTCCCTAATAAGCCCTAACCGGCCATACAAGTCACCCAACCACATGGACACCTCAACATTCCTTATCTTTAATGCAATCCTAATTTTACTACTAATAGTAATATGCTTTTAGATTTCTATGGCCTTATCTTTTAATACTACCTAAAATAACCATGATCTTCTCCTTTTCTAGCTCATTTGTACGCCTAATATCACACACATAAACATCATTTTACAAAATTGTTCTCTCAAAGATTCAAGATCATAAGTGTTTGCAAAGAGTTTTTGGTAATTTGGAGTTAGATTTGGGTAAAACTAACAAGGTTTTGGGTGTTCTTGTTCCTCATATCACACGTACAACTTCAACCCATTGTAAGGATTTATAAAACTTTTCTAAATTTGTTAATCTCTTGTTTATTTGGTGTATAGTGATGTTTAAAAGTGTTAAATGTGTATGTTTTGATGATATGATTTAAGCTAAGGTTTGATCTTGATTATATAGTGCTCGACTTTTCTAGTGTTTATGAGTTAGTTTGTAGATTTCTTGCTTGTGTGGTAAATATTGTTACATATAGTGCTTATTTGATAATACAAACATTAGTTACGGTTTTTACACTAAATTAAGCACTATATTGATTTTGAGGTGATATATATGGTTCGGCCTATATTAAAAATAAAAGATTATTGGGGTTTTGAAAAACATAAAATTTTGGCTCAAGTGGTGAAATGGTGGAAAAATAAAGTAAAGTGCTTATTTGGATTAGCTTATTTAATAAGCTATAAGCTACTAAAAATAACTAGTAAAAAGGTGAAACTAAGTTGAGATACATAAAATGGGTCGAATGAACAGTAACATAGTCAAGTTTGACTTTTTGACCAAGTAGCTTAATTATAAGAGCTTATTGATAAGTAAAAAGTATATTTGGTAACTAATAAGCACTAATAAGTAACAAATAAATACAAATTGGACCAAATGGAATTTTTGGGCCAAAAAGCCCACGAGTTTACTGTTGGGCCGAAGCCCATATGTATTTTTGAAAGTTTGACTTTTTGACCAAACGGACGTATTGAATGTGTAAAATGATTTTAGTAACGTGTCGATATATACGTTATAACTAAAAATGTGTTTTGGGTCAAAAATGGTAAATGGGATTATTTAAGAAGTTTCGGCCCAATTTACAAAGAAAAATGATAAATTTGATTTTTGGAATATTTTCCGACTCACCGTAGTTAATAATGTTTAACGACGCGATAAATATAACGATAACTATTTTTGGACTTGTTTTGAGACCTTTAGTCTCCGAAAGGGTAAAAATTGACATTTTTACTAAATTGATATTGAGATTGACTTTATTGACTTTTTGACAAAAATATTGACTTTACGTCAAAACCAAATGTTATTACTTAAAAGTTAAGATAACGAACAATATAACTACGAATATATATTCACGACACTTGACATATGTCACTAAAAGTATATTGCACTTATAACTAGTTAGCGAAGTATTTGAGTAAAAGTTGCAACATTTGAGATAAAATGGAAACGTTGCATAAACGAATGGGTCATGCCCAAATTTTCCAAATATCCAACACTTAGCATATTTTTGAGAAAATCCACAACTTAAGTAAACTTTATGAAATTACTTAACAAACTTGTTTTCCTTATAATAAATGTTGCAACAAAAATAATAAACGATGTTTCTAAACATAATGATTTTCACTAACTATATTTTATTAACCAATCTTCAAAACGTTGCACGTTAAGTTGCGAATACTAGCACGGATGTTCCGTTACGTATTCCCACCATGCACTTTCACCATGAGCTACCCCCAAAGAGTTATAAAAATAAATCGTTTCGAAATATACTTTACCACACAGCAAGCAAGAAATACACGAGCACAGGTCAAACGTAAAACTTTTCAAATAAAATAAAGACACTTGAGACACGAACGTTTTGCTAAGACTTACCGTACTAATTTAGGGTGCTGATCGGCGCGGTTGCATTATTTTGATTGATTGCTGAATTGCTGTATTTGAAAGGTGAGTTTATAGCCCCACATTTTATACGATTTTTGATTTATAAGCTTGGGGTGAGAAACATGCAAAATTGTTTTCATGGACCAGAAATGAAATTGCTTTTAAGATCACACTAGTATGCAGAAACCTAAGTTTGCTGAATCCCATTTTGTGCCCACTATCATCTGCCGTTAATTCCTGTTGGGAAGCCGTTTGTTATAAATAGATCTATTGGGAGTGACGTCCCCGTTCGGTTGGCTCGGCATAGCCAAGGCGAACGTATACCAAGTCGGGTTTTTGGCCGAGTGTCTGGGGATTAACACTCGCGGGCAACCTTTATTATTTTGCTAATGCTAGTCGTGCTGCATTGTCTTAGTTTCGGTAGGATGAGGCTTAGTGTTTGCATAACGGATAGTGTGTATCTGCTGAATTGCTTTTATGATATTGCTATTGGTCCATATGTGCTATTTACTTAAACCTATGAACTCACCAGCGTTAGCTGACTTTTAGCATGTTTTTCTCAGGAAACTGAGGTGCGTTTAGCCGGGAGCAGTGCATGGCGTCGGTCACAATAAATGATGGAAATGTTTTTAATGCGTTTACTCTGACAACTGGACCTTTTGTTTAAATGGGCTTCATTTTCATTTGAAATGGTTTTTATGTATCGCTACATGACTTGACTTATGTAATATATTTTAAAACGGATTTTTAATCCGTTCACTATATCTTGTGTGATGATTATCCATTCCGTAGCACCTAAAGTGTATGCTTCCGCGAATATTGTGATTTTGGGGGTGTTACAAATGTAAAGGTATAGATTAGGATTTTGATTTAGAGAGAGAAAATATATTATAAAATTAATAAAATATATTTTATACGGAGTAATAAAATTACAATAAAAAAATATAACTTAAAAATTAGATAAAAAAAAAAGTGAGAGTGGAAGTGGTAGGTCTCACAGCTTTTGTTAAAAGATATGTATATAAGTGGGGGTTATGTATGGTAGGGTTTATGGGTTTTAAAAGTCAAATCCAAACCCCAAATATCATACAAAATAATTTTTATGTGTCACATCAAATTCCATGCGGTCAAAACCCAAAAACCAAACACCTCCTTAAAGTATCTACTTTTTCTTCAATTTAACATATTGGTCTTATTTTGTCATGCAACTGTAGGCAATTTTTACCCACATAACCAATATTGGATCACCACTACCTACCTTCTTCTTCTTAGGAGGGATGGAGCCAAAAACTAGTAATAAGGGCCTAATTTATTTTTTCTCAAACAAATAAACTATAAAGTAATATAACTAAAACTTTAAATGATATCTTCTAATGATCATATACATTAGGAAACTTAAAATTTTGATTAAAAAAAAAAAAAAAAAAAAAACACATTACCTTCTTCTTCTTACCCCTGGCTCCCCCAATGTCTCCGTCCCTACTTCTTAGGCCAATTTCGGGCTAACTAGAACCACCATTTTTCTTCTTTCACCAACATCTACCATCACTAAATGGGTTGTGATAGAACAAAGTGTCTTTTATTGAAAAAGAAAAACTATGTGAGTTCTTGTCAAAGTAAGGTTAACGAAGCTAGAAAATAGGTTTTTGGAAAATGATGGTCACCTCATAGTGTTTATGTAACACCCCGACCCGACAAGGTCAAGATATCACAGTATGGTGTCATACAAAGCAAACATAAACGCAAGCGGAAGTCTTTTATTAATTAACTAAGTCTTGAACATCAAGACTAGAGTTCAAAAGATAATCCAAAGTGCATAATGGGTTAACCAAACAAACCAAAGCAATAAATAATATCTGAAGTACGGAAATAAATAAACGTCCGAAACAATGGACAACAAATGATAAATAAATGGGTCTCTCAAATCCTAAGCTCTCTCATTCCCAAGCCCGTCGCCCCGCTTATTACCTGCCGCATAAGAAAGAAACATGCGGCTGAGCTTAAAAAGCCCAGTGAACATATATATATACAAATCATAACATAATGGTAAATAAGCAAAAGCAACAAAGGAATAAAAAATACAAAACGAATAGCATAAACATGAAAGATAACGAAATCAAAATAAGAGTGCATGAGAAACTGAATAGCAAACGAATCAGAAATGAAATGAAAGCAATGGAGGGTTCATAATAAGATGTGCCATAAGAACTCCATACATAATCCGTCAAATCAAATCTAGAGCACATATAAGTATACGAAGAGGGGAGACCTCTAAGTAATCATAAAAGTGTGAGAGGAGTGCAAGGCACACACCACCTGGTCACCATACATATACATATTCATAAAACCTAGGATATATCCATACGCTCCCAAACATAAGCATGTGTGTCAGCTCTAGACTAAGCACACATAAGGGGTTGGCCAATAGTGCATGCAAATACATATTCATAAGGGGGAACGCTGTAGATCTATCACACCTCTACAGGGGTGTCATGACTAGGGTGCCATCCTAGACATGGTCCTAGTACCTCTAGAACTAGTTAAGCTTAGGCACGGAATATCATATCATACATAATCAAAATCTAACATAGCAAGAGAAACATAAAGTAACTCAAAAAGCATGGCAAACAAATAAGCATAGCATAGCAGAGACATTTAAATTAAATGTCAGAGAGGATCATAGGAATGACAAACATACAATGAATGTCACGAAGCAAATAAGGGAAACATAGCAATGGCTTAGGATCGAAAGAAATATCCCTACTGAGAAGGGAAAGAATATATGTACCTTAACAAACACGCAAGCAAAAGAATGAAACGAAAAGCAAATCAAGAAGGAGATCACTCCCTCTTCACCCGATCTACAAATAATCATAATGGTACTTATAAGTTTCATATAATCATAATGCTTCATTTTAGTTGTCTTTCTATTTTAGGTAACTTTCCAAAGATAGTAGGTTTCTATATTTAGTAATGTTAAGTTATAACATTCCCGTTTGTCCATTCAAAGTATTACAGATGATCGTATTCATAGTTTAGGGTTCATGATGTCTTTTACAAAAATCTAGGGTTCATAAAGTATGTTTCCATGATTTAGGGTTTATTAGGTAATCATCATAAGTTTAGGGTTTAATATGAAATTCTCATAACTTTAGGGTGTAAAGTGTAATTACTATAAAGTTACAGGTGTTCACAAGTTAGGTCCATTAGTTTTAGCAATTAACCATTTAAACCCTTTAGTTTATAAAATAAACACAAAACACCTTTTAATTTCCTTTTTAACCTTTTTATAATTTCTCACAGTTTTATATACGAAATTATTAGGTTTTCTATAAATTGTAAACCGTATAAGAACTCAGTAATAAAATTCCCAAAAATTCCCAGAGATGCTCAAATGTCCTTAGTATTTTATCTAATTTTTCAAGATTTTATTAATTAGCATAGCTATGGATTAAAATTCACTTAAACCAACTCGTCCAGATTTCTGAGTAATTTTACTATACGAAAATTTATTAATTAAAAACCTTTTAAGAAAAATTCAAAAAAATCTACAAAAATTCCAGGAAGTAATAAACATACTCAATATTACCCAGTTCAAAGGAAACCTCATAATTCGACACGGTTTGGAAATTAAAATTCAAAAACCCGGACTGATTTTCCAGACTCACAAAACCGATCAGACACATAATTTTCCAAAAATCAAAAAGTAACCTTCCAGGCCTCCATAAATTACAAACTAAATTTTCCCAGGTAGCCATTTCATTGAACTTAGTTTTAGACTCTTAAAACACCAAAATATACGTTCACATCATTTAGTTACAGCCGGTTAAAGTCGAACAAAGTTCCGGGTCAGTAGCAGTTCTTCACAGAATCGTGTATAACTTAGGGTTTTAACATGTTACCTCTTTAATTCTTAACAAATAATGATTATAGGTTAATCCAAAACATATTTAGGTCAATTATCACAGGTCTTAACGTAATCAAAACAAATTTAAAACCATCACACACACCAGGATCGAATTACATATCTTAGATTTTAGGGTTTTATGATTGTGATTTCATGTGTCATGTTCTTTTATTTCTTGTTAACTCTTTTCATACAATTATATATGAACATAACTCGAATAAAACAAGGATTGAACAAGAAAAGGATAATACAATACCCTTGTAGACCACGAAGAACACGAACACAAGATCAAATCACCACACGAATGGGTCTTTTCTCCTCCTCCTTTTGATCGAACAGCAGCAGCCAAAGGGAAGGAAAAGAAACGTTTTTAAGACTTGTATTAACACACGAATGGATCAATGATGAACATGTTTACCTTATGATGGATGAGACACGAATTAAGAACAAGATTGCACCTTCCTTGGGTTTGTTCTAAATCGGCAGCAGCAGAAACAAGAGGGAAAAAGAGAGGCCGAGTGTTTTTGTTTTGTTATTGATAGTTAGGGTTTTTTTCCAATTTCGGTTTTATGAAAACAAGAAAACGTGTTGTGTGATTTGTGTAATGAGGGAAAGGATCAATCACATTATGGGCTTAACAAATATTTAGCTATCATGTATTTGGACCACATTATGGTCAGGGGGGGCGGCACATTACATAGTTTCTTTTTTTTTTTTTTTTTTTTTTTGTACAAACATTGTAGGGTATTCACAATGCAAGAAACACTTGTTTGAGGCCTTTAGATGGATCGAATGACTAAGAACTAGAGAGAGAAAGTGGGAACTTCTAGAGAGAGAGAACTATGTGTATATTAGCTTGAAATGTAGGGAAGTTCCAACCCTTCCCTTGCAAGGGAAGGGGTATTTATACATACTACTTAATATGCCCCTAGTGGGCTGTGGAGAGAGCTGACAGAGGGTAAAGACCTGACCCACTCCACAATACTAATTAATAACTAATCTACTAATAATATTACTGATAATCCTACGAGCTATGATGAGCTAATAAGTACTCGGGGTGACCGAGTCTTCAGCTGAATATTCATATTCCTAACAATCTCCCCCTAAGGGAGGTCACCCCAAAAGTAATGTTCTGAATTTCAGCACTTCTTCTTTGGATCTTGACATCATAGCTCGTAATCATTTATTCTTCAATATCATAGATTGTTGTGCAAACATCCGTGATCTTAAGATGACTTCTCTTTTGTCTTGGATGAACTTTGAGTAATCTTTGAAAGTATCATCCCAATTGAGTCTCCAAGTCATCTTTCAGTAGTAGGTCTCCATGTGATGAAATATACTTAGAGCCGACATGCTCACACGATATGGTGTCATGATCTTCAGCATCAGAGTTAGCAGAAGCTGTGTTGAAGGTCCTTTAGGTTGATCATGACTTCTTTGATGATGATGTGGTGTGAGCATGTGGTGATGGATTGGCATCTTATCTGCAACCAGCTACAACAGCAACCAGCTACAACATTCCATTGCTACAACTGCCAGAGATTCCTGCATACGACAGTTAGCAATAATTCGACCGGTACTTACAAGTTTGGACTTCGAGATAGTCAACAGCATAGTGTGAAAACTCTCTCTAATCCTTACCAAGACCATTCCTAATCGAAAACCCACAGAGGGCCTTTTAAGAATATGCCGTAGCATCTCAACGATTAGGAGAGTCGCTGGAGATCACTCCACGACTGTAGACCGTTTGAAACCGCCGCGACCACTAAGCGTAATCCACTAGGAATTACCGAAGTGACCTGCTTTCAGGGCTGCTTGATGTTGACCCTGGCAGGAATTTCCATTAAATCATTGAGAATTACATTTGTAAAGTCTCTCATGAATGTTCTGGCAGATTGCTAAGATCTGCGTAGGACTCATAAGTTTACAACTGGTGTCCTTAATGATGAACAACCAGTGTAGAAATAATTCGTGTTCCTATGAGATCTTATTATAAATCTCGTGGCTCTAGACTCTATTATGCGTTTTGATTTGGTGATCGGAGGCTGGAGAGGACTGCCACCTTTTCAATATCATCTAACTCGGAGTGAGAGAGACGATAGAAATGTATTAAACTCCGTGACAATTGAAACAAGAATCCTTTGAGGGACCTTGAGTGGCTAGGGAGGGTTGTGCAGCGTATCACTGGGTCCATGATACTTTGTCTTCAATGCCAGCAATCAACTAGGTGATTCTGACAGCATATGTATTGACTCGGTTTCTGCCTAAGTTGTAAGGAGGGCTATTTCTTTTCACCCTTTATCTTTACAATTCTTTTTCATTCTTCAACCCCTTCAGTGCTTACCGAGACTTCATAACTAACACCTTGTTGGGTTTATTCCAGTGTTAGCTCCATCTCAGTCGGCACTCTTCCCTTATTCACTTTTCTCCTTTTTAATCATACCTAAGGACATCTACACTAACTAGTGAATTATCCCTGGGTAGATCCCTCCGGCTCTGGTGGGATCGTGGGAACTTGAACCTAACCTAATCATCCTTATAACTCCATGCGTTAATTAAAATGGTCGGTCTTTAGTATTCATCCACGATAGCCAAACCAAATCTTTGAAAAATCTCTCAAAGTGTTCATGATTCTGAAACACATTTTTGCAAACACTTGAGAGTTTTATATTTTTCAAATGCTCCCCCTCAACATGTGCTCGGATGATTGTTTTATAAATTTGCACATGTTAGGTAGAGCTCGCACTTTTTGAATTGATCAACTTTCAGTGAACATGACCGATTCGAGACACGCTTACATCACTAGTTAAACTAGCTTGAAATTATTACCCGGCCTGGTCAAGTCCACAGAAAGTTTCTCGAAATGGTACACTCTACTCAGATTCATCTTTTTCGAGACACGCTTACATCACTGGTTAGACCAGCTTGAAATTATTACCCGGCCAAGACGAATCCTTTCGATTGATGACAGTTCAAGTTTCATCAATTCATTGGTTAATTCTGAGTCACGGTCACATGAGATGCCAAATCCTTTGCTCCCCATCAATAAGTGCATTGACGTACAACTGAGCACTTATGGGAGAGTTTACTTCCTTCTCCAAAACATTTTGCTCCCCCTCAATATGTGCCTTGATATACAAAATGGTTTAGCACATACGGGAGAGCTTACATTTACTTCCAAATTATCACATTTTATCAGAATTTCATATTTAAATCACATTCTCTCCCCCGATCAAAAATTTCAAACCATTTGAGATTTGAGATCCCAATTGATTTAAATAAGTTTAGAAAATTTGGGAGAAAATGTGGTCAGGTTTAAATGTATTCTGATTTAGGAGCATACTATGCTCCCCCTTAAACCACGAGAGAGTGTCACTGCTGATGTTGCACAAATTTGGCAAGGTGTCAGAAATTTGAACAAGTACTCTCCCCCTTAATTAATGACCCATTTTCTATTAAAAGAGTTGTAGTCATTCAATTAAGCGACGAGTATTTGTGAAAATTTTACTTCAATTTACCACCTTGTGTAACATCAAGACTCTCTTGAAGAATCAAACAAGATAAAGAGTCTTGATGAAAAGAAGACTTCTCTTCTTATATACGAAGTGATGCACTGAAACGTACATCAAGTCGGGGAAACATGGATATAAAGTAATCCATGCCCAGGTGAACATCACCCGGTTGGAGGAACAGCTGTCTTTTTGGCGACATGCTTTCCCCATTGTACAGCGCGGGTTGCAGTATGAAGTAACTGCAAGCCATTAAGACATGTTTTAACTGATTAGTATAACTTCTGCTCGAGCTTCATTTAAGAATCCGTGCCATTGTTGAATGACATTTCTAGATCCGTAAATGTTATCGATAAACAGAAGACATGCCTAGGTAGGACTATTTTTGGTATTTTCTGATTTTTCGATTTTTATAGTTTTTATAGGTTTTATATTTTTGTATTTTTCTTTTTGATTTAAGATATATACAACTATGTACAAGGATATAAGAAGACAATCCTTTACTCCTCCTTTTCTTCCTGAAGACACTTGAGGGTTTCAGGAGTCATGCTCTTCATGCCAAGGCGTGGGAGAATAAACTGAAACCTTTCTCTTGGGAGGGCCTTGGTGAAGATGTCAGCTAACTGAAACTCTGTCCTCACGAAGTATAGTTCCACAATTCCTTTTTCCACCTGTTCCCTGATGAAGTGATGCCTGATGTCGATGTGTTTTGACCTGGAGTGCTGAACATTGTTACAACAAAGAGCAATGGCGCTTTTGTTGTCACAATATAGGGGAATTTTGTTGTATGAGAATCCATAGTCCTAAAGTTGTGATCGCATCCAAAGGATTTGTGCACAACAAGCAGACATGGCAATGTACTCAGCTTCAGTAGATGATATGGAAGTACTCATCTGCTTCTTAGAAGACCAACTAACTAACTTTTCCCCTAAAAACTGAGCTCCTCCTGAAGTACTTCGACGAGTGTCTTGACATCCCGCATGATCAGCATCCGCGTAAGCCGTTAACTCCATTGCAGTGTCCTTAGGATACCAGAGACCCATATGAACCGTGCCTTGAAGATATCAGAAGATCCTTTTCACTGCTTCAACATGCTTCTTGGTTGGTCTGGATTGATACCGAGCACACATACACACAGCAAACAGAAGATCTGGTCTGCTAGCCGTGATGTACATCAAAGATCCAATCATGCTTCGATATTTTGTTATATCCACTGGAATCCCTGAAGGATCTTCATCCAGCTTCGTTCTATCAACCATGGGAGTGTCAACAGGTTCACTTGAATAGAATCCAAACTTTTTCAAGATCTCGTTGGCGTATTTGGATTGATTAATGAATATGCCTCCGGGACTTTGAGAAACTTGTAATCCTAAGAAGAATGACATTTGTCCCATCATGGACATTTGGAACTTGGAATTCATCTTTTTTGAAAAACTATCACATTCACTAGGATCTGTTGAAGCAAAGATGATATCATCTACATAGATCTGAACTAGTAGTAGATGGTTTCTTGACTTCCTGGTGAATAGTGTGGGATCAACAACACCCTTGGAGAATCCGTTCACTAGGAGGAACTTGGACAATGTATCGTACCATGCCCTTGGCGCCTGTTTTAACCCATAAAGAGCCTTCTTCAAGCGGTAAACATGAGTAGGATGTTCAGTATCCACGAATCCTTCTGGTTGACTCACATAAACTTCTTCCTTTAAGTCACCATTCAAGAATGCCGTTTTGACATCCATCTGGTAGACTATCATATTTCGACTAGCAGCATTTGCCAGGAAGATTCTTATAGCTTCAATTCTAGCAACCGGAGCAAACGATTCTTCAAAATCAATGCCCTCTTCTTGTCTGAACCCTTTAGCAACTAGTCGTGCCTTGTTCTTTAACACATCACCATACTCATCAAGCTTCACTTTGAAGATCCACTTTAAAGCAATGATCATTGCAAGCTCTGGAGGAGGCACTAATTCCCATACTTCAAGTCGATCAAATTCATGGATTTCATCCTGCATAGCCTGGAACCAGCAATCTTTAGTCATTGCTTCTTTGGCATCTTTTGGTTCGACTTTGGACATTACAGAATTGAAGAAGCACCATAGTGCATCAGTGGCTAGTTGATTACGTGTGGATACTGGACGTGAGGGATTGCCTATGATGTTGTCGATTGGATGATCACTGGTCCATTTTCTGAGATGGTCGTGAGGTTGAGGGTTGTGAACAGATGTAGCAGTGCTGTGTTCTTCAAGTGAGGATGTGTCTGATGCACGTTCAGGAGCAAATATGTTTTCAAAAGGAACCTCATCAACAGGAGCAAAAGGGTTAACTTCCAAAGAATGATTATCTGAAGATTCTTGTATTACTGGAGAAGATTGAGCGTTTGATGACGAAGGCAATTGACTGGCAGCTGGAGCATTGTGACTGACTGATACTGAAGCTGTAGGGCCTTCTGAACCTTGTGGGGCTTGAACCTCAGCCATAGGAAGTACAACAGGTTCACTTGGGATGGTTCCATTCGTTGGCTCAAAGTATTCATCAAACATAGGATCAAATAACTTCTTTAACTCCTCGCATGTAGGTGGCACATAAGAATCTGCAGGCGTGGAATTCTGTACAAGTCCTGAACTAATGGGTCCAGGTGACAAAAGGTTAAGATCGGGTCCAGAACTAATTTGTCCTGAAGCAGGTTGCTCACTCAGCTCATCGAACGTAACATGAATGGTTTCCATGATTTTACGGGTTCTCTTATTGTAGATTCGATACCCTTTACTGTCTGGTGCGTATCCAACAAAAATACCTACATCTGCTTTAGCTCTTAACTTTCCCAAGTCTTGACTATCGTTAGTTGGATAGCAAAGTGCACCAAACACACGGAGAAAGGAAAGATCTGGTTTCTTGTTATGAATTAACTCAAAGGGAGTCTTCTCATGAACCGGATGAATTAGGGATCAGTTTTGAGTGTAACATGCTGTTGCAATAGCCTCTGCCCAGAGAAACATCGGTGCCTTTGAAAATATAAGCATAGTTCTTGCAGCTTCCACCAGAGTACGGTTCCTTCGTTCAACCACTCCGTTCTGTTGAGGAGTGCGAGGGATACTTTTCTGATGCGTGATGCCAATACTTTCATAGAAATTACGGAGTTGTTGGTTAACAAACTCAGTACCATTATCAGTGCGGATGATTCTGACAGTTTTGTCGAGCCTTACTTGCAGCTGTTTTATCAGTTTAATGATCACCTCTGGAGTTTCGTCCTTGGTTCTCAAAAACTTTACCCATGTGAACCGAGAATAATCATCTACTATCACCAGAACGTACTTCTTTCCATTTATGGTTTGTATTCTCATTGGACCGCACAAGTCCATGTGGAGGGTATGAAGAACTTCCAAGTTGGTGTTGATGGTTTTAGGCTTGTGGGTTTGTTTCTTGCTTTTACCCAGTTGACATGCAGAGCAAAGATGATCTTTCTCATATTTCAGTCTGAGCATCCCTCTAACAAGATCTTTACGGGAAAGATTATTTATGGTACCGAAGTTCAAGTGGTTCAAACGACGATGCCACAGCCATGATTTTGTTTTAGAGGCTTTAGAAAGCAAGCATATGGGAGAGGACTTCAACATTTCTTCAATCGATATGGTGTATAGATTGGTGCCCCGACTGCCCTTGAGAAGATCTATACCATCCAATTCTCTGACGAAACATGTATGTTTTCTGAAAGCTACTTCCAGATCTGAATCACAAAATTGACCCACAGAAAATAGATTGTGCCCTAGTCCTTCCACATAATATACCCTTGAGATTACACTGTCACCAAACACATAATCTCCATAACCCATAATAGCACCAAAGTGGTCGTTCCCAAATCTAACTGTCCCGATAAACTTTTTCACGAAGTTCTTGAGCCGCGAGCGATCCCCAGTCATATGTTTTGAGCAGCCTGAGTCCAAATACCACAGGACGATTTGTACGACCTGCATTTGAAACCAGACAACAATGGATAACTGAAAAATGTGGATCCCCAAGTGCAATTGGGGTCCGTTTGGTCAGCACACACATATTCTGGAACCACAGATTTCACAGATGCTACTGTCTTTACTGAGGAGACAGAACTAGAGGCAGGACAAGACCTAGATGGAAGGCATTGTGACTCTAAAGACAGGATTCTACCAGTTGGTCTCCATTCCTTATTCTTCACAATTTTATGCATATTCATTTTAGGTAATGATCTCTGTTTTCCTAAATTGAATTTCCTTCCAGTGGGTCTCCATTCCTTAACTTTCATAATTTTATGCTTATTCATTTTAGGTAACGTGCACTGTTTTCCTAAATTGAATTTCCTTCCAGTGGGTCTCCATTGATAGCCTACACTAGCAAATGTTTTTCTTGTTGCTTTCCAAAATTTCTTGCATGCTTCAGTTATCCTACCATTCATAACATGGGGTGATGCAGAAGACATCAAGAAAGACACAACACATTCATCATGAATAGCAGAAATTAAACAATTGTCGCATGTTTTACAGATAGCATTAGAATTCGAATTAATTACAGTACTTTTGATACTAGAATCAACATGATTCATCCTACTCATTGCAAACTTATTGTTCCTAGGTTGGGCTTCTACATTCTTCAAGTGATCATTCTTAGCTGGCGCAGTCCTATCCTTTCTTGCATTTCCTCTAGACCTTGACCCGCTAGCTTGGGTGTCACTTTTTACTCCTGTAGAAGCATTGAAGGTAACATTAGTTTGTTTTTCTGTCACATGCCTTCCTGATAATGATGTATTGGGTTCTGATGTTTTAGGTGGTAGATCAAAGGCTACATGCTTGTTCTCAACAGTGGATGATGATGCAACAAATCTATCTCTATGGCTGCTAAACTTAGGAATTGAGCCTATGGCATATTCTAAGTTTTCCTGAATCCTTTTCGTGAGTTTGCAGGCATAGACAACTGCCCTATCAAGTGGCTTATCAGTCCTATCCTCTTCAACTACTTCACGAAGTGTGTCAAGGCCCTCTCTAAGATGATCGAGATATGTTTGATGGGCAAAGCTGTTATTTCTAAGCTTAAACGGAATACGCTCAACATCAACATCATACTTTTTACTATCAGTAGCCTTTGGTGCATCACAATTACAAGTTGTGCATGGCATTTTACCTTTCACCCGAGCCTTCAGATTCTCAATTTCATTTGTCAAAGAGGTTATTTGATCATTGTGATTGCTTCTTGTAACTTTAATAGAATCATATAACTCTTTGAAATGTTGTTTAACCTTTGAATTTTCTTCTCGATAACACTCATTTTCATAATGTAACTTATTTATGGTGTTTTGATATTGAAAATTCTGAGAATCTGAAGACGAAGGTTTATTGGTGCCATATACTTCACACTTGTTGGATTTCAATTGGGCAATTTGG
Source organism: Artemisia tridentata subsp. tridentata (assembly GCA_021014915.2). NCBI lineage: Eukaryota > Viridiplantae > Streptophyta > Magnoliopsida > Asterales > Asteraceae > Artemisia > Artemisia tridentata. The sequence continues at coordinate 172,218,352 of CP139505.1, read as the reverse complement.
GCCCTCAGCAGTCGAATCGTGTTTGTGTGAGCTTGAATTGTCTCATCTCGTTTGCTTAATTCAAAATAAGTATCAAATTCAGGAGCATCCAAGGATGTCTTGTCATTTGATATTTTATGTTTTTCATTTAAATGTTGATGTTTCAATTGCAAATTAAGATATTCAACTTCTAATTTTGAAAAACGTTTAACCATATTATCATGGTCATCATTTTGAATTTTTTCAAGCAATTTTAAATTCTCCCCCTCAAGCTCAACAACACGATTCTGGGTGACATTTAACGCAATAGCATACTCATTAAATTGACAAGCAGACAATGCAGAATCAGTGACAGTGTAAAATACATCTTGTGCAATACATTTAGCAATCAAGTTGTCGTTAGTAATGAGTATGTTTTTTCTTTCAATCTCTCGACTCTTAAGTTCTATTGCATATTCATTCACCTCATTTTCCATATCTTTAAACACTACTTCCATTTCTTTTATTTCGGCTTTAAGGGCAGTTTGCAACCCTTCAAAGTATTCTTTAAGTAGTTTAAAGAATGGCATGACCTCAGTTAAGTAACACCTTTTTGCATGTTCAAAACACCTTTCCCCCTCAGTAATGCCGGTGGGTGTGATTCTCTTCTTACATGTTTTATCAAAATCAGCAAACAGTTGCCAAAGCACATATAAGCTAATAAAGGTTTTGCATTCAGTGGGAAGAGACAAAGGCACCAAATTCCTAGGTGTATTGGGAGGATACACCGTTATGGACGCAACTTTTCTAATGAGGGGGGTGTTGGCCTTAAGTTTTTCTACCTTAAGTTTTTCATTATCTTGTTTCCAGAATATCTGTTCAGGTGTTAACTTCTTTTGAGGAGCAAACACAGTCAAACGATTCTCCTCATAATAATCATGGGGCTTGATTATTATTCGTCTGACTATGCACTCGGGATCCCTCATTTTCTCACTCATTTTTTTTCTCGTTCTATCACTTATCTCATCCTCTTCATTTGTGTAGATATGCTCAGGCTGGTCATGAATAGGCATAAGCATCACATTACCATCATATAGGGCTGGTTGAACTACTTTCATGTCCCTAAGGATGGTTGACTTGGGTTCACCTATCATGATTTTACTATGCTTATCACTCAACTTTCTGTGCTTATGAATCATTTGAGCAGTTTGTATGGTTTGATTTTGTGTGTACAACTTATCTTCAAGCTTATTTTTCAACGTCTTAAGTCTAGAGAAATCATTTAAAAGTGTTGTTTCTTTTTCTTAGAATTCTAGCTTAAGTGTAGTTACACACTTTTGTACTTCCTGTTTCTGTTTGACAGACTGTTCTAGCTGAATTTTCAAAGAACTCAACTCTAATTTTAATGTTTCTTCTCTTGCTCTAGACTCTTTAATAAGTGTACTCATTTGACCTTCTAATTTCTGCTCACGTTCATTAAGCTCAAACTTAGCACGCTGTTCATACATAGCCACTTGTTCTTTATAAATGTTTAGTCTAGTGATCAAGTTATCATCAGGGACAGGCAATTTGTTCTCATGGCACTCACATGCATTATCTATATTACACGCATTATCTAAGGCACATACATTACTTATAACACAAATATCATTATTGACAAAAGATTCACCATTTGGTACATCAGGCGAGTTGTTGTGATTCAAATACTGTTCATATGAAATAATATTGCTATTTTCCATGTCAACATTACTTGAGTCAGAAACATCTGCCTGATGTACTTCTTCCGGATTCTTTTGTCCCTCGACTATATTATATGTGTCATAAATTTTTAGTACCTCAGATATCACGGATGCATTAGAAGGACCAGCTTGACGGGGAGATGAGACCAGGGAAGACAAGTTAGCCATGAAGATTGTTTGAGCCGTAGGTTCATCATCTACATCAGAGTCAAATGCATCACAGTCATCTGCCTTGAAGATGTTAGGATCATTAAGTGCTAGATCCTGAACAGGTTTCTCATCCACATCTTCATCAAAAGTATTTCCTCCATCTCCTGCCAAGAACAATAACTCTTCCTCATCCAATACAGCTCCATTCTCTTGAGCTTGCATTAACAACATCTTGTCTTTGAAGTAATCTGAGTTCTGAGGACGTTTAGGTTGATTGCAGTTTCTAGCAATGTGTCCAAGCCCCCACAATTATAACACTTGATCTGTTTCCCTTGACCCTGATTGGCATTCCCTGCTCTATTCTGCACATAACCTCGACCCATGTTTCTACCAGCTCTCCCTTGCACATTCTGAACCACAATTTTCCCATCCTCCACCATTGCTAGATTACGTGGGTTGGATGAATTCCTTAACTGATTGTTGGTCTGAGGGAGTGATGCTTGAAACTGTTGAACCAGTAATGATACTTGATTGGTGAGGTTGTCAATCATTTTGTCGGTCTGAGAGTAGCCTGAGTCAAGTTGATAACTCATAGCAGGTACTTGTGAGTGAAGTTGATGATAGCTTGGGTTGGATGATGATTGGATTGTCGGTTGAACATTTGTCATGAACGCCAGTGGATCATTTGTAGTTGAAGGATTTAACTTTTCTCTCAGCACCCGATCATAGACAGCATGCTTCTCATGTTGTTGCAGGTAGGCATACAGCTGTTCATAGTTGGTATCCCTTAAACCTTTGTTGAGTTTGACAGCAGTAACAAATCTGTCCCATTCAGGAGTCATGTTGTTCACAAACTTTGAGTTTAGTTGGATATTGGGCATAGTCATTCTGATCATCCTCATATCATTCACCAACTTATGAAATCTCACATAGTAGTCTGTGATATTCTCTCCTGGGTTCATTTTGAAATGCTCGAACTCATCATACAGCTGTGACTCACGATCTTCCTTTGTGAGTTCTGACCCTGCCAACAACATTTTAACGTTGTCCCACACAGCTTTGGCTTCAGTGTTGAAATTGATGAGCTTGTATACATCCTTTGGAAGACCTTGAATGACTATGTTTGAAGCTCTAATGTCAGCATCATACCTCTTCTTTTCTTCTTCATTAAGATCATTGTAGTTTCTAGGTCTGTCTATGCCCCAAGTCACAGTCCCATCTTCCCCAGTTGTAACAACATCTCTGGTGGTACCCATCTGATATGGTCCATCGTCAATTGACTTAAGAATGTTAACTCCATTATCTTTACCCAAGCAGTAAAGTCTTATCCTTTGTGCCCAAGACTCATAATCCGTCCTATCCAGCATAGGTGGATGAGTGTCAGATCCTGCTGCTTGAATATCTTCTGATGATGTGTTTGATGTGGTAGCCATAGTAACTACGGGATTTTACAGATCTTGTGATTTAACCGAGAAATCGAATCTTTCGCGGGAATTTCTAAAATCACCAAGACACAAACCGCATAGACAAATAGCACCCTTGAGGATACAAACCGCCTAGACAAACCGCGTAGACACAAACCGAGTTCACGCTGCAGAGACAAACCGCGTAGACACAAACCGAGTTCACGCTGGAGAGACAAACCGCGTTGATACAAACCGAGTACACGCTGCAAAGACAAACCGCGTAGATACAAACCGAGTTCACGCTGCAGAGACAAACCGCGTAGACACAAACCGCATACACACCTCAGAGACAAACCGCGTAGACACAAACCGAGTTCACGCTGCAGAGACAAACCGCGTAGACACAAACCGAGTTCACGCTGCAGAGACAAACCGCGTAGACACAAACCGAGTTCACGCTGGAGAGACAAACCGCGTTGACACAAACCGAGTACACGCTGCAAAGACAAACCGCGTACGCACCTTAGAGACAAACCGCGTAGACACAAACTGCCAAACACGTCGCTTTCAATGCTTTTTGTCCTTTTGCCTAAACTAGTAATAAGACAAACCGCGTTCTCGATGTGACACAAACCGCGTTCAAGAACTCGTCCAAAGTACACAAACCGCAGCCAAGAACACTTGGATAAAACACTCTTGAATCACCCAAAAACACCACACAAACCTTAAATCTGTGAATCCAAGCACCAAATACTACTCTTATACTATTCCTAAGCAAGAAAGTACAAGGTATAACAACTTCTAATCACTAAACAAAGCACAAAATGAAATTAATGTAACTTATCAAATCGAACTAAAAAGCCTCAAAAACTAGACAAATCCGTGAATACCAACTCTCATGGACCTAACCATGGCTCTTGATACCAATTGTAGGGTATTCACAATGCAAGAAACACTTGTTTGAGGCCTTTAGATGGATCGAATGACTAAGAACTAGAGAGAGAAAGTGGGAACTTCTAGAGAGAGAGAACTATGTGTATATTAGCTTGAAATGTAGGGAAGTTCCAACCCTTCCCTTGCAAGGGAAGGGGTATTTATACTTACTAATATTATGCCCCTAGTGGGCTGTGGAGTGAGCTGACAGTGGGGAAAGCCCCGACCCACTCCACAAATATAAATACGACTAAACTAATAATACTAATACTAATATTGCTAAGCTAATATAAATAAGCCTACGAGCTATGTAGATGCTGAATAGATGCTCGGGGTGACCGAGCCTTCATCTGAATATTTATATTCCTAACAAACATTATAATGTAATGTTTTTATTTTTATTAGAACTTAGGTTAGTGTTACTTAGTTAATATTTGTAAGTTCTCAAAATTTAAATTTGAGGGTATTTTAGTCTTTTCGGATTATATAAATTTCGGGGTTTTACAACTCTTCCCCTCTAAAAAAAAAATTTTCGTCCTCGAAAATTGAAATGCGAAGTCGAAATGAAAATGCGAAATCGAAAGCAATAACGAAATGAATACGTACCAAATCAAAAGAGAAATGCGGATAATCGGATCGTATCGACTCTTCGGTTTCCCAAGTAGCCTCGCTCTCAGGATGGTTCTTCCAAAGAATCTTTACGAATGGAATTGTTTTAGTTCTCATGACTCTTTCCTGACGCTCCAAAACAGCCTCAGGTTCTTCACTATAAGAAAGGTCTTCCCGAATCTGATCGAACGGGCAAGATACAACGTGAAGCGGGTGATAATTATAACCACGAAGAAGTGACACATGAAAGACGTCGTGCACATGCGATAACTGGGGAGGTAGTGCCAAACGATAAGATACCTCACCAACACGATCAAGAATCTCAAACGGACCGATATAACGCGGACTAAGCTTTCCTTTCATACCGAAACGCTTAACACCTCGAAAAGGAGAAACCTTCAAGAAAACACGATCACCAGAATTAAACACAACATCGCGACGATGACGATCAGCATAGCTCTTCTGTCTAGTACGAGCTTCCTTCAACTTCTCTTTAGCCACCGCCACCTTCTCATTAGTGATTCTAATCATTTCAGGTCCCTCAATGAGTCGTTCTCCGACCTCATTCCAACAAACCGGCGCTCTACACTTACGCCCATACAACATCTCAAATGGAGCCATTCTGATGCTAGCGTGCCAACTATTATTGTAGGCAAACTCCACCAAACACAAGTAATCATCCCAATGGCCTGTCCACTCTAAAGCACAAGACCTCAACATATCCTCCAAGGTCTGAATCGTCCGCTCCGACTGCCCATCAGTCTGAGGATGAAATACCGTACTGAATTTAAGACGCGTACCCCAAGCTTTTTGTAACCCTTTCCAAAAACGAGACGTATAACGAGGATCACGATCGGACAAAATAGAAGACGGCGTACCATGTAGTCGAACAATTTCTTGCTGGAAAACCTGAGCCAAACGACTCACCGAATAATCAACACGAATAGGGAGAAAATGCGCAGATTTGGTCAGACGATCAACAACAACCCATATAGCGTCATGCTTACGAAGAGTACGAGGTAAACCGGTAACGAAGTCCATAGATATCTCATCCCATTTCCACGTAGGAATGTCAAGAGGTTGCAAAAGACCACTTGCACGCTAATGCTCAATCTTGACCTGCTGACAAGTCATACATCTAGCCACATGCAAAGCCACATCCTGCTTCATTCCATTCCACCAAAAATGTTGCTTAAGATCATGATACATCTTAGTCGAACCCGGATGAATAGAGAACGGAGAACTATGTGCCTCAGAAAGCACAACGTCACGAAGAGTAGCATCATCTGGAACACATAGACGATCACCAAACCAAACAATACCATCCGCATCCACACGAAAATCTGACTGCTTACCATCCTCCACATTCTGCACAATAGCCCATAAGTCACCATCGTCCTTCTGGGCTTCCTTAATCCTCAACATCAAATCAGACTCCACCTTCAAGCTAGCCCAAAAACCATCATGACCACGAACACACAATTCAACCTCCATAAGCTCTAAGTCATTAAGGATCTTCGGCTCAAAGTCAAGACTAGCAATCATTCCCGACTTACGACTCAAAGCATCAGTCACAACATTGGCTTTCCCAGGGTGATACTGAATATTGGTGTCATAATCCTTCAACAACTCCAACCAATGCCTCTGTCGCATGTTTAACTCTTTCTGGGTAAAGATGTACTTCTGGCTCTTATGATCGGTGAATATATCACAGCTCTCACTATAAAGATAATGCCTCCAGATTTTTAGAGCAAAGACAACAGCAGCTAACTCAAGATCGTGAGTAGGATAGTTCGCCTCATATGGTTTCAACTGCCTAGAAGCATATGCAATCACTTTCCCATGCTGCATCAAGACACAACCCAAACCCTTCTTAGAAGCATCACTATAAATCTGATAACCACCTGAACCCGATGGTAGAGTAAGAATCGGCGAAGAAACAAGTCTCTTCTTCAACTCCTCAAAACTAGCTTCTCTCTCGTCGGTCCATACAAACTTCTCTCCCTTGCGCATAAGCTGAGTTAAAGGTAACGATAAACGAGAAAAACCTTCGACAAACCTCCTGTAATAACCAGCCAATCCAAGAAAACTTCTGATCTCAGTCACATTGGTCGGTCTTGGCCACTTAGTGATAGCCTCAACCTTTGCCGAATCCATTTTGATACCATCTGCGGAAACGACATGACCTAAGAATGCAACTTGACTTAACCAAAACTCGCACTTGGAAAACTTGGCATATAACTTCTTCTGCCTCAAAGTCTCCAAAACAACACGAAGATGGCTCTCATGTTCCTCCTTAGTCTTAGAGTACACCAAGATGTCGTCAATGAACACAATCACAAACTTATCTAAGTACTCGTGGAAAACCCGATTCATCAAGTCCATGAAAACCGCTGGAGCATTCGTCAACCCAAAAGGCATGACTAAGAACTCGTAGTGGCCATATCTCGTACGAAAAGCTGTCTTAGGAACATCTTGCTCCTTCACGCGTAGCTGATGATATCCAGACCTCAAATCGATCTTAGAAAAGAATTTAGCTCCCTGGAGCTGATCAAACAAATCGTCGATGCGGGGAAGCGGATAACGATTTCGAATAGTAATGCGGTTGAGTTCACGGTAGTCAATACATAATCTCATACTACCGTCCTTCTTCTTAACGAATAAAACCGGAGCACCCCACGGCGAAACACTGGGACGGATGGATCCAGATTCAAGCAATTCCTGCAACTGCTCTTTCAATTCCTTCAGTTCAACAGGAGCCATACGATATGGAGCCTTAGAGATGGGTTCAGCACCCGGAATCAAATCGATCGAAAATTCAACTTCACGCTCAGGCGGCATGCCTGGAAGCTCATCAGGAAACACATCAGGGAATTCACGAACAACCGAAAGACTCTCAATACTAAGAGTCTCCAAAGAAGAATCCTTAATTGAAGCCAGAAAACCTTCACAACCATGAGACAGTAAAGAGCGAGCTTTCATAGCGGATATGATCTTAATAGATTTACCAAGCCGAGAACCTTGGTAGACGAATTCAGGATTACATAGATCACCAAAAATCACACGCCTAGTATGGCAGTCAATCGTAGCTCGATGCTCCGACAACCAATCCATACCCAAAATTACGTCAAAATCATACATATCGAGAGGAAGAAGATTTGCAGGGCGAATTTTATCGTCGAAACGAAGAGGACAATTCACATACTCATGGGTAATGGTTACGGAGTTTTTCATTGGGGTAGAGATAGATAAGGCATAGTTTAATGGTGTTGCAGTTGTTTTAATGTTTTTAGCAAACGTAATAGATATCACAGAATGAGTAGCACCAGTATCATATAAAACAAAAATGGGACGATCGAATAAGTATAGCGTACCCGAGACGGTTCCAGAAGTGCCTGCAGCCTGATCCCTGGTCAGTGCAAACACCCTACCCTTAGTAGCCTGCTGTCCACCATTACCGTTACCACGGTTACTACCACTCGCCTTCGGACACTCCCTAGCCCGATGTCCAACTGCACCACAACTAAAACATGCACCAGTCGCCCTGTAGCAAGTATCACCCGGGTGAGTTTTCCCACACTCTACACAAACAGGAGGAGGTGGAAGCCGTTCCACATTCCTCTGCCCAGCCGAAGAAATAGCACCCCGATTACCCTGCTGATTGCCCCGACTCTGCTGACCCCTATACTGTTGGTCACGACCTGACCGCTGATTCTGCCCACTATTAAAGTTACCACGCTTGTCATTACCACGAAAATCATTACTCCTCGGAGTAGAATCCCTCTGACTAGCACCCTGCACCTGTTGGTTACCACTATCCAAGGTCCTCTTTACCCCACGCCTAGATCTCTCCTGCATCAACTCCTTATTACGAACGACATTGGCAACTTGTGCCACATCAGTAAAATTCATATTCAGAATACCATCTAGCAGCTCATCACGCAACCCCCACTTAAAATGTAGAGCCTGCTCCTCCGGAGTACCGGCCTTCTTACCCAGAAAACCCGCAAGTCTAACAAACCGCTTCATAAACTCAGCACTTGTCTCCCTTTCCAACTGAAAGATATGGTGATAGTCACGCTCAATTTTCTGTCTCTCAGACAGAGGGAAGTACTGAAGAAAGAATGTCTCACGAAAGTCAGCCCAAGATAAACCAGCAACAAACTCATCCCCGCCTTTAGCAATCCGATAAGCCTTCCACCAGCTGAGGGCATCTCCCTCAAACTTGTAGCTAGCCAAACGTGCCTTAAACACGTCATCACACCCAAGCACCTCGAATATCTTCTCAATATGAGATATCCAATTCTCCGCCTCCACAGGAGAAGTAGCAGCACTGAAAGAACGTGGTCTCTGCTTATTGAAACGCTCCAACCACACATGAATCGACACTGGTGGAGCATCACCACCACCACTGCCATTACCCCCATTACCACCATTACCACCACTGCCATTACCCCCATTACCACCATTACCACCGCCACTACCACTAGCGGTGTTCCTCCTAATCTCTTCCGTGATACGAGCAGTCAAATCGGGAAGTAATGCCTCAATAGTTCGCTGAACTGCTGCATCAAAAGCAGCACCAGAAGATTCCTCAAAATCATTACGACGAGTAGCCACCATCTGAAAGGTCACAAACGAGTTAAGAGAGACAAAACAAACGTAAGGGTCAAAATGGAATTAAGAGATCGCGTCAAACGAGAAGCCTAGTGTCTACCCAAATCCTCACAGGTCATTTCTAAGGTTCTACAGGTCAAACCCAGTCTCTCTGATACCATAATTGTAACACCCCGACCCGACAAGGTCAAGATATCACAGTATGGTGTCATACAAAGCAAACATAAACGCAAGCGGAAGTCTTTTATTAATTAACTAAGTCTTGAACATCAAGACTAGAGTTCAAAAGATAATCCAAAGTGCATAATGGGTTAACCAAACAAACCAAAGCAATAAATAATATTTGAAGTACGGAAATAAATAAACGTCCGAAACAATGGACAACAAATGATAAATAAATGGGTCTCTCAAATCCTAAGCTCTCTCATTCCCAAGCCCGTCGCCCCGCTTATTACCTGCCACATAAGAAAGAAACATGCGGCTGAGCTTAAAAAGCCCAGTGAACAGATATATATACAAAGCATAACATAATAGTAAATAAGCAAAAGCAACAAAGGAATAAGAAATACAAAACGAATAGCATAAACATGAAAGATAACGAAATCAAAATAAGAGTGCATGAGAAACTGAATAGCAAACGAATCAGAAATGAAATGAAAGCAAAGGAGGGTTCATAATAAGATGTGCCATAAGAACTCCATACATAATCCGTCAAATCAAATCTAGAGCACATATAAGTATACGAAGAGGGGAGACCTCTAAGTAATCATAAAAGTGTGAGAGGAGTGCAAGGCACACACCACCTGGTCACCATACATATACATATTCATAAAACCTAGGATATATCCATACGCTCCCAAACATAAGCATGTGTGTCAGCTCTAGACTAAGCACACATAAGGGGTTGGCCAATAGTGCATGCAAATACATATTCATAAGGGGGAACGCTGTAGATCTATCACACCTCTACAGGGGTGTCATGACTAGGGTGCCATCCTAGACATGGTCCTATTACCTCTAGAACTAGTTAAGCTCAGGCACGAAATATCATATCATACATAATCAAAATCTAACATAGCAAGAGAAACATAAAGTAACTCAAAAAGCATGGCAAACAAATAAGCATAGCATAGCAGAGACATTTAAATTAAATGTCAGAGAGGATCATAGGAATGACAAACATACAATGAATGTCACGAAGCAAATAAGGGAAACATAGCAATGGCTTAGGATCGAAAGAAATATCCCTACTGAGAAGGGAAAGAATATCTGTACCTTAACAAACACGCAAGCAAAAGAATGAAACGAAAAGCAAATCAAGCAGGAGATCACTCCCTCTTCACCCGATCTACAAATAATCATAATGGTACTTATAAGTTTCATATAATCATAATGCTTCATTTTAGTTGTCTTTCTATTTTAGGTAACTTTCCAAATATAGTAGGTTTCTATATTTAGTAACGTTAAGTTATAACATTCCCGTTTGTCCATTCAAAGTATTACAGATGATCGTATTCATAGTTTAGGGTTCATGATGTCTTTTACAAAAATCTATGGTTCATAAAGTATGTTTCCATGATTTAGGGTTTATTAGGTAATCATCATAAGTTTAGGGTTTAATATGAAATTCTCATAACTTTAGGGTGTAAAGTGTAATTACTATAAGGTTACAGGTGTTCACAAGTTAGGTCCATTAGTTTTAGTAATTAACCATTTAAACCCTTTAGTTTATAAAATAAACACAAAACACCTTTTAATTTTCTTTTTAACCTTTTTATAATTTCTCACAGTTTTATATACGAAATTATTAGGTTTTCTATAAATTGTAAACCGTATAAGAACTCAGTAATAAAATTCCCAAAAATTCTCAGAGATGCTCAAATGTCCTTAGTATTTTATTTAATTTTTCCAGATTTTATTAAGTAGCATAGCTATGGATTAAAATTCACTAAAACCAACTCGTCCAGATTTCTGAGTAATTTTACTATACGAAAAGTTATTAATTAAAAACCTTTTAATAAAAATTCACAAAAATCTACAAAAATTCCAGGAAGTAATAGACATCCTCAAGATTACCCAGTTCAAAGGAAACCTCCTAATTCGACACGGTTTGAAAATTAAAATTCAAAAACCCGGACTGATTTTCCAGACTCACAAAACCGATCAGACACATAATTTTCCAAAAATCAAAAAGTAACCTTCCAGGCCTCCATAAATTACAAACTAAATTTTCCCAGGTAGCCATTTCATTGAACTTAGTTTTTGACTCTTAAAAAACCAAAATATACGTTCACATCATTTAGTTACAGCCGGTTAAAGTCGAACAAAGTTCCGGGTCAGTAGCAGTTCTTCACAGAATCGTGTATAACTTAGGGTTTTAACATGTTACCTCTTTAATTCTTAACAAATAATGATTATAGGTTAATCCAAAACATATTTAGGTCAATTATCACAGGTCTTAACGTAATCAAAACAAATTTAAAACCATCACACACACCAGGATCGAATTACATATCTTAGATTTTAGGGTTTTATGATTGTGATTTCATGTGTCATGTTCTTTTATTTCTTGTTAACTCTTTTCATACAATTATATATGAACATAACTCGAATAAAACAAGGATTGAACAAGAAAAGGATAATACAATACCCTTGTAGACCACGAAGAACACGAACACAAGATCAAATCACCACACGAATGGGTCTTTTCTCCTCCTCCTTTTGATCGAACAGCAGCAGCCAAAGGGAAGGAAAAGAAACGTTTTTAAGACTTGTATTAACACACGAATGGATCAATGATGAACATGTTTACCTTATGATGGATGAGACACGAATTAAGAACAAGATTGCACCTTCCTTGGGTTTGTTCTAAATCGGCAGCAGCAGAAACAAGAGGGAAAAAGAGAGGCCGAGTGTTTTTGTTTTGTTTTTGATAGTTAGGGTTTTTTTCCAATTTCGGTTTTATGAAAACAAGAAAACGTGTTGTGTGATTTGTGTAATGAGGGAAAGGATCAATCACATTATGGGCTTAACAAATATTTAGCTATCATGTATTTGGACCACATTATGGTCAGGGGGGGGGGGGGGGGGGGCGGCACATTACATAGTTTCTTTCTTTTTTCTTTTTTTTTTTGTACAAACATTATAATGTAATGTTTTTATTTTTATTAGAACTTAGGTTAGTGTTACTTAGTTAATATTTGTAAGTTCTCAAAATTTTAACTTGAGGGTATTTTAGTCTTTTCGAATTATATAACTTTCGGGGTTTTACAGTTTAGCTAAGAGATAAATAATTCGAGCTGTTTAACTCGTATAATAGGTTAGGTCAGGTCAGGTATGTATTAAACAAGTCAATTCGTCAGCCCATTTAACTATATCAGACGATTACTCGGGCATAACGACAACGAATAGCGTTAATTTTTGTGTGCATTTTTTTTAATGTATATATGAAAAGCAAGTGAAAGTGAAAAAAATTAGTGATTTAAATTGTAATTGTATTTATAAATGTATAATAGATGCATTGACTTTTATAAGTACGAGTAGTTTAGTTGAACAATATTACTCGCTTTTTAAGTTTTTAAGCAAAAAGATGTTTTCACTATACATGTAGTATAGATAACCTTAAAATGATAAAAAGATATATGACCAAAACCGGAAATGATGAGTGTGAGTTTCAAATATGTGGTTAGCGTATGAAGAACTAATTGAATTTAGGTTTTGATTCTGACTTTTATTGAATTTGATATGGAGTTTATGTATATTCACAGATTTTAATAATTGTATATAATTTTGGGACCTATACTATTTAACTCCTAATAACATGCTTAACATGTTTAGTTAATCGTATTACACTAGTCATAAAATGTTTTACTTCATCTTTGGACTCCTATCTAATGATCCAGAATGTACTACTAGACGTGAAGAATATATATATATATATATTTTTTGTTTTTATTGCAAGGCATAGAAGGGGAGATCAAAAGCGTCTATACCGTAAATTAGATTTTCGACGCATCTATAGCATCTACCCATAGCATGTTTGCAATCAACGAATGCATTCTTAGATCATTTTTCAGCTGAGTTCGTCATTTTTGTGAGACTAATGTAGACCATGATATGAGATAAATATCATATTGATAATGACTTCTTAACCAGTTTTTCTATGGATGCTTTTCATAATTTGAAAGTTGTTATGTCTTACTTTGGAATCAATGTTCTTTGTCTTCACAATTCACAGGGTTCAACAAGCAATCGATATTTCACGATCAATAATCAAAGGATCTATGCGCATTTAAAGGTGTAAAATGGTTATTTGGGGACCCGTGGATTGGATTTCACTTGACTGTCTATGGTTCCATTGCGTGTGCTCGGGGTAATAATAATATTGAGTTTTTAAACATGATTAATAATAAGTATCGTTGAGTTGAGGTAATACTAACCCGTCTACCCTCCAACTTGAATAAGTCAAACACGAACCCAAACCACACCCCCACAACCCACTTGTAGGTTTCCAGATATAAGTGGCAAATGTGTGGGTCGGGTCGGGTTGTGTCACGGGTCTAAATGGGTGTGGCTTTAACTGGGTCTAGGTCTAGATGAGTCATTTAAGACTACATGTCTAAATAAGTCGGGGTCTAGATGTGTCTCGAGTCGGGTTTTCGCATTTTTTTTAGTAAAAAATGATACAAAATAAAAAGAGGTGTTAAAAAAATACTGTTAGTCTCGCTCTAAACCCGTTGATTAATTGTTTTACAATTAGAGATTTAGAGTTTTTCTATAAAAATGTTTGATAACATTATTGTAGTTGTAATCATAATGTATAAAACAAGTTCTAAATATTTAACGTTGCTAAATGCTACTTAATAAAATGTTAAAAAATAAACATTTCGGAAAAAAAAAAAAAAAAATAAATAAAAAAAAAAAAAATAAACGCTGTTTGACAAACTAGCATCAAAATGATATAAACTTTACAACGCTCTAAAACTCTACGCGGCAAACAAAGCTTTTTCCCCGCATTGTCATTTTCTTCCCGCTTTAATTTTATTTTCCAACTTGATTATCTCAAGGTGAGTCGTATTTCTTTTCTCATTTATTGGTTTTGTATAATCATGAGAGACTAATAAACCAATAGTTTTATACTTTTGCAGAACCAAAGACAAATAACGTTTTCATCCATCCAAGAATCATACCTCGAACTGAAAATGGTTAGTAATTTAAATCCTTTGATAAACTGTACCCAATTCTCTTATTTGGCAATTCAAGCATATTAAGTTTGATGTGTGAACACCACTGCTCGATGAAATGCTAGGTACAAACAACCTAAAAAATGTTTCCAAAGTCTTTGGGTGTGTTTGTTTTGTTGGCTTATAAGCTTACGCGATTTTGGCTTATTTTACATGTGCTCAAATTTTCGCTTATTTTGAGACCTATATATAAGGTTATTACATCTTAATAAGCTTATATAAGCCCATAAGTCTCAAAATAAGCCGGAAAATTTGAGCTTATGTAATATTAGCCGAAATCACATAAGCTCATAAACTCACAAATAAGCTTAAACAAACACCCCTTTCATATTAGTTTGTCTAAGGATGGTTGATTGTATCATGTTGAATGACTTGCTCGTATGGTTTTTTTAACAATCATGGCCCTTCTTCAGGTTTTTGATCAATCTTATATTTGTGTAGACATGTTGATAACTATATCAAGTGCTATTTGATTGCTAATGTGTCTATTTATAATACAATTTCAGGCATGGAAGTCCTTGTTTGTTCTTGTGTTTGCAAATTTGGGGGTATTTGCCAGTCGTCGTTATGGTATTGGAGAGGCCAATACTGTACTCAATTTCTGCTTGTTTATCTATTGGATGTGGTATGTTGACCAAAGGAGGCAGTTTGTTAGGAGCATGTGTTTTCTTGCAGCCGCGTTTTGTTTTGGGGCTATTGTTTGCTGTTATGTGAAGTTATGAACTAATCTCATCGAGAAGGTATTACGTTTTATATTAGTTATGTAGCAATCGAAGTTTAATGTTATTGTTATTCTTGGTGTGAATGTGCTTGATAATTTCTAGTAAGGGAGTGTTTGTTTAAGCTTATGATTTTGGCCTATGAGCATATGTGGTTTTGGTTTATATTCATAAGCTCATTTTCTCAGGCTTATTTTGAATATGTGGGCTTATATAAGCTTATATAATACCTTAAGTTACAAGATAAGCTGGAAAAATGGCTTATGAAACATAAGCCGAAACCACAGAAGCCCAAAAATAAGCATAAACAAACACCCCTATAGGTTTATTTTGAATGGAATGACTCTGCCACATTTCTTAAAATGATGTCAATGATCAAAGTTATTAGATCCTCATCCTCTCCTTAGAGAAATATTATCCCAATACAACCCTTGCTTTTACAAATTGACAGAAAAATCGAACTCTCAATTTTGTCTCGCTAAAGAGAAAACTGTACATCTCGTGTAGCAAAATCGTTGTCATTCAGTGTATAAACATTATACCCTCATCATATTCCAGACTAAACCTATGCTCCAATTTGTGGATACACTTTCGGCCGTTTGTTTACCACACTATCAATGCTGCCATTAGCCAGTTTTCTGATGACGAATGTGACTTTCAGAAGACATGACTTTCTTAGTCAGTTCTATACACATCCTCCCTGAATATACCTCTTCTCTAGGGGTGGAAACTAGCCGGGCCGAGCCGATAATCAAATAAGCTCAAAGTTAGGCTTGACCTCATTTAGGCTCGGCTTGTTTCGAGCTTTAACCAATCCGATATTGAGCTTTTCACGAGCGACTTGGCTCGTTTCCACCCCTACTCTCTTCTTGCTAGGTTGGCAGACAATACTTTTACTTAAACCATTTGGAGTAGTACTAGTTTCATCATCAATTGTCAAATGTGAGAGTGACTTGTTAGATGTGAGAGAATATGAAAGTGTATTCAACATATACTTGTTTATAATTATTTAAACGTCTTTGTTTTCTAGACAAGACTGGACGAGTCAAATTTGGAATCATGAAATACAGTTTCATCCATATATTTCAATTATATGACATGTTCCCTGCTGTAATCGCAAGTGCACAGACAATAACAATCTTGAAAACAAAATAATCATTATAGGAATATGGATCAACATGCTGATATTAATAATGAGACTAACAGGTTCACTAAGGGAGCCTTGATGAGTCTGAGACGGCGACAAGTTGTCGCAGACAACTATCATATAGTAGTACTAATATACAATGTACAAGTCTGTTTCCTTGAGCACAGTAATCAATTTGAACCAGCAAACCAAAACTGCTTTTTTCACATCAAAATGAAAAGCACCCTATAGTATAGGTTAGCCTATTGAACTAGAAAGCCTCATTGCTTTCATATATCCATTTCAAATCACTTATGTATGCTACTACTGCCATTGCTTTTATATATCCATTTCAAATCACTTATAATATTCTAAATGTGCAGACCTCTTTGAACTGTATGTGCAGGCCTCATAGCTTTTATATATCAATTTCAAATCACTTTGTATGCTACTAATGCCATTAAACTTCCTGTATAAAACTTTTACTAGTGAAATTGGTTTATAGGCAAATGCAACATGGGCAGAATTCAGCATGAGTGTGTTGCAGACACCTTGAGGATTACCATGTGCTGATTTTTTGAAAATAGCTAACGTAAATCATTGACCATATTGCATTTGCCTATAAACCATGATAATCTGTCACCCTGTTGCATTTGCTTATAAACCATGTTATCATGTGATAATCTGCCGGGTGAATATGTTACCGTTTTAAAATCTTAAAACTTGTTGTATCAAACGTCCGTTTAAGCTTATTCTAATATGAAAGATGTTTCTAACTTGCATAAGTTAAAACATGTTATCACACAAGTATTATCAACAAGTCACACCACAATCAATCACATAATGCAAATATAAAAGTAAAGAGATGAGTAAAAGAAAACGCAAACCGAACACGATGATTTATAGTGGTTCGGTCACGGAGCTCCTCTCCGCCCTACTCCACTCCCCGAGTACCCAACTCGAGAGTTACTTCACTAGATCAACAAGCTCCCTTCTCGGCGGAGAAAACCTTACATACGTCGCTTACACTTTTTCCGGTACAAAGCTAAATACCGGGTTCTAGTTCGAGGTAGAACCAACCTAACGTCGCCTATACAATTTCCGACACTAAGCTAGATGTCGAGTTCTTTTACATGGGTACAACCACTCCCGTCGTCGCTTAACCTTTTTCCGGTACTAAGCTAGATACCGAGTTCTTTACATGGGTACAACCACTCCCGTCGTCGCTTAACCTTTTTCCGGTACTAAGCTAGATACCGAGTTCTTTACAAGGGTACAACCACTCCCGCTATGTTTTATGGCCCAACATAAAAACCTTGTGTTTTATGGCACAAACACATAAACCGCCTAATCTAGTATGAATAGATTACAATGATGATCCATGACATAAATGGGTCATGGATATGAATGGCTAATCTAAATGAACTTCCATTGATAGGAAGCCTTCAATGGTTGAAGATCACAAGCTCCCTAAACTTGTTGTGATGGATCTTCATATATGCATATGGAATCTACATGAACTTCTTGAATAAGAAGTCTTTAATCATTGAGGATGTCAAGTGGCCTTGAATCATCATATGTTGTAATGCTATGGTGGATGATGACTTCAAGATCTTGTAACTTTCATGGTGGATCAGGAAGTATGCTATGGATAATGACTCATGATCTTGAGCTTGCTTCACAGGATCATTAACAGTGTATGCTTACAACATAATGAAAGTTAGTAGTATTATGATCATTATGTAAAGGGTGATTAATGTATGTTTCTACGTGATTAACTACTGATCTAAATGTATGCAAATAGTAGAGGGAATGTGTGTTCTAGTTGGATGAAATTATGGGTAAACAATGAGCTACTATTTATAGGAAAACAATTTGTACATGCCACGGATTTGGCGGATCCAAATAAAGGGATCCGTCCTTTATGCAGTTTGGATCCGCCGGGACGTGACAGCTAATATCTTAACAAATCTTTCCATATCATTCCATATCATGTTAAGTCATGTCAAGATCTTGCAAAGTCAACTATGTAACCTAAAGATCTTTCCAAAATATCTTACTATATCTTTCCAAATCTAGCAAAAAGATTTCCAAATCTAATATTTTGCTTAAGAATCTTTCCAAAATATTTTTCCATATCTTTCTAAAAAATTTCCAAATCCAATATTTTGCTTGAGAATCTTTCCAAGATATTTCTTAAATCTACAAGATATTATAAAGATATCTTAATGATGTATGCAATGATGTCATGAACATATTTCCATTTTAATTCTTAAAAAGTAAATAATGTAAATATATATATATGTATGTCCTATGTATATACTAGCTTAACTAATATATGTTTACCAATATGTATCATGTTAGTTTGACACCTAAAGTGTACTTATCCTATTAATCTTAGGAAACATGATGTACAAGTAAAAGTACTTGTTTATGCAAAGGTGTAAAATGAGGTTCTAAGTAGAATGGATAACCTTTTAAAATACTTAATGACCTAACCGTATTTTAAACATTCTAAATGGTTTGTTAAGGGTTTGATCATAATGTCACATAACAAACATGTACGAACTTGTGTTGTATCATACGAGGACTCGAGAGGTGTTGAATGAATGTTGAGACAAAATAGGATTACAAGTAACTTGTATATTTTACGTTATGTATCAAGTTATATGTTTGTCATCAATCAAAACAAACGAGATTGCTTGTACTAACAATCTCCCCAACGAAACTGCTTGCACTAACAATCTCCCCCTTTTTGTTGATGACAAAATATGTAAACGTGATAGAAAGTAAAATGCAAAAAGTTACTTGTATCCGTACTTACTTTCTCCTTGTGTCCGTTTCTCCATTTACACCTTTCTCCCCTTTCTCCACCTTTTTCTGTAATTACTTACTTTACTTACTTCGTATTTACTTACTTTCTCCGTTTACACCTTTCTCCCCCTTTTGTCGAAGCAAAAAGGGTGTGTCCTTGGAGTTAACTTAATTTCTCCCTGAAATGGCGAGCTTGCATCATCCCTAGTGAAGTTAAATAAACTACTCCAATCTCCAATGGTTGTTGCGTTACCTAGGTTGTTAGCGAATCCATGGATCAAAGTAAGACTCTTAACCTACATCAAGGTTAGTGGTGTGCAACATAAAAAGAATATATATGAAAAATGCATGATGAATGAAATGCAAATAGCCAACGATACACGTGGGTAGGCTATGTTGGACTATGTTGACCTATCTCCTCCTTTTTGTCGAAACACAAAAGTGTGTCGAAGAATGAGAATTCTTAAGAATGCGAGCATGCTCCCCCTTGAATGTAGCTCCCCCTTAATCAATACTCCCCTTTGCTAGGGTACCAACGTATATGATGTAAGGATTATGAATGCTACAAAACAAGGATTAATACATGATATGCTCCCCCTTGATCAGTACTCCCCGTTGCTAGGGTACCGACGTATATGATCCAAGGATGAAGAATCCTACAAAATAAAGTTTAGTATAAAACAATATTTGTCCTTGGACAAGTATGTGATATACACCAATGCGTGTATATGATGCATTCTAAAAATGTTTGACGAAGGCTCCCCCTTGCTTTAGGACGTCAAGATAAACCTATAAAACAAAAATTAGCACAATAGAGACTATGTCTTAAGACATATATGTCATGTACGACCAATGTGTATAGACGATGCAATATGAGTACTATACTGATAATTCTTCTTATTTGAGGACGTCAGGAAGCGCCTACAATAAAGACGAAAAATAATCGATGCAAACTTCATCCTTAGATGAGTATGATATATATGATCGAGCGTATATGTTGATGAACCTACAATGAAATGGTTAGTGCAATATATTTTATTTCAAAGAAAAATATGATGCAATATATCAATAATCTTATCACAAGCAATTTAAGTCAGAGAACTATGATTATTTGGCAAACCATGTCATACCAATTGTGATTATCTAGTAAACCATGTTATAAGGTGTGTAATCTTCTAATAAGAATTACATTTACAAGAATATACTCCTACAAAACAATGCCTATGATGAGGATATGAAGTGGAGTTAAAGTTAGTGATGCTAGTGTTGGTGTTAGTTTACTAGTGATAACTAAAGGTTGATGCAAGTAGGTTTTTCGCTAATCCATGGGGTTGATGATTAGTGAAAGAGGTGATGGAAGGTGATGGTTATAATGAAAGCAATGAATTCAGAAACTCTAATGTATAGCAAATGCTATAAGAGTATTGAAGATGGTTAAAGTTATGATATTATCATCTACCAAAGATGATGAATCGTGCCATACTAAATGCTCGAATGGAAATAAGAGGAAGTGACGACAATGATCACTTAGGAACAATTAAAATTACTAGACACCTATATGTGGATGAAAATGACATCATATGATGAGAGTGTTGGTCGGACCAACGTGTTGAGAGTGATGGTTCTGTTTGCACTGACAATGACGTGCTTGATATGTATCAAGAATGAAAAGGATGAGATCCTATGATGGTGTTCTAGACACTGAAGATGTTCTAGACAATTAAGTTGTGAGATTAAGATGAAAATCCTAGATTTGTTGGTTACGAGAAGGTTGTTTGGTTTCTGATTGGTAAAAAGCTGACCAGGTACCCGCGGATTGGACGGAACCAAAATTTTGGTTCCGTCCTTCTTATCGAAGGGTTCCGTGAGACCAAAATTGATTTGGTCATGTTTTGTCGTTTTTGATCAAACGAAGGTTCAAGCTAAGGTCTATTTACTTACAACTACTGATTTGGTTTCACTAATCCTAGTCAAAGTCTAAGGAGACTTAATGCATCTCATTTAAGAGGTTTGTCAAACACATGATGTGCTTTTTACTTGACGAAGTATTTGGTGCAACGCTGTGATGTTGATTTAAGAAGATTTGACACACTTGTGATTTTGTGAACTGATTACAACTAAATAGCGTGAAACTACATGTTGGTATTTGAGGATCTAAGAGATATGTGTGAGTTACTAAATGATGTGAACCTAAGTGTTCTTTAATACAGACAGATAATTATGTGAATGAATTTCTCTCTCCCTTAATTGGTGGACATTCAACATAATGTGTAATGTATTGACTTAAGAATGACAATACAAGCGAAGAGCTTAGCAATGTTTTTGCGGATGTTGGTTAGCATACTAAGAACTTCATCCTTAAAGTTACGTAGCTCTTCTCTATCAATGCGAGATGATCGCACGACGAGGCATGTGATTTTCTCATGGAAGGTGTATTGTTATAACTAAAAGATGATGGAGATGTTATTAGGAAAGTGGAAGCAACAATACGATTTGAAAAGAGGTATGTTGAAAGATATCCAAACACAAATTTCAAACCTCTAAAACTTAATTCTATTAGCTTTTAAAGCTATATGCAAGAAAATGGATCTCATAAATATATTACTAATCTAAGTAGCAATAATGGGACAACAATTATGCAAAATAAGCATAACAAAGAGAAATAACAAATAATTTGTTATCAATCTACAAGACAAAAGTCTTAATGACAAAAGATGTGAATATCATAGAAATCATAACATCTTATGTAAACAAATATTCATCTACTAGACAAAAAACTACCACATAGCATAAAGACAAATAATCATATTGCAAGATAGCATGACATTGTTTTAGATACTACATTGTGAAATTGTTTTGAAGTTAGGCTTAGTCACTTAAGCATACTTACCCATTAATTAACACAATGATCTATGTGTAAAATAAAATGACTTCTAAATGTTCATCATACCAAAACCACTTAGATAAAGTGCACACATGGCAAACAAATAGTGTGACAAAGTCACAAAAGAAGTAAAATGACAGATTCATGCAAACAATTCTAACATTTCGGAAGCATGCATCATTTAGACTATCCTACGAAAAAGACTCAAAGAATGTCAACAAAAGACACGAGCTTTCAAATATAGAAACATCATATAAAAATGACATATCATGAGTTAACAAGTAATACGTTAATCTTGCGAAATAGCATATAACGAAGAGATGAACATATTATTCAAATCATGTTAACTTGAAGCATATAAGCATGCAGACAGAACCTTTTCAAGGTTTACACATTTGACTATCACTAAAATAGTTATCATGATTATGTCAAGTTACTTAATCATATCAAACAACTAACATGTAATCAACAAATGTATATGAAATGCAAGTGATTATACTAAGAATAATCATATCTACTACTTGTTTGATTAATATTCCTAAGACAAGATAAAATATCATCTTTTAATACTTTCTTTAGGCAAGTATAGGAATATATATTTTTCAAGTTGGAGAATGAATATGAGACTATTACTAGCGGTGCTCAATTGAGGCTAAACACGACCATTTTTACGGGTGATTCCACATACCCAACTTCTCTGCTGGAAGCAATTTAACCGTTAGGTTAAATTGAGTTTCTAGTGCAATAAATTCTCCAGTAGTCATTCTCATGTCTGAAAGATAGGAATTCCTATTTTTGCCTATCAAAGTATATAAAATATGATAGTTTACCAATTACTTGGCTTAATGAGACTCAACTATTTCTATAAAAACTAATGTGATGAAGATGTCATGTTATACACGTAAATTTGACAAATATGTGTCAACAGATTTTAATCTTTGTGTTTGGAATCTAAGGTTGAATGATCTAAAGAGTGACATCCTTTAAGTTGAGTTTAAGTATGAAAGTGATTTGATCATCTAAGATCAAGATGTGTTTGTGTGTGATAGTGAAATATGTTAAGAACGTTCTCAAGAAAGTTCTTTGGAACAAGTATCTAAATAAAGTTACCAACTTTTATAGATCTTGTGTATGCTCTAGAGATGTGTAGGATATGCTCACGGTTTGAACTAGATTATGAGCCAGGTTTGGTTATGATGTACGCTTGAAAGGAAATAGATACATAGAGTATCTTTCAACAAGTAAGATTATCATACTTATGAAAACAAGTATGACACGATGAGGGGGAAGCTCTAGTTCATAGAACTTACAGATGTTTGTTTAAGATCATATACCCAATGAGGTGTAATGAAATCTCTTGTAACACAACCGTTCATGTTGCAAGGATATATATTATCCTTTTAACAAGATGAAGACTAAACGCATGATTTCTTAGGCATAATGTTTTCCGAAACATCATGTTTTCCTAAATGAAGATATTAAGCCTAAGTATTTGGATAGACCTAAACTTGCTCTTCAAAATTATGATAACTAGATGATGATAAGATAAACTCACTTGAGCTTCTTATGTATACTCCTCAAGATTCATTGTCACTTGGGTTGTATAAGGTTATCTTTGAGATTGTATTTTAACATATGTTGTTAAAATGTTGATTTAAAACTTACGCAGAAGTTTAATGACAAAGTATTACCAATACTTTGATAACTTGTGAAAGTGGTACTACTTAAACCTAGTGGAAATTGATAAACAATGAATGTGAGCATCATGCTCATCTGATGGTGAAGGTTCTAATCCTATAGGTGATGAAGTATGGTTGAGTTTGTTTAACGAGTGTTTGGACAAAGGGCTTTTTGAGCAATGTACTCAATGGATTCAAATGATAATAAGGATTGTGGTGATGTAGGGGTTTGTTGTGCTATGAGGTACTTAGATTTTATGGATGTTGAAAACAACAATGATGGAGACTAATTATTGTTATCCATAGGAAAGTAAAACTAGTATGTGATGTGATCTAAAGCTTAATATCTGAGACATATCACAAAAGTGAATGCGATAGGATGATGGTGAAAGTACAAGTGTACTTAGGTTACATGAATGTTGAAGATGACAAGAATAGATACTGATTCTTGTGATTCACTAGTGGATGAAGTGCTTAGTTATGTTTGTGAAATCTAAGGGCTGAATGTGATGGGATGAAGAACAAATGTTCTAGTTATGATAGGATAAGTGTTTTAACATACGTTGTTATAATACTTGGGAGTTGATTGTTTCGGATATGACTTTTAATGACTACAATTTGTAAGTCAGATATACTTGAATATTTCGGACGAAATACTTAAGTTGTCAATCCTATTTTGAGAAAAGGATAACAAGACTTGAAAATTACATCTATAACCTAAGTGTGAGTTATGACTTGATGTAAATCGTCTTGAAGGATGACATGTTAACCAAGTGAGGCAACATACGTGAATACAAGATAGACATGAGTTGGGTTTGTAATCTGTGATATATTTGCAAACAGTGAGTCTGGATTAGTTTGGAAGTTGTCAATTTACAAATTAAGCTAGTAAATGAGTAAAAGACGGGAAGATGCAGTGAGTGTGTGTACTGATCATAAATACATAGTGATCCTACGTATTGCAAGGAACTAATTTCCGGGTTCCTAGCTTGTGACAGAGGGGTAATTTGGATGAAAATTTGAATTGTCAAATTTTGGTGGGAAGTGGCTTTCTTAAAGTTCTGAGTGTGCCTAAGTCATCCTAATGTGCCAGAAGATCAGCAGAAGAATCCTAAGGACTAGAATCAATAATCTAAGGATCTGGATTAGTCAGAAATTTTGAAAAAGTTACTGTTGGAGTTGGCGGATCCAAACGATAACAAAGGCGGAACCAAAATTTTGGTTCCGCGGTATCCGCAGGTTCAGGACTGGCGGAGCCAAAGAATACAACAGGCGAATCCAAAATATGAGATCCGTCATATCCGCCATGTGAATATCCTAATTCTTAACAGAGAGTATGCTAAAATACCCGAACCCAGTTCAATTCCCGAAAATTGTCCGACAACATATGCAACCACTTATTTTTGATTGATTAAAACCAAAAACACAGGTTCTAACACACGTTTGCACATAGATCAATCAGATGATAATAACTTACCATAAATGGATGTTAAGCCAAACAGTGGCTTAAACACGAAAACTTGATAACATCAAAGTGTTATCTTCCTGCATGATACGGTTAGTTCATACGATCATTCAAGGATAAGTTTCTATCCTATGACAAGACACATACATTAAACGACATTGTAGAAACAGATATACCAAACACCTTTTACAAGAATACATTAAGACAGTGACTCAATTTAACGCTTGAACCATTTGGAAATATCATGTGCAAAAGAACAATTTACAAGACACTTAACTAATTTTACCTAGTTATCATTCCCAAGTCAATTTTGCATATCATTTGCAAGAAATGCTATCTAAAACAAATTTTCAACTTATTGCACAAAATCTAGCAAAAGTCCTATTGTGCACAAACAGGAAATTGACAAACAAGCAAATGAATATCAAGGCAAGATTGACACTTATGTATTACAAACAAACAAGTGTAATCGCAATATTAAACAAGCAAACAATATGTATGCAAATAGCTAGAACAAGTAGTCACATAGCATAGCATAAATGAAAAGATACTTTTCGTCACTTTGTGGTTAAACATGACAATGTATACCAAGCTTGATTTGTTTCCTTTATATAAACCAAATTCTTTAGTTTCAAAAGAAATCATATCAATGTTCAAAGGATACCAATTTACATTACCCGACTCAAGAGTTTATGTTACTGTGTTAAAATGAAACTTAATATTTTGAACAGGTTGTAGTATTTGATTTGTTTTACCGACTTCAATTTAGATTTAGGACATGAGATTATTTTTAAATGAAAGAAGATTTAATTCCCTTCAAAATGAAAGGTGACGCGACTTCTAAGGACTTACGGTTAATTAGTTATGAATTTTTGAAGTTGGACAAAAACTGCATACAATACCGACGGATTTGGCGGATCCTTTTTGAGGGTTCCGCCCTTTGTAACAAAGGGATCCGTGGGTGTCTGTGACAGATTCTCCTAAACTCGTATTTTGACATAAAGAAAACGTGTAGGACTCGCTAGACTTAATATTAAACATATATTACAAATGTTTAACAACATTTCTACTTATGTGACTTATCTAAACATTTCCGAAGAGATTTTTCAACTAATTTAATAGTTATCCCAAACGTGCCTTTAAAACCCGTGTTTTTCCTAACTTGGCTTTACGCACATAATTTGTCACTTAATCTTTTTAAGAAATCTTTTCTTTTGTTTTTCAAGGATATCTTCAAGCTTGGATACAAAGTAACATCTAACAACAAAATTTCTAAGTATACTTAGCGTAACATTTTTCATATTATAATCCGCTTCAATGGTAATTTGATACATGGATCGTACTCCATTTTAAAAACCATTTGTTTTGAAAATAAGAGCAACCTGGCTCTGATACCAATTGTGAAAACGTAGAGGGGGGGGGGGGTGAATACGTTACCGTTTTAAAATCTTAAAACTTGTTGTATCAAACGTTCGTTTAAGCGTGTTCTAATATGAAAGATGTTTCTAACTTGCATAAGTTAAAACATGTTATCACACAAGTATTATCAACAAGTCACACTACAATCAATCACATAATGCAGATATAAAAGTAAAGAGATGAGTAAAAGAAAACGCAAACCGAACACGATGATTTATAGTGGTTCGGTCACGAAGCTCCTCTCCGCCCTACTCCACTCCCCGAGTACCCAACTCGAGAGTTACTTTACTAGATCAACAAGCTCCATTCTCGGCGGAGAAAACCTTACATACGTTGCTTACACTTTTTTCGGTACAAAGCTAAATACCGGGTTCTAGTTCGAGGTAGAACCAACCTAACGTCGCCTATACAATTTCCGACGCTAAGATAGATGTCGAGTTCTTTTACATGGGTACAACCACTCCCGTCGTCGCTTAACCTTTTTTCGGTACTAAGCTAGATACCGAGTTCTTTACATGGGTACAACCACTCCCGTCGTCGCTTAACCTTTTTCCGGTACTAAGCTAGATACCGAGTTCTTTACAAGGGTACAACCACTCCCGCTATGTTTTATGGCCCAACATAGAAACCTTGTGTTTTATGGCACAAACACATAAACCGCCTAATCTAGTATGAATAGATTACAATGATGATCCATGACATAAATGGGTCATGGATATGAATGACTAATCTAAATGAACTTCCATTGATGGGAAGCCTTCAATGGATGAAGATCACAAGCTCCCTAAACTTGTTGTGATGGATCTTCATATATGCATATGGAATCTACATGAACTTCTTGAATAATAAGTCTTCAATCATTGAGGATGTCAAGTGGCCTTGAATCTTCATATGTTGGAATGCTATGGTGGATGATGACTTCAAGATCTTGTAACCTTCATGGTGGATCAGGAAGTATGCTATGGATAATGACTCATGATCTTGAGCTTGCTTCACAGGATCATTAACAGTGTATGCTTACAACATAATGAAAGTTAGTAGCATTATGATCATTATGTAAAGGGTGATTAATGTATGTTTCTACATGATTAACTACTGATCTAAATGTATGCAAATAGTAGAGGAAATGTGTGTTCTAGTTGGATGAAACTATGGGTAAACAATGAGCTACTATTTATAGGAAAACAATTTGTACATGCTACGGATTTGGCGGATCCAAATAAAGGGATCCGCCCTTTATGCAGTTTGGTTCCGCCGGGACCTGACAGCTAATATCTTAACAAATCTTTCTATATCATTCCATATCATGTTAAGTCATGTCAAGATCTTACAAAGTCAACTACATTGCTTCAAGATCTTCCCAAAATATCTTTCTATATCTTTCCAAATCTAGCAAAAAGATTTCCAAATCTAATATTTTACTTAAGAATCTTTCCAAAATATTTTTCTATATCTTTCCAAAAAATTTTCAAATCCAATCTTTTGCTTGAGAATCTTTGCAAGATATTTCTTAAATCTACAAGATATTATAAAGATATCCTAATTATGTATGCAATGATGTCATGAACATTTTTCCATTTTAATTCTTAAAATGTAAATAATGTAAATGTATATATGTATGTCCTATGTATATACTAGCTTAACTAATATATGTTTACCAATATGTATCATGTTAGTTTGACACCTAAAGTGTACTTATCCTATTAATCTTAGGAAACATGATGTACAAGTAAAAGTACTTGTTTATGCAAAGGTGTAAAGTGAGGTTCTAAGTAGAATGGATAACCTTTTAAAATACTTAATGACCTAACCGTATTTTAAACATTCTAAATGGTTTTTTAAGGGTTTGATCATAATGCCACATAACAAACATGTACGAACCTGTGTTGTATTATACGAGGACTCGAGAGGTGTTGAATGAATGTTGAGACAAAATAGGATTACAAGTAACTTGTATATTTTACGTTATGTATCAAGTTACATGTTTGTCATCAATCAAAACAAACGAGATTGCTTGTACTAACAATCTCCCCAACGAGGCTGCTTGCACTAACACCATTCGTAACAATTACTTAGGTATTAAAAAGAGTGTATTCTACTATGTAGATGATGGACTATCCAGCAACGCAATTAACTTGAAAATTGGGCATGCAATTTTTCCCTAATATGTCTATCATCCCCACAATGGTATGTAGCATCTTTAAGTGGTCAAAGCACAATAACTAGATAAATTATGCTAGTTTGCCTTTTACCAATTTTGTGGTAATTAGTCTAGCTTCTAATTTAATAACTCATAAAATGTGCAATTTTCTTAACTATTAAAGTTTGCTATGAGTTATTTCTTAGAATTTAGACAATTCTAATTTTTCTATCTTACCTTTCTCATTCATGAAAAAGAATAGGATTAAATCTCACTCTTCTCTCATAGAAAGGAGACTAGGTTTATTCTTTTAGTAAAGTTGACTCTAGCCAAAAACCCCTACGGGTGTAGATCAATTTACCAATAAAAGAATGTCCCACGTTTACGATTTAACGTTGCATTAACACATTTAAAAGAATTTACAAAATTCAATTTTAGTATTTTCGATAATACAATCTTTTCAAGAAAATAAAATACCCAGGGAAATATTCATATAACCATTCAGTTTTCTTAAAAACTAGGATCCAAATTTTCATAGTTTCACTCTATCAGTTGATCTGCTAGTAATGAAAATATAAAATATGGTAATCTGTCGAACAATAATCGGCAAACAATTTTCGATTCCTAGATCATTATGGGATTTACATTTGCCAAATGCAATTTGCAAAGTAAGCATGTTTCATCCCATCTCATGCCTTAAGTTTCTAGGTCTCACTAACAACTTAATTAAGTCGTCTAATTTAGAAACTACAAATTCTCCATATATGGTCTCACGCATTAACGGAAATTTACCTTGTCATTGTAATCTAGTCAAGGTCTCACTTAAGCTAAATTACAACTTCAAGTGTTTCTTATAATTAGATGGCATGAACTTAAATTTTAGGGTACTAATTTTGATGTGTCAATCAAAATATGTACGAAGAAGCATGCATACATCTTCGTATCATAAGTTTTCAAAACGTTTTTATTTACCAATTAAGGCTAAGATTTAAATCAACAAAGTTTTAATTGAGGTATTGGGTTCACCAATCAAAGAATTACCTACAATTATCGCCCACTATATCCTACTGCTGCATGAGTCAAAAGACCCAAGTTATTCAGATAATTACCACAAAGTGGCACGTGGAATTGAGGTCAATTCACCCTTAAGATGATTTTGTACATAAAATAGCTTACTTGGTAACTCCAATTTGACGCACAAAGGAGCGGAGAGACAAACGTCAACACTAAATGCCAATTAAAAACGCGTCTCTTTCAATTTGACAATTTAATGTCAATCCTCCTTATACCCCTCTTATAGTTTGTCAAAACTGGGTGAGCCGTTCCCACTATAGGTACAAAACTCATCACTCAATTAAAAGTTTATGACTTTAAGTCTTAAAAACATATAATAAACTATAATCTTGCTAGTCTCGCCTGGGAGCAAATTACCGTGCGAAGCGAACCACTATCGGCACATAAGACTTTGCAAGATCTATAATTTATTACAACAAGTTTCACCATTATTTAGTCCGTTTAATTTTTATTCAAAAATTACCCTTTTTGCTTAAAACATGTCGAACAATTAAACAAAAACATGTAATTATAAAAATAAAACAACTAAATAACACACATAACTTAACAATTAATTATGTAAACAAGTAGCCACATGCAAACTAATTCGATAACCTATTAATAATCAATCTATGTTTAATAATGCATATATTTAATTAAGACTATCACTTACAATGGTAAGTGAGCCACATGCATCGACGAATCGATTGCGTTAGTCAAAATTAAATATATACCACGTTGCACATAATTGATTACTTAATTAATTGGAGTCTTCCCCAATTCGACATCTATCAATTAACTTACACGTGAAAACAATTAAATCATCACATATCATGAATCCATGCCAAACATGCACGTTTGCATGAATTCTACCTAACAATTAGCATATTGCCACATAATCGCTTACAAACACATAAACATGTTTAAACCTAGGGTTTCTAATCAAATTAATAACCAAACATAAACCCTAAAAATTAATTAAGGAAAATCGGCCCTAAAATTAAATTAGGGTTCGATTTGGGTTTTAAACCCTAATCGACCAACATGTATTAAAACTCAATCAAGATTCGTTTTTTATGTGTTTTCGGTAATTAATTACATGTTATAACGGCTCGTGATGCCACTGTTGAAATTATATAATCATGACTATCATATATATAAACAATTAATATCAAAGAACACGTAGCGGAAGCGTATGATACATAACACATAAATAATTAACCGAATATTAAAGTGAGCGTGCCTTGGTGATTCTAGCAAGAACAATAATCAAACCGAGCAATAGGAGTGATGAACCCTAATTAAAGTTTATAGGATTATAAGAATTGTCTCTTACCTTTTTTACAATTCAATCAAAGATACTAATAATAATGTGTTAGTACCACGTTCTTGTACACACGTTCTATAATGAATTAAAGTAATGCTAGTTAAATAATACACAAAACAATTTTTGTTTTAATAAAACAAAACCAATTGACCAAATAAAGCAAGCCACCAAAACTCCTTTTGTGTTTTGCTGTTGTCGATCACAGTAACCAAAGGAAAAGAAAAAACACTTTTAATATGCCCATACACATGCATGATATATGCATGCATGTATATTATGTTACTGTGATAACCAGTCGATAAGTACTAAAGAGGAAAAGGTGATGTTTTTGTTTTTGGATTTAATGTGTGTACAAGATTCATCAAAAAATAAACCCTTGACCTTGCTTTTATAAGATAACAAAACTTATGGAACAAGATATGGTTTGGGCTTGGGTTTTCACCTTGGCGATCGGATCACACAACCCACAAGGGTTTTAGATCCTTCTTGTTCTCTATTTTTCATCCATAGTCCTTATCTTTGTCCGTTAGTCAATTTTCATTAATTACTAACGGTCGTTAGTCGTTTTGTGTAATTAATAATTAAATATAACATTTTATATAAAATTATTAATCTTTAATTTCTCATACGTAAAGTGTGCAATCCCGTGGTCTCGAGTTCGATCCTAACATACGTCTATTAATTTATGTCCATAAACTAACACTTTTATATGTTTGCTGGTCCTAATGACCATGAAGAACCAAATAAATGTGCCACATAAAGAATTATGAAGTGTACTGATATAGGGAAATATTTACAAAAGTTCAAGATAACATTAAATTGTTTGATTGAAAATCTTCAAACCATTTTGTAAGGGTATTCTTTTGACTTTTCAATGGGTTCCATGTATCAATATCTTACCATGTAAAATGCATATATTATATGACCTCGATGAGTGGGCGGAAGAATAAGAGCAAGCCGATAACATTCTTTACAAACTTGTGACGGAAACGATGTTACAAACAAAAGAAACGCCGCAAAAATAGTTTGTGTAGTAGTGTTGTCATGCTCACAAATACAAAAATGATCTGATGCTACTGCATTCGTGCATTCGCATACATTATTCTTTTCACATGGCACAAGTACGAGAGTATAAAAGGGTTATTTGTAAGGCGCATGAGTAATGGCCCCGTTGTTGGGCGTTGAAGAGGGCAACGCCCTCTCTGCCCGTTGTTGTGGTAACGCTCGTTGTTTTTTTGGGGGAAATAGGTTTCCAGGTGGAGGTGGTGGATTGGGCGTTGTATCAGTGCCACTACTCTTGGTCTAAGGCGCATGAGTTTTCACCTTGGTTTTAGTACCCCGCCGGTCTTGGTTTTGACTGGTTTGGCTCTCGACCATTCCTATGAATCAAGTCATCAATATCTTTTTTACTTTTACTTAACTATTCCGATTAAAAAGTAATTTTGTCAATTCTACTCGAAAGCAAAAATTCTATTTAAAAGCTTCTTTTTTTCGTTTGGTAAGAATGTGAGTTGTAAATTGTATTTAATGTAGTAAGGAAAAGCTTTATATTTACCAAGTTATTACTATAAAAAGCTAATCTTCAAATGCAAAAAGTATTTTGAACGGTGTTTAAGTATTTTCTTGTGGGTAAAACAATTCTTCAAAATGTCCTTCGGTCTTGATGTTGTCAAGCCCTCCGGAAATCTGCTAAGAAAGTGAACGCGTTAGTCTCGCCCCGGGTGTGACCCCATGACCAAACTCCGGCGTGAGAGTAAGTATCGGAAGGTGAGATAACAGATATATTAATGAGTTAAGTACTGTGTGTAAAGATTGATTACCCTTACTGTAGAAATTGCTCCTTTATATAGGAGACCTATTTTTGTCTCCATCGGATGCGTCCAAGCGTGATGGTGACCCTTTTGAGCGGCAACTGGAACTTTGCCCTGTTTGGGTCTTTCCTCTGGTCTGTCATGGCTTCTGTAATTCTGTCACATACTACTAATACTGAGGTTGACTTTCTGATCTGGAGTTAGCTGTTGGGCCGAATGGCCGGCAAAGGCCGAATGGCATTGGCGGTCCGTCCGGTTCCAACCGTCCGGACACGTATGTCTTCAGCTTGGCTTAGTCTGGAGTGTCATTTGTCCGAGCGGCCTGTGTGGGTCCGTTCGGTTTGTACCGTTCGGCCATATACGCCGACATGTCCCCCCCAGTATCATAGTATCGTGTAACGATGGTGTGATACTTTTTGCAAAATTCTGTCTTCCGTCTTTCTGTCATGACTAAATCGTTGGAACTCGTTTACTGTTGCACATGTATA
Organism: Artemisia tridentata subsp. tridentata; assembly: GCA_021014915.2. NCBI lineage: Eukaryota > Viridiplantae > Streptophyta > Magnoliopsida > Asterales > Asteraceae > Artemisia > Artemisia tridentata. Next base: position 172,184,772 of record CP139505.1, on the reverse strand, counting down.
AAATGCCAAAAACCATTATTACGCACGCTTATAGGTGCGCCGTCGCTTTTACCGTATCATTAGGATTGGGACACGTAGCGATGTGTCTCATCGTGTGCCTCAGAAGTTGACACGTCCACATCTGACAAGATGCGACGTTTCGTAACCCCACCTTTTTGCCTATAAATAGGCTCATTCTCTTCATTTTTACCACTGTGAAATTCTGAATTACTCTGACACATTTCCCTTTCGTCTCTTCGATCCGAGTGGTTTTTTACGAATCGTCCATTACACAGTCCTTCCGTTTAGCAAGGTACGTTTCACATTAGCGTTAATTTGTTGTTTGTATTGTTCGGCTATACCTTCTCCTTCGGCCATGTCGCGCCGTTCGGTTTCATCTCATGAGGAGGATCTTCCGGAATCCGAGGGGTTTATTCCTAAATTTGACATTCGTAAGTATACTTCTCAAATGGATGAGGCGGCCATTTCCTTAGTGGTGATGGAGTTTGGTGTTCCGTTAGATCTAAATCCGAGGCTTCCTCCGGCGAATATGACCATGGATCAACTGCCTTCGGATGCTATAGGCTTGTACTTGGAATATTTTGTTGAGGGAGGCATTAGCGTGCCGTTTTCTACCTTCTTGCTGGATGTCCTTCGGTATTATAAAGTTCATATCTCCCAGCTTGTTCCTCTGGGTTTACACCGCGTCTCTCTTTTCGAGGTTTACAGCCGGAGCTTACATATCACACCCACCACTCCTCTCTTTCGTGTGTTTTACAAGTTAAACAAGCAGGGACATTGGTTCTCCTTCGAAAAACGGGGTGGTAAGGATAAGAAAGTGTGTTTTAATGAAATTCTGACTGGCTTGAAGGGGTGGAAGCACGAGTTCTTTCTAATAGATAGGCGAGCTATCCCTTTCGCCATGCCTTGGAGGCATCCTGATTCAGATATTTTTGACCCTTTTCTGCAACGTGGGTTTAGTATGGCGGACGTTAGGAGATTGTCAGAGCATGTGATTGATCTAATCCAGATTCCGTGGGGTTTTCTGTATGCTCTTGGGTTGTCCCACCATTGGGAGCACCCTGGTTTCCGAGCGACGCTTACGGATGCCGAAGGGAAGGGTATAGCCCTTGCTTATGTGTTTTACTTATATATGCTTACATGTATGCTTGTTTGCTGCCGAATGATACGCGTTCTTAACTTTTTGTTTTACAGCTTTGACGATGTTCGAATATCTTATTAAGCCTGAGCGCCGAAGGGGAGCATCAATGATCAAAGGAGATCCGTATCGTGAAGATGAAACTCGTCCTTCGCATGTGACGGAACCCGCACCATCCAATGCGGCTATTCCGGACAAGACGGCTGAGATGAAGGCAGTCGAAGTTCCTAGCGAGAAAGTGTTAGAAGCCAAGAAGAAAAAACAAGAAGCTGCTGCTCGTCTTGGTCTCAAGTCAAAAGGAGTAAGGGCCGGAGGGAGTAAGGGAGCCCTCAGTTCGGGCAAACGCCCTGCTGGGGAGGGTGTTTCTTCCCGGACAGCTAAGAAAGCAAAAACAAATGTTGACACCCTCATTATTGAGCTGGATTCTTCTGAACGCATACCGGCTCCTCAGCCTCTCCGCTTGGTCCATCCGGATGGATCGATACGACCGCCCGATGGTGAGGAAGGTGCAAGTAGTCAATTTGGAGCTGGTGATGATGGTTAGTCTTTTCCTCCCCCCACCCTTTTTATTTGTTAATTTACTTAGGTGTATTTTTCGTATATGCGTCTATCGGTTGTTGTGTGTTCCTCAGGGAGTCCTTTGAAATCTTACGGACGCGGTAAAGACAAGAAGCATATGGAAGGCCTAGACGAGATGGGTACGGATGAGCTTACTTCCGGTGAGATCTTTGTGCCCGGATGGTCAGTGAGGACGGATGCTCGTCTGAATGGTTCCTCCGTGTGCCGTGACATGATGGCGCATCTCCCGACTCCTTGTGAGGAGGAATATTTGGAAAGCCTAAGTGATGATGATGCTGTCCGCCGTGCTTGGATGTTATTGGGAAAGAATGCCGTGGCTCAATCTGATCTTCTGATTCGGTTTGAAACTCTCCTTGGGGAATATCACAATCTTACTGTGGCTCATGAGAAGTGTCCCGGACGGGATCCGGAGGAGCTAGAAAAGCTGAAAGCTGAGCATACCGACTGTGGTGTTACTATGCAGAGTTTGACTGATCGCATTTCTGAGTTAGTGAAGGAAAAAGAAGAGCAGGCTGAGAAAGTCAAGTCTCTAGAGGCCGAACTGACTAAAACCCGAGATTTACTGGCTGACGAGGAAAAGGATAATCGGGAACTTAGAAAGGAGAGGGAGGACCTGGCCGTCCGAATGGGTAATACCGAGATAGAGCGCTTCAAGGTTGTTAAAGATTTTGTGCCGGAAGTAGTGCGCCGTCTTCTCGGCAGTCATGAATATAAACAGTCGTTGGCTCTTCCTTTTAACCTTTCGTCCACTTCGGGGTTCATAGATGGTGTCTCTCTCGATCGCACTCCAGAATAGGCGGCCGAGATCTTGGCTGATTTTGAAAATTTGGACATGGACGCTGAGAAAAAGTACAAATTGTTGTTCGACCAACTCTTCGTGACGGAGTATCCGTATATCCAAAAGGTCAGCAATGCTTGTTACAAGTCCTTGGCCGAGATCATGGAGCTCTTTCCGGATCCTGCTCCTGTTGGGCCTACTGGTCCTTCAACCGCTGGTGATTCCGCTGCTCCGAATGTCATATCTGAGGCGACCGAAACGGGTGTTGGCGGGGAGAGTGGTGTGGCTGATGAGAATGTAGTGACCGAAGATGTTGCTGAAGAGAATGTTGGTGAAAATGTTGGCTCTTAGATCAATTTGTTGTGGGTCCCGGGCTATCTTCATTTTGACTATGGGTAAAGACTGTTCCGGATACCCTGTGAAGCTTACTTTAATCTTTTTATCGTTTGAAAACAATGTTTGCTATCTGTTGTGCGCCGCATGTGGCTGCCTTGGGTTATTGTAATGAATATGTAACTAGTTTCCGTCGGATGACTGTGATTTGTCTTGATCGGAAGGTTGTAATTCCGATCCTTTTGTTAACGATGATTCACTTGGCTTTTGTTATGTCTACCTTGTTTTGCATGTATGTTTTCTTCCTTTTTTTTTGTGTGTACCTTGCGGATTGTGCCTCACGACTACTTCGTTATTTGTCATATCGTTGGGTTGAGCGTGCTTTGACCTTCCTCTTGATATTTTAGATTTGAATGACCGCTAATTCCCTTATCATTATTTTTTTTCTAGGATTAACTGCTGCCGTTAGGGGCGAATACGCCTCGGCATGTTCCTTTACGTTTTTAGGATTAATTATTGCCGTTAGGGGCGAATACGCCTCGGCATGTTCCTTTACGTTTCTGGGATTAATTATTGCCGTTAGGGGCGAATACGCCTCGGCACGTTCCTTTACGTTTCTGGGATTAATTATTGCCGTTAGGGGCGAATACGCTTTGGCATGTTCCTTTACGTTTCTAGGATTAATTATTGCCGTTAGGGGCGAATACGCCTCGGCACGTTCCTTTACGTTTTTAGGATTAATTGCTGCCGTTAGGGGCGAATACGCCTCGGCTTGATTTTGGCTACATGGGCCGAGCGGAGGTAGCTAATCTCCGCCGGAGCCATGCGAATGCCTTGTCTTCGTTTGCAATAATATGTGGGAAAAATTTCTCCTCTCCAATCCGGAGGAGAATATATAATATTTCATAATTAACTTGTTCACAATGGCTTATAGCCTTACGTGCTTGTTTCTACATAAAACATTTCCTTAAATTAATCGCGTGCCATTTCCGGGGCACCTCTTCCCCATCCATAGTCTCTAGCTTGTACGAGCCACACTGATACGCTTCGGTTATCCGATATGGGCCTTCCCATTTTGGGCCTAACTTGCCCTGGTCTTCCACTCGGCTAGCTTCATTCTTCCGATACACGAAATCTCCTAGTTTGAATGACATTGGTCTGACCCTTTGGTTGTAATATTTCTCCATCTGGGTTTTATGCCGAGCATCCCTTATCGCCGCCTCCTCCCTTCTTTCCTGTAGCAGATCCAGGTTTAGACGCTTTTCCCGTTCGTTCAGTTCTTCTATTCGGGGTGTATCTTCTTCATCAATCCCTTCTCGAATCACCATCGTCCGGTGAGTTGGCATGCCGATTTCCGCAGGTATGACCGCCTCACTTCCATAGGTCAAACTGAAAGGGGTTTCCCCGTTGCTCTGCTTGAGGGATGTCCGATGGGCCCACAAAACGTTCGGCAGCTCATCCACCCAGCCTTAAAATATTATTTAAGAATTACTACTAAATCGTTTAGTGATGTTATTCAAGGAAAACAAAAAGAATTGTTTCCCAAAAATGAATAATAAAGTTACATGGGGTTTTATGTGAAACATGAAGCAGCTACACTTAAAAAGGTTTTTTCATCCTTTCATCACAAAACAAACACACACAAACACACAAACACACAAACTCGCTTCATAGAAAACACACATACCACCACACCTTAAATTCTAAAAGCCGTTTAGTTGGTGAAATTTTTTCCTATTTTTCCGGTTCTAAATTCCTAGAGAAGGGATTGGTTTTTGTTCTTTAGAGAAGAGCTGAGAATTTTGAAAATCCGTTTACATTAAATTATATTTTTCCTTTTAAAAAAAATGAAAAGATGTTTAGATGAAGCTCTTTTCAAGCATTTTTCTTTTTATGATCGAAAGTTTTTTTCATATTGGATCCTTGTACGTTTTTGTACAGTTACAAGAAGGGGGAATAAAGACAGAGCAGGAGCTGGAGAAAGATGGGTTAGTTGCAGAAGATAAAGAGTTAGAGGTGCAAGATGAAAACCCAACGGTTGAAAAGCCCGAGGAAGTATCACCTGCATCTGGTAAGTCTGCTGCTGAAAGTAACGAGGAATATGACGAAAGGACTCAAATGTGACAGCCGATACTTTTCTCACTAATATTTTAATAATAAATGTCAATTTATTATTTTTCCTAACTATTAGATTTAAACATTTATGTGTTTACATAACGATTTCGGGAAAAAAAAACCCGCACACTGTGACAAATGGTAATTTTCACGTTGTTAATTAATATTAAATGGTTATTTATTATTTTTAAGCTGAGCATTTCTATGCGCGTTTGCATGTTTCTCAGTATTTTTGAGCATTTTTGGGAGCTGACCGGCATACTGTAGCTTACAGTCACGGCAGAAAAAGGTTATTTTTGTCAGTAAATATAAATTAGTCTATTTCTGATAGTTACTGACAAGTTTCGTAATTAACTGAGAGCTTTCTCACATTTTACTGAAAAGCAACCGCACACGCGTACCGACATCACAGTACATATGGTAGCAGTCAAATAAATATATTTTTGAGTCAGTAATAATATTTTATTACATTTCTGACAAAAACGTGGGTAAAAACTTTATTTTACGTATACGTGTCCAAAAATGTCAAACCGGGACTTTACGGTCATGTTTAAGCTCAAACTGACACACGATACACCAACGAGGAGTAAAAATATTTTCCCTCCCCCTATTTCTTGTCCATAACCAGCCTTAGATGTTACTTCCCCATTACAAGACAAAATCCTACCACTAACTTCATTATAATCTTATAAATATTACACACTTACTTTAAATGATACACAAACAAACCAAGTTATCCATTTACACTCTTAAAAACTTCCTAGATCATTTTCTATAGCAAAACTCACGGCCAACCATAATCCTTAAAGATCCATCACTTTTCTTTGAAGTTCAAGTAAATTAGAGTGTATATTCAAGAGTTTCGGGTTAATTAGAACGTGGTTTGGGTAAATTTGGTGAAGTTTGGGTTGTCCTTGGTCCTTTCTACCCCACGTTAACACTAAAACATTGTAAGGAATCATCACAACTTTTCTAATCTTGTTAAATTCTTGTACATTTGATGTCTAATGATGTTAAAAATTGTTAAATGTGTACATTTTGTTAAAATTGAAAAAGCTAGGGCTTGTTATATAATATATAGTGCTCGATATATATAAAGTTTTTGAACAAATTAGAGTATTTCTTGCTTGTGTGGTAAATCTTGTTGCATATGGTGCTAGTTTGATGATACAAACATGATTAATCTTAATTACGCGAGATTAAGGCAATATATACATTTTTATGGTTACACATATAGATCGGCTAGAATAAAATTACAAAACTATTGGGGTTTTAAAAAACATAAAATTTTGGCTCAAGTGGTGAAATGGTGGAATTAATGCTTAAAAGTTTATTTTGAATAGCTTATTTAATAAGCCATAACTAATTGAGTTTAGCTTATAAAAATATGAAAATGGGTCGTATTGTGTTATATGGGTCGAACATAATTAAATTTGGTCATGTTTGACTTTTTGACTTAATGGCTTAATTATAAGAGCATTATTGATATAATTAAAACTTGTTACGTAATTAATATTACAAATTTAGAATAATGGGCTAAAAGTGTATTTTGGGCTAAAAAGGTTATGCGTGGACTGTTGGGCCGAGCCCAACATGAAAATGGTCACTTTTGACTTTTTGACCAAACGGATTAACGAACGTGTTAAATGATTTTTAGAAACGAGTCGATACATATATTTTTAACTAAAAAGGGTTTTGGACTAAAAATGAACTATTGGGCTTATTTAATAAATTTCGGCCCAATGAGTATGTCGGATGACAAAAATGACTTTTCAAATATTTTTCGACTCACTATGAATATTATTAATTAACGATACGATATATATAATTAAAACTAGTTTGGACTTGTTTTGAGACGCGATAGTCTCCAAAAGGGTAATAAATGAAATTTTGACCAAATCCTTATAAATGTTGACTTTTGTTGATTTCGAAACCATATGGACTAAATATTGACTTTGTGTCGAAATCTAATAATAATAACTAAACGTAACGATAACGATAATTATAACGATAAAAATACTTACAATGACCAATATATATATTACGAACCAATTCTTGCAAATATAGTTAATAACGCGAATTATTTGAGAAATTGCAACACATGAGAACATGGAAACGTTTGAATAAACGAATGGGTCATGCCCAAATTTTCTAAAATTCCAACACTTAGAGTATTTTTGATAAAAATACTTAACTTTCTAAATACTTAACAATTTTTCTAAATTTCTTATAATTAAAGTTATATTATAAATAATAAACAAGAAATACACGAGCACTGGACACACGTAAACTTTTCAAATAAAGTGAAGACATATAAGACACGAATATTTCGCTAAGAATTACCATATTGATTTATGTTGCGTGTCGGAGCGGTTGCACTATTTTGTTGATTGATTAGCAGGTTGCTATTGTTTTAAGGTGAGTTCATGGCCCATATATTTACCCGTTTTATAACTGTTTTGGGGGAGAATACATGCTCGTTTTTATTTAAACTCAATGATTGTTTACTTGAAATGTGATTGATTTTAAATACTAGCTTGTTTACTTAAATGCATTATGTGAATACATGGCACACACATCGACCAAGTGTACTGAACCGTTACTCAATTTTTGACTGTTTGGCTGAAATACTGAGATGCGTACTAGAATGCATTACATGAATACATGACACACACATTGACCAGGGGTACTGGACGAACACATATAACAAGACCAGATGCAACGGTCACATGACCGGGTGTAACGGTCACCTTACCGAGTGTAACGGACATACTACCAAGTGTAATTGGTCGTTGCGAGTGTACCGATTAACCAAACGATATAAACTGATGTTCCACATTTATGAATACTAAAACCTATGAACTCACCAACCTCGTGTTGACACTTTAGCATGTATTTTCAGGTATGAAGCGATAGCACGCTATTGGAGGCTTTTGGCATGGCATGGCATGGTCATAGAAGACTCTGATGTATTTGGGACCACTTGAAATCTTTTATGGGCTTATATTTCCGCACCATTTTTGAAATATTGTAAACAAATCACTTTTGAATATGAAATCTATTTTAATGATTGAGATAAAACCATTCTTTATACTTTGTGTTGTGATACCAATTTAGTAGCACCCAAACATGTATGCTTCCGCTAAACCAGATTTTGGGGGTGTTACAGATTGGCATCAGAGCCTTGGTTATAGAGAACTGAGTATTTTTCAAACCTAGACTATAACTACCTTTACAAAAAGCAAAACCCTATAACCGCCACATGCCTGCCTGCCAAGCCGGTTGCATTAATTACTGTTTTACTTGACATAACTATATGCCATGCTTTACCATTTGATGATTTATATCATACATGACTTACACTATATACCAAAAGTATTTTATACATACTTATATATACATTCCGTACTTGTCACAACTCACCTTCCCTGACACAATTTCACTACCCGACTCCGAGTTCGAACGCTCACCCAATTCCTTTGAAACACCAAATTCACCATCATCTACAAATCCACCAATTCATTTAGTCGCAACCTCAACCTATCACCTTAAAACATGTTTCCTCAAGACACCTACTCTTGGGAAACATCACTAGTAGGTCTCACTCTTCCTTCATCATTCAGAAAGGAGATATCGATTAGAAAGCAAGACCTAGCCTCCGCAGCCACGTGACGACTATTAATCTATGACAAGTGTGATTGTCTATTCAATTGTGTCCTTTCTTTCATTGTTGATTTTTCCGCGTATTCTACCTGTGATGATTGTACCCTCGCGTGATACCGTTCTTTTTATTTGAAACCTCATTCGTTGTCATCTTTTACGATGTAGATAAATGGCTCCTACAAGAAAGACAACCAAGACTACACGTGGTCGACCCACTGCTACCACACTTCCAAATAGGGATGAGGAAAACCCGCTTATTGTGAATCAAGCCATGCTGGATCAGTTAGTTAACCGGGTGCCGGCAGCACTGGCTGCAGTGAATGCAAACAACTCGACTACTGACGTCGGAACCTCAAGACCTACAAACGACAACGACCGCGGCTGCACCTACCAGGATTTCCGAAAGACCATGACTGGAGGCTTCGGAGGAACCGAGGGAGCTGTTGTCTTGATCAGATGGATGAAAAGGCTGGAGACTGTGTTTCGAATATGCAGATGTGCGGATGAAGACAGAGTTAAGTATGCATCGTTCACCTTCATGGATGCTGCTCTAATCTGGTGGAACAACTATCTAAAGTCTGTAGGCATTGATGTTTCATACGCAATGCCATGGGAAAAATTCAAGAAAATGGTGCTCAAGAAGTACTGCCCCCGCAACGAAGTTAAAAAGTTGGAGGTGGAGTTTTGGAACCTCAAGGTGAAGGGCACCAACATGGCTGCGTACAACCAACGCTTTCAAGAATTGGCCTTACTGTGCCCCGAGATGGTCCAAACTGAAGCACGTTTACTGGAGAGATACATTGAAGGATTACCCCCATCCATCAAGGGTAATGTCACTACCTTTAAGGCTGCTGACCTCCATGAGACTATGGAAGTGGCCAACAAGCTAATGGACCAAGTCATTGAGGATACCGCCGAGGAGGTGGTTGATAAAAAAAGGAAATGGAGTGATCACTTCGGAGACAACAACAACCAGAATAAGCGACTAGGGATCACCAAGATCTATGCTGCTGGGTCGGGAGAGAAGAAAGGTTATGCTGGAAATTTACCCAAGTGCAACAAGTGCCGATTCCACCACAATGGACCTTGCCCCGCTCAGTGTGGGAACTGCAAAAGATTGGACACAAAGATAGGGATTGCAAGGCTCCCACCGTCGTGATGGACCCAAACGTCACAATAACCTGCTATGAGTGTGGAGTGATAGGGCACTTTAGGAGTGAATGCCCGGAGCTGAGGAACCAGAATGAAGGAAGAACTCGTGAAAACGCATACGCGATAGAAGGGGGAAAAGCTCGCCAGGACCTTAACGACGACACCGGTGATGACGATGCTTAAGAAGAGAGTTCCCTACTTCGCATAAAAAGACCTACACCTAGATTCTCTTAGATCATATTCCTCCGAGTATTTGTACTTCTTAAAGACCTTTTGTATTGTTGCTTTGTATGACTCTTCATGTGACGGATTTTCTATCTTTTATATCAAGATGTTATGACAACTCCTTTCCATTATTAATCACATTTGAAATTGTCCATCAACTATTATACTCTCGTCATATATAAGGTGGTGCATCTTTTAAAGCCTATTGTGATTCTGGACCTATAGAAACCCAATACCTAAACCCGGCGTAGCATCATCAGTCCTCAACTAAGCATAGCCTGATCACCTATGTTTAATTCAGGGAAGATCATGCTTTGATGGGAATAGTCACCTCAAGAACCTTGTACTTCAAGAGCGAACAATTCACATCTCAACTGTCAAAGTTCAATAAATTCTCAAAAAGGTCTCGAATTCATATGGGGACGTGAAAACAAAGTCAAGCGTAAATGCCCTCAGTTTTTCTCAACTTGATGTGCATGCGTGTTAGTGCTCTAATTAATACCCGCGGTATGTCGTTGTGGTTTTAGCAGTATTCAAGTTTTAAATTTATATTTAGCCGACTTATCAATAACACACACACTTAACGAGCAGTGTACCCGGTCAGTATGAATATAATGGTAAGTAGAGTGTCGATCACTAAGAGTGGAATGTATTATCTAGTTATTCTAATCAGTATTTTAATATCTTAAGTTAGCTATACAACCTAATCTAACGCAAGGGGGTTTCAGCCTGAGAGACTGGCACGGTTTGGTTATGATTAATTATAAACTAAACTAATAAGCACGAATCAGCGAGTAGCACACACGTACACAGATAAATACTTGAGACAATAAGAAGACCTGTCCTGATAGTTAAGTAGCTTGTCACTTGTTTTATTGCTAGTTTTATATGAAGTGTATAGTTCGATGCAACGCACCGAGATTAAGTCCTTTCTCGTTGGTTCTAATCTTATCGGCGAGTAAACCCTTAATGATTACTTATGACTATCCTATTTATCTTTCTTCCTACTTTTCTACAGACGATAGAATGCATAGGCGATCTAATAAACAGGCGAGGAAGGGGCATGGCGACCCAAGCAATGCTCAGCTAGACACAGAGGTTATCAATGCACTAATAAAAGTCACCAAAGACATCAACATATAAACTTTAATTAATGGGAAAGCAATTTTAAGGGGAGTTGAAGTGAATGATAACATAACACAAGCCCATCAATCCTGACCGATTAAAGTGCACTAATACGATAAAACAAAACTACTTAATGAATTAAATACATGCAGGATCTTCTTACAGCTCTTGTATCTTCGTTCAAGGTGTGTCTTGTGCTGCTACTTCGACTGAATTCGGCCTTAGGGTTTCTGTGGTCTTCGGTCTTCTTCGGTATTAGGCTCTCGAAATTCGTCTGGTCTTGGGGTATTTATAGTTTCTGTCTGAGGGTAAGATGCGGCGCATTGAATAAGTAGATGCGGCGCATTGACTTAACTTCTCGTGGGGTCCAAGATTAATATATTCAGGAATATTCGTACACCGCCAGAAGATGCGGCGTAACTCCATTCTTAGATGCGGCGCATATCCTTGCTGTCTTGGATCGTATCTTGTGAAATCTTGATAGTGATGCGCCGTATGTAATAAGTAAGATGCGGCGTATCTGGAGCAGAATGATCTTGATCTTGTACATTTCAGTAGACTCTTAACTTCTTGCTTGTTTTGCTCCATAATTAGTCCAAATCGCCAAGTTTCACATAATACTTGTTTTTACCTGAGAATTACAAAAGTAAACATTAACGTATCGATTCTCACATATAATATAATAAAACAAGTCAAATAAATAGGATAAATGATGGTAATAAAATGTACTTATTTGAGTTCATCAAATATCCCCCCACTTGAACTTTACTTGTCCCCAAGTAAACCTTAGAATTAATCTTATGAAAATGTATCCTAAAAGATATTAGGATTTATTTTTATATTTAAGCATGTATTCATTTTTGTCATAATTCACACAACCAAACACTTAACGAATTAGAAGTAAAATAAAATAATTTGATAAAAGCAAATCTAATCGTTTAACTGTCCAGTCGTGACGAATATTCTATCATAAGCTTGGAAAGTATACGCATCTCCTCCACTAAAGCCAAGGAATAACAAGTCTAAAGCGGTAAAAAGGGTTTTGAGGTTTAAGGGTTAATCATTCTTCTTAATCTCTATCGATCTCAAATTCCCGAAAAGGCGACAAAATCACAAATACATGATCGAATCCACGAACACGATACTTGCAATTGCTCAAATCCTTAACTCGAATAGGCTAAAGATAGGACCAAGTAATCTTCACCAATAATATTATATCAAAAATGGCGACAAAATCATAAATCATAAATACATAGCCGAATCCACGACTACGATACTTAAGATTGCTCAAATCCCTAATCTCAATAAATCAAAGGTTTGGATAAAGAATAATATAGGGTATGGATAATATTTGGGATATAAATTGGTGTAAAATGAAAAATAAACAAAACAAATAAATTAAAATCCTAAGTGTGGTTAATCACTATCCCAACCATCCCATGAATAAGACTCATATCATAGAATAACTCACGCTTTAACACTTGAAACACACGCTTTAGGTAGACACGAATTATACTCAACAAGATCTCAATCAAAGAATAACCTTTAGTTGGCGTTCCCAGAACGTTCAACTCCCAATCAATCCATAGATATAATATACAACAACTAGTGGTGATATCGACCACTTAATACAAAACTTTACATAAGTTGGTTAAAACAAACTTCCAACTTTTCCTTTTTTCTTTTTCTTTTCTTATTTTTTCGATTTTTTTTTCCAACTTCAAACATAAACATAGATGTGTAAAATTTCACAACTTTTCTATCACTTTCTTTCCGGATAATTTTTCCATACTTTTCATACTTTCAGAAATAACGGTAATAGTGAAAGTAGTAAACACACGAAAAATAAACTCAAAGATATACAATATTTACTTTCACTCCAATTGCATTGTGCAATTTCCCGACCTAACCAAAGATAATGAATTACACACGCGAACACATGTAATGTAAGGAAACAAACTTTGCCTAAAGCAATTAACCACGGATTTTAATCTACAGGGTAGGCTAAGGTGTAAGGGTGTAACGAAACATTATAACAAAGGTGTAAGAAACGAAAGGAATGGCTCTGAGTGTTTTTCTAGGGGTATCTTACTCAAAAAGTGAGAGTAACAAAAAGGTTTATACGGGGGTTAACTAACCAGTGTAGTTAGCTAATAACACATAACATATAAAGGCTATTTGGGTGTAATCCTAGAAATTTACCAATTTAGACAAGTCATTCCAATTATATAAAATAATACTTATTATGGTGGTCTCGAATAGTATACAAGCCAAGTTCTAAAGTTTACAAGTCACCGGCACACTCATAGATTTGTGAATTTTGAAAAGTTCACAATTTTTGAAAATAACGTTATGTGTGCAGCTATGCAACTTAGACTTTAAACAAAATCATGCTAAAAATTTTAAATTTTTATATATTAAGCACATTTTAAGCATATTTTGAAAAGTTTAGGACGAGTAAGTGTTCTAATTCTCCAATCCCCCCACTTAAGTTAAACAACGTCCTCGTTGTTTGTATAAAAGATTAAAAACTGGAAAATAAAAGAATTAGAACAGAAAAACTCCCCTGAGATTTGCTCGGTATGATCCTCCATTATTTGTATAAGAGCAAAAATCATCTTTCTTGTGGATGAGAACGTTTAAGCTTCATATTTGATGTATCCACAGGAAATGCAGGAATCTATAATACCACCAAGACTTTAAACACACCTAAATTAAGAAGGTTCAAACTTGCATAATACATTAGTAGTTAGAAAAAAAAAAAAAAAAAAAAAAAAAAAAAAAAAAAAAAAAACTGAAAATCATTAGGTCAGTCGATACGCCGTATCTTATGGAAGAAGATACGCCGTATCGAGCCTAGAATAAATACGAATCAGAATAGAAGATGCGTCGCATCCTTAACCAGGGATGCGCCGCATTAAAATAAACTGACAAAAAGTTTTAAAGTCAAAAGTAAAAATGCAGAAAAATAAAGTAAGATATGACCAGTGCAGGAGATGCGTCGCATCTTAGGATGGAGATGCGCCGTATCCTCTGCGGGCCTGACTGACTCGACACATAACAGAATAGTAAAAATTCTCCGGGTTGTCTCCCGGTCAGCACTTGTCTTTATTCCAGAGTCTTCAAGTTAGACTCACGTTCAGCACTTCAATACCGATCATTGAAGTAGTCGGAAGCATCGCGCTCCCTCATTGCCAATTCAGTAATATTGAACATTCCTTGCTCGTCCTTAATTTCCACGCCGTTCTTCTTTAATATCTGTATAAATAAAGTTCTATCCCTTTCGGGCAGAGATGACAAAATGATAGACGGGAAATTCTTATTATTAAATAGGCACAAATATGCAAGGTGGGGTGGTAGTTCAATAAACACATCATTATTCAAATTCGTATGCTCAACTATTCTCCTACGTTTGTTAATCACTACGCAATCATACCATTCATCATCAGAATTATTAACAATATCGCGCCTAAGTTCGGTAGGTACATTAAGGTCAATAAATTCCTCGAAGTTCTCATGATTAGGATTAGTTGAGTTGTTTTGAATCAATGTTTCTCCCATAAGCCTAGCTTCAAGATCGAGGTCCATACGCTCTCTTAATCCTAGCACATAGACGCCTCTAATTATGCTTTTAACAGGATCTTGGCACTTATAGACTAGTTTATTATTCCCTACCCTTAATGAGATTTTTCTTTTAAACACATCAATCTTAGCATGGGCGGTAGACAAGAAAGGTCTTCTAAGGATTAAAGGAATCTTAACATCCTCGGGCATATCTAATATAACAAAGTCTATAGGGAAAACAAATTTCTCAATCTTAACTAGCACATTATTAGCAATCCCTTCAGGTCGTTTTACCGTTTTATCAGCCAATTCAATAAGCAACTTAGTTGGTGCTAATTTTCCTACTCCTAGGGTAGTGAATGTCTTAAGGGGCATTACACTAACACTAGCTCCTAAGTCAGCTAACACATTATTGAAAGATATATCATTAATTGAACAAGGTAAAGTAAAACTTCCTGGGTCCTTTTCTTTATGAGGCAAGGCATGTAATTCGGTTGCAGAGCTCTCTTCTTTCATTGTAGCCTTGATCTCCTCTTCAATCTTTGTCTTCTCTTTTAGTAGTCTCCTTAAACTGATTGAAGAATTAAAGAAAAATTCGGGTCATGCACCATCATTACCATTCATCAGTCTTCTAGGAAAAGGAATGTTAGGAGTGACTTCTTCAGTGGTGCTTATGGCCTTGACATGGTCTCTTAGGTTGGTTTCAGTTGAGCTAGGTAAACTTCCGTATCCCCTTTCTTGAAGAACTTTGCTCATTTGACCAATTTGTTGTTCCAATGCTTTGATCGAAGCTCCTTGATTTCTTGTAATAGTGTCCGTTGAAGCTCGGATTTCTTTGATCATAGCAGTATTCTCCTCATGTCTTTTAGCAGCATCGGCCATAATTTGCTTTAGAGTGTCATCTAAAGTCTGCCTCCTTTCTTGATAAGCGGGATTAAAGTTGTTCTTTTGATAGAATCCCGGAGTGGCTTCCCTAAATCTTCCTGAAGGTCGGAATGGTTGTCCAAATTGGGTGTAATATTGATGCGTGGTTTTGCGACCTTACAACAGGTTTTACCTCTCGAGGGATCTCGAGAAGCTTGCAATCCCCACCAGGCAGTGTACCTGACCGATGTAGTATAGTGAAGTGGCAAGTACCGAGGGATTGATCGTTCTCTAGGGGAATAGTGTCGTTAGGATTGAAAAACTACTCTAATAGGTCTAAGGGTGAGGGAAGATTCTTTTTGTATTTTTATAATTTTATGAAAGCAAGTAAAATCTCGGGTTTGAAGGAGTGGGCGGAATTTGTTGCTAGTCAACTAACCCAAATGACTACAAATGCAAATAAAATAAAATAACTGAAAATGAAAAGGTCGTGGAACTTATATGGAGAGAAATGTGTTTACTTAGATTTCCTTACTCCCTAACTATCTTTTACCGGTTGATTAGTGTGTATTAATTACGTGGATGACGGGTATATTCCTTAATACCAATCGTGGGGTGGCGTACGTACTTCCCCAACTCTACAAGCTCCTACTTCACGCCTATGTCGAGCCGGCTAAGAAGCTCCTAACATGGGATCACTAGAATTCGCTCATGCATTAAATACAACCATAATAACCTTAGTACGCATTGGTTCATGTTTCTTAAGACGTTCAAGCAAGTTACCGTATAGGAGGTTAGTCAGTTTTCTTAAGCCTAACATCGATAAACAATCATCCAATACAATTAATAACACATTAATAACCGATAATCAATAGTTAGGTTTCATTAGATCTAAGCAAACACAAGATAAATCTAGCCTAGCATGTTAATTAAAAGACAAGAGCAAGATATAATCAAACAACACATAGACATATTGATTGATTAAGTGATTACTTATATTCAATTAAACATGGGAGATCCAAGGGTATAAAACCCTTAAAAATGGCAGAAAATTTGTCTTAGGGTTTCTCCTCACAAAGTTGCACACTAATGACTAAAAATTGCAAAACTATATATAGAGTTTAGGGGCTGACGGCGTCACGTTGTAGGAGGTGACGCCGTCACCTCGCCGTGGCTAGGGTTCCCGGATGGTCTTCCTGACGCCGTCCCTCTTTAATCCTCCAAAATCCGCTCTGGCCTATCAAGGGTTGACGCCGTCAGAAATGTGCTTGACGCCGTCTCTCTTTAACTTAAACCGTGACGACCTTGATCATCTTAAAGGGTGACGCCGTCATAATTTCCATTGTAAAACTCTCTGGCACGTCACGTGTATTTTTCATATCCACCTCTTTTGCCAAGCCATGACGCCGTCAGGAGCAATCCTTGACGCCGTCAAGTGTACTTTTCCAGCAGCTTTGGAGACTTTGTCGTTTTCTTCACTTTTATGCTCCAAAAACGTCCAAAATGCTTCCTTTTCCAGATTTCTTCTCCAAAGTACCTAAAATGACAAAAGGAACGATTTAGGGCAATATTTGATCAAATAAATACGATTTAGGGCTTAAATGACCCCCTAAAAGCGGTACACTTTTCGCTTCATCAAATACCCTTACACTTGAGATTTGCTTGTCCTCAAGCAAATGCGCTTTTATTCTAATCAAAATACAAGTTAGGGGTCATTTAACGCTAATATAAAAGTAATTACAACAAATAGTCGTTCCACTTTAATCATAATAAGCACGGAGATTACAAACTAGCACCTCACAAGTAGTGTTTAGATACTCACATCTCTCAGGTGTCATCAAAATAAATCTCATAAATGAAAATGGATAATATCTCTCACTACCTGTCATAGCAAATAGATTACCATAGGCTTGGGAAAGGATCAAAAACCTCATCCACTAGGCGTAAGCACCTAAGATAAACTATCAAAGAGGGCTTTTACATGGGTTATAACGTTAGGTGTAGGGATATGATAAACGCGGATTTGTTGGATAAAGGATATTTTACTGGTGGCGAGTTAAAGATCTTGATTAATTACATGTACAATATGGCGTTGCTAAGCCAAGACTCGACTCGACTTAAGCTAAAAACAAAATAACAAAAACATAAAATAAACATAAAATGAAACGGGATGGTAGTCCGTATGTTTTTTCTACTTTTCTTTTTCTCATTTTTTTGTATTTTTCTTGATTTTTTTTTTTTTTTTTTTTTTTTTTTTTTTTTTTCATACACTCTTGCCCTACCATCCAAAATAATACATCATAGGGGCGTTGCATTCCCCTTACACTTGAACTTTTACATAACTTTACAAATAACTATTCTAATGACTCGAATTAAGATAATCGAAACACTTGGAATACTTTTTAAAATATTTAGCACATATGGGGGTAATAATGTTGCTCTTCCCCATTACTCCATTATACTAGTACTTTACCCATGAGTCCCAATCGTCCCAAAACAATATGTACAAGGATATGACTCGACTTAGCAACCATGTAATCAATTAGATAATTAACTTGGGGTTTAAACAAATGTTGTCACAATAATGCACTAAAAATGAGTGCATACAAGGTAGGCTAAGGCGATTTGGGTGTACATTTAAGTGGGTTGTAAACAAATTCTTCCTTTAAGTAAATTGCTTAAAGTTAGAAATGAAAAGATAGGCTTTGAGGGGTGTACTAGGGATATCGTGTACTAAAAATGAGTACAACGCAAAGGGTGTGGGAGAATTACTTGACCAATGTAGCCAATGTAATTATAACAAAAACACAGGTGTAAAACAATGGGTTAATCCTAATGCCTCTTATCATGTAGTAAATCTAACTACACGAATGTAGTCTCACTTGTGGCCTCGGAATGGTCCTAACGCAAGTTCTAGAATCTAAGTGCTACCGGTACACACATCATAGCATAAATGCTTTTCCTACCAATTCTAGGGGCGAACCTCACATATTTGGGGGTGGAAAATTTTTTAGTGGTACAGTTTTGTGCTAGTCATATAACTCCTATCCGTGAGACGCTCATTAAGATAAAAGTTTCACTCCTATATGTTGTAAAAAAATTTTAAATTTGGCACTAAAATTGCCCTAACAAGTATTTATCTCAGTTTTATTACACATCTACCATCAAACAAACAAAAATCAAGTGCACTTGTATTCTATAAAGTATCGTACTTTACCCCCCCCCCCCTTACACTTAAGATGAACATTGTCCCCAATGTTGAAATAACAAGATGTAAAAGTAAATAATGTAAACAAATGAAATCAAATACTCCCCTGATTCGTTTGGTGGATAAAGAGGTAACATGGTTAGATCTTCTTCCAAGAGAATGTAGAAGCTCCAAGACTAAAGCACCGCCAAAAGCTTGATTCCACATACATCTCCTTGTCCAAAATAACCTGTTAAACCTGAGAAAACAAACACGAAAACCTGCATAACATCGGCGGGATAAATCTATATAAGGATATAATGCTTGTGGAATGATAATTTTGCAGATTCCTGGAGTTTATAAGTTAGAGATTTAATAAAAACTTTTTATGAAAACAAAACTTTCAAAAATTTTAGAAAATTAAAACCTGACTCCGTCAGGTTGTAATGCCTGACGCCGTCAGAAATGGTCTGACAGAATTCTCATGTTAAGTTTCCGGAAAATTTCTGGAAAAACCTATACCTTACTTCCTGGAAATCCTGCAAAACATCATTATGACTCGATACAAGCATTTGACTCAAACAATTACTAATATGTATGTTAATTTATTATTGTTATGATTCATGTTCATTTGTTCTAATAAACCGATTTGGATTTCCCTTACACTTAACTTTTGCAAAATACCTTTATATGTAGTTAAGACGAAGTTAAAAACAAGATAAAGCATTTTCACAATTTAGTTTCGAACATGAATCAATAATAATAAAAATTAAACATACATACGGAAACAAATAAAATCAAACAAACAAATAAATAAACACACAAAGCAAATAAAGCTTGGGTTGCCTCCCAAGAAGCGCTTTTCTTTATTAACGAGTCTTGTAGCTAGACTCAAAGTCAGGGGTTCTACGTTTTTCCGTTTTGCTTCTCAATTGCCCCTCTGATCATCCTAACAACCTCCATATCAACTTTGTATTTAGGTCCTAGGTTCAAGCAATCTTTATAATAAAGGCTTCTCTTATTCCAAACATAGTCCATGCCTTTCTCTTTATCCTCATCATTGATGTCCTCAATCGCACCAATCTTGTCCTTGTCAAACCGAGGTACAAAACGAAATTCATTTACCCGATAAGGCATCCTATATGTGATCCTATCTATGTGATTAGAAAACTGAACCGTGCCTCTTAAACGATCATACTTTAAATTGGATGATTCAATAAACGGCTTACCTAACACCACGTGAGATAGGCGGCAATCAACAACACTTTCCAAGTCTTCTAAGATCATGAAGTCGGTGACAAAGGTAAAATTCCCAACAAGGATATGTATGTCCTTAACCCTTCCAACGAAGTTGCAAACTCCGCCGGGGCACTTGGGGTCTTTCCTAGGCTCAAGTGGTGTGTTTATGATCTGGCTATGAAGGCCTGAGGACATCACGTTGGTTGGGGATTCACAGTCAATGTAAGCATGCTCAACGTATTGGTACCCAATCATACATGGTATCTTCACATTCCCGGGATCACCCCTCTTAATCTTTGGGTCAATTCTAACAAAAGGTGGTCGAGGGTTATCAACTAGGTTGTTATAGTAAGCAATCTCCTCCTTAGTGGGGTATTCATTGAAATAATCATCCAACCTAGGATCTACCTTCACTTCATCAATTTTCTCAATCAACTCCTCAACCGTAAGATTATTACGTTCTAAGTAATTATCTTAGTATATGGCGGTCTCTAAGTTGTTCAAGGCATAATCAAGCTCTATATCAATCATTCTATTGAGCTCTCTGAGCTCGCTAATCTCATCCTCAATTTGGCTACGCAACAAAGCCACTTCGTCAGGTGTAAGGGGTGGATTCGCGTTTTCCATAATGGCAAACTGAATAGTCAATGAAAATCTTATACGAACAAAAGCACGAAGAAAATAGATAGACTAAAGAAGAACCTAGAAAAATAAAATAAAAATCTCACTAGAAAGGAATCTAGTGAGTAGACCTAATAAAATAAAAATTCAACCTAAACAATAACTATTCCCCGGCAGCGGCGCCAAAAACTTGATGCGTGGTTTTGCGACCTTACAATAGGTTTTACCTCTCGAGGGATCTCGAGAAGCTTGCAATCCCCACCAGGCAGTGTACCTGACCGATGTAGTATAGTGAAGTGGCAAGTACCGGGGGATTGATCGTTCTCTAGGGGAATAGTGTCGTTAGGATTGAAAAACTACTCTAATAGGTCTAAGGGTGAGGGAAGATTCTTTTTGTATTTTTATAATTTTATGAAAGCAAGTAAAATCTCGGGTTTGAAGGAGTGGGCGGAATTAGTTGCTAGTCAACTAACCCAAATGACTACAAATGCAAATAAAATAAAATAACTGAAAATGAAAAGGTCGTGGAACTTATATGGAGAGAAATGTGTTTACTTAGATTTCCTTACTCCCTAACTATCTTTTACCGGTTGATTAGTGTGTATTAATTGCGTGGATGACGGGTGTATTCCTTAATACCAATCGTGGGGTGGCGTACGTACTTCCCCAACTCTACAAGCTCCTACTTCACGCCTATGTCGAGCCGGCTAAGAAGCTCCTAACATGGGATCACTAGAATTCGCTCATGCATTAAATACAACCATAATAACCTTAGTACGCATTGGTTCATGTTTCTTAAGACGTTCAAGCAAGTTACCGTATAGGAGGTTAGCCAGTTTTCTTAAGCCTAACATCGATAAACAATCATCCAATACAATTAATAACACATTAATAACCGATAATCAATAGTTAGGTTTCATTAGATCTAAGCAAACACAAGATAAATCTAGCCTAGCATGTTAATTAAAAGACAAGAACAAGATATTATCAAACAACACATAGACATATTGATTGATTAAGTGATTACTTATCTTCAATTAAACATGGGAGATCCAAGGGTATAAAACCCTTAAAAATGGCAGAAAATTCGTCTTAGGGTTTCTCCTTACAAAGTTGCACACTAATGACTAAAAATTGCAAAACTATATATAGAGTTTAGGGGCTGACGGCGTCACGTTGTAGGAGGTGACGCCGTCACCTCGCCGTGGCTAGGGTTCCCGGATGGTCTTCCTGATGCCGTCCCTCTTTAATCCTCCAAAATCCGCTCTGGCCTATCAAGGGTTGACGCCGTCAGAAATGTGCTTGACGCCGTCTCTCTTTAACTTAAACCATGATGACCTTGATCATCTTAAAGGGTGACGCCGTCATAATTTCCATTGTAAAACTCTCTGGCGCGTCACGTGTATTTTTCATATCCACCTCTTTTGCCAAGCCATGACGCCGTTAGGAGCAATCCTTGACGCCGTCAAGTGTACTTTTCCAGCAGCTTTGGAGACTTTGTCGTTTTCTTCACTTTTATGCTCCAAAAACGTCCAAAATGCTTCCTTTTCCAGATTTCTTCTCCAAAGTACCTAAAATGACAAAAGGAACGATTTAGGGCAATATTTGATCAAATAAATACGATTTAGGGCTTAAATGACCCCCTAAAAGCGGTACACTTTTCGCTTCATCAAATATGCTTCTTCAAACGTCTCACTTTCATTCTTATTCGGGCAATCTTTAGTGTAGTGAGGTCCTTCGCATTTTTCACATCCAACTTGGGCAGCATACACTTTTTCATCACGCTTCTTCATCTCTCTACTAATTTTATCCAATTGAGCTTGAATAGCAGCGAACCCGTCAAAATTAGTGCTGCTCTTAGATCTAGTAGAGGTTCCATCGTGCCATTTTTGAGAATGATCAGCAGCTTCTTGGATAGCTTTCCTAGCATTAGCTGCACTCATTTGAGGCACAGCTCCCTTAGCATCCAAAATCTGTCTAGTAGGCACGTCCAATCCTTGATAAAACAATATTATCTCCTGCATTGAGGTTAGATAGTGTTGAGGACATTTCACCAGTAAATCTTTAAACCGTTCCCAAGCTTGATAAAGAGTTTCATCAGGCTCTTGCTTGAAACTGTTGATAGCCTCCATCTTTTTAGCAGTTTTAGCAGGTGGACAATATCTTTTCAGGAATTTGCTCTTCAAATCTTCCCATGTTGTGATTGAACTAGCAGGTTCATTCCTTAGCCACTTATTAGCAGCTCCTTTAAGTGAAATTGGAAAGATTCTAAGCATAAGTTGATCGTCAGTGACTCCTTCTGTAGTAAACAAATCTGCAATCTCGAGGACCTTTTCAACATGTTTGTTAGCATCTTCATGTTTTATTCCACTGAAAGCATTTTCTCTTAGCTCCTTGAGAAACTGACCCTTCAACTCAAACTTTGACTTATCATCAAACTTTGGTCTAGCAACTCCTGAACTGTAATCAGCACGGGTATTGTTCATGTATTCCTCCATAGTTGTGTTTTCGCCCATTGTTTCTGTTTTTTCTTCCTCTTTCTCTTCAGAAAAATAATCAAGCTCGAATGAACTTGAAATATCAAAGCTTTTATGTTGAAAAGCCTTTTTAGCGAATGAAAGGCTCGTTCAGGATCTTCGAAAGGTGTAATCAAGTTCTTCGTAGAACTCCTGGTCATGCACTTCCTGAAACTATCACAAAAGCATCAGTAGGGTATGTTCAAGAAAGTAATATATCAGAAAATCAACAACGAAAACGGAATACGAAAAATAAAAGTTACTGAAATCTGCAGACGATGCGCCGTATCCAAAAAGTTGGATACGCCGTATCTTATAACCGTTAAAATTTAATCAGACTTTATTCAGAAAATAGATACGCCGCTTAGAAATTAGAATTCGCCGTATCAGTTTTAATTATCAAAAATCAATATACTTATTAAAATTAAATGCGTCGTATTAACAAAAGTTAATGCGCCGTATTTTCGTTACGTTTCAAAATACAAGATTTTTGATTCAGAAGATACGCCGTATCGACAGAAATCGATGCGTCGTATCTGTTTAATAATTCGAGAACTGTTTTTAATTAAAATAATAGATACGCCGTATCTACTAAGGCAGATGCGTCGTATGGCGTTATCGCTTAGAAAATTTTTTTTTATTAAAAACAGATACGCCGTATCTTGGGGAAAGATGCGTCGTATCGAATTAATTAAACGCGTTGTATTTTATAAAAATTAAACGCAATACGCCGTATCTAAGAAAATAGATGCGCCGTATCGTTTATATTAGCTCAGTACAACGATAGCAGAATACAGAAAATACGAAAAATAAAAACAAATAAAAACAAACCAAAATAAACAAAAATAAAAAACACACAAAAACAGAAAATATGCAAAATAATACAATGAATGCAAATTAACCTAATATACAACAGAGTTAGCGGTTAGATTAAAAATTAAAAAGAAAAACCTAATTAAAATACTAATCAAATTAACAGATAATAACAATTCACTCCCCGGCAGCGGCGCCAAAAACTTGATGTGCATGCGTGTTAGTGCTCTAATTAATACCCACGGTATGTCGTTGTGGTTTTAGCAGTATTCAAGTTTTAAATTTATATTTAGCCGACTTATCATTAACACACACACTTAACGAGCAGTGTACCCGGTCAGTATGAATATAATGGTAAGTAGAGTGTCGATCACTAAGAGTGGAACGTATTATCTAGTTATTCTAATCAGTATTTTAATATCTTAAGTTAGCTATACAACCTAATCTAACGCAAGGGGGTTTCAGCCTGAGAGACTGGCACGGTTTGGTTATGATTAATTATAAACTAAACTAATAAGCACGAATCAGCGAGTAGCACACACGTACACAGATAAATACTTGAGACAATAAGAAGACCTGTCCTGATAGTTAAGTAGCTTGTCACTTGTTTTATTGCTAGTTTTATATGAAGTGTATAGTTCGATGCAACGCACCAAGATTAAGTCCTTTCTCGTTGGTTCTAATCTTATCGGCGAGTAAACCCTTAATGATTACTTATGACTATCCTATTTATCTTTCTTCCTACTTTTCTACAGACGATAGAATGCATAGGCGATCTAATAAACATGCGAGGAAGGGGCATGGCGACCCAAGCAATGCTCAGCTAGACACAGAGGTTATCAATGCACTAATAAAAGTCACCAAAGACATCAACATATAAACTTTAATTAATGGGAAAGCAATTTTAAGGGGAGTTGAAGTGAATGATAACATAACACAAGCCCATCAATCCTGACCAATTAAAGTGCACTAATACGATAAAACAAAACTACTTAATGAATTAAATACATGCAGGACCTTCTTACAGCTCTTGTATCTTCGTTCAAGGTGTGTCTTGTGCTGCTACTTCGACTGAATTCGGCCTTAGGGTTTCTGTGGTCTTCGGTCTTCTTCGGTATTAGGCTCTCGAAATTCGTCTGGTCTTGGGGTATTTATAGTTTCTGTCTGAGGGTAAGATGCGGCGCATTGAATAAGTAGATGCGGCGCATTGACTTAACTTCGCGTGGGGTCCAAGATTAATATATTCAGGAATATTCGTACACCGCCAGAAGATGCGGCGTAACTCCATTCTTAGATGCGGCGCATGTCCTTGCTGTCTTGGATCGTATCTTGTGAAATCTTGATAGTGATGCGCCGTATGTAATAAGTAAGATGCGGCGTATCTGGAGCAGAATGATCTTGATCTTGTACATTTCAGTAGACTCTTAACTTCTTGCTTGTTTTGCTCCATAATTAGTCCAAAATCGCCAAGTTTCACATAATACTTGTTTTTACCTGAGAATTACAAAAGTAAACATTAACGTATCGATTCTCACAGATAATATAATAAAACAAGTCAAATAAATAGGATAAATGATGGTAATAAAATGTACTTATTTGAGTTCATCAAATATCCCCCCACTTGAACTTTACTTGTCCCCAAGTAAACCTTAGAATTAATCTTATGAAAATGTATCCTAAAAGATATTAGGATTTATTTTTATATTTAAGCATGTATTCATTTTTGTCATAATTTACACAACCAAACACTTAACGAATTAGAAGTAAAATAAAATAATTTGATAAAAGCAAATCTAATCGTTTAACTGTCCAGTCGTGACGAATATTCTATCATAAGCTTGGCAAGTATACGCATCTCCTCCACTAAAGCCAAGGAATAACAAGTCTAAAGCGGTAAAAAGGGTTTTGAGGTTTAAGGGTTAATCATTCTTCTTAATCTCTATCGATCTCAAATTCCCGAAAAGGCGACAAAATCACAAATACATGATCGAATCCACGAACACGATACTTGCAATTGCTCAAATCCTTAACTCGAATAGGCTAAAGATAGGACCAAGTAATCTTCACCAATAATATTATATCAAAAATGGCGACAAAATCATAAATCATAAATACATAGCCGAATCCACGACTACGATACTTAAGATTGCTCAAATCCCTAATCTCAATAAATCAAAGGTTTGGATAAAGAATAATATAGGGTATGGATAATATTTGGGATATAAATTGGTGTAAAATGAAAAATAAACAAAACAAATAAATTAAAATCCTAAGTGTGGTTAATCACTATCCCAACCATCCCATGAATAAGACTCATATCATAGAATAACTCACGCTTTAACACTTGAAACACACGCTTTAGGTAGACACGAATTATACTCAACAAGATCTCAATCAAAGAATAACCTTTAGTTGGCGTTCCCAGAACGTTCAACTCCCAATCAATCCATAGATATAATATACAACAACTAGTGGTGATATCGACCACTTAATACAAAACTTTACATAAGTTGGTTAAAACAAACTTCCAACTTTTCCTTTTTTCTTTTTCTTTTCTTATTTTTTCGATTTTTTTTCCAACTTCAAACATAAACATAGATGTGTAAAATTTCACAACTTTTCTATCACTTTCTTTCCGGATAATTTTTCCATACTTTTCATACTTTCAGAAATAACGGTAATAGTGAAAGTAGTAAACACACGAAAAATAAACTCAAAGATATACAATATTTACTTTCACTCCAATTGCATTGTGCAATTTCCCGACCTAACCAAAGATAATGAATTACACACGCGAACACATGTAATGTAAGGAAACAAACTTTGCCTAAAGCAATTAACCACGGATTTTAATCTACAGGGTAGGCTAAGGTGTAAGGGTGTAACGAAACATTATAACAAAGGTGTAAGAAACGAAAGGAATGGCTCTGAGTGTTTTTCTAGGGGTATCTTACTCAAAAAGTGAGAGTAACAAAAGGGTTTATACGGGGGTTAACTAACCAGTGTAGTTAGCTAATAACACATAACATATAAAGGCTATTTGGGTGTAATCCTAGAAATTTACCAATTTAGACAAGTCATTCCAATTATATAAAATAATACTTATTATGGTGGTCTCGAATAGTATACAAGCCAAGTTCTAAAGTTTACAAGTCACCGGTACACTCATAGATTTGTGAATTTTGAAAAGTTCACAATTTTTGAAAATAACGTTATGTGTGCAGCTATGCAACTTAGACTTTAAACAAAATCATGCTAAAAATTTTAAATTTTTATATATTAAGCACATTTTAAGCATATTTTGAAAAGTTTAGGACGAGTAAGTGTTCTAATTCTCCAATCCCCCCACTTAAGTTAAACAACGTCCTCGTTGTTTGTATAAAAGATTAAAAACTGGAAAATAAAAGAATTAGAACAGAAAAACTCCCCTGAGATTTGCTCGGTATGATCCTCCATTATTTGTATAAGAGCAAAAATCATCTTTCTTGTGGATGAGAACGTTTAAGCTTCATATTTGATGTATCCACAGGAAATGCAGGAATCTATAATACCACCAAGACTTTAAACACACCTAAATTAAGAAGGTTCAAACTTGCATAATATATTAGTAGTTAGAAAAAAAAAAAAAAAAAAAAAAAAAAAAAAAAAAACTGAAAATCATCAGGTCAGTCGATACGCCGTATCTTATGGAAGAAGATACGCCGTATCGAGCCTAGAATAAATACGAATCAGAATAGAAGATGCGTCGCATCCTTAACCAGGGATGCGCCGCATTAAAATAAACTGACAAAAAGTTTTAAAGTCAAAAGTAAAAATGCAGAAAAATAAAGTAAGATATGACCAGTGCAGGAGATGCGTTGCATCTTAGGATGGAGATGCGCCGTATCCTCTGCGGGCCTGACTGACTCGACACATAACAGAATAGTAAAAATTCTCCGGGTTGTCTCCCGGTCAGCACTTATCTTTATTCCAGAGTCTTCAAGTTAGACTCACGTTCAGCACTTCAATACCGATCATTGAAGTAGTCGGAAGCATCGCGCTCCCTCATTGCCAATTCAGTAATATTGAACATTCCTTGCTCGTCCTTAATTTCCACGCCGTTCTTCTTTAATATCTGTATAAATAAAGTTCTATCCCTTTCGGGCAGAGATGACAAAATGATAGACGGGAAATTCTTATTATTAAATAGGCACAAATATGCAAGGTGGGGTGGTAGTTCAATAAACACATCATTATTCAAATTCGTATGCTCAACTATTCTCCTACGTTTGTTAATCACTACGCAATCATACCATTCATCATCAGAATTATTAACAATATCGCGCCTAAGTTCGGTAGGTACATTAAGGTCAATAAATTCCTCGAAGTTATCATGATTAGGATTAGTTGAGTTGTTTTGAATCAATGTTTCTCCCATAAGCCTAGCTTCAAGATCGAGGTCCATACGCTCTCTTAATCCTAGCACATAGACGCCTCTAATTATGCTTTTAACAGGATCTTGGCACTTATAGACTAGTTTATTATTCCCTACCCTTAATGAGATTTTTCTTTTAAACACATCAATCTTAGCATGGGCGGTAGACAAGAAAGGTCTTCCAAGGATTAAAGGAATCTTAACATCCTCGGGCATATCTAATACAACAAAGTCTACAGGGAAAACAAATTTCTCAATCTTAACTAGCACATTATTAGCAATCCCTTCAGGTCGTTTTACCGTTTTATCAGCCAATTCAATAAGCAACTTAGTTGGTGCTAATTTTCCTACTCCTAGGGTAGTGAATGTCTTAAGGGGCATTACACTAACACTAGCTCCTAAGTCAGCTAACATATTATTGAAAGATATATCATTAATTGAACAAGGTAAAGTAAAACTTCCTGGGTCCTTTTCTTTATGAGGCAAGGCATGTAATTCGGTTGCAGAGCTCTCTTCTTTCATTGTAGCCTTGATCTCCTCTTCAATCTTTGTCTTCTATTTTAGTAGTCTCCTTAAACTGATTGAAGAATTAAAGAAAAATTCGGTTCTTGCACCATCATTACCATTCATCAGTCTTCTAGGAAAAGGAATGTTAGGAGTGACTTCTTCAGTGGTGCTTATGGCCTTGACATGGTCTCTTAGGTTGGTTTCAGTTGAGCTAGGTAAACTTCTGTATCCCCTTTCTTGAAGAACTTTGCTCATTTGACCAATTTGTTGTTCCAATGCTTTGATCGAAGCTCCTTGATTTCTTGTAATAGTGTCCGTTGAAGCTCGGATTTCTTTGATCATAGCAGTATTCTCCTCATGCCTTTTAGCAGCATCGGCCATAATTTGCTTTAGAGTGTCATCTAAAGTCTGCCTCCTTTCTTGATAAGCGGGATTAAAGTTGTTCTTTTGATAGAATCCCGGAATGGCTTCCCTAAATCTTCCTGAAGGTCGGAATGGTTGTCCAAATTGGGTGTAATATTGATGCGTGGTTTTGCGACCTTACAACAGGTTTTACCTCTCGAGGGATCTCGAGAAGCTTGCAATCCCCACCAGGCAGTGTACCTGACCGATGTAGTATAGTGAAGTGGCAAGTACCGAGGGATTGATCGTTCTCTAAGGGAATAGTGTCGTTAGGATTGAAAAACTACTCTAATAGGTCTAAGGGTGAGGGAAGATTCTTTTTGTATTTTTATAATTTTATGAAAGCAAGTAAAATCTCGGGTTTGAAGGAGTGGGCGGAATTAGTTGCTAGTCAACTAACCCAAATGACTACAAATGCAAATAAAATAAAATAACTGAAAATGAAAAGGTCGTGGAACTTATATGGAGAGAAATGTGTTTACTTAGATTTCCTTACTCCCTAACTATCTTTTACCGGTTGATTAGTGTGTATTAATTACGTGGATGACGGGTATATTCCTTAATACCAATCGTGGGGTGGCGTACGTACTTCCCCAACTCTACAAGCTCCTACTTCACGCCTATGTCGAGCCGGCTAAGAAGCTCCTAACATGGGATCACTAGAATTCGCTCATGCATTAAATACAACCATAATAACCTTAGTACGCATTGGTTCATGTTTCTTAAGACGTTCAAGCAAGTTACCGTATAGGAGGTTAGCCAGTTTTCTTAAGCCTAACATCGATAAACAATCATCCAATACAATTAATAACACATTAATAACCGATAATCAATAGTTAGGTTTCATTAGATCTAAGCAAACACAAGATAAATCTAGCCTAGCATGTTAATTAAAAGACAAGAGCAAGATATAATCAAACAACACATAGACATATTGATTGATTAAGTGATTACTTATATTCAATTAAACATGGGAGATCCAAGGGTATAAAACCCTTAAAAATGGCAGAAAATTTGTCTTAGGGTTTCTCCTCACAAAGTTGCACACTAATGACTAAAAATTGCAAAACTATATATAGAGTTTAGGGGCTGACGGCGTCACGTTGTAGGAGGTGACGCCGTCACCTCGCCGTGGCTAGGGTTCCCGGATGGTCTTCCTGACGCCGTCCCTCTTTAATCCTCCAAAATCCGCTCTGGCCTATCAAGGGTTGACGCCGTCAGAAATGTGCTTGACGCCGTCTCTCTTTAACTTAAACCGTGACGACCTTGATCATCTTAAAGGGTGACGCCGTCATAATTTCCATTGTAAAACTCTCTGGCACGTCACGTGTATTTTTCATATCCACCTCTTTTGCCAAGCCATGACGCCGTCAGGAGCAATCCTTGACGCCGTCAAGTGTACTTTTCCAGCAGCTTTGGAGACTTTGTCGTTTTCTTCACTTTTATGCTCCAAAAATGTCCAAAATGCTTCCTTTTCCAGATTTCTTCTCCAAAGTACCTAAAATGACAAAAGGAACGATTTAGGGCAATATTTGATCAAATAAATACGATTTAGGGCTTAAATGACCCCTAAAAGCGGTACACTTTTCGCTTCATCAAATATGCTTCTTCAAACGTCTCACTTTCATTCTTATTCGGGCAATCTTTAGTGTAGTGAGGTCCTTCGCATTTTTCACATCCAACTTGGGCAGCATACACTTTTTCATCACGCTTCTTCATCTCTTCCACTAATTTTATCCAATTGAGCTTGAATAGCAGCAAACCCGTCAAAATTAGTGCGGCTCTTAGATCTAGTAGAGGTTCCATCGTGCCATTTTTGAGAATGATCAGCAGCTTCTTGGATAGCTTTCCTAGCATTAGCTGCACTCATTTGAGGCACAGCTCCCTTAGCATCCAAAATCTGTCTAGTAAGCACGTCCAATCCTTGATAAAACAATATTATCTCCTGCATTGAGGTTAGATAGTGTTGAGGACATTTCACCAGTAAATCTTTAAACCGTTCCCAAGCTTGATAAAGAGTTTCATCAGGCTCTTGCTTGAAACTGTTGATAGCCTCCATCTTTTTAGCAGTTTTAGCAGGTGGACAATATCTTTTCAGGAATTTGCTCTTCAAATCTTCCCATGTTGTGATTGAACTAGCAGGTTCATTCCTTAGCCACTTATTAGCAGCTCCTTTAAGTGAAATTGGAAAGATTCTAAGCATAAGTTGATCGTCAGTGACTCCTTCTGTAGTAAACAAATCTGCAATCTCGAGGACCTTTTCAACATGTTCGTTAGCATCTTCATGTTCTATTCCACTGAAAGCATTTTCTCTTAGCTCCTTGAGAAACTGACCCTTCAACTCAAACTTTGACTTATCATCAAACTTTGGTCTAGCAACTCCTGAACTGTAATCAGCACGGGTATTGTTCATGTATTCCTCCATAGTTGTGTTTTCGCCCATTGTTTCTGTTTTTTCTTCCTCTTTCTCTTCAGAAAAATAATCAAGCTCGAATGAACTTGAAATATCAAAGCTTTTATGTTGAAAAGCCTTTTTAGCGAATGAAAGGCTCGTTCAGGATCTTCGAAAGGTGTAATCAAGTTCTTCGTAGAACTCCTGGTCATGCACTTCCTGAAACTATCACAAAAGCATCAGTAGGGTATGTTCAAGAAAGTAATATATCAGAAAATCAACAACGAAAACGGAATACGAAAAATAAAAGTTACTGAAATCTGCAGACGATGCGCCGTATCCAAAAAGTTGGATACGCCGTATCTTATAACCGTTAAAATTTAATCAGACTTTATTCAGAAAATAGATACGCCGCTTAGAAATTAGAATGCGCCGTATCAGTTTTAATTATCAAAAATCAATATACTTATTAAAATTAAATGCGTCGTATTAACAAAAGTTAATGCGCCGTATTTTCGTTACGTTTCAAAATACAAGATTTTTGATTCAGAAGATACGCCGTATCGACAGAAATCGATGCGTCGTAACTGTTTAATAATTCGAAAACTGTTTTTAATTAAAATAATAGATACGCCGTATCTACTAAGGCAGATGCGTCGTATTGGCGTTATCGCTTAGAATTTTTTTTTTTATTAAAAACAGATACGCCGTATCTTGGGGAAAGATGCGTTGTATCGAATTAATTAAACGCGTTGTATTTTATAAAAATTAAACGCAATACGCCGTATCTAAGAAAATAGATGCGCCGTATCGTTTATATTAGCTCAGTACAACGATAGCAGAATACAGAAAATACGAAAAATAAAAACAAATAAAAACAAACCAAAATAAACAAAAATAAAAAACACACAAAAACAGAAAATATGCAAAATAATACAATGAATGCAAATTAACCTAATATACAACAGAGTTAGCGGTTAGATTAAAAATTAAAAAGAAAAACCTAATTAAAATACTAATCAAATTAACAGATAATAACAATTCACTCCCCGGCAGCGGCGCCAAAAACTTGATGTGCATGCGTGTTAGTGCTCTAATTAATACCCACGGTATGTCGTTGTGGTTTTAGCAGTATTCAAGTTTTAAATTTATATTTAGCCGACTTATCATTAACACACACACTTAACGAGCAGTGTACCCGGTCAGTATGAATATAATGGTAAGTAGAGTGTCGATCACTAAGAGTGGAACGTATTATCTAGTTATTCTAATCAGTATTTTAATATCTTAAGTTAGCTATACAACCTAATCTAACGCAAGGGGGTTTCAGCCTGAGAGACTGGCACGGTTTGGTTATGATTAATTATAAACTAAACTAATAAGCACGAATCAGCGAGTAGCACACACGTACACAGATAAATACTTGAGACAATAAGAAGACCTGTCCTGATAGTTAAGTAGCTTGTCACTTGTTTTATTGCTAGTTTTATATGAAGTGTATAGTTCGATGCAACGCACCAAGATTAAGTCCTTTCTCGTTGGTTCTAATCTTATCGGCGAGTAAACCCTTAATGATTACTTATGACTATCCTATTTATCTTTCTTTCTACTTTTCTACAGACGATAGAATGCATAGGCGATATAATAAACATGCGAGGAAGGGGCATGGCGACCCAAGCAATGCTCAGCTAGACACAGAGGTTATCAATGCACTAATAAAAGTCACCAAAGACATCAACATATAAACTTTAATTAATGGGAAAGCAATTTTAAGGGGAGTTGAAGTGAATGATAACATAACACAAGCTCATCAATCCTGACCAATTAAAGTGCACTAATACGATAAAACAAAACTACTTAATGAATTAAATACATGCAGGACCTTCTTACAGCTCTTGTATCTTCGTTCAAGGTGTGTCTTGTGCTGCTACTTCGACTGAATTCGGCCTTAGGGTTTCTGTGGTCTTCGGTCTTCTTCGGTATTAGGCTCTCGAAATTCTTCTGGTCTTGGGGTATTTATAGTTTCTGTCTGAGGGTAAGATGCGGCGCATTGAATAAGTAGATGCGGCGCATTGACTTAACTTCGCGTGGGGTCCAAGATTAATATATTCAGGAATATTCGTACACCGCCAGAAGATGCGTCGTAACTCCATTCTTAGATGCGGCGCATGTCGTTGCTGTCTTGGATCGTATCTTGTGAAATCTTGATAGTGATGCGCCGTATGTAATAAGTAAGATGCGGCGTATCTGGAGCAGAATGATCTTGATCTTGTACATTTCAGTAGACTCTTAACTTCTTGCTTGTTTTGCTCCATAATTAGTCCAAAATCGCCAAGTTTCACATAATACTTGTTTTTACCTGAGAATTACAAAAGTAAACATTAACGTATCGATTCTCACAGATAATATAATAAAACAAGTCAAATAAATAGGATAAATGATGGTAATAAAATGTACTTATTTGAGTTCATCACAACTCTATCGGGTAACTCTAAGTGAAAACCGAGGACGATTTTCTTTCTAAGGCGGGAAGGATGTGAAAACCGGTACTTTTCCCACTAACATTTTAATAATAAATGTCAATTTATTATTTTTCCTAACTATTAGATTTAAACATTTATGTGTTTACATAACGATTTCGGGAAACAAACCCGCACACTGTGACAAATGGTAATTTTCACATTGTTAATTAATATTAAATGGTTATTTATTATTTTTAAGCTGAGCATTTCTATGCGCGTTTGCATGTTTCTGAGTATTTTTGAGCATTTTTGGGAGCTGACCCGCATACTGTAGCTTACAATCACTGCAGAAAAAGGTTATTTTTGTCAGTAAACATAAATTATTCTATTTCTGATAGTTACTGACAAGTTTCGTAATTAACTGAGAGCTTTCTCACATTTTACTGAAAAGCAACCGCACACGCGTACCGACAGCACAATACATATGGTAGCAGTCAAATAAATATATTTCTGAGTCAGTAATAATATTTTATTACATTTCTGAAAGAAACGTGGGTAAAAACTTTATTTTACGTATACGTGTCCAAAAACGTCAAACCGGGACTTTACGGTCACGTTTAAGCTCAAACCGACACACGATACACCAACGAGGAGTAAAAATATTTTCCCTCCCCCTATTTCTTGTCCATAACTGGCCTTAGATGTTACTTCCCCATTACAAGACAAAATCCTACCACTAACTTTATTATAATATTATAAATATTACACACTTACTCTAAATGAAACACAAACAAACCAAGTTATCCATTTACACTCTTAAAAACTTTCTAGATCATTTTCTATAGAAAAACTCACGGCCAACCATAATCCTTAAAGATCCATCTCTTTTCTTTGAAGTTCAAGTAAATTAGAGTGTATATTCAAGAGTTTCGGGTTAATTGGCACGTGGTTTGGGTAAATTTGGTGAAGTTTGGGTTGTCCTTGGTCCTTTCTACCCCACGTTAACACTAAACCATTGTAAGGAATCATCACAACTTTTCTAATCTTGTAAAATTCTTGTACATTTGATGTCTAATGAAGTTAAAAATTGTTAAATGTGTACATTTTGTTAAAATGGAAAAAGCTAGGGCTTGTTATATAATACATAGTGCTCGACATATATAAAGTTTTTGAACAAATTAGAGTATTTCTTACTTGTGTGGTAAATCTTGTTGCATGATGAAGCGAAAAGTGTACCGCTTTTAGGGGGTCATTTAAGCCCTAAATCGTATTTATTTGATCAAATATTGCCCTAAATCGTTTCTTTTGTCATTTTAGGTACTTTGGAGAAGAAATCTGGAAAAAGAAGCATTTTGGACGTTTTTGGAGCATAAAAGTGAAGAATTCGACAAAGTCTCCAAAGCTGCTGGAAAAGTACACGTGACGGCGTCAAGGATTGCTCCTGACGGCGTCACGGCTTGGCAAAAGAGGTGGATATGACAAAATACACGTGACGCGCCAGAGAGTTTTACAATGGAAATCTGACGGCGTCACCCTTTAAGGTGATCAAGGCCATCATGGTTTAAGTTAAAGAGAGACGGCGTCAAGCACAATTCTGACGGCGTCAACCCTTGACGCGCCAGAGCGGATTTTGGAGGATTAAAGAGGGACGGCGTCAGGAAGACCATCCGGGAACCCTAGCCGCGGCGAGGTGACGGCGTCACCTCCTACAACGTGACGCCGTCAGACCCTAAACTCTATATGTAGTTTTGCAATTTTTAGTCATTAGTGTGCAACTTTGTGAGGAGAAACCCTAAGACGAATTTTCTGCCATTTTTAAGGGTTTTATACCCTTGGATCTCCCATGTTTAATTGAAGATAAGTAATCATTTAATCATTCAATATGTCTATGTGTTGTTTGATTATATCTTGTTCTTGTCTTTTAATTAACATGTTAGGCTAGATTTATCTTGTGTTTGCTTAGATCTAATGAAACCTAACTATTGATTATTGGTTGTTGGTGTGTTATTAATTGTATTGGATGATTGTTTATCGATGTTAGGCTTAAGAAAACTGGCTAACTTCCTACACGGTAACTTGCTTGAACGTCTTAAGAAACATGAACCAATGCGTACTAAGGTTATTATGGTTGTATTTAATGCATGAGCGAATTCTAGTGATCCCATGTTAGGAGCTTCTTAGCCGGCTCGACATAGGAGTGAAGTAGGAGCTTGTAGAGTTGGGGAAGTACGTACGCCACCCCACGATTGGTATTAAGGAATACACCCGTCATCCACGCAATTAATACACACTAATCAACCGGTAAAAGATAGTTAGGGAGTAAGGAAATCTAAGTTAACACATTTCTCTCCACATAAGTTTCACAACCTTTTCATTTTCAGTTATTTTATTTTATTCGCATTTGTAGTATTTGGGTTAGTTGACTAGCAACTAATTCCGCCCACTCCTTCAAACCCGAGATTTTACTTGCTTTCCATAAAATATAAAAAATACAAAAAGAATCTTCCCTCACCCTTAGACCTATTAGAGTAGTTTTTCAATCCTAACGACACTATTCCCCTAGAGAACGATCAATCCCCCGGTACTTGCCACTACACTATACTACATCGGTCAGGTACACTGCCTGGTGAGGATTGCAAGCCTCTTGAGATCCCTCGAGAGGTAAAACCTGTTGTAAGGTCGCAAAACCACGCATCATTGCATATGGTGCTAGTTTGATGATACAAACATGATTAATGTTAATTACGCGAGATTAAGGCAATATATACATTTTTATGGTTACACATATAGATCGGCTAGAATAAAATTACAAAACTATTGGGGTTTTAAAAAACATAAAATTTTGGCTCAAGTGGTGAAATGGTGAAATTAATGCTTAAAAGTTTATTTTGAATATCTTATTGAATAAGCCATAACTAATTGAGTTTAGCTTATAAAAATATGAAAATGGGTCGTATGGTGTTATATGGGTCGAACATAATTAAATTTGGTCATGTTTGACTTTTTGACTTAATGGCTTAATTATAAGAGCTTAATTGATATAATTAAAACTTGTTACGTAATTAATATTACTAATTTAGAATAATGGGCTAAAAGTGTATTTTGGGCTAAAAAGGTTATGCGTGGACTGTTGGGCCGAGCCCAACATGAAAATGGTCACTTTTGACTTTTTGACCAAACGGATTAACGAACGTGTTAAATGATTTTTAGAAACGTGTCGATACATATATTTTTAACTAAAAAGGGCTTTGGACTAAAAATGAACTATTGGGCTTATTTAATAAATTTCGGCCCAATGAGTATGTCGGATGACAAAAATGACTTTTGAAATATTTTTCGACTCACTATGAATATTATTACTTAACGATACGATATATATAATTAAAACTAGTTTGGACTTGTTTTGAGACGCGATAGTCTCCAAAAGGGTAATAAATGAAATTTTGACCAAATCCTTATAAATGTTCACTATTGTTGATTTCGAAAGCATATGGACTAAATATTGACTTTGTGTCGAAATCTAATAATAATAACTAAACGTAACGATAACGATAAAAATACTTACAACGACCAATATATATATTACGAACCAATTCTTGCAAATATAGTTAATAACACGAATTATTTGAGAAATTGCAACACATGAGAACATGGAAACGTTTGAATAAACGAATGGGTCATGCCCAAATTTTCTAAAATCCCAACACTTAGAGTATTTTTGATAAAAATACGTAACTTTCTAAATTTTTCTAAATACTTAACAATTTTTCTAAATTTCTTATAATTAAAGTTATATTATAAATAATAAACAATATTTATAATAAAATATTCCTCCACTAACACTATTATTTTATTTATTTCTCAAAAAATATTTAATTAATTATAACCTTAATTAATTAAATACATGATTATCCGACTTAACCTAATATATATATATATATATATATATATATATATATATATATATATATATATATATATTATATATATATATATATATATATATATATATATATATATTACTTGCGAAATTTAACGATGAATACTAGTACGGATGTTCCGTCACACGTGTTCCCACCATACACTTTCATCATGAGCCACCACCAAGAGTTATATACGATAAAGCATTTTGAAATATACTTTGCCACACATCAAGCAAGAAATACACGAGCACTGGACACACGTAAACTTTTCAAATAAAGTAAAGACATATAAGACACGAATATTTCGCTAAGACTTACCATACTGATTTAGGTTGCGTGTCGGAGCGGTTGCACTATTTTGTTGATTGATTAGCAGGTTGCTATTGTTTTAAGGTGAGTTCATGGCCCATATATTTACCCGTTTTATAACTGTTTTGGGGGAGAATACATGCTCGTTTTTATTTAAACTCAATGATTGTTTACTTGATATGTGATTGGTTTTAAATACTAGTTTGTTTAATTAAATGCATTATGTGAATACATGGCACACACATCGACCAAGTGTACTGAACCGTTACTCAATTTTTGACTGTTTGGCTGAAATACTGAGATGCACACTAGAATGCATTACATGAATACATGACACACACATTGACCAGGGGTACTGGACGAACACATATAACAAGACTAGATGCAACGGTCACATGACCGGGTGTAACGGTCACCTTACCGAGTGTAACGGACATACTACCAAGTGTAATTGGTCATTGCAAGTGTACCGATTAACCAAACGATATAAACTGATGTTCCACATTTATGAATACTAAAACCTATGAACTCACCAACCTCGTGTTGACACTCTAGCATGTATTTTCAGGTATAAAGCGATAGCAAGCTATTGGAGGCTTTTGGCATGGCATGGCATGGTCATAGAAGACTCTGATGTATTTGGGACCATGTTGACATAAATAATGCCTAAAAACATTATCAATATTTATTCATATCTCTATGTTTTGATGATCACAAAATGTAAACTCATTGAAACATAAACTTATCAAATAAACAAGTATTTAGTTGTAAATATTCATTTCTACAACTTAATCACTTAAGGTATGAATAAACAAGTGCTTAATGCATTATATGATCAAAGGAACATTTTCTTAATAACTAGATTTTTTTTATAAAACATCAAAAACATTTTATATATTTTTGAAAAATATTTTTGGTATTAAATAAAAATGTTTAATCTTTTATAAAAATATGAATTCAAATTTTTAACCAAAATCAGTTAAAATGTTCCAGAAAAACCTTCCCCACAAAAGGACAAAATTGGCCAACGTTCAGTAGGGGCGGCCCCCTTAATTTTACTAGGCGGCCCCCTTAATAATTAAGGGGACCGCCCCCTATTTAAGGGGACCGCCCCCGCTCCAGTAGGCCTCCAGCTGTCCAGTTTTTCTCCTATAAATACCAGCCTTCTCCTGGATTTTTACTCACCCTTTTGCACTAAAACTTTCTGTTATAGATCTCATTTCATATCTTCAAAAAAAAACCTTTGATCATGTAATCTTAAGCATTGGTTTCCAAGTGATCCAAGCTTCCACCATCCAAGTGCAAAAGAAGAATACTTCTATCAATCAAAACTAGAAGTATTACAACTTAGTAGCATCTTGTTATTCAAGTTGTTTGTTTTGTATACCTTGTATATCATTCATTCATTTGTGTATAAGGTGTGGGTGAACATAAGTGACTAGATATGTATAGTGTGTAAGTAGTGAAGAAGGTGTATAAGTTGTTGTGGTGTAAAGAAGTCACGTAGAAGTTGTAAAGCCGTCGTGTAGAAGTTGTGAAGCCGTGATGTAGAAGTTGTGAAGCCGTTGCTTAGAAGTTGTGAAGTCATCATGTAGAAGTCGTGAAGCCGTTGCTTAGAAGTTGTGAAGTCATCATGTAGAAGTCGTGAAGCCGTTGCTTAGAAGTTATGAAGTCGTCATGTAGAAGTTGTGAAGTCATAGCTTAGAAGTTGTGAAGTCCTAGTCGTGAAGTCCTAGTGTTGAAGTCGTGAAGCCGTAGCATAGGAGTTGTGAAGCGGTCGTGTTGAAGTTGTGAAGTCTTGGTCGTGAAGCCGTAGCTTAGAAGTTGTGAAGTCATGGTCGTGAAGCCGTAGCTTAGAAGGTGTGAAGTCATGGTCATGAAGCCGTAGCTTAGAAGTTGTGAAGTCGTCGTGTAAAAGTCATGAAGCCGTCGTGTAGAAGTCGTAAAGCCGTTGTGTTGAAGTCGTGAAGTCGTTGTGAATAAGTTGTGTACAAGTTGTGTTGTGAAGTTGTGAGATTGGTTCTAGCTACGATTAGAACTCGACATTTAGCTTTGTTTCGTTAAACCCGTGTAAGCCAAAGTCGTGTAAGGTTTTCTCCGCTATAAGGGAGCTTATTGAAGTTGTGAAGAAAACTCTCGAGCAAGGTGTGCTCGGGGAGTGGAGTAGGGCAAGGAAGGTGTCCTTGTAGCCGAACCACTATAAATCTCTCGTGTCTCGGTTAGATCTTTCCATACCTTATTTATTTCTTTACTTGCATCGTCATTACTTTCATACACATAGGCTTATATAATTGCTAGTATTAATTAGAGGTCGACTTCACATAAAGATCAAATTGAAAATCCATTCAAGAAACCAAAACTTTTACAATCAATTTAAAAGAATACATATATAACTAATAATAAGATTTAAGTTTTATTTTTCATAACAAACTAGAATCTAAAGTTTTTTAAAAAGTATAAAACAAAGTTTTTATAATAAATTAAAAAGACGTAAAACTATTCAACCCCCCCTTCTAGT
The DNA here is from genome assembly GCA_021014915.2 of Artemisia tridentata subsp. tridentata. Lineage (NCBI taxonomy): Eukaryota > Viridiplantae > Streptophyta > Magnoliopsida > Asterales > Asteraceae > Artemisia > Artemisia tridentata. Next base: position 172,143,933 of record CP139505.1, on the reverse strand, counting down.
TTTCCACAATTGGTATCAAGAGCCACGTCAATCAAGATCTTTAAAATATACTGTATTTTAAAACTTGAATCGATCTATGGAATTCTAAAAATATCTAGAAGGGGAATCCTTGCTAAAACCACCACTATTTGAAAACTATACTTTTCTTGAATGGAAAAATAAATTTGAAACTTATGTGAAATCAATTGATCTAGATCTTTGGCATGTCATTTCGATTGGTGATTTTCAACCAACAAAAACGGATTTTGAAAGTCAAACAAAAACGGATTTTGAAACTCAAAATGATTATTTAAAAACTAAGAATAACAAAAATAATGAAGCTAAAATAATTATTTACAAAACCTTGCCGAAAGTTGAATATGAAAGAATATCTTTCTGTAAAACGGCAAATGATATTTGGAAAAATCTCTTAAACTTTCATCAAGAAAAATGTCAAGCCAAAGATGAGGATTTTGATCTTGTACATGAATTAGTTATCTTAGAAAATTTAATAGATAAAAATTTAGATAAAATAGATACATGTGCTACTAGTTCAAATTTTGTTAATGTAGGTATTAACGACGAAGACTACATGAATCAACTCCAAAGTGAACTCAATCCAAAATCATGGAGTGACACAGACGAAGGAGAAGATCATGATCCGTACAAGACATGTTCGGGTCAAGCCACTTCGGTTTAAATAAGGTGTTAGAATCTTGCCATGATATACTTTCACACCTTGTGTATCTTGAAGACTCACCTATCATTCACACGTCGATCATCATCTAAGACATTACGAAGAAAAGCTAGGACGTGAGGTAAGTTCTCTTTTTAAATTTCATAAGTAATTACTTCATGCATATAATCTTATTAATGCCTTAGGATATGCTTAGTCTGATAGGTTGCTTTGCCTTTACACTTTAGTTATATTCGTTCTGTGGCTTAATGAACTAGAAACTCTTTAGTTAGCCCCCCTAAGTATTAGTAAACCAAGCAATCTTCATATTTGGTACTCTTCGATAGGTAAATTTAGGAACTTAATTTCTTCTAAAAAGATAATGACTACTGGAGAATCTATTGACTAGAAACTCAATTTGACCTAACGGTTGAATTGCTTCTATGTGAGAAGTTGGGTGTGTGTAACCCGTAAAAACGGTCGTGTTTAGCCTGAATTGAGCACCACTAGTAATAGTCTCATACTCATTCTCCAACTTGAATACATTATTCTTCCTAAATATACCTAACGATAGTTTACTGTTATGAACTTTGCTTTTCACTAAAGCTTTTCATTCCTAGATGTATGTCATCCTGCATATATATAATTTCTAGATGTTTACTTGCTCCTATGTGATTTGACTGCATGCCTTCGTAATTATTTGTTTAGTTGAATGCATTGTCATTATAATAGCTTTTGTTTTTCTCTAACTACTCTGACATGATGTATTTTTGTATTTAGTCATAATACATGCGTAAATGTCATAGGATATGTAGAAAGAGGTAGCATGTGACAATAGACTTGAGCATGAGATCTTTTATAAACCATTATTTTTTTAAACCTATAATTAATGGGACTTATTTTTAAATTTGCAAAAACTTCACATTTTGGAAAAATGATTTTTCAAAAGATTATGACACATTTCTATTAAACATGTTTCACCATCCTACCTTTCTTCCAAACTTGTGTCTATAATTACGTGTTTATCAAAAACCAAAGATTGGAAAAATATGTTTTCTTTCCTCATAAAAACATTTTGAAATAAAGCCAAAACTATTTCATTAATATATTTTTCACATCCACATAAAACCTACTTTCAAGCATTGTTGAATAATGCCAAAAACATTTCTTTAAATCATGCTTGGTGATCTCATATATGTCATATATACTTGTGTATATGACACTTATAAGTGAACTAAATAAAAAATAAAAAATCATGGTTTACTTATTAAAGATCTCACTTGGTACAAGTCTAGAAGTCCATGCTATCACAACTCCACATTCCCTTGTACATAGATAATCAATAGGATTAATTAACTAGCTTATTAATCTTCCTAAATATGATACTGTGAATTACTTGGTGCTATGTAGTGTTTTCTTGTCTAACATATATATGTTACATGCTAAATGAGTTGCTTGCATGCTAGATAATAATGTCTAATGAATATGCTTAGCATACATAAGTTATTAAATCCTAAATTACCTCAAAAGAAGTTGGACTTGCTTGAAACTAAACCCAAAAACACAACCCTTTCAAAATTTTCTGCCAAAAACTCATTTCCAGTAACCTGGAAATCAGCAGATGGGCGGCCCCCTTAATTCATTAGGCGGCCCCCTTAATATTTAAGGGGACCGGCCCCTTAATTAAGGGGACCGGCCATCTGATGGTCGAAGGTGCTGCTCCCCTTTTTTATTTTTTAGCCCATTTTATCCTATACTTCCCAAAATTCACAAACACATTTTGTCACAAACCACCCACTAAAATTTTCCTTCCACAATCATATCATCACTACACCATAAATACCCATTTGGAGGAGGAAGCTTGACATTTGCCATAACCCAACAAATGATGTTGTTCAAACTCAACCAACACCTAAACCTCATCCTAATGAACCCTTTCACACACATAACCAATCATCCATATGTCCACCTTCATTCACTCATAATTACCCAAGTTCACAAATGTCTCCACCACCAAAAGTGTCACCACCACTTCCACCAAATAACAACCACTCTCCATCATCATCACCTTCCACTCAACACTTGAAGTTCATTGAAGAACTCAAGGAAGCCCATGAGCTTAATGCTCTCCTTGCTTTGCACCTTGCTCAAAGCAACTTAAACCCATCACCATCCATATCACCATCATTACCATCATCACCACATCACTTGAGTCAAATTGAGAAACATGTCAACAATTGTCCTTGTTGCATCTTTCTCCAAAACCAAACCATCACCTTAAATGAGCGTCTCACTTGGATTGAGTATCTTCTCACTAGATCTAATCCAACACCACCACTTGAACAACATCAAAACCCTCATTCAACATGGTCAAGTCCAAGCTCTCCACCTCCAATTCCTCTATCAACACTCTCTCCAACATCCATACACCCAAACTTACAACCCCATTAATCCAACATTTTTTTACCCCCTCTTTACCATCATCCATCCAAAATAATCCAAGTTTTCATGTCTCAAGCAAGTCCAATGGATCTCTTAGGCAATTTAAAATTTTCTACTTATTGCATGCTATAAGCAAAATATGTGTTGTATCAATAATTATGTTTTTAACATAATTATTTTCAACTAATGAATGCTTTATTTCTTTTCTTTAATATATGATTGTTATGCTTATTACTTGTATACTTGATATCATGATATATATACATGCTTGATGATTAATAACAAGCTTATTTCATAATATGTTTTAAATGTATGCATGCGTAATTAACATGTTTATGTCACTATTTAATCATTCTTGATGTACATGATTCAAATGGAGCTTGCTGCAAAAACACCCTAAAAATGACCCTTTTCTGGAAATTTTTCAAATTTGGTCGCCTGGGAAAACACCAGATGGGCGGCCCCCTTAATTCCCTAGGCGGTCCCCTTAATTTTAAGGGGGCCGGCCTACAATTAAGGGGACCGGCCATCTGGCAGTAAAATTTACTGTTTTCTTTTGCATCTTGCGACCCCTTTTATCTAGCCCAAACCTTACCTAAATCAACCATCACCCCCATCAAACACCCATTTTCATTCACCATGCTATCACCAAAATCATCTCTAAGACACCAAAACTCCATCACCACCACCTCAATGTTAATCCCCAAGTGCACCAAATGCACCATCAAAAACACCTTTTCATCCATCAATAACTACATCAACTCACACCTTTCATCACCACCATCAAGAGCATCAACTCCACCTCCTACTCAAGAACCTCCATTCACCCAACTTGTCATTTCCATATCACCAATAACACCTTTTGATGCTCATTTCTCATCATCACCAATACCACCACACCCACAACCGAACCGTCATCTTTGGTCTTAGAGATGAGATACACTACATGTTTTCATCCCTTGAACACATGCTTAACAACCAACCTCCACCACAACCTCCATCATCTTCACCCACTACACTACCACCACCTTCATTTCACCAAATTAAGCATATGCAATGCTCAATCAAAAATAATTTTTCAAACCAGTTTGTGTGCAAGCCCCATGGAAGATCATGTACTCCTAGAATGATTATGTAGATTGCATTACTTACTAGCTAATGTAGGATTAAATATAATCTTGGATGGTTGTGTATTGATACACAACATTGTTAATGAATGTCTTTATATGCATGCTTATTTTTGCAATATATATGCTTGTGCTTCTAATATTTTTCTTGCAAGTATACCATGTATCGATTCCTTGGTGCCCTCAAACGAGGGGGAGCACACATCAAGGGGGAGTTTTCGTTCCGAAAAATTTTGACTCTAAAACTTGTCGGCTCAACCTTTTTTATGCTACAAAAAGGGGGAGAAGTGAATATAAACTCACTAAATACTTGTCCAAAAATAACTTTTTGGATTTAATGAGTTTAGGTTTTGTAATCATCAAAAAGGGGGAGATTGTTGACATAAATAATGCCTAAAAACATTATCAATATTTATTCATATCTCTATGTTTTGATGATCACAAAATGTAAACTCATTAAAACATAAACTTATCAAATAAACAAGTATTTAGTTGTAAATATTCATTTCTACAACTTAATCACTTAAGGTATGAATAAACAAGTGCTTAATGCATTATATGATCAAAGGAACATTTTCTTAATAACTAGATTTTTTTTATAAAACATCAAAAACATTTTATATATTTTTGAAAAACATTTTTGGTATTAAATAAAAATGTTTAATCTTTTATAAAAATATGAATTCAAATTTTTAACCAAAATCAGTTAAAATGTTCCAGAAAAACCTTCCCCACAAAAGGACAAAATTGGCCAACGTTCAGTAGGGGCGGCCCCCTTAATTTTACTAGGCGGCCCCCTTAATAATTAAGGGGACCGCCCCCTATTTAAGGGGACCGCCCCCGCTCCAGTAGGCCTCCAGCTGTCCAGTTTTTCTCCTATAAATACCAGTCTTCTCCTGGATTTTTACTCACCCTTTTGCACTAAAACTTTCTGTTATAGATCTCATTTCATATCTTCAAAAAAAAACCTTTGATCATGTAATCTTAAGCATTGGTTTCCAAGTGATCCAAGCTTCCACCATCCAAGTGCAAAAGAAGAATACTTCTATCAATCAAAACTAGAAGTATTACAACTTAGTAGCATCTTGTTATTCAAGTTGTTTGTTTTGTATACCTTGTATATCATTCATTCATTTGTGTATAAGGTGTGGGTGAACATAAGTGACTAGATATGTATAGTGTGTAAGTAGTGAAGAAGGTGTATAAGTTGTTGTGGTGTAAAGAAGTCACGTAGAAGTTGTAAAGCCGTCGTGTAGAAGTTGTGAAGCCGTGATGTAGAAGTTGTGAAGCCGTTGCTTAGAAGTTGTGAAGTCATCATGTAGAAGTCGTGAAGCCGTTGCTTAGAAGTTGTGAAGTCATCATGTAGAAGTCGTGAAGCCGTTGCTTAGAAGTTATGAAGTCGTCATGTAGAAGTTGTGAAGTCATAGCTTAGAAGTTGTGAAGTCCTAGTCGTGAAGTCCTAGTGTTGAAGTCGTGAAGCCGTAGCATAGGAGTTGTGAAGCGGTCATGTTGAAGTTGTGAAGTCTTGGTCGTGAAGCCGTAGCTTAGAAGTTGTGAAGTCATGGTCGTGAAGCCGTAGCTTAGAAGGTGTGAAGTCATGGTCATGAAGCCGTAGCTTAGAAGTTGTGAAGTCGTCGTGTAAAAGTCGTGAAGCCGTTGTGTAGAAGTCGTGAAGCCGTTGTGTTGAAGTCGTGAAGTCGTTGTGAATAAGTTGTGTACAAGTTGTGTTGTGAAGTTGTGAGATTGGTTCTAGCTACGATTAGAACTCGACATTTAGCTTTGTGTCGTTAAACCCGTGTAAGCCAAAGTCGTGTAAGGTTTTCTCCGCCATAAGGGAGCTTATTGAAGTTGTGAAGAAAACTCTCGAGCAAGGTGTGCTCGGGGAGTGGAGTAGGGCAAGGAAGGTGTCCTTGTAGCCGAACCACTATAAATCTCTCATGTCTCGGTTAGATCTTTCCATACCTTATTTATTTCTTTACTTGCATCGTCATTACTTTCATACACATAGGCTTATATAATTGCTAGTATTAATTAGAGGTCGACTTCACATAAAGATCAAATTGAAAATCCATTCAAGAAACCAAAACTTTTACAATCAATTTAAAAGAATACATATATAATTAATAATAAGATTTAAGTTTTATTTTTCATAACAAACTAGAATCTAAAGTTTTTTAAAAAGTATAAAACAAAGTTTTTATAATAAATTAAAAAGACGTAAAACTATTCAACCCCCCCTTCTAGTTTTCCACATACCACTTGAAATCTTTTATGGGCTTATATTTCCGCACCATTTTTGAAATATTGTAAACAAATCACTTTTGAATATGAAATATATTTTAATGATTGAGATAAAACCATTCTTTATACTTTGTGTTGTGATACCAGATTTTGGGGTGTTACAGAAACATCAATGCAAGATGTCTTCTATAATGAATGGATGATAAAACAACAGAAGACAAACAATCAACTGATAACTGATGTGTTTAATGCCTCGTCTACTTGGAATCGTGCAAATCAGAAGACTTTGTCCATAGTATTATGAGAGATATCTTCAAGAAAAGTCAAAGTTGCACCCAAGCCTCTCGTTACTCACCAGACCATCACAAATAATGCTGGAAGATTTGTTGGATCAAACGTTCTTCAAGCAGCTAGAGATGGATGTTGAACATCAAGAACCGATAAGTAGAGTTTTACAGGTGACAAAAGAAAGACTGAAACTTCGAGCATTATAAAAATGCTAGAAGCAATATATTGAAGCTCGAAGATACAAAGACCGGTTGCCTTACATTGGAAGACCTGCATGATCTACCCTTAGGGGGAGATTGTTGGAACACAAAAAGTGTAAATCGTGATATAGGGTCTTCCATGTAATATTGATTAGGGAACGTTGTAATATGTTGTAGTAAGCTTACGATAGCATCATACCCTCGCAGCACTTGTATAGCTGCGAGGGGATGCGAGACTTATGTATGGGTATATATACCTCCCTACCTCATGGGTTATGAGGTGTGTTTTCATAATAATATTATCCTTGCAACACCACTCTCTCTTCCTCTCTCTACTTTCTCTCTCTAACACCACCATGGGTATGTTTGCCTATTCCGGTCGACCACCCGACCACATCACAATATCATCTTCCTAAACTAGATTTAGTGGACCAACACAATTTTCTGCAACTTATGTCCCTTCTGCGTTACTGTAGTTGCAAATTTAGTTTTTGGACTAACGATCGTTAGTTTTGGCTGTGTGAAATGACTATTTTACCCTCGCCTACTACAGGGACATTTTTTGACCGTGTGAAATGACTATTTTACCCTCGCCTACTAGGGATATTTTTTGCAAAAACATTTTTTGCAGTTTACTATTCACTTTCTTTTTGACTTCCCATCACCACCACCCCTCTACCACCACACAACCATCGCCACCACCCTCTACCACCACACAACCACCACTGTTCAACACCACATTTTTTTTTTAAATTTTGCAAAACTTTTATATTAAATGGATCTCAGTTAATGTTTTTTAACCGACAAAGAGCCATAAATAATCGTCTTGGAAAGAGCCATAAATAATCGTCTTGGAAATATACCATAAACTTACAACTAGAAGGCAACCGTCTTTTGGCTGGCACTCTTCCTACCTTATTTATTATATTTCCCATGTTTTTAGTTCACTGATCAAGTATTCATGAATTTTTGCGAAGATCTACATGATACCAGACGTTATGATGCAGTTTTCACAAGTGGCATCAAACTAAATGCAGGTTTCTTTTTTTTAGGGTGCCCACCGAGAATTTATTTAGTCAATGAATTGAAAACTGAGAATACCATTTATTATCAACTTATAATTTAACAACTTTATTGGAAAACAAAAAAGCTCATTGAAACAATACAAATCCATCCACTTTATTCTCTTTCTTCCCCCAAAATTTACAGTCTTTCTCTCTTTCTAAATATCCGACCATCCTATCAAACTTGTCGCCGAAAAACAAGTTCAGATTTGGTTCATCGAGTTTTCTGCTATCACCACTATGGCACCGTCTAAATAGTCGGCCAGCCACCTTCGTTCGCCATGTCGCCGAAAAATATTGCTGGAAATAATCACCGTCACATCAGATGGAAACCACATTTTTTTGTGGGTAGATTCGCTGGGAATAATCACCGTTACATCAGATGGAAACCATGTTTTTTTTGGTAGATGTTTGATTTATTAAGATTGACTAAATAAATTCTTTGGTGCATTTTGATTTATGTATTTGGGTTTTACACTTTTTGGTTCTTATGGGTTTATGCAATTTGTAAAGTGATAGTATTTTGAGAGAAAGTGAAAAAAAGGAGAGATATAACTGTGTGAACATGGGGCTACGGCATAAGGTTTCGCCTTTGTAAAGGTGTGTGTGTTGACTTATGTGTTGTCTGTTTTAGTTTATTTTCACTTGCATTTGTGTTTGCTTTATCTAGCACGTGAAGGGTCTCAATTCAACTTGTTACCTATTTCTCAATTCATACTCTTGTTTAGGGATTGAATAGTTGCTTATGGTCTCGGTTGGTTGATTCTCAAATCAATTTAGTTTCAGTATAATGAGTTTAAGTTCCCTCATACCATCACTAAGTGTATTAGACGCAGTTACATTTTTAGCAACTGAAAACAAATTAGCACAGATGACGCTGCAATCGAGTATGATTAACATTTCATATGTATTTTATTCGGTTAAAAAAACATTAACTGAGATTCATTTAATATAAAAGTTTTGCAAAATAAAAAAAAATGGTAGTGTTGAACAGTGGTGGTTGTGTGGTGGTAGAGGGTGGTGGAGGGTGGTGGTGATGGTTGTGTGGTGGTGGTGAAGGGAAGTTAAAAAGAAAGTGAATAGTAAACTGCAAAAAATGTTTTTGCAAAAAATGTCTCTAGTAGGCGAGGGTAAAATAGTCATTTCACACGGCCAAAAAATGTCCCTGTAGTAGGCGAGGGTAAAATAGTCATTTCACACGGCCAAAACTAACGATCGTTAGTCTAAAAATTAAATTTGCAACTACAGTAACGCAGAAAGGACATAAGTTGTAGAAAATTGAAAGTTTAGGGACAATATTTGCATTTTTTTTGGAGGACAACTTTCGCAATTTTCGCAAAGTTTAGGAACATTTTTTGCAGTTTACTCTTAAAAGTTTATAAAAAAACAATAAGAAAAAAGTTATAAAAAAAAAAATTCCAAGTAAATTAAAATTCCTCGCTTTTTGGAGGCATTCTAATTCTCTCCATTTTGGCAATTCGTGAAATTGTAAATTACTTCAATTGTGTTACCAAACATGATATTTGAAGGAAATTAAAATGCAAAGGCCCCCAATATACCCCAACCAAACGCCCCCATGCTTAATAGCTCCAACAAGCGCGAAAGCCATTGCTTCTTGCTTTCGAGCCCAAGCCTACGTTTGCTTAGTAAGGTTGCGTCTTTTTATATCTCCTCAAAAAAAGAAAGGCGAAAGGTTGCTTGATTGACTTTGAGAAAGAAGTAGAAAGAAGGTATTACATAAGAAAACAAAGTAAAGGCGCGTTAGCGCTTTTTTTTTCAATAAGGGTCGGAGCTTGAAGAAGCGATCCTATCAGAGAAAAAAGTGCTAGTTGTAGCGCGCTAGCGCGCATTTGACTAAAAACATGGAAAATCAAGGCTCTGGGCAACGAGTGGGAGGGAGCCTTGACTTGAAGCATTGTACAAGTGCTTAAGGCTCCTTCGGGCCATGGCCACAACTATCATATAAGGCAAGGCTTGGAAGCAAGCTACCTGCGCCTATCGGCGAACTGGGCTTGGCTCGGTTAGTAGTGCCCGCCCATTCTGTCTCGCCCGCCTGCCGACCCATGAATTCTTCAGATCGGGCCGGCAAGTCGGGCGTACGGGAACCGTTGAAGAAGTGTCTCAACGCGCAGCAGCCACTACTTTACTTTGACTCCTTTTATGCAATTATGAACTCCAAGGCAACTTATCCTTTTGGAGATGACGTAACAAACTACGCGATCCTCCCAACGAAGCCAACATAAATCCGATCCGAATAAAAAAAATAAAAGGCAGTTTCATTATGGTAGTATACCAGCCACCTGTTCTGGAACTGGAAGTTCCAATCAGAGCATATAGATCCGTAAATGGATTTGTATGTATAGCCACTTCAGTCATGTTCGTCGTGTCTTGAAAGTATCTTTTTTCCGGGTCCTGAGCTATGTGGAGCGATAAAAACAATGGGATCTATTGGGCTTTCACCTGCACTGCCTTCGCCTAGGACATTATAAAGGGCGAGAAAGAGCTTGCTGCTGGTTCGGAACTCCCCTATCTATTTGAATTGATTTACAGCGCCTATTTTCAAGATTATAAAGGAAGTGCTTCTATTAACTTTAAAGAGTGTCTCTCCTGTCCGGCTCGATAGAACAAGGTAGGAGCGAATCCGGAAAGATTGCCTCAGTTCGGATTGTTCTCTGCAACTCGGGAACATGAAGTCTCTTTTTTTCTTGAATTTGAATCATTTCCTCTTTATCGCCATTCTTCTATTTAAGAACTGCGCCCACTTGCCTCTGGTGGTTATTTGACTAAGGATGGAACGAGGTGCTTGCTTTATGAAACTGAGACCTTCTTTCTTTGATTCTTTGACCGGAATACGGATGAGATCAGAAAGGCCATCATTGGGGCAAACGATGCAATAGCTTTGGTTAGAGCAAAGCCCTGTTATCTCAGGACACTCTGCCAGGTTCTTCCTTGTTGACTGGCCTAGTGATTCTTGTTATTGAATGTAGTGCCAAGACAGTTTCAAAGAACGGGTGAAGTCTCGAGATCCGCTCTAGTCGAGTAAGAGATTTCTCCTGTATAGTAGTATCCGTATTAGTCCATGCGCTAAGGTGCAATTGCCTTCTTAGAGCCAGTAACTTCGTACTGAAAATTGGAGAAAAAAGAGTTACAAAGGCATCTTCCATTCATATCGATTTTGGTTTTTCTGCACCATATTTTGATCTCCATTTTCTTCGATCCAGAATTCCCAACAAATACTTGACTCCTCGAATACAACTCTCGAAGGGGCCACCAACCAACCGAATCACTGTAGCAAACCCTCCCTTTACTTTACTCAATGGATAGCGCTTATTCTCTTTCAATCAACAAAATGAGAAAAGTCGGCGTAACAATAATGACATTTGTCGATATGCCACTGCCTGTTTACTAAGATCATCATAGATTATTAATGCGTGCATTCCATTATCGCGGAAATATTCCCCATGGCACAGCCAGAATATAGGGCAATAAATTGCAGAAGAGTAGGATCCGAAGCGGTGGCTGCTACAAGAATGGAATATTCCACAGCATGCGCTTCTGAAAGAATTTGAACTAATTGTGCCACAGTTGAGCATTTCTGTGCAATCGCTCGTATTAGCCTGTGCTTTATTACAGGTAGTTATTCCCCCGTTCCTTTAGTCTTTTCAACGGTACTTGATTCTTAAGTTGTGATCATGTCTCGCCCCCTGGTATAGTGACCGATTCCATGTTTTCCCCGAATTTCATCAGTTCCAGGCTCAAGTACCTGTTCATCCATCTTCATTCCAAAGGCGAGCGTATCCATTGAGTGACTGTAACTGCTATAGTTTACAGTCAATAGTTCTTAACCAACTTTAGAGTTTTATGATACTAGGACCAATAGGTCAAAAATGGGTTTGTGCCACAGGTGTTGAACGATCCACTCTATACAGGCGTGGGATTACAGGGCTCATAAAGCCTTTCTTTCATTCATCAATAGGGCCCTGGTCGGTTACTTTTCTGGGCCGGGAACAATAAGTGGAATAGAAGTCATAAAAACGATATCTTGATCTTCGCACCTCAGATCAAGAGGAAGGGTAGCTTGTCAAGTTGGCCTAAAATTTTCATTATTCTATCAGTCCTAAAGAGCCAGTATTCGTCCTTCACTCTTAACTTAAGGAAATGATAGACCTTATCGCTTATTCTTGATCACAGTAATGCGGGAAGTCTTGTAACCACCGGTAAATTTCCACTTGTATTAATATTCTAACGAAAGAATACATACCCATTTCTACGTCTAAGTTTATTTATTTATTTTTAAGATTAAACGTTATCAGTTTATCTAATCACAACAACTAACTAATGTAACGTAACTCACATTCTTAATAAACATGCTCACACGACACCAACGTGCCCTGTATTTATTACAAATAAACATTCTTTATATGTCAAGGATAAAAATTTTCAACTTTTATTTACCACTTTACGTTATTTCGTTAACGTACGATTACTTAATGTACAAACTGAACGTTTGCCATCTATTAGAGTTTTCACGAAACCCTAATTTATTACAACAATGATTTCACGTAACTAAACCATAAACCCTAAAGTACAACACTCTAAAGCTAATGTACAAGTCATTAAAGCACGGAAACCTAAACATTACTTTACTTCCCGTTACAAGCCTTAAATTCACAATTCTATGATTTTATCACAAACCCTAATTAATGTGTACATGATTTCTATAAAATATAAATTTACAAGTCTTTCTTGCACATATGCAAGTCTTTAATGCATGGAAACTAATTATTAATATAAAATCTATTATAAATCTTAGTGTACCTATTTTAAAACACAAAATACAAGTTCCTTATGCACAAGGTTTAAATAATATTTTCTTATATTTCATAAACACTAAGTACAACACTCTAATGCCTATGGTACAAGTGCTTAATGCATGGAATTAAAATCTATACTTTTAATACTCAAAACCTAATCAAGAGGCTAGGAATAAAACAAGTATACGCATATGTGTTCATCTTTATAACCATTCGAATCAAGAGGCTAGGAATAAAACAAGTATATGCATATGTGTTCATCTTTATAACCATTCGAATCAAGAGGCTAGAAATAAAACAAGTATACGCATATGTGTTCATCCTTTTAACCATTTGAACCAAACCCTAACCTTGTGGCTATGGATCAAACAACTTTACACCATGTCACCTTGTTCCTTAACTCCTACGACATTTTCAAGAGTTTTGGAAATTTACATTTTCCTGTTTTGCGTTCTACGCATTATAAGCCTACGGTTTAGGTTTTTACGACAATTAAGCACCTCAATAAAACTTATCACTCATTTAATATACTTTTTAGAGTATATTGATATGTTTTAATATTTCTTAGAAGTTTCATATTTTTAGGATACCTGGTTTTTTGTTTCTTGACTTAACGGCTCCAGTTAGCGATTAACGGAACCAAAACTCACTCCGTAACTTATATAAGGCCAAGATTCATCCACCTAGTCCCTCTCCCTTGTCCATGAACGTGTATAAGTGAATCACCAAGGCCTTGGTGGCTTGGTGATGAGCCTTAGAAAGTATATGGCCTAAGAACAACCAAGTATGCATTCATGTGTTCCAATTACAACGACAAGTAAGAACTAGCTAACCTCCTCACTTACACTATAAAAGGAAACTGATGTGTCGAGTGTGAGTACAAGTTTTAAATTTATAAAGGTCGAATTACCGAATCAAGAAAAAACACATACGAGCAAGTGAACTCGTCCGTTATAGCAAGATTGTGATGGTAAGTCGGGATCGTTCGCAGGGATTTATGTAGTGAATCGAATTGTAAGCTACTAGAAGTAAATTCCTTAACAAGTAATGAAAAATAGATTAATTCAAATGATTAAAAACTACACTTGCTTAGACTAGCATACTACTCCTTGATAAGCATGATTGTGATAACTTTGGATAACATGTTGGTTATGATAATTAGTTTGGTGAACTAATCTATTGTTTCTACAAATTAAACCTTCGTCAAGATTTTAGTTCATAAAAACAAGCATTACGTTTAACCACTCAATTCAAGATCTATTCAAGGTTCATAAGTTGGTGTACTGATTTGAATCGATTTATATATAGTCCAAGGAATTGCACAGGAAATATGCAAAACCCGAGTCGTAGTCCCGATGAAGATGGAATGGAATTTAGTGATTCGGGATTTGTGATTCGTGTAGTGAATGTGAATAAGAGTGATTGATTTTGGATTACACTACTAATATTAAAATAACAACCAAGATTAATGATTAAACTAAGCTAATAGAACAATTAAACTAAACATTTAACCTAAAAACGAAAATTGAATTTAAAAATGGAACGCGACGAATTATAAAACGTATTTAAAAAGATTTTCTAAAATTTAAGTACTAAAAATGCAAAATAATTTTTCCTAAGTTAAAAATGATAAAATAAAATTTTTGGAAAAAGAAAAATATATATATATATATATATATATATATATATATATATATATATTTGACTTTTTATTTATTTTTTATGAATTAAAAACTATTTAAAACTAATTAAATGATTTAATTAAAATGCAAAAGTAGAAAACTAAGGGACCGAAAATGTAATTTATTGAAACAAAATTTATAAAAGAAAACAAAGAAAACAAAATTTTATAATAGTTAAGGACTAAAAGTGTAAAAACTGAGACTTTAAATAAACTTAAACAAAGACAGGGACTAAAAATGCCAAAAAAAACAAACTATTTTAAAACTAATACTACCCAAGCACGATTTAAACTTAAGCAGAAAATTAAGGGACCAGAAGTGACAACACAGAAACTTATTTTATTTTCTTTTCTTTTTATATCAGAAAGCAACCTCTCAAAGTACTTTTCAACGGCTTACAAAAAGCTCAATTCTTAACCAATTTTGAAAATAAAAACTGTTTTGGAAAGCTAACCAAGCAGAGATTACTAATTTCTAAAAAAACCTAATTTTAAAGCTTATTTGCTATCTTAATTTTGGCCT
Source organism: Artemisia tridentata subsp. tridentata (assembly GCA_021014915.2). NCBI lineage: Eukaryota > Viridiplantae > Streptophyta > Magnoliopsida > Asterales > Asteraceae > Artemisia > Artemisia tridentata. The sequence goes on along the minus strand of CP139505.1, from coordinate 172,128,898 downwards.
AGATCAGCTAGCAAATCACACAAAAGTTGCTGCACTTTTTGGACATATCAGATCAGCAATGGGGAAAGATTGCAGGTCAGATTTAAGCACTCAATTAAGCTGAAATACTAATTCCCAGATATTACCTATTAAGCTGACTAGATAAGCTAACTATAACCAAAAATCTAAGGCCTCAGCTTATCTGGATAAGCCAAAAAAGCCCATAGTTCAGCAGCTCTAGAACCTGCACTAGTTTGTTATGACAGCAGAAACGAAATGGCGCAAAATTTGGTAATTCAACTCTTAAACTAATGTAATCCTTTCGAACCTCTTTTAACTACTTATGTTAACTTAAAAAGTGCCAAAATGAAAATACCAATAAGCTCAGCTGCTGATCACTCAAACCAGAAATAGCTCATCTGCTATCATTCAAACCAACCTCTAAAAGCAGCTTATATACTTAACTCTAAACCTATTTTAATCTTGTTCTAAACCTCTTAGACTAAATTACTTACAACTAATTGAAAGTAAAAACAACAAGAGCAGCTAATAGAAAGCAATAATAAGCAGAAACCAAAAAGAAAACTAGATGAAACAATACTCACAAGCTTATCCTGCTGCACATCATGTAGTGATCTCAGAACAACAACAATACCCAGGCTATTAAGCCAATATCAAACCCAATATCCAGCTTAGTTCCACTCCATAGCTTATCCAGCTTATCATCAGCTTATTAGCTTATCAGCTGATTATAATATTTTTTTATTTTTTTTATTTTTTTTTTATATATATATATATTTTTTTTAGAATAATACTCAGATAATTATAAAAACAATACTAAATAAAATTTTAATTCAAGAACATGAAACTATCATTAAACTAAAAATGAATTTTTCATTAATCCAAATAAAATTACAAAGAAAATTTCGGATACAATTAAAATTGATTTAAAATTAAAAATTACAATAAAACAATAAATCTAAAACATTAAGAAAATTACAAGCATCCTAACTGAGTAGAAATCCCCGCTATTTATAGAGCTCAGCCGATCCTTCTGGGTCTTCCAGGCTGGCGATCCTCGTGCTCTTGAGCTATCCATCACCCTTAGATCAATCCTTGCTCAACACTCCTCATTTCCCACCGTTTGATCAAAATTTACGCGTGTTCGGTCCAATCACTCGCTGCCATGTGTCATTCTCCTTGTTAGGAACTTCTAGAAGGGCCAATCATTGTCAATTATACCCTTAATTACCGTAAAAATGTGTACGGTAATTTTAGGGTTGCGGGTGAACAGTGAAAATTGGGGATAAGGGGAATTTTGGGCGCGTTTGGTGTGTGGTTTTATTTTTTATTTGTTTGACTCTGGGGTTATAGGGATGGTTGACCGGGGTTAGAAGGTGGGCTTGGGTCGTGGGCTAAAGGAGGTTTGGGCTGGGTTGTTTAGAGTGTGGGTTGGGTAATTTATGGAACCGGGTTTAGGTAGTAAGGTGGTTTTAAGGGTTTTAATCATAGGGACTATTTATGTAATTTCTGGTTTTCCAAGGGACCAATGCTGCCATTTTTTAGAAGATGATCTAAGGGTGATTTTTAACTTTTGGCCAAACATGTCTTGCCCGGCATCGGCTTTGAGTCCATTCCACATCTCGTGCTCGTTTTCCCGGATTTCTTGTGTCTTTTGTCAATTTTCATGATATCCTTCCTGCACATACAAAAACACAAAAACACAATATCTTTTGGCATTTTGGTCGGGTTTTTGGTTATTTTGGTCCGGTTTTGGTCAAGAAAAAGTATGTGTTTAAGCACATACCAAATTCCCCCAGACTAAGCTATTGCAATGTCCTCATGCAATTTTATAAAAACACGTTTTTGAAACCGAAAATTTCCAATCTCTTTTTACTAACTTTGAAAAGTAGCAAAATTTTCAAAAGAGATTAAGAAATCTTAAGTTCTAAAAACTCCCCGATTTTCCTTTTTATTCTATTTTTGTATTTTTCTTATTATTCATGTGACGGCTTTGTCGACAATCATTATCTAACGATAACTTTTAGGGTCATTGAGCAGGAAACACGAAATCATAAAGAAGTGACCATACGGATAAAATTCGTCGTTCCTGATTTTTCATGAGTCCCAAAACTAAGCTTAAAAACGAAATCATTGTTATTTACAAGTTAGATTGCCAACACTACCAGAAAGCTAATTGTGGACTCTTTGTTCCCAAATTCCTATTTTCCTCTATTTATTTTATTTTTTGGTGAGAAATGAATTTCTTCAAATTCTCATTTCGATAATTTTTGTCGATAAAGATACCTAGTTTAGACGCTAAGTAGTTCCTAAACCTTCCCTTGAAAACCGTTGCATACAAAAATGAGGTCCACATCAAGGTCTCTGATTTAACACGATTTTGAGGATATCCCTTTTATTTGCGACCGAAACAACTCATCTACGAGTCCGAGACAGAAGCCTTTATTAGGATACCCCCGGAGTCGAAGTTTGGCATTTTTAACATTATTAAGCACATTAACGTATTTAGTCCTTAGCCCTTTATAACAATCACAACATCGGCTGCGAACCGGCAAGATGTGATAGTCTATTATGACCTTGGAATTTTTCCTCTGCCTTTATTAGAAGTCTACAACATCGGCTGCGAACCGGCAAGATGTAGAAAACTTTTTATGGCTTTGGATTATTATTATACATTATCATTAATTAATTATTTGCCAAACCCCAAGTCCTACGGCTTTTATAACAATCCCAACATCGGTTGCGAGCCGGCAAGATGGAATAGTCTATTACACCGTAACACTGGCAGTACCTTGATGTGTACCCAACTTTCATAAGCAAGAATTCTCTAAGGAATAAATAAAAACTAATCATCGCCAAAACCAAAATACCTTTAATTATTCCTAAATTACTATTTTTGAGTGAAACAAGCTTATGGGAACAAAAGCCACAAGTAACTTCGATGAGCTCTAAAGAGATCCAACTACTCCACGTTTAGCAATCTAAATTATAAAAAACTCTATCATTTCTCGTTCTTCGCAAATTTAAAATCTTAAATAATAAGATCCGCGAATGCTTAGCCAAATAATCAAGCCATGCATATATAAAGTCGAATACGGGAACTTGCAAATCTTAAAAAGAATTCGCATTTTATAGCTCCTTGTGTAAAATACTAGCACGAGCTTATAGATTATGAATGGTTAAGGGAACAAGCTAGGGCTCAATACGCTCGATCAAGTCAGAATTTTATTCCTACTCTCACCAGCGGAAAATCAACAAAAATGTCAAAATTTATTATATTTTTGCAAAAATTTTTAAATTTTTCTCATTTTTTTGGATTTTTCAATTTTTGGAGAAAAACGGGTTGCATGAGAAAACGGCAAAAATGCAAGGCAAAAATCAAATCGCAAGATTACCCCCCCCCCAAGACTAAAACGAGACATTGTCCTCAATGTCTTAAAGGTAAGGGTTCTCTTACATAAATCTAAGGCCGTTTATTAATTATGCCAAAAGATAGATGTAAAACGATAAGATTTAGGATATCGGATGAGCAACGAATGATGAAACTCGAGTAGCGTGAAGGAAACTACGAGCACGAGAGTCTTCAATCATCGGGCATTCCTGGACACATCACAAGAAAAACCACGAAACACAAGATATGGAAGAGGAGCCCCTCCTCTTTATTAAGAAAATAAAAGAAGATAGATGGATAAGCATGGGGTGCCTCCCACGAAGCGCTTGTTTTTGTTAACCGAGTCACATGAGCTTGACTCGACCCCGAATTTAATTGTCCTTGGGGGAGCAAGTGGAAGAGATAATCTCAATCGGACTTTCGTTCAAGATGTTTGGATAAACATTGAAGCATACGAAAGTTCCACTCCGATGAGATACCCACGGCTTTAGAAGATGAAAGCGGTGATGCCGGGGTCAAAAACTTTGTCTTCGTTTTCGGCTGGAAACGATAGTAAAGTTTCAAGAAGAGATAACTCCGGACAGAATGGGAGTTTTTGAATAGAAAGAAGCAGAGAGGAATCATTTTTCTTCAGAATTAAAAGTTCCTTAGATGAGGCAGGAAACTTTAAATTTGTATCAAGAATCAATTTCATCAAAGGATGAATTTCACCATCAATGAGTAAGCCTGGCTTAAATACTTTGTCCTCACAAGAAAACTCAGCAGGGTACTCGATGGAGGACTCAATAAAGAAATCATCCTCGGGAGAATGAGGAGCTAAGTCATGAGATACTATTGAAGCATCCTCAATTATGATTTCAATTTTAGGGCCTTTTTCAGTAGGTTTGCCATATAAAAGATTTCTCCTTTCGGTTTGATCGGCCCTAAAATCGAAGAGATCATCATCATCTTGTAAATTATTAAGCTCGGTGTAAGAATCAGATGATGGAGCATGGTATAAAAGATTTTCAACTTCTTCAAGATTAGCATGAAAGTCAAAGAGATCATCATCATGATGGAAGTGGATCGTCGTGAGCGAGTTCATCGGCGAACTCCTCGGGATAAGAATCATATTTAGATGGATCATGGTTCATCAAAAATTCCAATTCTCTTAAGTCAGATTCAAAATCAAAGTCATCGTCCTCATCCCCCGGTGGGATTGGATCGATGTGAGCGAGTTCATCGGCGAACTCCTCAAGAAGAGAATCAATACTAGAAGTGGTACTGCCACTACTTTGCTCTTCTGATTTTGAATCAACAACTTGAACGGATTTAGGCAGCTTTTCATTAACATCTTCCGGGGGAAGGGAAAATAATGGTTCATCAAATTTCATTTTTAATAACGAGACATCTTCCCCGGGATCACTATCGGTCTCAACAATTTCCGGCGAAATTGGAGCATCATCAGACAAAACCTCGAGCTCTTCCCTCTGAATATCACTTTCTTCAATCGGAGGAGAAGGATGGGAAGAGTCGGAAAGGACAGAATCAACCATCTCTACACGATAAACCGTCTCCGGAGGTGGGACAAGAGGTGTGCTCTTAGAGCTAGCAATTTCCACCTCTTCCGTTGTGGTCTCCGAATCCGATTCATCATCATCAAGAATACTCTTAACATCCGCGGAACAACTTTCAAACCATTTGGTTGAACCGGGTGCAATTTTCATAGATTTAAGTTCGGCACGTTTTTCAGACATACTCTTAACCGCAAATCTAGAAAGAATCGAATCACTCCTTGCGGAAGTAATTACTGGATCAGATTTTTGATTAACCACAGCAACGTTGCTTTTGGTGGTTAGCGGTTTAGAGTTTTGATTTATTTGAAACGTGACTTTTTCATTATCAACTCGCAGAGTTATTTCTTCTCCGTATACGTCAATCAAAGCCCGCCCGGTCCTCAAAAATGATCTTCCGAGAATTAGAGGAACCCGGGGGTCAGCATCAAAATCAACTACCACGAAATCGGCAGGAAATGGAACTTCCCCACCTTGACAAAGACATCCTCGGCTACACCCTCAGGACGGGTTATGGAACGGTCCGCAAGCTCGAGGGTCATGCAAGTGGGGGTAAGTTTGGGCAGAGAAAGCTTTTGCCATACTGACAACGGCATTAGGTTGATGCTAGCACCGAGATCGGCCAAGGCGGAGCATTCAACCATTCCCGGAAATTCACATGGAATAAGGAATTTTCTGGGATCTCCAAGCTTTTCCGGAAGCTTTTTAAGAATTACCGCTGAGCAGTTTTCATTCAGATGAGTTTTTGCTAATTCAATTAATTTTTCCTTGTTATTCAATAAACTCTTGATGGTGGAAACAAACTTAGGCATCAGAAGTAAAGCATCCGCGAAGCTTATATCGAAATGCAATTCTTGAAAGATTTGGAAGAATTTTTCCATTTGATTTGAAGCTTTTTCGCGGAGCTTTTGATCATTCAATCTCGAAGGATACGGAAGGTTTGCTTTGACGGGAATTTCTTTTGGCTCAACATTCTTTGGTTCAGATGGATGGACGACCGGAGGTTGGACGTCTTTGGTTCCTCCGTTGTTAGTAGGAGGTTCCATGTCCTTGGTCACCTCGGGTTCACGGTCGACTACCTTGGAAGGTAGAGAAGAATGAGGTAGCCGGAGCCGTAGGTCCATCATATGAAACACACGCTCCGAGTCGTGATCGCCTTAGCATCGCCCCTCGGGTTAGCGATCATGTTGCTTGGGAGAGAAGTAGTCCCTGAACCCGAGGGTCGATTATTTAAACATTTGTTCAATTCGGTTATTTGATTAATCATCATTCTATTCATTTCCTCTTGATTTTTCATAAATTGCTTGATAAGCTCATCTGAGGACGGTTGGTTTTGAATCAAAGCTTGATTTTGATTATTCAAATTTTGTCCTCGGTTGTTTTGAAAAATTTTTTCCCTTTGATTTTGGTTTTGAAAATTCCCTTGATTCGGGCCTTTTTGAAAATTTCCCTGTTTTGAAAGCTTTGCCCTTGATTAGCCCGATTTTGATTTTATTGTATGGAACAATGTGGTTTGGCACATTCTGATTTTGATTTTGATTTTTGTGAAACCGGGTGGTCCGAGAAAATTGTTAGAACGGTAGCTGAGGAGATTACGGTCTCCCTGAGGCTGGTAACCGTTACCACCTTGATTGAAATTTCCAGAAGCAGCATACACATTCTCTTGAGTATAGCCACCGGAGGCTGGGCACTCAAAATATTGGTGAGGACCACCACATATTTCACAACTCTGATTGACAACATTAACTTGATGAGAAGAGGATTGTGCTTTGGTTAATGATTCAACTTGTTTAGCAAGAAAGGCAATAGTCTCATTTGTTTTGGTATTAGTATCAAGAACACGAGCTAAAACTTCATCACTAATTTTGTTAGCACTCGAAGTGGGAATCTTGGTTCGTGAACTCCTCACTTTTGATTTATTCTCAATAATCATGAAAGCATCTTGACTATTTCTTGTTAACAAGTTTCCACCTGCAGCAGAATTTAGGGAGTCTTGATCGGCCAGACTCAACCCATTGTAAAACGTGTCAATTTGGTGCAAGTCAGAGAAGCCATGATTAGGACACTTTTCCAATAACTCCTTAAATCTATCCCAAGCTTCGCTGAACGATTCATCGAAAGCTTGTTGAAATCGAAAGATTTGAGTTCGGAGACTAGAAGTTTTGGAAGGAGGGTAGAAATGATTGATGAACTTTGTAGCTAGATCTCCCCAAGTTAATATGGAATTAGGGGGTTCTTTCTCTAGCCAAGTTCGAGCCGCTCCTTTCAAAGAAAAGGGAAACAATTTCATTTTGATGACATCGTAATCAACTTGGTTAATCTTTATTGTTTCAGCAATATCGGTGAAGTTTCGGATATGAACATAAGGGTCTTCATGATCAAGTCCGTGAAATGAGATACCCGTGATAAGATTGAGTAACCCGTGATTGATTTCAAAGTGATTTGCTTGAATATTGGGTATCACGATGGCTCGTCTAACACCATTGAAAGGTGTTTGGAGACGTTCCTCCATTGGACGGAGATCGGGAGCCGGATTGACACCCACCGGAGGGTGTTGATCGTGTTGGTTGTGGCCATTTCCTCAACGGTTGAGAATTGAACACGGTTGTTGTGACGGATAATCCTCTCGGGATTTGAAAGTGGTGAAAGAAGAGGTTGAGAAGAAGAACGGGTGTGCATACACCAAAAGAAATAAAATCAAAAAGAAAAATAAAAATAAAAAGTTGAAACTGAAAATATTTTTGGATTTTTATTTTTTTATTTTTTATTTATTTTTGGTACCGATCCCTCAATCAATATTCGTTTCTTTACGACTACGCGCAGAGTGGCGGAGAAGCAAAGGTCTGCCGAAGCTAATTAAAAACCCGCTTCTTTCGGTCTGCAATTTAATGTCAAGACCATCCTTAAACCACTTGTATAGGTTGTAATCGAAAAAAATAATCGAAAATCAAATGATTTCACGATTGTTTTGTTGTTATTTCGGAATGGTTTACAACACTTTTGAAGAAAAGTGAGGATTATTTTATTTTTGTATTTTTTGAAAACACTTTAGGAAAAGTGTTTTTATTATTTTCTTTTTGTATTTTTATTTTTATAAAAACGATAACTTCCGAGGAAGGGTCTTCAAAACACGTATCAAAAACAAAATCACAAATTCGCGTCAACCTTCCCCGGCAGCGGCGCCAAAAACTGATTTGAATCGATTTTTAGTCCAAGGAATTGCAAGGAAATATGCAAAACCCGAGTCGTAGTCCCGATGAAGATTGAATGGAATTTAGTGATTCGGGATTTGTGATTCGTGTAGTGAATGTGAATAAGAGTGATTGATTTTGGATTACACTACTAATATTAAAATAACAACCAAGATTAATGATTAAACTAAGCTAATAGAACAATTAAACTAAACATTTAACCTAAAAACGAAAATTGAATTTAAAAATGGAACGCGACGAATTATAAAACGTATTTAAAAAGATTTTCTAAAATTTAAGTACTAAAAATGCAAAATAATTTTTCCTAAGTTAAAAATGATAAATAAAATTTTTGGAAAAAAATATATATTATATATATATATTTAATATATAATAATATTATTATTATTATATATATATATATATATAATATATATTTTTATTTTTGACTTTTTATTTATTTTTTATGAATTAAAAACTATTTAAAACTAATTAAATGATTTAATTAAAATGCAAAAGTAGAAAACTAAGGGACCGAAAATGTAATTTATTGAAACAAATTTTATAAAAGAAAACAAAGAAAACAAAATTTTATAATAGTTAAGGACTAAAAGTGTAAAAACTGAGACTTTAAATAAACTTAAACAAAGACAGGGACTAAAAATGCCAAAAAAACAAACTATTTTAAAACTAATACTACCCAAGCACGATTTAAACTTAAGCAGAAAATTAAGGGACCAGAAGTGACAACACAGAAACTTATTTTATTTTCTTTTCTTTTTATATCAGAAAGCAACCTCTCAAAGTACTTTTCAACGGCTTATAAAAAGCTCAATTCTTAACCAATTTTGAAAATAAAAACTGTTTTGGAAAGCTAACCAAGCATAGATTACTAATTTCTAAAAAGCCCTAATTTTAAAGCTTATTTGCTATCTTAATTTTGGCCTAGATCAGCTAGCAAATCACACAAAAGCTGCTGCACTTTTTGGACATATCAGATCAGCAATGGGGAAAGATTGCAGGTCAGATTTAAGCACTCAATTAAGCTGAAATACTAATTCCCAGATATTACCTATTAAGCTGACTAGATAAGCTAACTATAACCAAAAATCTAAGGCCTCAGCTTATCTGGATAAGCCAGAAAAGCCCATAGTTCAGCAGCTCTAGAACCTGCACTAGTTTGTTATGACAGCAGAAACGAAATGGCGCAAAATTTGGTAATTCAACTCTTAAACTAATGTAATCCTTTCGAACCTCTTTTAACTACTTATGTTAACTTAAAAAGTGCCAAAATGAAAATACCAATAAGCTCAGCTGCTGATCACTCAAACCAGAAATAGCTCATCTGCTATCATTCAAACCAACCTCTAAAAGCAGCTTATATACTTAACTCTAAACCTATTTTAATCTTGTTCTAAACCTCTTAGACTAAATTACTTACAACTAATTGAAAGTAAAAACAACAAGAGCAGCTAATAGAAAGCAATAATAAGCAGAAACCAAAAAGAAAACTAGATGAAACAATACTCACAAGCTTATCCTGTTGCACATCATGTAGTGATCTCAGAACAACAACAATACCCAGGCTATTAAGCCAATATCAAACCCAATATCCAGCTTAGTTCCACTCCATAGCTTATCCAGCTTATCATCAGCTTATTAGCTTATCAGCTGATTATAATATTTTTTTATTTTTTATTATTTTTTTTTTATATATATATATATATTTTTTAGAATAATACTCAGATAATTATAAAAACAATACTAAATAAAATTTTAATTCAAGAACATGAAACTATCATTAAACTAAAAATGAAATTTTTCATTAATCCAAATAAAATTACAAAGAAAATTTCGGATACAATTAAAATTGATTTAAAATTAAAAATTACAATAAAACAATAAATCTAAAACATTAAGAAAATTACAAGCATCCTAACTGAGTAGAAATCCCCGCTATTTATAGAGCTCAGCCGATCCTTCTGGGTCTTCCAGGCTGGCGATCCTCGTGCTCTTGAGCTATCCATCACCCTTAGATCAATCCTTGCTCAACACTCCTCATTTCCCACCGTTTGATCAAAATTTACGCGTGTTCGGTCCAATCACTCGCTGCCATGTGTCATTCTCCTTGTTAGGAACTTCTAGAAGGGCCAATCATTGTCAATTATACCCTTAATTACCGTAAAAATGTGTACGGTAATTTTAGGGTTGCGGGTGAACAGTGAGAATTGGGGATAAGGGGAATTTTGGGCGCGTTTGGTGTGTGGTTTTATTTTTTATTTGTTTGACTCTGGGGTTATAGGGATGGTTGACCGGGGTTAGAAGGTGGGCTCGGGTCGTGGGCTAAAGGAGGTTTGGGCTGGGTTGTTTAGAGTGTGGGTTGGGTAATTTTTGGAACCGGGTTTAGGTAGTAAGGTGGTTTTAAGGGTTTTAATCATAGGGACCTTTTATGTAATTTCTGGTTTTCCAAGGGACCAATGCTGCCATTTTTTTAGAAGATGATCTAAGGGTGATTTTTAACTTTTGGCCAAACATGTCTTTCCCAGCATCGGCTTTGAGTCCATTCCACATCTCGTGCTCGTTTTCCCGGATTTCTTGTGTCTTTTGTCAATTTTCATGATATCCTTCCCTGCACATACAAAAACACAAAAACACAATATCTTTTGGCATTTTGGTCGGGTTTTTGGTTATTTTGGTCCGGTTTTGGTCAAGAAAAAGTATGTGTTTAAGCACATACCATGTACCTTAAACACAAAAATCATCTTTTGCTTAATCAAATAGCTTAGGAAATGGTCAATACAAAAGGTAACCGATCATAGACAAAAGGTCACAATTGAGAGTAAACTATTAATCTTTCGACCCTTGAAATGGTTTACCATCAATCCTATTTTTGATAGATAAAAGCATTCTCATTACAACCACAATTAACTTTCTTTGTGTAATCAAGAATAATGGGTAAAAACAATCACTCATAGACAAGTGATTATAACTAGTTGAATAACAATAGTTCTTTCGACCCTTAAGATTATTAGCAACTAGTTAAACTTGATTCAACAAATGTCACTACAAAACTTAATCACGATTGGATCTTAGAATCAACTTGAAATTGAATTAAAACATGTCATCACAATCATACGCATATCAATTGGTAATACACATCATCTAAGCAAGTGCACAAAGGCACTAGCCACTCATAGCAAACATAAACATAAACTCATAACTTTGAACATTAGAAACCATAATTGAAAGTCTTACAATGATTGAAATAAGATTACAAATGATGAGATGATGATAACCAAAAGGTTGGTGATGATTCCTTGATGTTACGACCTCCAAATGATGACTTCTTGGACCTCTAAAGTTTCCTGGACTTCTAAGGACGAATTTTGAGAGTATTTTTATGAGTGGTTGCTTCTCTCTTGTGTTTTCTTGAGATTCCCCTAAATACTCATCAAATGGTCCAATTAATACTCCAACCAAGGGTCTAAGTTCATAAATGCTTCTCTTGTCCTCCAAGTAGTATTGAATAGACTAGAATTATGAGTGGAAGGACCTAGAACCGGATGTGTAGAGTCACATATCTTAATGATGAAGTTTTGGCAAGTCAGCAAGCTTCCAACCGATCGGTAATATGTCCAACCGATCGGTTGGTCTTCGATACTACCTCCATCCGAATCGGTTGCGGGCGGCGACCGATCGGATGGATCACTGCTGCTTGGACTTTTGTCGTCTTGGCTTGATTTTTCCTTTTTGGGTCTTTGGTTCTTCATCCAAACTTGATCTTTTCAACATCTTTGAAGCTAATCGACATGAATACTTGGACCTTCATTCTTTGAAATGCCTTTTTGATTGGGTCTTGGTATAAGAATCTTCGCACTTTCATAAATATTTCCTTCTTTGGTACGATTTAGTAACAAAAGCATATAAATACAACCAAAAAGCATACATAAAAACACGAATAACGCTACTAAAAACATGCACAATTTGAGCGTTATCAAATCCCCCACACTTGAACTTTGCTTGCCCTCAAGCAAATCTAGCAATAAAAACTATTATCCACATGGTACACAAGGATGTTTAAAAAGATGTGATGCAAATCTACCAAGTACGGGTACAAGTTAGATTCATCATTTTAAGCTTTTATGGTTGAAGCATCGAGATGTTTGACAATACCCAAATGATTTTCTTGCTTGATACACATTACTAAACACCTCACGAAGGGAAATGAAATATAATTCACTCAAAGCACTCATTTGTATGGTGGAGTATATAAGAGAAATCACACTCATATGCTCAGTCATGATTTCAATATTACCATAAGCTTGTACAAGAAACAAAACTAAACCGAAATGGCGTGAGCACCAAGTATAGATATCAAAGAGGGCTTTTATTCAGGTTTAAGGTTTCGAGGGATAAGCAAGACTGATGTGCAACTACCTTATGCAACACATAATAGATCGCTAACAACGAATTCTCGCATCACCAAATAACGGATGGTCACTAGGGTATATCTTAGATCGCTGACAACGTTACTTGCATAACGGATGGTCACCAAAATACACACTAGATCGCTAGCAACGTTATTTAATTCTTCAAGAAATCAGATGGTCACTACATGTCCATACACTTGATAATTTCACAAAGTCAAAAGGGTAGGAATAAGGCATGGGATATTATATTTTTAGAAAAGGTTGAAAGGAATGAATATACAAAATAGTAAAAGTCTATTGCCCAGATGTTACTAGCTATTTCGAACCGCTATCATGCATTCTTGAAAAACTACACACTTGATTGCACTTTACATTATTTCATAACTCATTGGCTATTTTTGTCACCTTATTGTTGCGATGACTTTTTTTTTTTTTTTTTTTTTTTTTTTTTTTAGAACATAAACTCATGTCATCTTATAGTTGTGATGACTTCACTTGGATAACTACTTTTGGAGTTTACAACTTTCTTCGTACTTTCATGATTTCCCACATAACATCCATCTTGCCAAATAGCTAGCAACCAACCAAGACTTGACTCAGGGAAAGGCTAGGCTAAAAGTGTAAAATCTTTTTGTATTTTTCTGGATTTAATCAAAGAAAAAGATAGGCTCAGAGGGTGTAACTAGGGGTATCTAGCACTAAAGATAAACGCTAACAAAAGGGTTTATACTGGTGGTTAACTAGTCAATGCAACTAGCTAAATATCAATTTGGAAGGCTTATTTGGGTTAAATCCTAAGGTTGCCTCTTATCACGCATATATACTTATATCACTAAGAAAAATGATCTCACAACGGTCTCGTAATGATTTACAAGCACAAGTTCTAGAATAAATAAAATCACCGGCACACTCATAGCAAAAAAAATTCAAGCATAAGAGATGTATGCTATATACGAAACATGCTTAAATTCCTCACATTGTAGTGAAAAGGGCTAAAACATGTGCTAGCTAATGTTATCGATCCCAGAATGGATTGCAATATTAATCGGGACACATCTCAATTTTTCAAAAATTACAGGTTTTACCAGTGGAAAGATCCAGTTACTTTAATATATAATCTTTTAAATGACAAAGAACTAGATCATAAGGGCAAACAAAATTTAAAATTTAGCTCAGAACTTACAATTTATCTTTATTTTCCTATTCACCTCCCCCCCCCCCCCCACACACTTAAGTTAAGCATTGTCCTCAATGTGATATACGAAAAGAATTAAAATAGGGAAATAAGAGAATAAACCATATTTTCTTGCTTCAGAAGATTCTTTGATCCAAGTGTCCATACTTTGTAATCATTACCTGCAGTAATCTTAAGACAAAAAGAAACACACGAAATATGTCTACGTTTTATTAAAAATTAGTGATACACCCCCACACTTAAGTTCAACTAAGGGATTAGAGAAACTTTGGGATATAATCACTTTTGAAAAATAAACTAAGAAATAAAATTGCAAATAGAAAACACACGGGTTGCCTCCCGAGAAGCGCTTGTTTTATTAACGAGTTATCAGCCGCACTCAAACTTCCTTCTTGCTACGTTGGTATAATTTTCGGTTTCTTATTTGAGACTTTTGGAACATACACCACGTTTCCTATCACTATTCCTTCTCCAGTTTCATCTATGTTTTCCAATTTGATTCTTTCCCAAGGTCTAGGAAGAACATCATAGATATAACCAGATTCCTCGGCCCATGGAGTGTTTTTCTTGAAATCGGCCGTAAAGGGTGCCATGAATGTTATTGCTTCATAGTCCGACTCAGGTGGAATTTCTTTAATAGAAATCTCGTTCATTTGCTCCTTATCATAATACAATTTAATTCGGTGACCATTAACAATGAAACTTCCACCTTGTTTGTCATGTAATTCAACATACCCAGATGGAAATCCATGTTTCACTATATATGGGCCAAACCATTTTGGTTTTAGCTTAGGTGCTTTGAACTTGTATTTCATATTAAAAAGCAGAACTTTGTCTCCAGCTTTGAATTCTTTCCGAATTCTAAGCTTTCTGTCATGATACGCTTTGGTTCTAGCTTTTTAGAGCTTGGAGTTCTCGTAAGCTTGGAGTCTTAGTTCATCGAGTTCATGCAATTGCAAGAATCTCTTCTCTCCAGCTATTTTGAGATCAGGGTTACAGCTTCTGAGTGCCCAGTAAGCGCGATGTTCGATTTTGAATGGAAAATGAAAAGTTTTTCCATACAAAAGTCTGTATGGTGTTGTACCAATTGGAGTTTTATAAGTCGTACGAAATGCCCACAGAGCATCATCGAGTTTTCTTGACCAAACGGCAGGATTGTCTTTAACCATTTTTTCAAGTATCCTTTTTAAGGCTCTGTTGGTATTTTCAACTTGACCACTGGTCTGAGGGTGATAAGCTGTGGCGAAACGATGATGTACTCCGTATCGTTTCATAATTTTCTCCATTTTTTTGTTACAGAAATGGGTTCCTCGATCACTTATTAAAGCTTTGGGAATTCCATAACGAGCGAAAAGCTTTTTGAGAAAATTGACAACAGCTCGAGCATCATTTGTGGGTAGAGCTTCTGCTTCAGCCCATTTGGAAACGTAATCAATAGCAACGAGAATATATTCGTATTTGTGTGATTTAGGAAATGGTCCCATAAAATCGATTCCCCAAATATCGAATATTTCACATACTTGAATGCTCTTTTGAGGCATTTCATCGCTACGAGAAAGACTACCGGATTTTTGGCAAGCATCGCCGTTTTGGACAAGAGTGTGAGCTTCTTTGAAAATAGTCGGCCAATAGAATCCAGCATCAAAAACTTTTTTAGCTGTGGTGGAAGGACCATAGTATCCCCCAATCGGGCCATGATGGCATTCATCAAGAATTCTTCTTGTTTCAGAACCAAAAACACATCTTCTTATCATTCCATCGGGACACATCTTGAAAAGATAGGGCTCTTCCTAATAGTAATGTCTGAGGTCTGAAAAGAATTTACTTCGTTGGCCATGAGTTAATCCTATTTTTAGAATCCCTCCAACGAGGTAATTTGCATAATCAGCAAACCATGGAATTTCTATCTCATCGGCTGTGTCAACAGTCATGAGAGTTTCATCAGGAAAATAATCGTCAATCTCGTCTTCCTTTAACTCTTCCAAGTTCGGATTCTCAAGACGAGACAAATGATCAGCAGCTAGATTTTCTGCTCCTTTCTTATCTTTGATTTCGATGTCAAATTCTAGGAGTAGCAAAATCCATCGGATAAGACGCGATTTTGCATCTTGTTTGGCAAACAGATATTTGAGCGCTGAATGATCAGTGAACACAATTATTTTTGAAAGCACAAGATAAGATCTGAATTTGTCGAAAGTGAAAACAACGGCTAATAATTCTTTCTCCGTAACCGTATAGTTTTGTTGCCCATTATTGAGTGTTTTGCTGGCGAAGTATATAGGACGAAAATGTTTTCCTTCACGTTGTCCTAATACAGCTCCAACCTTAAAATCGCTTGCGTCGCACATGAGCTCGAATGGTAGTGACCAATTAAGTGAAACCATAATGGGTGCACTAGTCAGTTGGGTTTTCAATGTTTCGAATGCCTTCATGCAATCTGCATTGAAGTCAAAAACAGAATCTTTTTCTAGAAGTTTCGTCATTGGACGAGATATTTTGGAAAAATCCTTAATGAAACGACGGTAAAAATTGGCATGTCCTAGAAAACTTCTAACGGCTTTAACGTTTGTTGGAGGTGGTAATTTGGTGATAACATCTATTTTTGCTTTGTCAACCTCCATTCCTGCATTGGAAATTTTGTGTCCTAGCACAATTCCTTCAGTCACCATGAAATGGCATTTTTCCCAGTTGAGAACAAGATGTGCAGTTTCTCATCTTTCGAGCATTTTGTCGAGATTAGAAAGACAAGCTTCAAATGAGCTTCCAAAAACTGAAAAGTCATCCATGAAAACTTCCATCGATGTTTCAAGCATGTCTTGGAATATAGCAATCATACATCTCTGAAATGTAGCAGGTGCATTACACAATCCAAAAGGCATACGCCGATAAGCGTAAGTTCCAAAGGGACATGTGAATGTAGTCTTTTCTTGATCAACAGGATCAATGGGAATTTGGAAATATCCTGAAAAACTATCAAGGAAACAAAAGTACTCATTCCCTGCTAATCTCTCAAGCATTTGATCCATGAATGGCAAAGGAAAATGATCTTTTCTGGTGGCTTTGTTTAATTTTCTGTAATCAATACATACTCGCCATCCTGTGACAGTTCTAGTAGGAACTAACTCATTCCGTTCGTTAGTCACAACAGTCATTCCTCCTTTTTTCGGAACACAGTGAACTGGACTCACCCAAGGACTATCCTCGATGGGATAAATGATACCAGCATCAAGAAGTTTGATGATTTCTTTTTTAACAACTTCTTTCATGTTGGGATTGAGTCGACGTTGTCTTTCTACAACGGGCTTTGCATCTTCTTCGAAATTGATTTTGTGTTTACAAAAATCAGGACTGATTCCTGGGATGTCAGATGTTTTCCACGCAAAAGCTCTTTTATGCTTCTTGAGAACAGAAATGAGGCATTCTTTTTCCTTATCTTTGAGCAACGAAGATATGACTACTGGAAGAAGTGAATTATCCTCCAAGTAAGCATACTCAAGATTTTTGGGAAGTGGTTTCAGCTCAAGATCGGTTGGTGGTTCTTGAAGAGATGTTTTGATTCTCAATTGATCATTAAAAGTGATTTCCTCAAAATCTTCTTCTATTTATCCTTCTTTAACTTCTGTTTCTTCTTCTTCAAACTTTACTTCCATAAAATCAGCGAATTCTTTATCAAAGTTTGTTTCACTAATTTTTTCTGAAGTAGTCATGAATGGATCAGAATCGTCAAGTAATGCATCCAATTCTTCTTCAGTGACTTCATCGATTACATCAACGTTAAAACAAGTGTCATCACTGGAATATGGATATTGCATTGCTTTATCGATTAAAAAGGTAATTTTATCATCTCCAACTCCAAGATTGAGTTCTTTTCCTTTTACTTTGATGATCGCATCAGCGGTGTTTAGGAAAGGTCTTCCTAAAATAAGAGGTACTCTACTATCTTCCTCCATTTCTAAGATCACAAAATCCACAGGAAAAATGAATTTACCAACTTGGACAAGCATATTCTCAGCAATTCCAACAGGATATTGATAAGAATGATTTGCTAATCGAATACTCATCCTTGTAGGTTTCAAGGTATTGATGGAAAGTTTAGAATACAACGAATAGGGCATCAAATTGATACTTGCACCTAAATCGGCTAAAGCATCGCATGTGATGTTGTTTCCTAACGTGCACGGAATCAGAAAACTTCCAGGATCTCCTAGTTTCGGTGGAATTTTGTTTTGAACAATGGCTAAACATTCTTCATTCAGAAAGGTAGCGGATATTTGCTCCAACTTGTTCTTGTTATTAAGAAGTTCTTTCAAAAATTTCCCATAATTGGGCATTCCAGCTAAAACATCAACGAGGGGAACATTGAGTCTAACTTCTTTTATTATTTCAACAAACTTCTTATAACGTTCTTCCATTCTTTCTTTCTTAAGGCTTTGAGGATATGGAATTTTTGGTGAATGCGCCTTAATTGGTGGGATGGGTTTGGGTGGTGCTTTTTTGGTATTTTCCTTTTTTGCTTCTTCTTCCTCCTCACTATCATCATCGATGATCGTGGTATCATTTGGATTGGGTGATGGATCATAAGAAAGACCACTTCTTGTAAATACAGCATTTATATGCTCATTTCGAGTCTGTGGTGGACGATAAGTTTTATCCTTCGATCCAGATGATGTCGGCTTAGGGTTGGTTTGGGTATTACTTGGCAACGAACCAGATGGTCGGGAAGAATTTGATCAGAAAGTCTACCAAATTTGTTTTCAAGATCTTGAATCGATGCTTGATGATTTTTCTGACCTTGCTCAACTTTGGTTTTGAGATTGAAAAATTGGTTCTTGACGAACTCATTGGTTGATTTTTGAGCAGTTACGAATTCTCTCATCATTTTCTCAAAATCGGATTCTTCTGTTTTTTTGTCAGAGGTTTGTGTGGTTTGATTGTCTACTCGTGGTTGAGAATCACGGTTGTTATCCCTTTGTTGACGATCTTGCCAATTTACAGAATTTCGTCCGTAATAATTTCCACGATAACCGCCTCCACGGTATCCTCCTTGGACATAATTGGCTTCTCCTTCTTTGGGTTGGTCCATTGGTTGATTACCTCCACAGTTGTTACAACCGTCTCGCATTTCTTTCATTTCTCCTTTAAGGTCTTTGTATTGCGAATCGATTTTCGAAGTTAATGTTTCCATTTTCTCCATGAGTTTAGAGGTATCGGAACTTTCAGCAAAAGCAACGGTTTTTCGTAAGGGTTTGGTTTTGGCATCTTTTGACCAGTCGAGTTTGAGAAGAACTCGGTCTTCTAGCAATTGGTATGCCTGGTTTGGAGTCTTATAAAGAAAAATTCCTCCAGCATCAAGAATTCCTTGAGATGCTTCATCTAGTCCATGGTAGAAGATTTGGATAATGGTTCCTCGTCCTAAACCATGTCCATGACAACTACGAAGTAAATCTTTTATACGAAGCCAGGCTTCGACGAGCGATTCGTTAGGGTTTTGTGTGAAAGCACGAATTTCTCCCATGAGTCGATCAAACATGGCAGGTGGAAAGAATCGGCTTACAAAATCTTGCCTCATCTCCTCCCAAGTATTGATAGTTCCTGGGGTTAATTCATTATACCACACTTTTGCGTCTCCAGCAAGTGATGATGGAAAAAGTTTGAGTTTAATGGCATCCACATTGGTGTCGCCATATCGGAACATGCCACAAATTTCGATGAATTCGGCAATGTGCTTGTGAGGATCGGCCCTCGAACGGCCATCGAATTGACGGTCTTTGATCATAGAAATATGGTGTCCTTTCACGGTGAAATTGTCACCTAGGTTGACAGTAACAATAGCAGCTCCAGGAGTGGGTGCTACGGTTCGGTTGGCTTCCCACATGGGTCTATCGTCAGCCATGGGAAAAGGTTGCTCGGTGAATGGGTTATAAACGACTTTAGCTTCACAAAGATTTTCAAACGGTGGGTTTCGTACTCTTGGTATACGGTTGGCTAATGGAACACATGGTTTTCTTTTCTTTCTTTGTCTTCGGACTAAACGTTCGGGATCTGAAAAAGGTGAAATTGGTTCTATTCCAGTTGATCGAGTGTTCATACAATTCCCAAGAGAATCGAGGCAATGTTTAAACACACGATTAAAGAATGGAAACAGTTTGAAAAATCAAGTTTGGTGATCCAATCGGATGGATGAAATACCGATCGTATACTTGTCTCGGTAAAATTGATTTTGGTGAAAAACCGATCGGATAGAAGTTACTACCGATCGGATGGAGCTCTCGGTAAAATTAAAAATTGGACAACCGATCGGATGGATGAAATACCGATCGGATGATCAACTCGGAAAACTTTTTTTTTTTTTTTATGAAAACGAACTATGAACTTCTAAAACCTACAGAAACACGATCAAAATCCCCGGCAGCGGCGCCAAAAACTTGATGTGTCGAGTGTGAGTACAAGTTTTAAATTTATAAAGGTCGAATTACCGAATCTAGAAAAAACACATACGAGCAAGTGAACTCGTCCGTTATAGCAAGATTGTGATGGTAACTCGGGATCGTTCGCAGGGATTTGTGTAGTGAATCGAATTGTAAGCTACTAGAAGTAAATTCCTTAACAGGTAATGAAAAATAGATTAATTCAAATGATTAAAAACTACACTTGCTTAGACTAGCATACTACTCCTTGATAAGCATGATTGTGATAACTTTGGATAACATGTTGGTTATGATAATTAGTTTGGTGAACTAATCTATTGTTTCTACAAATTAAACCTTCGTCAAGATTTTAGTTCATAAAAACAAGCATTACGTTTAACCACTCAATTCAAGATCGATTCAAGGTTCATAAGTTGGTGTACCTCAAACACAAAAATCATCTTTTGCTTAATCAAATAGCTCAGGAAATGGTCAATACAAAAGGTAACCGATCATAGACAAAAGGTCACAATTGAGAGTAAACTATTAATCTTTCGACCCTTGAAATGGTTTACCATTAATCCTATTTTTGATAGACAAAAGCATTCTCATTACAACCACAATTAACTTTCTTTGTGTAATCAAGAATAATGGGTAAAAACAATCACTCATAGACAAGTGATTATAACTAGTTGAATAACAATAGTTCTTTCGACCCTTAAGATTATTAGCAACTAGTTAAACTTGATTCAACAAATGTCACTACAAAACTTAATCATGATTGGATCTTAGAATCAACTTGAAATTGAATTAAAACATGTCATCACAATCATACGCATATCAATTGGTAATACACATCATCTAAGCAAGTGCACAAAGGCACTAGCCACTCATAGCAAACATAAACATAAACTCATAACTTTGAACATTAGAAACCATAATTGAAAGTCTTACAATGATTGAAATAAGATTACAAATGATGAGATGATGATAACCAAAAGGTTGGTGATGATTCCTTGATGTTACGACCTCCAAATGATGACTTCTTGGACCTCTAAAGTTTCCTAGACTTCTAAGGACGAATTTTGAGAGTATTTTTATGAGTGGTTGCTTCTCTCTTGTGTTTTCTTGAGATTCCCCTAAATACTCATCAAATGGTCCAATTAATACTCCAACCAAGGGTCTAAGTTCATAAATGCTTCTCTTGTCCTCCAAGTAGTATTGAATAGACTAGAATTATGAGTGGAAGGACCTAGAACCGGATGTGTAGAGTCACATATCTTAATGATGAAGTTTTGGCAAGTCAACAAGCTTCCAACCGATCAGTAATATGTCCAACCGATCGGTTGGTCTTCGATACTACCTCCATCCGAATCAGTTGCGAGCGGCGACCGATCGGATGGATCACTGCTGCTTGGACTTTTTCTTGGACTTTTGTCGTCTTGGCTTGATTTTTACTTTTTGGTTCTTCGGTTCTTCATCCAAACTTGATCTTTTCAACATCTTTGAAGCTAATCGACATGAATACTTGGACCTTCATTCTTTGAAATGCCTTTTTGATTGGGTCTTTGTATAAGAATCTTCGCACTTTCATAAATAGGTCCTTCTTTCTCCTTTTTCTCATCTTTTTCTTCCTTTTTCCTGTTTTTGGCCACATATGCTTTGCAAACACACTTTGGTACGATTTAGTAACAAAAGCATATAAATATAACCAAATAACATACATAAAAACACGAATAACGCTACTAAAAACATGCACAATTTGAGCATTATCAGAAACTCATATCTTCATTTTTTCATCACCATTTAAACGCCCCAACATTTATCCCTAAACACATGACACTTTGATTTCCAAGTTCCAAGTTATACATAAAAGATGAAGGCCTAGTTATTCTCTACATAAATCTAGGGTTACTTTGATGATTCCATGATTGGATTAAGAACTATATAAGGTGATTAGAGCTGAGATTATAGGATATTACAAGGGTTATATCAAGGCTAGCAAATGTTTGCAAGAGTTGTGTTGAAGGATTGGAAGCTAGGGTTTTCGATTGAAGGATTTAGTTTAGTGTTCTAGTTCCTTGTTTCTTGTTTAGTTCTTCACAAGGATTGTAAGTAAACTCCTAGATTTACCTTTGATTACTGTAAATATTAGTATTTCATGTATTTAATATGTTCTATATGCTTATTATATTTGATTATGCTTGGTAAATTGGATTAAAACGCTAGAAACATCGTAAGGACTCTAAACGCAAAACAGTTTCTGGACAGGGGGCTGTAATCGGGCAATCTAGGCTAGATCAGTGAACCTTAGATTATAAGTAAAAATATAAGATTATAGTGCTTTGTCTTGTGGTTATTTTTCCCCTTGGCTCACCCCGTAACTCATCCGTATGAATAAATTAGAGTCAAAACGGTAACAAGTGTCAAAATCTGAGTAACATATTTCAATCGGGTAAAACTCATAAATCTTGACTAGAACCCCCTGTTGGTCAAAAATTCAAAGTTTTAGCTAACATCCTAACTTAAACGTGTCCGAAAACCGGGCATAAAACAAAGTGGTATAGACCTACTTATGGCCATTTCCGCGAGACTATGAGTTGTTGTAACCAATAGCATGTATATAAAAGGGTAAATTAGTAATTTGACCTTAGTTAAGTAACTTTAGGGGCAGTGGGACCCACAAATCTGTAAAGTTCATTTAAATACCTTTCCGAAGACGTAAAAACCGAGTCGTGATCATTTACGGTTTAGAAATAACGGGTAGATTTAGACGGGAAAAATTAAATAAACGAAAATCTCAAACTAGACTTAAACACTTATACAACTTTACAAACATTAAGTATCCAAGCGTAATTAATGTAATAACTATATAAGCATTGTTTATATATTCTCTTCGTTGTTTTAGAACCTAAGACATAACATCATATTCTAGGTTGCGCGTAGAGGTTCCCCCGGCCTATCCATCGATTCCGTTATACGTTTTGATATCATTAGTTCAAGGTGAATTTCATAGCCCCTACTTTTATACGTTTTGAATTATTTTTGGTGGAGATACATGCTCAAATAATTTCATTTACTTTCACAAGTACTCTAAACTTTTACGGCTTACCGTGAGTCATAGCCCCTCTTTTCTTATTTTGAATTCTTTGGGGGGAGATACATGCTCGTTTTACTTACAAATCTTACTCGTTATTCATAAACATTCTACTCGATTTATGAAACACTCTATTTGTTTACTGAAACTTAATACACGCTGAACACCAGTATTTTTCTGTATGCTATCCTGATTAATATTGCCTAAGACACCCTTTTGCCACTAAAAGTCCCTCATATCATGAATCATTAATCACTTGAGAGTGAACGCGAATAATCGTGAATAGATCTATTGGCAGTTGATGCTTCATTTGTGTTAGCCGATAGGTAACCAAATGCACATTATTTGAGAATTACTAGGAAGTTGGCAAGCTCCTACCCGGGGGCATTGTTACTTACATCATCTTTATGATGTTAGTAATTTATATCATTTTATGATATCACACACGTTAATGTTTGAGTTCATGAGACGTAGAGCAATATTACGGTACTGTAATGATGCGGTACTGTCACCAATGAATTTATGGGTGCAAGAACGGGGCCCACTGTCTATTAAACTAGAAATTTGTGTTCAACTGATTATTATGCAAACACTATGGATTTCACTCAACTTTTGACTATCGAAATCAATTGTTTTACTTATAAACTCTATGAACTCACCAACCTTTGTGTTGACACTTTTAGCATGTTTATCTCAGGTCCATAATGAACGAGGATGGCACGGAGGGGCACGGATACTGATCGAAGGCTAAAATCTAATTATCATTCAAAACTTATTTAACAAACTGTAAAACTACTGGGACCTCCTTTTGTAAACTCTGATATTTATAAAAATTTGAATGACAAATCTTTCAAAATGACTCAATTAGAGATCGTTTTCTATTATTATAACTGTTGTGCCATCGAGTAACACCCAGCTTGAATTACCATGCGTATCTCGAAATTGGGGGTGCTACAAGTCTGGCTAAATAAAGATAACATATCATAAAGAGATGAAAAAAATCAAAATGAAGGCGTCAGCGAGGGACCTCTATAAAGTCATTATCTGATAGCTTTCACAGGGCTTCTTGCTAAAGAGAAATTGACGTGGAGAGCGACTGATTCCAGGCTTAGTATCTACGGTTTCATCTTATAGGATGACTTGCCGGGCACTTGTTGTATGTCTGGAAGCTCGCGAATGGAGCTAGTGGAGCGATGCGCATGGAGCGGGCAATCTGATTCTTGGAGCAATGGGTATTGGTACTTCCAACGAAGTCAACTTAGATAAGGTTTTAGCTATGGTATCCTCTCTTTAAAGTGAAATCAGGATGTCCTTGGTCTACATTCATTATACCTACCTGTAACACCCCCAACTCGGAATATGGCAGCGGAACAGAGCTTGGGGTGCTACATGAGGGGTAAGACAGTCACATTCATAGAAAACGACCTCATAACGAGTCATTTTAGCAAAAACATATCATTCGAATACATAAATAAACATTAAGAGTTCAAAATACTCTCAACATAGTTTGCAGCGGAATAAAAGACATAGTTTAAAAGGTTTTTCGAATGATAAGATAGTAAAAGATAGTAGAGATAGATAGTGAAAGCCAACAGATAGCCATCAAGAGTCTTCAACCACTCCTAGTGCCAACTAATATGCATCAAATACCTGAGATAAAACATGCTAAAAAGTCAACACAAAGGTTGAGTGTAATCCATAGGTTTAATATGTAAAGCAGTTGAACACAAGATTTTAAGTCTGGAAGATATAAGTAACAAATACATGTATTGGGTAAGCGTCAAACAATTTTGCTAAGCTCATGACACACAAAACGTTAACCGTCACCAAATAACATTGGCGTAAGTCGACAGTAACCACGGATTTCATAATATAATAGTTGCCCCCAAAGTTAGGTACTTTGCCAGATACCTAGTGAAATCGAATATAGTACATCACATGCAGGCCGGACTTAGTCAACATGGCGGGATGGTCAATTCCTATAGGCCTATATCCCTATATTCGCGCTCACTCGCAAGTGATTAATGGTTCATGATCGAGGGACTTGCTTTTGGCAAGAGCGGTACTTAGCAATATCATCTTAGTCAGGAATAGCATACATAGAAACAATTGTGTTCATAAAAAGAGTAAGTAGTATGTATCTCCCCCATGGGTTTATAAACAATTTAAAAGTAAAAGTGGGGCTATGAATCACATCTTAATAGTAGAGAAACGAGATATAGCAAACAATCAAATGGAACAACACGACAAATAAACCTCAGCACAACCTAATAAGTGGATAATATGTTTCAGCAATAACCTCAAAGCGATTTATAATGTAATACTCGTATTTGAAATGAAAAGGTTTAGTTTCAATGGCGTTTGAAAGAAATGAACGTTTAAGACTCGTGTGGATACGAGAAGTTAAAATAATAAAAGTCGGCAAACACAAACGGATACGTAGAAAAGAATAAAGAAAAGAGAGAAGAAGTAGAATAGGAAGAAAGAATAAAATAAGAAAATAAGAAAGAAATACATTAATAGGTAGTTTCGGTATTTACCCGTTTCCCAAATAGTTGATATAACGTCATGATTTAGAAAGTAAAACGTATAAGTTACAAAGGTTTTTGGATATTAAAATGATTTAGTTATAAAAAGTTTATCGAAATTTGGACATGATGCGTCCGTTTATAAAGCATTTCCAAGTCGTTACGATTCTTGAATAATATAAGTTTTATCGTCACATTTACAAGTTAAATATACAATTAGACATTATCATTCGCGTATATATTAGTTGTCAAGTTTATCGACCATTTTGTGTATTTTCGGGTCCAAATATGTTAAACTCTTATGAGTCTAACATACTCTTCCGTCTCAAGTACCAAAATCATCCATAAGGTCCATCGGCTAATATCGTAAATCCAATAACGTTCAATCTCATCCAAGCATAGGTTATTAACACATATCCAAGTCAAATGTCCAAATCATATCCCATATTGTCAAATATTATCCCGAAACACCATATCAATAAACAAATAAATAAGTAAGTAACGGAAAATAAAATAAACGACAAAACTAATATAAAGTTGACTCGAGGTTTTCTAACCTCGAGTACGACACTGCCGAGACTCCCGTGAGTCTCGACTAAACACGACTCGATACAACCAAACATAAGGACCATTTTCGTGACTCCCGTGAGTCACGGCTCGACTCTATCCGAACCTTCGTGGTTCTCAGCTAACTCAAACACATCCAAATCCAAACCCCTGACATAACCAAACAAACACCACAACATAACTAAACTAATAACACCCTTGCCGTGACTCACCTCGAGTCACGGCTTGACCTTATCCGAGTCGTATGGCTCTCGGCCTCAACCAAACAAACCCGAAACCAAACAAATCCAACCTAAACACAACCATCAAACAAAATAACCAACAAACAACCTCACGCCGTGACTCACCACGAGTCATGGATCGACTCCTCAAGAGCCGTAGCCCTCGGCCGAGACTAAATCTACACACAAATCCAAATCAAATCCAAACCAAGCTACAAACCAAGGGAAACAATCAAACAAGGCCATATAATAAAAAACAATACAAACTCACCCCGAGTCAACACGAGTTGACTCGGTGAGTCACCCAACTCGGACCGAGTCTGAACTATTCACGGCCAAATCTTTTAGATCCACACGGTTTTAAAGCAAAACAAAAGGTTTTGAAACAAGTTTTAAAATAAAAACGATTTTATTAAAAATCTAGGGTTAGGGTTTTCGGTTTTAATAAAATAAAGGGGGGGGGGCGCGTGAGTGTTTTACCGAGAGAGAGGATGAAGGGGAAAGGTGCGGCGGTGGTGGTGTACAGACTGTGGCGGCAGCGTGGCGGTGTTCGAGTATCAAATGGTCTCCATTCGAGCTCAAGTGCTCCAGAAATAAAGAGGGGGTTCGGATCTATGTTTTGGTGAAATTTGGAGGTTTGACCAGAAAATTTTCCAGCGACAGTGGTGGTCGGACAACGACGGTGGTTGTCGGCCGGAGGTGGTGTTGAGAGAGAGAGAGTGAATAGTGTTTGTGTGTGTGAGTTATGAGAGGAGAGAGAGAAAAGTGAGGTTTTTATTATGTTGGGAGGGGCTAAAGTCGTACAAACAAAAGTAGGAGGTGTGGGGTGAAACTTTAGGGCGGAGGGGGTGAAAGGGTAAAGTTGGGTAAACTTTTAATATAATCATTGCGGGACCCATTTGACGTATCAAACGGACTCAAAAAATTACGAAACTTGAGCCATTGTTCTCGAAATAATTTTTCCAATGAAAATGAGTATAAATACGCATAACTTTCTCGAAGTTAATTTATTTGGCAAATTCGATTCGTTTTGTGCTTTCTCGGTTGTGCCGGTTCAATAAAGGGACATTGTTCTCGTTTCTCAAGATATCTCTCATTTCTCAAGTTCAAATAAGTTCAGGAAAAAAAATTAAATGCTCAGGTGATGCAAAAAAATAAAATATTTGGCTAGTAAAAAGGTTTGGAAAATTACCGGGTGTTACAGCACATACAGGATATTGGGAAATCCGTCCCAAATTTTAGTTAAAATTATCAGTACTGGTTTCAAAATGGTGAGGGTACTTGCGCTTGAACTCGTCTTCGCGTTCCCAGGTGAACTCGGGTCCTATCTTGGAATTCCAACGGATTTTCACAATGGGAATACGGCTCCTCTTCAGTCGCTTGACCTCACGTTCCATAATCTCGACGGGCTCCTCAATAAAGTTCAATTGCTCATCAATCTGAATTTCATCGAGTGGAATTACGGCTGTCTCATCGGACAAGCACTTCTTCAGATTGGACACGTGAAAAGTGGGGTGTACTCTACCAAGCTCTGGTGGTAGTTCTAGCTTGTAAGCCACTGGACCAACCCTGTTCAAAATCTTGAACGGTCCAATGTACCTGGGGTTCAGCTTTCCTCGCTTGCCAAATCGTATCACACCCTTCCATGGCTAAACTTTCAACATAACCTTATCTCCAACTTGAAACTCTAGGGGTTTACGTCTCACATCTACGTAGCTCTTCTGTCGGTCTCTGGAAACTTTCAATCGGTTCTTAATCTGTTCAATCTTCTCGGTTGTCTCATGAACAATATCCGGTCCAATAAGCTGAGCTTCTCCCACTTCATCCCAATAAATAGGTGATCAGCACTTACGACCATACAGTGCTTCAAACGGTGCAGCCTTAATGCTAGCGTGATAACTGTTGTTGTATAAAAACTCAATCAAAGGCAAATGGACATCCCATCCATTTCCGAAATCAATCACACAAGCTCGAAGCATGTCTTCTAAAGTTTGAATTGTTCTCTCACTTTGACTATCGGTCTGTGGATGGTATGCAGTACTCATGTCGAGGTTCGTGCCAAAGGCATCCTGAAGTGATTGCCAAAAGTTAGAAGTGAATCTGTTGTCTCGGTCAGAGATGATAGATATCGGTGCTCCATGTCTCGATACTATTTCCTTCACATAAAGTCTAGTCAACTTATCCATACTATAGTTCTCTTTGATGGGTAGGAAATGTGCAGATTTCGTTAGTCGATCGACTATAACCCAAATAGCGTCAAAACCAGTTGAAGTCCTTGGAAGTTTGGTGATGAAGTTCATAGTAATCCGTTCCCATTTCCACACGGGAATCTCGGGTTGTTGTAGAAGACCATACGGTTTCTGATGTTCGGCTTTAACTTTCGCGCACGTAAGACACTTGCGGACATAGTCGGCAATGTCAGCCTTCATGTTCAGCCACCAATATAACTCCTTGAGATCGTGGTACATCTTGTCGGATCCTGGGTGTATAGAGTACTTTGACTTATGAGACTCAAGCATGATCAAGTCTCGTAGTCCTCCAAAACGTGGTACCAAACTTCTTCCTTTAAAACACAAAGTTTCATCGGAACGCTTCTCAAACTTCTTCTGTATCATACCGTAAAGGTTCTTGCTCTTGAGGTCTTCTTGTTTCACGGCTTCTTCTTGAGCACGAAGAATCTGGGCGGGAAGGTTTGAATTGATAGTCAAAACCAAAGCTCGAACTCGTAGCGGCTTCAACCGTTCCTTATGGCTCAAGGCATCAGCCACGACGTTTGCTTTTCCTTGTGGTATCGAATTTCACAATCATAGTCGCTTAATGTTTCCAACCATTTTCGTTGCCTCATATTCAACTCCTTCTGATCCAAAATATGTTGAAGACTCTTGTGATCGGTAAAGACAGTACACTTCGTCCCATATAGATAGTGTCTCCACATCTTATGTGCAAAAACCACAGCTCCTAATTCCAAATCGTGCATGTTATAGTTCTCCTCATGAGTCCTAAGTTGTCGGGAAGCATATGCCATTACCTTCCCTCGTTGCATCAAAACTGCTCCGAACCCTTGGTGTGATGCATCGCAATATACCACAAAATCTTGAGCTCCATCTGGCAATGTTAAAATTGGTGCACTACAAAGCTTCTGCTTCAGGGCTTGGAATGCTTCTTCTTCGTCCTTACCCCACTCATACTTTTTATCCTTTTGAGTTAACGTAGTTAACGGTTTATCTACTTTGGAGAATCCCTCAATGAATCTCCTGTAGTATCCGGCCAATCCCAGAAATTGACGAATTTATGTGGCGTTAAAGGGCGTTGGCCAGTTCTCAATAGCTTCAATCTTCGCGGGATCCACATGTAACCCTTTACTGTCAATCACATGACCAAGAAATTGTACCGTGCGAATCCAAAATTCACACTTAGAGAACTTCGCGTACAATTTTTCTTCTTTGAGTAACTTAAGAATTATCGTCAGATGCTGCTTGTGTTCTTCTTCACTCTTGGAGTAGATCAGAATATTGTCGATGAAAACTATAACGAACTTGTCCAAATATGGTTTACACACTCTGTTCATGAGATCCATGAATACAACAGGTGCGTTTGTCAAACCAGAGGGCATCACTTGAAACTCATAGTGGCCATATCGAGTCCTGAACGCTGTCTTGGGAACATCCTCTTCCCAGACTCTGAGTTGATGATATCCTGACCGTAAGTCTATCTTGGAGTAGTAACCTGATCCTTGTAACTGGTCGAACAAATCATCAATTCTAGGTAGCGGGTAGCGGTTCTTCACTGTTAACTTGTTCAGTTCACGGTAATCAATACACATTCTGAATGATCCGTCCTTCTTCTTCTCGAATAACATTGGTGCTCCCCAGGGTGAGGAACTGGGTCGAATAAACCCTTTATCCTGCAATTCTTGCAACTGATTAGACAACTCTTGCATCTCTGTCGGCGCTAGTCGATGCGGTGCACGTGCTACGGGTGCAGCTCCCGACACTAGGTCAATCTGGAACTCCACTTGTCGAACTGGCGGAAGTCCAGGTAGATCTTCAGGAAATACTTCAGGAAAATCATGCACAATCGGAACATCCTCGAGTCGCTTCTCTCCCGACTCTTTCTTAGCCACATGTGCTAGGAATACGTGACATCCCTTCTTAATGTATTTCAAGGTCTTGATACATGATATGATGTTCAAACGGGTTCCACTATGGTCACCACGGATAATGAAGGTCTCACCATTGAGAGGAATATGTACAACTCGCTCCCCAAAAACGATACTCGCCTGATGCTTGGATAACCAATCCATCCCCACAACTACATCAAAGCTTCCCAGTTCAATAGGCATGAGATCGATATTAAACGGATGGTCTAGGAGGTTTAGGGTACAGTCTCGGATTACGGTGCAAGTGTCAACTAGGTTGCCGTTAGCTAGCTCAATGCTATAACTAATGTCTAGTGTGGTAGGGGTGATATTAAGTAGGGGCGAAATCATAGAATATACAAAACTCATATCGGCACCAGAATCGAATAAAACTTTAACACGATGATTGTTGAGAAGAAATGTACTGGTAACCACATTCAGATCTTGTTGCTCCTCCCCATTGCCCATCACATATACTCTCCCACGAGCGCCTTTAGTTCGCTGACCATTTTTCTTTGGGCAATGGCTTCTGTAGTGACCACGCTCTCCACATCCATAACAAGTCACCACTGGCTGTGTGTTACTCCTAGTAGCCACAGCTCTGCTCTTACAATGATTAGCAATATGTCCAACCTTCTGACATTTCTGACACTTAGCTGTGCATGGTCCAGTGTGATGCTGTCTACACTTATCACAAAATGGATGTGGCCCAGCATATCCTCCGACTTGTGCTAGTGCAGCCACATAAGCCTTAACAGTCTCTTGCCTTCTGTTCTGTTGTAGGTGATGGTTGTTGTTATGATACTGATTGTTATTGTTGTTGTGGCGGTGAGGGTTACCGTTGTTGTTGCGATTGTTGTAGTTGTTGTAGTTGGTGTTCCGCTTGTTTTCATCCCACTTTCTTTTGTTGTCATAGTTGTTACTCCTCTGAACAACACCATGCTTAATCACTTGTTCCAAAAGTCGCTCAGATATACGAATAGTCTCATCCAGAGTCTGAGAGTTGTAAGACGTCACATGCCCTTCAATACTGGAGGGTAATCCTCCAATGAACTTCTCCAGTAGTTTCTCATAATCTGGCACCATGTGAGCACAGAAAACCTTCAATTCTTGAAATCGACGCACATAAGTAGCAAGATCAACACCCTTCACGGCCAAATAGTAAAACTCAGTCTCCAACCTCTTCACATCACTACGAATTCAGTACTTCTTAACCATTTCCCTTTTGAATTCTTCCCACGGAATGTTGTAAGCATTTTCTAGTCCCATGGTTTGAACAAAAGAATTCCACCAAGACAACGCATGTTCCACTAGGGTACCTGTCGCATACTTCACCTTGCAATCCTCAAAACAGTTACTTCGTAGAAACATAAAATCTGTTTTCTCAAACCACTGAGTCAAACCAACAGCTCCTTCAGCTCACTTGAAAGTTATAGGCTTGTAATTCATAAAGTCCTTATTGGTGCAGAAACGATTATCATTAGCAACGAACATTCCTGCATGCCTACCATTTGGATTGCCAACACCCGCTTGCCCTGAAGCGCCGTGGCGATATCGTCATCCACCAGTTTCTGAATCTATGCTGGTGTCATTCTCCTAGGCGGCGTAATTCTATCAATCATTACAAGTGTACAACACGGTAAGTATTTGATCAATGTAACAGAATCATAACACAAGGTAAACAACACAATGATACATTATAACATAGCGTACATTCAACATCATAAATAGTACATCACCAAAATATATCATAGATTTAATACTTGTTATAAGTCTTACAAGATATGCAAAATGACTACAAGTTTCTCAAAATCTACTAACTGAAACTAGTCAGTTTAGTACATACAAAGGTAAACTACTATTACGACACTAAACTACCATAATAAGATGATCGCTACACTCTACTGACGGTCTCCCCCGTACATAGCTAAAACATCAACACTGTCATCAAAGCGAAATCGAGCCATCCTGTCATAATACGCCTGCCACTGCATAGCATGTAACTCGTCCCTCAACTCCTGAATACTACGCTGGTAATGACGGCTATCAATATCAGTGAAAATAGTCTTAAGGTCGAACATCTCCACAATCTTCTCGACCTCTGTCATCCTCTTCTCCAACGATACCAAATGCTCCTAAACCTCTGTCTCTGTTTTCTCTGTCGAACTCAACCTCGCAGCATGCTCATACAACTCAACATAAAAATCACCCATAGCTCTCCTATCTCCCTTAATCTCCTTCTTCAATCCTAGAACATCCGTCTATCGCGCACTTAATTGCCTCGACATCGACATATAGCGGCCCTGACACCAGGTGATATCCTGCCTCAAACGACTTAGCTCGGCTCTGAGTTCGGTAGGGGCAACTCACTGTGCAGTCAAAGACTCGCCAATCTCAAACGTAGACGGTGGTCCAGACGTCACCTTGGTAGCTAGAGCATGACCCAATGCATATGAAGTAACGGACTCATAAGTAATGTCCGACACTGCTGGTGAAGGTGGCATGGGGAGAGCCTCATGCTTCTCCTCCAATGGCTCCTCGTCATCATCGTCGTCATCATCATCATCATCCATCTCCTCATCATCATCCATCTCCTTATCATCATCCATCTCCTCATCATCATCCATCTCATCATCCTCCGGGTGAGGTATATCAATAGGGTGTGGGTCCTCCTCTGTACTCGGTGGTGCAAGTGGGTGATCAACGGGTGCAACTGATAACTGACCGGTAGGGACTGATGCAGAGATGATACTCTACAAGGAGTATCGGAAAAGTATAAAAATTCTAGCCAAATTTTTATAAAAATAGTTTTATATGAAGTGAGATAGCAACAGAAAATCCAAGTATATAATAGTGTAAGAGTATGCACACATGAAAGTTTAAGTAAAGCAAAAAAAGAGCGAAGTGGCACGGAAGGCTGATGGCTATCAATTTCAAAAATGTTTTGACACACACAAAAATATTTATAGTCGAGTATGACCTCGTTCTCTATAAACCGTGGCTCTGATACCATTCTGTAACACCCCTAACTCGGAATATGGCAGCGGAACGGAGCTTGGGGTGCTACGTGAGGGGTAAGACAGTCACATTCATAGAAAACGATCTCATAACGAGTCGTTTTAGCAAAAACATATCATTCGAATATATAAATACACATTAAGAGTTCAAAAGACTCTCAACATAGTTTGCAGCGGAATAAAAGACATAGTTTAAAAGGTTTTTCGAATGATAAGATAGTAAAAGATAGTAGAGATAGATAGTAAAAGCCAACAGATAGCCATCAAGAGTTTTCAGCCACTCCCAGTGCCAACTAATATGCATCAAATACCTGAGATAAAACATGCTAAAAAGTCAACACAAACGTTGAGTGTAATCCATAGGTTTAATAAGTAAAGCAGTTGAACACAAGATTTTAAGTCTAAAAGATATAAGTAACAAATACATATATCGGGTAAGCGTCAAACAATTTTGCTAAGCTCATGACACACAAAACGTTAACCGGCACCAAATAACATTGGCGTAAGTCGACAGTAACCACGGATTTCATAATATAATAGTTGCCCCCAAAGCTAGGTACTTTGCCAGATACCTAGTGAAATCGAATATAGTACATCACATGCAGGCCGGACTTAGTCAACATGGCGGGATGGTCAATTCCTATAGGCCTATATCCATATATTCGCACTCACTCGCAAGTGATTAATGGTTCATGATCGAGGGACTTGCTTTTGGCAAGAGCTGTAACAAACCGCAAAATTCCTCTATAATTAAAGACGGTTAATTATATATTAATCTCTGTCAATATTTTAATCACCATTTTTACGGGGAAATTTGAAATTTTTCTTATTATCTTATTTGGTTGTGATTACGAAATCACAAAATTCACCAAATGACGGAACAAGTTCTCAACGAGTATGACGCAACTTAATTATTTCATTAAGTTTAATTATACTAATTTCTCTAATCGGGCCTTAATCCTTCCAGCCCAATTTCATTTCCATTGTTACTATTCATAACCCAAGTATAAGGCCCAAAATCTATTATGTGATTTTATGTATATTTCGATTGGAAACTAGCTTCCAAAGGCTTCATTTTCTCTCGATAATTAAACATAACCTCTATATATTTTTATGCCGTCTCGTTTCTAACCTAGCCAACGATAAGTGTTCCAAATTTCAGAATTTTGTGACGAGTATTGAGGTGGTTTCGAAAGCCAATCCGTTTGGCCAAAAACAAACCACTCGACATAAGTTAAAAGATTCAAAACTTAATCGTTTTGACTTCCGTTCGTTTCTACATAATTCTAATATTAATTCTAGCATGTTTTCATGTTAGTAATTAAGTTTCATCAACAAGAAACAAGAGATACACGATTTTTGCAAATCGTGTGATGATTAAATGTGTTGGTCGACATATATGTAAGTCACAAGACAAGTTTCCATGTTATAAGCTCTCACATATTTTTCTAGAGTCCTAAGAATGTAAGAAAATCTCATTTGAAGTCTCCATTTACTGACATTGTGTAAGTTGCAAGTGGTGTGTTGAATTATTGGAACTAAACGTATTCAAATACGTCTCCTATATCTACTACTTACTTACCACCTTACTTCTTACCTTAAATATCATTCCCATAACTCTTATTCTACCATAAAATAATCTCTACAAAGCCAGAAGCTTTCATTCGTACGTTTGAGAAGCCAACGAGAGCATCAAGTTCAATATTTATATCGTATACTTTAGTAAATCGAACGTGGTCCTTTTTACTCGTGTTCCTTTCTTTTCATTCGATCCCCTATTATCATTTGAATCGTTGTAAGACATCTATACCCAAGTTCAATTCATTGCGTTCGTCATTTCATGTCACATGAATCGTTTTATATAAACTACTCGAACGTATATTTCTTACATATTTATTTACGTATACAATATCGTATAGAACACAACAAGTGACTAGCCTCCCTTGCGGAAGGCCTAGGAGTCACAAAATCACACTCCTATCACATTTAAATTACGTTACATGCATCATACGTACTTATTTTGAACCATGGTTCCATCGTTAAAAACTAGTAAGACATATAAAATAATCCTAAGTCTTTTACTTATATTAAACTTGTTCCATATCGCCATATAAATGAACTCATAACTTAAAATTCGGCTTAATGACCATGCGTTATTTTTGCACGACCTTATAGACAACGTGGCTAACTATCATTTTCATATAAACAACTCGTAGATATAATCACTTCTCGACCCTTTAAAACACCCAAAGTAAACGTCACTCAACTAATAAATTTTAACTTAGAAAATATAACCAAGTCTTTTCTCTATAAAAATGTGTTCCATGTCGCCTAGAAAACAACTATATATATCGAAATTGGACTTAACGACCATATGATATTTTTACACAACCCGTTAGACCACCTAGCTAGCTACAACTTTCATTTATATAACTCGTAAAAATAAGCTCATTTCGACACTCTAAATTAGACAAAGTGAATCGCACAAAACATATATGAAACAGACTCTAAAAATGCGACGTGGGCTTTTCAGCCCATTAAGCTGTTTTTAAGCAATAGAAATAAGCTAGCTTATCAAACCTTTTTGATATGAATTTAGATCATGAAAAATGATAATTTTGATGAGCTCAACTCGTCTCACGATGTACGAATTTTTAAACGTTAATGGGCCACAAAAATGACACGTTAAAGCCCATAAGTGTAAAAGTAAGCTATAGACTAAATAAGCAGTTAAAATAAGCTTTTTACAACCTAACTAAGTCTCAGAAATTTTAATATAATTTTTCCCATTATTTTTGTGAAATTGGACTAAAAATGTAACGCGACAACACCTAGAGGGACCAAAACTGCCAAATGGTTAAACTATGGACTAAAAATGTAAAAATAGTATCTTTAGGGTATAAAATGACATATTATTTAATTCCAAGCTCAGAACGCTTTATTGGACAAGTAGTGGACTATAAATGTAAATTATATTTAATAAAGGACTAACGGTGAAACGCTAACGCCGTTAAGGTAAAAATTGTAAAAACTGGAAAAGGACAAGGACCAACTTATTATATTTGACATTCTTATTTTATTTTTCATTTTACAAATTTCCTTCACGTGATTTGCATTTTTGTATATATTTCATTTGTTTATTTATAACTTTACGTTAATTATATATATAACGAGATTTTTAAACGATTTAATTATACGTTTCGAGGAAATGATATTTTGGAATATTAGACATAAAACCAAGATAATATTTTATGTAATTTTATTTTTAACTTGAAGCATTTTAAGCATATCATCATTCTCATTCTAACGATCAAATCGTTATTCGTTCGCGTTATCATTCCATCTTTCGTATTTAGGTCAAGTTCTTAGAAATCCCTATTTATTCAGGTTGTATTTCGAAGCCGTTACCATAATCTCATCCGAACTTACTTATTTCCATTCTCAGTATCGTATAAGGTGAGTCATGGCCTCACTTTTACTTCTTTATCAACTTTAAACTCCGTGAGGGGGATACATGTTATAAACAGATCGCAAGTATTTTTATGTATGCTTATCTGACTTGATATATGTCTAAGTACCTTTGTTGCCAAAAGACCCTTCATCATGAGCCATTAATCACTATTATGTGAACGCGAATATAGTAAATAGATCTATTAAGGTTTGACAGCCTATCCCATTAATACTGGACGGAATGCCTTTTGGTTAGTCGTATTAGTCGCGATATTATTATATTTGAGGAAAAATAGGAATTGGCAATTACCTATCTCGAGGGCATTATTATCCATCATTGACTTGATGTGACTTTACCGAATTTCGGTACTGTTAACGTTTTGCGTGTCATGAGACTTAGGGCAATATATACTGGAAATATCAACTTTTTAAACTGATTGTATTCCTAATACAATCTTACTTGTGTATCGATCAAATTATTAAATTCAAACTCTATGATATCACTCAACATTTTTGTTTACTTTTAAGCATGTTATCTCAGGTAATTAGCGGAGCAGCAATGGCATGGGGCGGGCTGTGACTATCTTTAATATGATGTAAAATAAAACGTGTAATTCAGTTTAAAACAATGTTTCCTTTATGGATTTTATCTACTTTGATATGAAACTTTTGTAAACTGAAATTATATGAAGGACCTATGTTTCAAAACGTCTCTTTTGAGTCGTTTTCTATAATTTTGACTTCGATCCTCAGTAATACCCCGATTAGTCTTCCATTGTTATCTCGTAAATTAGGGGGTGTTACAAGAGCGGTACTTAGCAATATCATCTTAGTCAGGAATAGCATACATAGAAACAATTGTGTTCATAAAAAGAGTAAGTAGCATGTATCTCCCCCCATGGGTTTATAAACAATTTAAAAGTAAAAGTGGGGCTATGAATCACACCTTAATAGTAGAGAATTGTTTATGCTTCATATGGACTTATTTGGACCTGTTTCAGTAAGTAGTATAATGCATAAGAGATATTGTCTTGTTATAACTGATGACTATAGCAGATTTACATGGGTTTTCTTTTTAGGTTCTAAGGATGAAACTTCTAACATGCTTGTTTCAACAAGTGAAATCATCTATCAGCATGTCAGGATCAATCATACAAACAAGCAAGAGAATATCCAACAAAGAATCCTTCATCTGCTTTACCATCAAATTTTCCTAAATGGTCTAAGGTATTGAGAATTGTCACATGACATCCAAAAGGTCTAAGAAATCCTATTGCAGGAGTTCTACCTCTAAAAAGTTCATATGATGTCTTATTGTGAGGCTGTACAACTAAAACTCTATTTTGAACATAGCAAGCAGTGTTGACTGCTTCAGCCCAAAAAGTTATATGTAGCTTAGAGTCAGCTAACATAGTTCTAGCAGCTTCTATTAGTGTTCTATTCTTTCTCTCAACAATACCATTCTGTTGTGGAGTTCTAGCAACACTAAATTCTCTCCTAATACCTTTTTCTTTGCAGAAATCATCCATAACTCTATTCTTAAACTCTGTCCCATTATCACATCTAATGACTTTCACTTTCTTGTCTACTTGGTTTTCTATCTGTTTAATGAATGTCTTAAGAATGTTAGAAGTTTCATCCTTAGAACCTAAAAAGAAAACCCAT
Organism: Artemisia tridentata subsp. tridentata; assembly: GCA_021014915.2. NCBI lineage: Eukaryota > Viridiplantae > Streptophyta > Magnoliopsida > Asterales > Asteraceae > Artemisia > Artemisia tridentata. Next base: position 172,090,048 of record CP139505.1, on the reverse strand, counting down.
GTAAATCTGCTATAGTCATCAGTTATAACAAGACAATATCTCTTATGCATTATACTACTTACTGAAACAGGTCCAAATAAGTCCATATGAAGCATAAACAATGATTGATTGATAGAGTTAAAAATCTTGGGCTTACAAGTGGCTTTGTGTTGTTTGCCTTTAAGACAAGCAATGCATGTTTGATCATTTTCAAATCTTTTGTGAGGTAAACCTCTTACCAAACCATTCTTAACAATTTTATTTATGGTTTTGAAATTAATATGACCAAGCCTTCTATGCCATTTCATTGATTCATCCAATGTGACCTTTGCAACAAGACAAGTTAAATCCTTTTTGGGAACAATGTTCTTCATGTCAACACTGTACATATTGCCCTTTCTAGGAATTTTAAGAAGTACTTGACTTTCATCAGGCATCGTAAAATCTGGAGAAAGTACAAGACAGTCAGTGTCACAGAAAAGAACTTTGTTCTTTTTGTCACACATTTGTGAGACACTAAAAAGATTATAATTTAGCTCTTGTACATAGTACACATCTTCAAAATCTAAATTTCCAGTTTTAATAGTACCTTTACCAGAAATTTTGTCACCAACACCTCCTCCAAAGGTAACATAGCCACCATCTAATGTTTGAAAATCAGAAAGATAGGACTTGTTGCCTGTCAAGTGCCTTGAACATCCAATATCTGAGTATCCTTGATCCTCTTGTTTATCAATTGAATGTTCCTGCACAGTAATGAGAAGTATTAGTTTCTTTTGGGGACCCAAGCCATTACTGACTTGGATCTGCCTCTTGCATCAATGTAATTTAATCTTTTTAGAACAGTTGATGCAACATTGGATTTAGTTGAATTCCAAACCCAACATGCTGAGGCCTTAACAGCATTTGCCCTGTTTCCCTTAGCAGCAGACTTAACTACTTGCCTAGCAGAATTAACTGCTTGCCTAGCAGAATTAACTGCTTGTTTTGTAGTTGAACCCTTAATTTGCCAAACTTGTTTTTGGACTACTGCCTTTGAATGAATGGGCCTTTGAACAACTTTTGGTGCATGTTTGTAAAATGTTTTTGCACCCTTAGCTGTTGATTTTGGGTAAACAGTCATATATGGTCTAGTAGAATTAACTTGTTTGAAGCCAGACTTAACTGAAACTGTTTTGGGTTTAGTTCTGTTAACATTAGAACTAGAGTGAAAGTGAGGTTTAGGTGTTTGCCTTTTGTAGTTCACTCTATTGTTTTCATACCCAGATACCCATTTGTTGCAGAAAGCTGCAAGATGGTCAAAACTACCACATGTATAACAAGCTTTGTTGTAAAAAGTAAAGTCATCACCTAATTGGTTAGACTTGAGGTTATTCCAATTTCTTTGGTTACCTCTGGGCTTGCTAGTGGATCTATATTGTTCACAATATTTAACTGGTTGCCTAACATGTTTAATGTTTGATTTAGGCCTAACAGTATCCCTTTTGACCACTTTAGGAACCTTTGTTCCTGCTTTCTTAGCTTTTTCAGGTTTAGACATAACCTGTTCATCATCATCACTATTAGTTGTGCAATCCTCAACAACTATAGCATCTGATTTCCTAACAAAGGACACTTTGTCCTTAGAAAGTGAAGTTTTACATAAACTCACTTACTTTCTCTACCTTAGGATTCTCAGTAGACTTAGAACCATATTCCATTATTGGTTCTTGAAACTCAGCAAATCCTGTGTGTGCTAGGTCAATACCTGGAGGTGAAGGAACACCTCTGTATGGTGGAGGAACAGATTTGTATCCTAAACCAGACTTAGCTTTATTGATTACTTGAGCTTTCCAAATCTTATTAATTCCCTCTGAGGCATAAGCTAAAGCATCTACTGTTATCTTAACATTTTCAGTTTTATTTTTAGCTTGAGTTAATGATTCATTTTGCCTAGAAATTATTTCATCTCTGAACTCTATGCCTCTTTTTAGAGCATTCATGTCATCAGTAAACTTAGATTCATTTCCTTGAAAATGTAAAAGTTGTTTTTCAAGAACAACTATTCCTCTTTTATGATTGCCCAAATTAGCTAATGCATCATATAACTGTTCTAGTTGATCATCAAATCTCTTTTTAAGATCTTCATAAGCTTTAAGAGCAGAGCATGATTCAGTACATTTAATTATGGAATTTACCTCTGAATCAGAAAAGGCCATTAGAGCAGTCTTAGTGGCCACCAGTGCAGCATTTGTTGGTGCTTCCACTTCATCAGCCATGAAGCTCCAATCATAGTTAACCCCATCTATGGCTAGCATAGCCCTTGGCTCTTCCACTGTGACTTCCTTCTTCTTCTCTTGCCTATACCATGTGCTCCTATTATCCTGCTTCCTTGGGTTTCTACATTCTTTAGCAAAGTGTCCTAACCTGTGATAGTTGAAACACTCTACTTTCTTCTTATCAAACCCAGCAGTTTCATTACCATCAATGGTAATCTGCTTACCAGTTCTCTGCCAGAACTTCTTATCCCTCATGCTAAGTAAAGCAACCTGCCATTTGATGTCCATCTCTTCCAAATCATTATCATCCAACTGATCAAGATCTTCATGAGTTAGAGGAGAACCACTAGTTTGACTAGACATGAATACATAGAATGCTGGATCTCCAAGTCCAACAGCATTCTTTTGTGAACTAGTAGAAGGACCACCATAGATAGTATTAGAAACACCTTCATCTTCATCTACCTCTTCTGACTTACTAGTACTAGGAGATGACAAGAGTGCCACATTCCCATAACTAGTACTATACATTTCAGACTTCTTTAGACTTTGTTCAACAATTTTGAAGTTGTGGTACAAATCATTGAGTTTCATGGTTTCAATGTCTGGCTTGTTCATCCAGACAACCACATGAGTATGGAACTCATCAGGTAGGCTTCTTAAAAACTTCATGTTGAGATCTTCCTTAGATATCTCAACACTCAACACAGCTAACTGACTGACAAGCTTATGTAATCTAGAGAACAGTTTATCAAGTGATTCATTGCTATTTGAACTGAAGTTTTCAAATTGTTGTTTCAGCAATGTCTTCTGTGTTTTTTTGGTAGCTTCATTACCACCAAACCATGCACAAATCTCTTCAAAAAGAGTTTTTGCATCAGGATACTTGCTAAAGGATAGCATTTGTTCACCAGGAATGGTCATAAGCAACAAATTTCTTGCTTTTTGATCATTTCTCTTTTGTATCCTTTCATCACCGGTAGTTGGTCCAGTATTTCTTCTCCTTTTAGTTTTGCCTTCAACAATAACATCTGTATAACCTAGTGTGAAAGAATCACCATACAAAATGATATCCCAAAGAGCATAATCTTGAACCATAAAATATTGCTCAATTCTCAACCTCCACAACTCAAACTCATTCTGTTTGATCATGGGCAACTTTGCAGCAACATTTGTAGCAGTATCTTGAACATCCATTTCTTAAGCTTCTTCTTCTAAATCAACTATATCAGCCTTGCTCTGATACCAACTGCGAGGTTGATCGATACACTGTTAAGGTGGTTAAACCTTTGTGACTTTGTGTATATGATATATTGAGTTAATATGATTAAGTATGCGGAATCTACTTAATCACACTTAGAAGGTTATTTGTATTATGGAAATGGAAAGTAATGCTTTAGTAACGAACAATGAACATGCAATGTTAACACTAAACGATTCAATATTATTAAGATAATAATACGAGTGATCTTTTCTTATCACTAGGGTTACAACCTTGAATCTTATGTTTCTATATCTTGTGATATTGTTTGTGTTTGTTCTTGAGAGATATTAATTAAGCACTATCTTTTTCACACACTTATCTATCTCTAGTCTAAGATCTTTCTTTTATATCTCAAGAAAGATCTTTACAATAATGTTAAGTCTTGTCAAACAACTTGCTAGCTTATCTTATGTGTGTCAGTAACTAAGATACAACATGTATCTATGTTTACAACTTGTTCTGTGAGTATAAGATAAGGACTGAGCACATGGGGTAAGATATTATCTACCGTATATAATTGACTTTAGTCAACCAGACTTAACGATAGATGAGCAAACTTAATTCTGTATTCACCAAAATTAACACTAGCAAACTTAATCTTCAACGACCAGACTTAACCAGGTAGCAAACTTAACCAGGATTAACACTAGCAGACTTAACCACCAGACTTAATCACTTAGAGAATTTCCCGATACTTAAACTTCAAAATATTTAATTGCCAACAAACGAGATATAGCAAACAATCAGATGGAACAGCGCGGCAAATAAACCTCAACACAACCTAATAAGTAGATAATATGTTTCAGCAATAACCTCAAAGTGATTTATAAAGTAATACTCGTATTTGAAATGAAAAGGTTTAGTTTCAATGGCGTTTGAAAGAAATGAACGTTTAAGACTCGTGTGGATACGGGAAGTTAAAATAATAAAAGTCGGCAAACACAAACGGATACGTAGAAAAGAATAAAGAAAAGAGAGAAGAAGTAGAATAGGAAGAAAGAAAAAAATAAGAAAATAAGAAAGAAAAACATCAATAGGTAGTTTTGTTATTTACCCGTTTCCCAAATAGTTGATTTAACGTCATGATTTAGAAAGTAAAACGTATAAGTTACAAAGGTTTTTGGATATTAAAATGATTTAGTTATAAAAACTTTTATCGAAATTTGGACATGATGCGTCCGTTTATAAAGCATTTCCAAGTCGTTACGACTCTTGAATAATATAAGTTTTATCGTCACATTTACAAGTTAAATATACAATTAGACATTATCATTCGCGTATATATTAGTTGTCAAGTTTATCGACCATTTTGTGTATGTTCGGGTCCAAATATGTTAAACTCTTATGAGTCTAACATACTCTTCCGTCTCAAGTACCAAAATCGTCCATAAGGTCCATCGGCTAATATCGTAAATCCAATAACGTTCAATCTCATCCAAGCATAGGTTATTAACACATATCCAAGTCAAATGTCCAAATCATATCCCATATTGTCAAATATTATCCCGAAACACCATATCGATAAACAAATAAATAAGTAAGTAACGAAAAATAAAATAAACGACAAAACTAATATAAAGTTGACTCGAGGTTTTCTAACCTCGAGTACGACACTGCCGAGACTCCCGTGAGTCTCGACTAAACACGACTCGATACAACCAAACATAAGGACCATTGTCGTGACTCCCGTGAGTCACGGCTCGACTCTATCCGAACCTTCGTGGTTCTCCGCTAACTCAAACACATCCAAATCCAAACCCGTAACATAACCAAACAAACACCACAACATAACTAAACTAATAACACTTTTGCCGTTACTCGCCTCGAGTCACGACTTGACCTTATCCGAGCCGTATGGCTCTCGGCCTTAACCAAACAAACCCGAAACCCAACAAATCCAACCTAAACACAACCATCAAACAAAATAAACAACAAACAACCCCACGCCGTGACTCACCACGAGTCACGGCTTGACTCCTCACGAGCCGTAGCCCTCGGCCGAGACCAAATCCACACACAAATCCAAATCAAATCCAAACCAAGCTACAAACCAAGGGAAACAATCAAACAAGACCAAATAATATAAAACAATACAAACTCACCCCGAGTCAACACGAGTTGACTCGGTGAGTCACCCAACTCGGACCGAGTCCGAACGATTCACGGCCAAATCTTTTAGATCCACACGGTTTTAAAGCAAAACAAAAGGTTTTGAAACAAGTTTTAAAATAAAAATGATTTTATTAAAAATCTAGGGTTATGGTTTTCGGTTTTAATAAAATAAAGGGGGGGGGGCGTGAGTGTTTTACCGAGAGTGAGAATAAAGGAGGAAGGTGCGACGGTGGTGGTGTACGGACTGTGGCGGCGGCGTGGTGGTGTTCGGTTACCAAATGGTCTCTGTTCGAGCTCAAGTGCTCCAGAAATAAGGAGGGGGGTCGGATCTATGTTTTGGTGAAGTTTGGAGGTTTGTCCGAAAAATTTTCCAGCGACGGTGGTCGTCGGCCGGAGGTGGTGTTGAGAGAGAGAGTGTGAATAGTGTTTGTGTGTGTGAGTTATGAGAGGAGAGAGGGAAAAGTGAGGTTTTTATTATGTTGGGAGGGGCTAAAGTCGTACAAACAAAAGTAGGGGGTGTGGGGTGAAACTTTAGGGCGGAGGGGGTGAAAGGGTAAAGTTGGGTAAACTTTTAATATAATCACTGCGGGACCCATTTGACGTACCAAACGGACTCGAAAAATTACGAAACCTGCGCCATTGTTCTCGAAATAATTTTTCCAATGAAAACGAGTATAAATAAGCATAACTTTCTCGAAGTTAATTTATTTGGCAAATTCGATTCGTTTCGTGCTTTCTCGGTTGTGCCGGTTCAATAAAAGGACAATGTTCTCATTTCTCAACAATGTTCTCATTTCTCAAGTTCAAATAAGTTCAAGAAAAAAAAAATTTAAATGCTCAGGTGATGCAAAAAAATAAAATATTTGGCTAGTAAAAAGTTTGGAAAATTACCGTGTGTTACACTACCCCTTTTTAAAAAACTTGATTTCAATCTCAACAAAGAAATGAAAGCATAACTCTTTGCTTAATTTTTCCACTGGTATTCTACGCTTGATCTCTACTCCCCGAAAGCTCACTTACAATCTCTGGCTTACTTAGGGCTAGAAAGATAGGCTTCTTCATACAAAGCCAACCGGGAACCTAATTTCGACAGATCAAACTAGCTAGGATCCAGGATTCACGCCTTCCCTTCCGCTTACACCATTTCTTTGTGAATGAAGTTAGACGACACAGTTCTTATTACTATGACTTTCAAAAAGAGTTGCCATCGTCGAGTATTGCTTGTGAAGCAACCGCAACTCATAGTAGGTCCTCCACTAACATTACAGTTGAGTAGCTTTCACCCCTTCGCTTGCAATGTGGGGTTAGTTTACCTAACGCATGGCTTCCCCAACGCCAATAGTCGCATGAGTTCTCCTAGACCACAACCCATGCCTTGAAACAAACCGCATGATGCGTTCTAGAGTTGCCGTAGTTCTGTTACCGCCTTGTCGTCTTGGGATGGGAAGGATACGACAGGCTCAATTCAAGGACACTCAATTTCAAGCTCAATTTAAGGCTTTCAAACCTCTGATGCTTTATGTCGCATTTGTTCTATCTTTTCTTTACCTATCATTTTCACTTTCTTTAACCGTACTTAGGTAGCTCCCTCTGCCACCATTCAATAGGCTTGACTTTATAGCTTCTTCCTGCTTGAGCTGAGCATGTAAGCCAAGCCTTCACTTACTTATTCGTAGACTTTTCTGGAATCTCCATCTCCTCGTCGCACTTATCAATCCGCCTTACAAGAATATCTTGAATAATAGATCCCTCCATAAAGAAATCGATGGAACAACGGACGAAAATGGATGAAAACGGACGGAAATAGACAAAAACGTACAAACTTATAAAAACGGATGAAACGATTGAAAACGTATAAAAACGGACGAAAACGGATGAAAATGTATAAAAACGAACGAAAACGTATTAAAACGGACGAAAATGAACGAAAACGGATGAAAACGCATAAAAACGGACAAAAACGTATAAGAACGTATAAAAATGGACGAAAACAGATGAAAACGTATAAAAATGGACAAAAACGTATAAAAACTGATGAAAACGTATAAAAACAGACGAAAACGTATAAAAAAACGAAAACATATAAAAACGGACGAAAACGGATGAAAACATTTAAAAATGGACGAAAACATATAAGAACGTATGTAAACGGATGAAAACTTATAAAAACGGACGAAAACGTATAAAAACGTACAAAAAACTGACGAAAACGAATAAAAACGTATAAAAATGTATAAAAACGGACGAAAATGGAAGAAAACGTATAAAAGCTTATAAAACCGGACGAAAACGTATAAAAACATACAAAAACGGACGAAAATGAAAGAAAACGTACGAAAACGTATAAAAACGTATAAGAAGCTTGTGAAAAAGGACGAAAACGTCTAAAAACGTATAAAAAACGGACGAAAACGAATGAAAACGTATAAAACGAATGAAAACGTATAAAACGAATGAAAACGTATAAAAAATGAAAACTGATGTAAACGGATGAAAACGTATAAAAACGGATGAAAACGGATAAAAACGGATGAAACCGTATAAAAAAGTGATGAAAACATATAAAAACGTAAAAAAACGGACGAAAACGGACATATAATAAAATGAGAATGAAAAAAGTGAGGAGTAGAATGGGCTTTTCAAATTTTTAGTTAAAATTTAGAGAATTAGAATTTCACTTTTTTTGAAAATTATTGAAAAAAAGTGTAACTAAATGGATTTTCATTTTTCCCTTTTCATATGAAAATTTTCTTGAAAAAATGGGAAATTTTTAACCAACTAAACGCCCCTTACTTTTCCAATTCTCACGGTTCTCATGAATTCTCTCTTTGCCCTTAATCTTATTATAAGTCGACCTACAAAATTTACATTTGTTTTCTGGAATGCAACGCTTTTATGTTGATTGGATTGAGATCGACACATATCAAAACTCATCAAAATTTAAACAAGAATTCACTCGTTAGTGTAGTTATTAAATACAAAAATTCTTATCATAACGAAAATTGCACAAAATAGACAAAACCTATAAATTGCTTAGATTTATAATTTAAACTACTTAAACAATGCTTCTAAACGTGACCAAACATGTTAGAAAAACCTTTTAAATAAATACAATAAGTGATCCAGGAACAAAAGTTAACCTTTCTTTTCGCAACATAATCAACTGAAACCAGCAAAGGACATCAGACTATATATGGTTTTTCATACAACTTGCTCTTAAACATACATAATTAATTAACAAAAAGAAAGCTTAATTGTACTTTCGACTAACTATAACCAATTTAATACAGTTGTGACGGCTTTAGGAAAGAGTGCGAAGTAAGCGCCTTTGAGGACAATGGCACCAACATATGCGACCTTGTTAGCGACACCAGCCTTGACGGAATATGCAGCCACTTTGTCCACCAATGATGAGATAGCGATGAAGATCATACAGTAAATGAAACCAGCCATGGCGCCCAAGTAAAATATGCCTAGGAAAATTGATTTCCAGTAATATTCCGAAAACATCTTGTTTCTTCTCTTTAGAGTTATTAAATTACTATACTAATACCGTAAGCTCAACTTGTTTTAAGATACCGACCTGAAATCCGGAATAACTTTTTTTTTTTTTTTTTTGATGTAATAGACGAGTACTCGTGCATAGCATCGGGATTTTATAGCGGCAGATAGTTGTAGCGATAAAAAAAAGTTTATGGGTTATAAACGAAAAATAATAAAAGTTTGAGGATTTAGGGATTAAACATAATGTTTTGAAACATGGTTCGACCCGGCCGGTTCCACCGGTTGAACCGATTCCGATATAAAAAACGGGTCAAATTAAACCGGTTTTTATATTTTTGAAAACCGGATAGACTCGAAAATTGGTTTTGTATATTTTTCCCGAAAATTGTGGTGTAAGCTTATACTAATTAGTATATACCTTAAATACATTTTAATTTAAAATTGTTTAATAAGTTTCCTTAGATATATGACGAATTTTTTCACTTTTCAAGTTTGATTATTTTTGTTTGAGTAAACTGCAAAATACATCCCTGTGGTTTACACCTTTTGGCACATTACATCCCTGTCAGAAACTATTGGCAATATACATCCCCCGTTAAGCAAACGTTTGCCACATTACATCCCTAAGTTGGATGGGCGTTATCTTTCTCCGTTAAGTGTTTGCATCGTTAGTCCCTCTGTTAAAATGTTTGCACCGTTAGTCCTATGGGTTAAGTCTATTTGCACCGTTAGTCCTTCGTTACGTTTTCGTCCGATTTTTTACGTTTTCGTCCGGTTTTTTACGTTTTCGTCCGATTTTTTATGTTTTCGTCCGATTTTTTACGTTTTTGTCTGTTTTTTTACGTTTTCGTCCGATTTTTTACGTTTTCGTCCGATTTTTTTCGTTTTCGTCCATTTTTTTACATTTTCGTCTGTTTTTTAACGTTTTCGTTCAATTTTTTACGTTTTCGCCTGTTTTTTTACGTTTTCGTCCGATTTTTTTCGTTTTTGTCCATTTTTTTTACGTTTTCGTCTGTTTTTTTTTACGTTTTCGTCCGGTTTTTTACGTTTTCGTCCGATTTTTTACGTTTTCATCTGTTTTTTTATGTTTTCGTCCGATTTTTTACGTTTTCGTCTGTTTTTTTACGTTTTTTCCGATTTTTTATGTTTTCGTCCGATTTTTTATGTTTTTGTCTGTTTTTTTACGTTTTCGTTTGATTTTTTATGTTTTCATCTGTTTTTTTATGTTTTGTCTGTTTTTTTTTACGTTTTTCGTATGTTTTTTTACGTTTTTCGTCCGATTTTTTTACGTTTTCGTATGTTTTTTTTACATTTTCATCTTATTTTTTACGTTTTCATCTGTTTTATTACGTTTTCGTCCAACGGAGTTATAAGCTCCTAACGTAAAAAAAACCGAACAAAATGTAAAAAAATGGACGAAAACGTAAAAAAATGGGACAAAAACGAAAAAAATGGACGAAAACGTAAAAAAGCGGACGAAAACGTAAAAACATGTATGAAAACGTAAAAAATAGACGAAAACGTAAAAAAAATGGACGAAAACGAAAAAAATCGGACGAAAACGTAAAAAATCGTACGAAAACGTAAAAAAACAGACGAAAATGTAAAAAATCGGACGAAAACGTAAAAAAACAGACGAAAACGTAAAAAATTGGACGAAAACGTAAAAAACCGGATGGAAACGTAAAAAAAAAAGACGAAAACGTAAAAAAAATGGACAAAAACAAAAAATGGACGAAAACAAAAAAAACGGACGAAACGTAAAAAAACAGACGAAAACGTAAAAAATCGGACGAAAACGTAAAAAAACAGACGAAAACGTAAAAAAATGGATGAAAACGAAAAACGTAAAAAAACAGACGAAAACGTAAAAAAAAACAGACGAAAACGTAAAAAAAAATGAGAAACGAAAAAAATGGAGAAAACGTAAAAAAATCAGACGAAAACGTAAAAAATAAAAAATAAAGGACGAAAACGTAAAAAAACAGACGAAAACGTAAAAAAATGGACGAAAACGAAAAAAATGGACAAAACGTAAAATAAAAATAAAAATCGGACGAAAACGTAAAAAAACAGACGAAAACGTAAAAAATCGGACGAAAACGAACGAAAGGACTAACGTCGAGATAGACTAAACCATAGGATAACGGTGCAAACATTTTAAACAGAGGGACTAACGATGCAAACACTTAACGAGAAAGATAACGCCCATCACAACTTAGGGATGTAATGTGCAAACGTTGCCTAACGGGGATGAATATATTGCCCAATAGTTTCTGAGGGATGTAATGTGCCAAAAGGTGTAAACCACATGGATGTATTTTGCAGTTTTACTCTTTTTGTTTTTAAATAGCATAGTATATACGAGATGGATCAATATATATTTAGGAATGTGCATGTATTGCTATCTTGAATATATGGAAACAAATTATTATGTCCTCCAATTTTCCAAAACAACTTAAGCGGTTCAACACAAATTTGTTTCTTGGTTTTAATCAGTCGGTTAGTATCCACGCCTTGTAGTGTTGATATATTCCAAGTTTTGACTCAACAATAGATAATCTATCTATCCATCTATTATTTCTAAAATTGAGTTTCATTCTTTTTAATGTTATTAATTACTTAAATTATTTTAGTTAAACTCATTTTTCTAAATTATTAATCCATCCGTCTCAAAATATATGTTTTTTTTACCTTTTGAAATTTTTTTTCTCTAACTTTCACCTTAAATATTTTTGTTTGTATTATATAATACTTTATGAAAATTATACTAATAAAAATACATTTAAAACACAATCCATTTATTTGTTTTGCATCAAATATTATATAATAAATGAAAAAATAGTTAAAGTAAAAGTTGAAAAAAAAAATCAAAAAGTCAAAATGGACTTATATTTTGAGACGTAAAAAGTTATGCAAATATTAATAAGAAATTTAATTATTTATACTTAAAATATGAGTTTTGCAGTAAGTCTATTCACAATGACAATTTATGAATCTATATTCTAAAAGCTTCCACATACTTTCATCCATGATCAGTGAGCGGTGAGCTACTAATTTTTAATGATCGTTTGGCCGGCAAGCGGCGAGTAGCTTTAACTTTAGTTTTTCAGAATGCCTATTACCAATTTACCCCTGTGTCTCTATGCAGTTAATTCCAGCATCCAGTTAAGCTTAGGAAAAAGGGTATATATTTTGTTCTACAGGTCTAATGGGCACAAGACCAATGGAAAAAGTTTTCTACACGTCTTAGCTCAAACTTTTATGTTTTGACCAACATAAGGTTCTTTGCAAAATTTTGGAGCATTTGGCCTTAGAAATCTGGTATACATTTATGGACAACTTTTAGTGTAGATTTTCTCAAAAAATCATCGGAATGAGTTAGGATGCAAGGCTTTCGGGGAAATGAATCTGAGATATGTGGCTAACTCACTATATTTTTATTTTAGCTCAAATGGTTACTGAAATAAAATGGCATGGTCGTTTTTCCACATGAAAAATCTAGGCAGATTCACTTTTCAAAGTCATGTCTTTCTAGGGCTCCTAAGCTAGGTTTTCCTATAATTTATAGTACTAACAATCATGAACCTCATTATGTGGATCAAATGCTAATATGACCAGGAAACAAAAATGGTTTTTAGAGAAAGCTAAAGGTGCTCACAAAAGTAAAACAAAAAAATGAAAACAAGATTAGTAAATCAAAATGTAGTTAGCAACTCTTACCAATGTCTTTACTAGAAAAATCAAAGTGAGAGTGGTGTTGAGGTGTTGCTAGATCACGGCAAAGGAGAAAAAAGAACACACAAGAAATGGAAGATTATGATCTAGTTTTGTTATAAAAGAAATGGAGACATGCAAAATAAGTGTACACTTGTTCTATATGTGACAACACTTGTCCAAAGTAAGAACAAGTGTTGTCTTTGCATTTTTAGGCGTGGCACATGGTAACGTGTGTATGATTTGGTTTATTTTGGGTAGTTTTTGGTTTAAAGGGTGTAGTTTGATCCCGGTAATTACTAATGTTAAGTCCTTAAGTCACGAAACTTAAAACCGGGTAACAATAAAATACAAAGCTTACAAAAATGTTAAAACTTGTCAACAAAACCTATTTTGATATTTTAGGTGATCCTTGAGCTTGTTGGGTGATTATTTGATGTTTTAAAAATTGAAACCGCGCAAAACGCGAAATGTACAAAGTTTAAGTAAAAATGGAATATTTAAAATATGATGGTAAGAAACCAAATTGCATAAAAATATATCTACTGAGTATGTTCAGGTGTTGGTTTAGGTTAAATGTACGTTTAACGACGTACACGGAATAATTTATCTAGTTATCCGAAAGAGTGAATTTACTTAAAATAGAAATATTAAGTAAACTTAAAATATTAAATAATGACCTCAAAATTGTGAATTTTTATAGTTTCGGATGTCATGGATTTTTTTTTACCCATTGTTTATGATTTATAAAATATTGGCATCTCAGCTTCTTTCCAATTATCATGGTCCTTCAAAATTCTCTAACACTCTGTCATTATGAAGTCCATATTGTAGATCGCCTTATATTCCTTACACGCTTTTTCGTACATAGTTAGGTCACATGCCCCACTCCCATGCCTCCGTTTTTCATTATCGTAAACGGCACAAAATTGACCAACTTTAGGACGAGCCCTATTTTTCCATTTGGTGGTGATTGCATCGTATCCTCTTTTGATGTTATTTTCCCCTCATTTCTTTTTCAAAGTAACTCACCATCTCCAACCAAAACCCCCTGGCCTTTATAGTGTTTCCTTTTATGCTGTTTTCCGACACGTCGATTCATGCTTTACACAATGCTACCTCTTCCGCCGAGGTCCATGGTGTTTTCTTTATAGTCACCGCTGCTTTTTGACGCCGTTTTGTAATCTTCTTAGCTTTGACGGGTAACACCTCTTCGACGAGAGAGTCGACCAAATGAACGAGTTAGGATGGACCGTGACCCGAACCTTGGCCCATAGAATAATCTTGAAGAACACTCGAACCTTGACCCGTAGAATAATCTTGAGTATCAAAAAACGTATCCATATCCATGTCAAGATTAATACGGTTAATCGGAGAAAATGGTTGAGAAAATGTAGGTTGGTCGAACGATTGGTTAAACGGTGGTGGTGATGACTCCAATTGCGGACGATAAGGTGGTTGTTGTTGTTTGAAAAAATATTGTTGTTGTTGGTTATATGGAGGATGAAACGGATTATTTTTATATTGGTGTTGTGGTTGTTCTGATTGATAAGTGAAACTTGTCGGTTGAAATTGAATGGGTGGTGAGACACCGGTTAATAAAAAATTAGGATCCGGTGTTGGAAAGTTTTGAACATTTTGTTGGCGTCGGGATTTTCGGTTTCTGGTTTTGGGAGTTTTTTGAGACATTTTGTATAGAGATTAGAAAATTATAGTAAAAGTGGTTTAAAATTGTGTATAAAATGGTTAAATGAATGAGGGTATTTATATTGTTAAAAGAGTAAGTTTTTTAAAATAAAAATGTTCTATTTTTATTTTTTATCTTTTTAAATAACACCCAAACAACAGTTGGGTTTAATTTTGTGTGAAATTTGAATCGGTTGTTTCACTGACCGTTTGAGCCATTTCCCATGCAACCGACCGACAAGTGACCAACCAACACTAAGAGCGGTGGGTACCGTGGTGCCATAGCCAAAAAGTGCTGTCACATCAGCAAAACTCTCTATGGCACCACATTCTGGCCATTACCATTGGCACCAGAAAATGTGGTGCCATAGGATTTTTTATTTTATTTTATTTTTTTTTTTTACATAAAATAAAACATACACAATATTAATAAACTAAAATAAACTTCATTGAATTAAAAAAAAAATACAATAATAAAAAAAAGTTACATAAAAATAGAAAACATAATACGTAAACAAGAAATAAAAATTACAAACTAGTAATTAAGGTTCCATACATGCTCCACAAGGTCTTGTCGAAGATCGTCGTGCACTTTTCTATCTCGAAGTTCTTTGTTTTTTCTAACATGTAAATCACATCTTTCGGTCCAAGTCTCTGGAATGTTCGGCCTTGGATCAACGAACAAATCTCTTAAATTCACTTCGAATCCTTCGTCTTCCAATATCATGTTGTGTAACATTATACAACAATACATGATTCTTTTCAACGCGTTGATTTCGTAAGCACGTGCGGGTTGTCGTATAATTCCCCAACGACCTTGTAGGACTCCGAAAGCTCGTTCAATATCTTTTTCTAGAACTTTCTTGAACTCTTTTAACATAAGAGTTGGGTATTTATGATCACGTCTTTTGAATTGAGCTTGTAAGGCCTTTGGGCAATTTCTCCAATCCCAATGCATACAATCAATACTCCCGAGCATTCCCGGGAGTCCATGTTTTTCTTCATGCAATGCATATATTTTTTCAACATCCGCTGAAGTGGGCTTTCTTAAATACTTTTCAACGTATAAAATATGTATGCATTTAGTAAAATGCTCTAAACATTGTCGTGAACAACGTTCACCAATTTGCAAATACTCATCAAACGCATCAGGCGCAGTGCCGTACGCCAGTTGGCGGATGGCGGATGTACACTTCAAAATAGGACCAATACTTAAACGATCAGTAGCATCGTAACGTAGTCTAAAAAAATAAAAGTACTCGGAAAGATGATGAACATCATAACTTAAAATATCGTTGAGTATTTTATTAAAAAGTCTAGAACTCATATGATATATTCGCCTAAAATTCTTTTCAGGATATTTAGGAGGAGTCTTATCGTCGCCAAAATAGTCGTCGATTAAACGTTGTTCCGCCTCTTCTCGTTCACGTGGTATGTATGCCCTCGTCCTCTTAGGACCCGATCCTGATCCCCAACTTCTTGATCACACAGAGCTACAAATTGTTCATACGCCGCATAATCCCGAAGATATCGCTCCCGGTCGTCTTTAAAATAAACATCATAAGGGTCGTAATAGGTGTCGTTGGGATTGTTTGGATCCATAATTGAAAGAAAGTTGAGTATTATTGAAGTATAAATTAAATTGGAAGAGTGTGTGAAAAATGGTAAAATAAGGAGGTATTTATAAGATTTTTAAGGGGTAAAAATTTGAAAAATGGGGTATTTTTGGCAAAATAGCCGTTGGACAAAGTTCACAATTCAAAAAAAATAAAAATAAAAAAAATAAAAAATACCCACCGCGTGGGCTGGCCACCACGGCACGAGCAGCCATGGCGCCACCCACGGTGTGGTGCGCCATCGTCGTTTTTGGGCCGGTGGCCATGGCACGAGCCATGGCGCCATCGTCGTTTTTGGGCCGGTGGCCGTACCTCCTGCTCTAATAAGCGACCGACATAAATCCCTTATTAAAACTAGTCTAAATTTTAACAAATTTAAACTTAAATCTAAATCCTAATACTAAAACCATCTACAAACCAAACGTACCTTAAATTTCACAATGTACACTTTGGTCATTGTTTTTTGTGTTTTTGATGGGTCAAATTATTGGCTCCAAACCATTAGTAACACTATAATCCTAATTTGAAGCCTTTTATATATTGGAATCATCATCCCTAGTTCAAACAACCGCGGGAAAAAAAATAAAAATAAAAAAGTCAAACGTAGTGATGACGTGGCATGCTATTTTGGTACATGTAGGCTCCGCATCTTCCTTCCCGAATCAAGCGTGGATCAGTCACTAGTCTAGATTAGCAAACGTTTAAAAATATATTGGTCTTTATTGTGCAAAGTGCTTTACAAGTTGGGGTATGCCGTAATTTGAAACATTGAAACATGTCATCAAACTTGTTATTGTGTCTTTTATGTGGCTTTTATTTAGTTGCCAAGTTTGGGATTTCAGTTGTCAAGGATTGCAGCTGTAATTGATTCATATCATTTGCAAATCAAAGTTTTGGGTTCTAGTTATTTCGATTCAGAGTGGTTCTAGTTATGTGGGTCAATCACCTATTGCATATGGCTCTTATTTACTGTCAAATTACATCACTAGTCACTTTATTCAAGAATAAGGTGTAACAATCCAGCAGCCTTACACATTGCTGCAAATCCAGTGCGAGAACCAAATTTATTGAGGTAGATTATCATTATGTTACGGTGCAAATCACATATGGGTTTCTTAGAACAGGATAGGTCAATACCAAAGATCAATTGGCGGATGTGCGTAGCATAAATACTACTGTAGTGTAGATCAACAATCTCATCTTCTATCAAGGTTGGGAGTGTCCTCTTATCAAATCTTTCGACTTGAGCGGGAGTGTATCAGGTATATGGAGCAAACTGTTAATACTGGAAAACTGGGAGTACGGGTACTGAATTCTAACAACATATCAGATAAGTGTGTAAAACTAATTATACATAACTTTTACATCTTCTAGCTGTTTTGCTAAAAACTGCAGGTTGAAGCCTCGAATAGTCCTAGCCTTGAAGTCTACTTACTTCCAAAGACAAAAATGCACACCACAAACCCGGAAACAATGATCACGTCACATGCGAGTCTGACCAAATAGTCTTTAAGTATTGTGACGACAGCAACGAGCCCATCTTGTATCTCTTTTATGTAGGTGCAACTTGCCTGCCAAATTTGCATAATAATGGCACTGCTTCCAACCGATACAGGTCCAAATATTATACGAGCTGCAAAAAAATCACATGATGAGTAAGGTTGCATATTAGTAAAAACATACACAAACCGGTAGCTATGTCAAATGAAATGAGAGAGTATTAGTTGTTTTACCAAAGTAAATGACGTGAGAAATAGTATGTCCGAGAATTCCTGTGTAGAAAGTGATGCAGGTGCCGGTGACAGAAAGATCACCCTCGAGATAGGACGGGGATAAATGAATGGTCTCCCGGGTATGAGTGATCAAGTGGTATAGAATGAACAGTAAAAACACGTAGATGTACTACAATAACAAACAACAAAAAAGCAAGTATCATATTATTAGTATTATTTTTTTATTTTTTTTCCGAAGAAACAAAACAAAAAACATAATCAAAATTATCTGAATATCTTACCACGAGGTAAAGAAAAGGATACTTAAAACATATACTTAGGATGTATATGCAGTTGATATGAATTAGGATGCAGTTTGTCCAAACCAATACAATGTCTCTACACTGCCACAGCA
Organism: Artemisia tridentata subsp. tridentata; assembly: GCA_021014915.2. Taxonomy (NCBI): domain Eukaryota; kingdom Viridiplantae; phylum Streptophyta; class Magnoliopsida; order Asterales; family Asteraceae; genus Artemisia; species Artemisia tridentata. The sequence goes on along the minus strand of CP139505.1, from coordinate 172,071,785 downwards.
ATACATACCAAATGAATGGTACAACCATAATGAATTTTATGATGTATTCTGCCTCTTGTGGTATCACGAAAAAGGAGATGAAAACGGGAAGTGCAAATACGTTTATCTTTCCTATCAAGTTGAATTCACGAGTGCAAAGAGCAAGAACGTGATGGGTGAATAGGAAGATGCCAGAAGCGAAAAATGAAACAATGTACCTGCAAAAAAGGGCGATAATTAATGTTCAAAATCACAGTTCTTGTACAAATGAACCTTGGCTATGATATTACACCACTTATAAACCTTCCTGCATTTATTCATTACATAACTATCTCCAACCTCATATTAAAAACGCGCCATTCTAGAACACAGTTTGACCTTAAAGTAGTCAACTGTTTTTGCTGAATATAACTTGGTTAACTTTAACTTCTAAAATCAATGGTGAAGAAAAAGCTATTGCTCTCGGCAACAAACAACCAACACATTACATGAGCAGAACACCTACAAAGTGTCATCGTTTTCATTATCTCAAAACTTCACTAGTTCTACTTTTACCCAACAAGAAACTAAAGAGTATCTATACAGTTGAGCTTAAATATATCACTGAGACATTATAATTTGTATATTATACACACACAAACAAGCATGAATAAACTAGGAACCATAATATCACGTACTATACTAGGTTTTAACAGAGCCAGGCCAAAAAAAAAAAAAAACAGGGGAGGCTAGGATTTATCCGGGTCATGCCAAAACTGTTTCCGAGTCGAGGCAGCTTTCAACTCGTATTTGAATTAAAAGTTGTCCTCAAGTAACACCAGGCCTAATCGAGCCTCGCTTTTAGGACCGGGCTTAGGCTTTGCCTGATTTCCTATCTCTATAAATAAAGATGTCTCAGTAATTTAAACTTCTTTAAGCAAATAATATTACAACAATGAGCGGAATCAGAATTTACCATTGATCAATATGATAGAAGTGGTCTAGGATAGACCCAATAGTTGCCCCAAAAAGAATGGAGGCGATAAAGATGCAGATACACCTAAGAAACCACCTCCCTGTATTTATTGTCTTGATCCGCCACACAAACACAATAAAATTAATCACAGTGCCCACCCCTTGAAGCTCAAACCAAACACGTGCAATCGGCCCAAGCATGGCAAAGAAGACGGTGAACAGCAGCATCACGTACACCTGTTATTGACATCTTATGTTATTATATACATATAGATAGATTTATAGAAAAAAACAGCAACAATAAGGCAGCTATAAATTGATAAACCTAGTTATGAGAAAGGAAACAACGTTTATCATGAAAAACCTAGTCGAAAACATAATACAAACACACATGGTAATTCAAAAACCAGCCTAATTATGATACACCTAGTATGAAACTCCTATAAAGAATGAGAGAAAAATTATTAGGAATCATATCATAAACCAAATAACAAACATGAGCGTTGAAATCTTACAGAACTTAAGTATGAAATCTTACAGATGTAACCTATAATAGAAAAAACAAATCACGAGCCTTGTATCTAAACATGGGCTTAACATCGCTGCAGACAAAGTATATCTGCTACAGGGTGATCTTCAAAATTTTCCAGTATTACCATCAAACCTTTCAAGTTCTGTTTATTGTCCCTGCTTATACCTTTGATGCAGATAATAAATCTGCTGTTTTATTGCAGGGATGGTTTCCGCGATTAAAATCGATAAAAGCTAGCTATGAGTACACTAACATAATGTTTAGGCAAAGGCCATAAATGAGTAATCTACTTATCTAAATGTACTAATATGACTAGCAGACTTTCCAAAGGTCCACCATCACTTCTAGACATTCAAATTTTAAACAAAATGACTAACTACTTGACATGGTAAATTACACCGTTAGTCCCCAATACATAAAAAATTGCACCGTTGGTCCCCAATACATAACCACCGCCACCTACCACCACCACTCACCACCGCTGCCACCACCCAACGCCACCACCGCCATCACCACCACCGCCACCTACCACCACCACTCACCACCGCTGCCACCACCCAACGCCACCACCGCCATCACCACCACCGCCACCCACCACCACCCACCGCGACCACCACTGACCACCACCGCCAATCACTACCACCACTCACCACCGCTACCCACCACCACCCACCACCACGACCACCTACCCCCCCCCCACCACCACCTACCACTCACCACCACCACCACTTGAAAGTTCCACCACTTGGAACATAGTTGTGATCAAATTATATAGTAATTTACAAGTAATATATATTATCATCCATTAAACTTGAATACGATAGCTTAAGCTCACAAAATCCAGTAACTACGCAGGATATATATCAGCATGATAAAGTATAATGACGCAGTAGCCAACTGAAAGTCTAGTTAAAAACTGAACTAAATATATATATATATATTAGTATATATATATATATATATATATATATATATATATATATATATATATATATATATATATATATATATATTTATTAGTTGATCACCTTAAAGACGAAAGTCCATTGTACCATGGGAACTCGAACATTAACAACAGCAACAGCTGGAGCATCCATAGAAATGGAGGGTGAGTCCGTTTCCCTGATTATGTATACTTAGAACGAGATACAGAGAACAGTGGCATTCAAGTGTTTTACTTAGGGGGAATTACCAAATAGGAAGGTGGTGGTGCAAAATATAAAGTTGGTGTGAATCTTGTACCACGATTTTTTTTCTTGAAACATAGTAAATTTGCATGTTTACTCCTTGAAGTTTGGAAATTGAAGCCGAACACCCTGTGGGAAAACTTTGCGTTCATTTTTCATCCCAGAGCAACAAGAAATGACTAATATGCCCTCCGTCTTCTCCCTCCATAAATTTTCTTATGGATTTATAGATTTTTTTAAATAAAAATTTAAGAACATAAATTATTTTTCATGTAGTGTATAAATGAAGAAACACAATGACACAAAAAGTTAATATTTGAAGAACAAGTAAAAAAAACATACCCGTAAACCCCAATTTCTAAAATCAAAACCCTCAATTTCTAAAAATCTTTTTTATATATTCATGTTTACATCTTGAAGCCACTAACACAAACAACACACTTACGATTTGGACATGAAACCCAAATTCGAATTCAATATAATAATTTCGGAATTGGGGATTTCAAAATTCAGAGATGATTTTTCGAAATTAGGTTTTTGAAAATGGGGGTTTCAAAAATGGGTTAAATTTTAGGGTTTTATTCTTGAAATTGACGGCGGTGATTTCAATATTAGCTAAAACAAGATGATGATGATGATGATGATGATGAATGTTTGTGGTTTAGTGAATGGTGTTATATAATTTGTTCTTGGTGGTTTTGCTAAGTGAGTTCTTGGATGTGTTTCCATGTTCTTAAATTGTCATTTAAAAAATATATATATAAATTCAAAGGAGAATTTAAGGAGGAAAAAAAACGAGGGTGTATTAGTCATTTCGTGTTGGTCAGGATGAAAATGAACTCAAAGTTACCTGAAAGGAGTAAACATGCGACTATGCAGGAGTTGAAAGACCAAAATTTTCTTTATTTCCAACTTATATAGTCACTATCCAGTATCCATCACCATTGACTCATTGAGGCCTTGAGGGTAACTGGGTCCAGCGCGTTTTTCATTCTAATCATCCAGGTCATGTGCACTGCACGTGAGCAGTACATATCACCGCACGTGTCATTTCTTTTAAAAAATAAGACATGTCTTTTGTTGGAAAAATTTAGCATTTTTTTACTAACTTTGGACTATTAGTAAAAATGATCATTATGATTAAAGCCTTACATGGTTACGTAGTCCTTTGCAAGTGCTTTGTAATGAGCCATTATATGTCAAAAACGGAGTTAATGTGAATGAGATATCGAGTTTCGAAAAAGGGTATTTTCACTAACTTTGGTTATTAGTAAATATAATCATTATGATTAAGGCCTTATATGGTTATGTAGTCCTTTGCAAGTGCTTCCTAACAAGCCACTATTTGTCCAAAACGGAGTTAGTGTGAGTGAGATACCGAGTCTCGAAGAAGGGTAGTTAGAATAGAGGGAAAAAGGGTTAAAAGTGAGTAATGACTTGAAATCTGATATTTGAATGGGCTGTTATGATTGTTTCAATGATTTATAACAGCAAATTGATGATCCATTACACCATACGTTACATAAAGGTGTATAAATTGATGCCAATCTTAACCATTCCATAAGACACCAACAATTCACAGCTAACATTTTTCTATATAGCAAACTCATAACAATTCCATGATCATGTACCAAACGCCTCTTAGTAAACACCTTCAAGGACAGGGAGTTTTGATCCCGTGCGGTTCTATTTATTTGGGTCAAGCACCTATTGCATATGGCTCTTATTAACTGTGAAATTACAACACTAGTCACTTTATTGAAGAATAAGGTCTGAAAACCTAGGTTCTGCTACCTTGCATTGCAAATCCAGTGCGAGAACCAAATATATTGAGGTAGATTATCATGATGTTACGGAGCAAATCACAGATGGGTTTCTTAAAACAGGATAGGTCAATACCAAAGATCAATTGGCGGATGTGCGTAGCATAAATACTACTGTGGTGTAGATCAACAATCTCATCTTCTATCAAGGTTGGGAGTGTCCTCTTATCAAATCTTTCAACTTGAGCCGTTGCGGGAGTGTATCAGGTATATATACAACAGATAAGATAATGGTGTAAAAGTAATTGGACCCCATATTTGTATTTAAACTCAATTTCACTACTTATTCTGTCATTGAAAACCCAATACAAGACACTAATTATACTTAACTTTTACATCTTCTGGATCATGTATAGTGTTTAGCAAAAAACTGCAGGTTGAAACCTTGAATGGTCCTAGCCTTGAAGTCTACTAGTCACAAAGACAAAAATGCACACCACAAACCCGGAAACAACAATCACGCCACATGCGAGTCTGACCAAATAATCTTTAAGTACTGTGACGGTAGCAATAAATACATCTTGTATTTCTGTAACTTAGGTGGAGCTTGCCTGCCAAATTTGCATAATAATGGCACTGCATCCAAACCATACAAGTCCAGAAATTATACAAGCTGCAAAAAGAATCACATGATGAGTAAGGTTGCATATTAGTAAAAACATAAACAGACCAGTAACTATGTCAAATGAAATGAGAGAGTATTAGTTGTTTTACCAAAGTAAATGACGTGAGAAATAGTATGTCCGAGAATTCCTGTGTAGAAAGTGATGCAGGTGCCGGTGACAGAAAGATCACCCTCGAGATAGGACGGGGATAAATGAATGGTCTCCCGGGTATGAGTGATCAGGTGGTATAGAATGAACAGTACAAACACGTAGATGTACTACAATAACAAACAAACAAAAAAGCAAGTATCATATTATTTTTATTTTCTTTGCAGAAAAAACAAAACAAAAAACATAATCAAAATTATCTGAATATCCAGTTACCATGAATTAGGATGCAGTTTGTCCAAACCAATACAACGTCTCTACACCGCCACAACAATAAATACCAAATGAATGGTACAACCATAATGAATTTGATGATGTATTCTGCCTCTTGTGGTATCACGAAAAAGGAGATGAAAACGGGAAGTGCAAATACGTTTATCTTGCCTATCAAGTTGAATTCACGAGTGCAAAGAGCAAGAACGTGATGGGTGAATAGGAAGATGCCAGAAGCGAAAAACGAAACAATGTACCTGCAAAAAAGGGCGATAATTAATGTTCAAAATAACAGTTCTTGTACAAATGAACCTTGGCTATGATATTACACCACTTATAAACCTTCCTGCATTTATTCATTACATAACTATCTCCAACCTCATATTAAAAACGCACCATTTTTTTTTTTTTTTTTTTTTTTTGGTAAAAGGGAGTAATCTTCCACCCTGGTAAAATATATGTATATATATAAAATAAAAAAAATAAAAAAATAAATAAATAAATAAATAAAAAAAAAAAAAAAAAAAACACCATTTTAGAACACGGTTTGACCTTAAAGTAGTCAACTGTTTTCGCTGAAAATAACTTAGTTAACTTTAACTTCTAAAATCAATGGTAAAGAAAAAGTTATTGCTCTCGTCAACAAACCACCAACGCATAACATGAGCAGAACACTTACAAAGTGTCATTGTTTTCATTATCTGAAAACTCACTGGTTCTACTTTTACCCAACTAGAAACTAAAGAGTATCTATACAGTTGAGCTTAAATCTATCACGGAGATCTTATAATTTATATATTATACACACATATACAAGCATAAATAAACTAGGAACCAAAATATTACGTAATATACTAGGTTTTAACAGAGTCAGGCAAAAAAAAAAAAAAAAACAGGGGAGTCTAGGATTTATCCAGGCCAGGCCAAAACTGTTTCCGAGTCGAGGCAGCTTTCAACTGGTTTTGAACTGAATGTTGTCCTCAAGTAACACCAGACAGGCCTAATCGAGCCTTGCTTTTAGGACCGGGCTTAGGCTTTGCCTGATTTCCTATCTCTATAAATGATGATGTCTCAGTAGTTAAAACTTGTTTAAGCAAATAATATTAGAACAATGAGCAGAATCAGAATTTACCATTGATCAATATGATAGAAGTGGTCTAGGAGAGACCCAATAGTTGCCCCAAAAAGAACGGAGGCGATAAAGATGCAGACAGACCTAAGAAACCACCTCTCTGTATCTATTGTCTTGATCCACCACAGAAAGACAATAAAATTGATCCCAGTGCCCACCCCTTGAAGCTCAAACCAAACACGTACAATCGGCCCAAGCATCGCAAAGAGGACAGTGAACAGCAGCATCACGTACACCTGTTATTTACATCTTATGTTATAACAACAACAATAAGGCCGCTATAAATTGATAAACCTAGTTATGAGAAAGGAAACAATGTTTATCATGAGAAACCTAATCGAAAACCTTTCAAGTTCCATTTATATACCTTTGCTGCAGATAATATTCACAAACTTAGCTATTTTCGAATCAGCTCAAGACATAGTAATGTCTTGGAACATAGTTGTGATCAAATAATCTAGTAACTTGCAGGTAATATTATCATCCATTAAACGTAAAAAAATGATACATAAACTCACAAAAATCCAGTAACTGCGTAGGATTATATATCAGCATGATAAAGTATAAATGACGCAGTAGCCAACGAAAATCTAGTTAAAAACTGAACTAAAAACAATAACATGTTAGTTGATCACCTTAAAAACGAAAGTCCATTGTACAATGGGAACTCGAACCAACAACAACAGCTGGAGCATCCATAGAATTGCAGGTTGAGTTGTTTTGCTATGTAAGTTCAAGAAAAAAGGTTAATGGTTGTGAATATGAAGATGTTGGAAAAAAGTAATGAAGATGGTGGAGTTGTTTTGCTGCTTGATACACTTAGAATGAGGTACAGACACTTACGGTTCTTTGCGTTCATTTTCATCCCTGACCAACAAGAAATGACTAATATACCCTCGTCTTCTCCCTCCATAAAATAAAATTTCTTTTGAGTTTATAGATTTTTTTGAATAAAAATTTAAGAACATTAATTATTTTTCATGTACTGTATAAATCAAGAAACACAATCACACACAAAAATTTATATTTGAAGAACAAGTAAAAAACATACCCATAAAGATGAAAATGAACCCGGAATTTCTTTCAAACTATAAAGACTAAACATGCAGTTTGGCCAAATCCAAGGATCATTTTTGCAATTTGCAATTTACTCAAAAATCACATCTACCACAATACTCAAACACCAATACACCATATTGACAAAAAAAAACAAAAAATAAAAACTTTGGACGTCTCGGCACCAAAAAAGAAAGAACATATGACGTGTCTTTATTTCCAAAAACAAAAACAAATACAACAAAAATACCCGCCATGAGTTCACATATATATGTAGCAAGAGAAGAGAAGCATGATTAAACATACAAACCGAATGGGAGGGTCTTTACTCCTCCTCAATTCCATAACAACTCGTCACCATTTTTGCGAACGATTCTTGTTTCGTTTTGTTTCACTTTTTCTGAAAGGAAACACTCTGGTTATAAGAAATCAATTGGGTCACAATTTTGTTGTATCTGCACTCCCATTAGATTTTTCAGAGTTCCCAATTTCGGTTGAGATTATAAGGTTGCGTTTAGTTGGAAAACATTTTCCTTCATTTCCTTTTTCTTGTTTTGTAAAAAAAGGGAGGGGAGTTTTATCTCCACAAAACAAGTAAAATTTTAGAAAACGCGTTTAGTTAGAGAAACATGTGTTTGTGTTTTCCATTTTGCAAAACTTGAAAACATGTTCAAGTAGTGTTGTTTTCTATCTCCATTCTCTATTCACTTTTATAATATTATAAAAATATATTTAAAACACAAAAACAAATATTATAAACTAAAAAACTAAATTATAAAATAACTAAAAAAATCTAATACGAGAAAATAAAGAATTAAAAAAGTAAAATATAAAATCAAATAACATGAAAAAATCTTCGATTGACAATAATAAGTTTATGTCCGCTTTTTTACGTTTTCGTCCGTTTTATTACGTTTTCGTCTGTTTTTTTACGTTTTCGTCCAATTTTTTACGTTTTCGTCCGATTCTTTACGTTTTCGTCTGTTTTTTTACGTTTTTGTCCGATTTATTACGTTTTCGTCTGTTTTTTTACGTTTTCGTCCGTTTTATTACGTTTTCGTCTGTTTTTTTACGTTTTCGTCCGATTTTTTACATTTTCGTCCGATTCTTTACTTTTTCGTCCGATTTTTTACGTTTTCGTCCGATTCTTTACGTTTTCGTCTGCTTTTTTTACGTTTTTGTCAGAATTTTTACGTTTTCGTCCGATTCTTTACGTTTTCATCCAATTCTTTACGTTTTCGTCTGTTTTTTACATTTTCATTTGTTTTTTTTACGTTTTCGTCCATTTTTTACATTTTCACCCGTTTTATTATGTTTTCGTCCTCTCTTTTATGTTTTTTTACGTTTTCGTCCATTTTTTTTACGTTTTCGAACATTTTTTTTTACGTTTTCTAAATTATAGTGTCTTCATCCATTTTTTTACATTTTCGTCCGATTCTTTATGTTTTCATCCAATTCTTTACGTTTTCGTCCAATTTTTTACGTTTTCGTCCGATTCTTTATGTTTTCGTCCGATTCTTTACGTTTTTGTCCGATTCTTTATGTTTTCGTCCTATACTTTACGTTTTCGTATGTCTTTTTACGATTTCGTAATTTTTTTAACGTTTTTGCCAGGTTTTTAATGTTTTCATCAATATTTTTACGTTTTCGTCTGTTTTTTACATTTTCATTTGTTTTTTTACGTTTTCGTCCATTTTTACCCGTTTTATTATGTTTTCGTCCTCTCTTTTATGTTTTTTTACGTTTTCGTCCATTTTTTTTTACGTTTTCGAACATTTTTTTTTACGTTTTCTAAATTATAGTGTCTTCATCCATTTTTTTACATTTTCGTCCTTTGTTTACGTTTTCGTCTATTTTTTTATGTTTTCGTTCACTTTTTTACGTTTTCTTTTGTTTTTTACGTTTTTGTCAGTTTTTTATGTTTTCGTCAAACGAAACCTTAAAAAATGTAATAAAAAAGGCAGAAAACGGAAGACAACGTAAGAAAAAGACTAAAAGAAAAAAATGAACGAAAACAAAAGAAAATACGAAAACATAAAAATTCAACGAAAACGTAAAAAAAGACGAAAACGTAAAGAATCGGACAAAACATAAAAATCGGACGAAAACGTAAAAAATCAGACGAAAACTAAAAATTCGGACGAAAACGTAAAAAAAACAGACGAAAATGTAAAGAATCGACGAAAACATAAAAATCGGACGAGAACGTAAAAAATACAGAAAAAACGTAAAAAAACTAGTAAACGTAAAAATTCAGACGAAAAAGTTAAAAAACAGACAAAAAATTAAAAAAAGAGACGAAAACGTAAAAAATCGGACGAGAACGTAAAAAATCAGACGAAAACGTAAAGAATCGGACGAAAACGTAAAAAATCGGACGAAAACGTAAAGAATCAGACGAAAACGTAAAGATTCGGACGAAAATGTAAAAATTCAGACGAAAACGTAAAAAAAAGAAGATGAAAACGTAAAGAATCGGACGAAAACGTAAAAAATCAGACGAAAACGTAAAAAATAGGACGAAAACGTAAAGAATCGGACGAAAACGTAAAAAATCGGACGAAAACGTAAAGAATCGGACGAAAACGTAAAGAATCAGACGAAAACATAAAGAATCGGACGAAAACGTTAAAAATCGGAAGTAAACTTAAAGAATCGGACGAAAACGTAAAAAAAAACAGACGAAAGCGTAAAGAATGTTACAAAAACGTAAAAAGTCGGACGAAAACGTAAAGAATATGCCAAAAACGTAAAGAATCGGACGAAAACGTAAAAATTCAGACGAAAAAGTTAAAAAACAGACAAAAAATTAAAAAAAAGAGACGAAAACGTAAAAAATCGGACGAAAACGTAAAAAATCAGACGAAAACGTAAAGAATCGGACGAAAACGTAAAAAATCGGACGAAAACGTAAAGAATCGGACGAAAACGTAAAGAATCAGACGAAAACGTAAAGAATCGGACGAAAATGTAAAAATTCAGACGAAAACGTAAAAAAAAGAAGATGAAAACGTAAAGAATCGGACGAAAACGTAAAAAATCAGACGAAAACGTAAAAAATAGGACGAAAACGTAAAGAATCGGACGAAAACGTAAAAAATCGGACGAAAACGTAAAGAATCGGACGAAAACGTAAAGAATCAGACGAAAACGTTAAAAATCGGAAGTAAACTTAAAGAATCGGACGAAAACGTAAAAAAAAACAGACGAAAGCGTAAAGAATGTTACAAAAACGTAAAAAGTCGGACGAAAACGTAAAGAATCGGCCAAAAACGTAAAGAATCGGACGAAAACGTAAAAATTCAGACGAAAAAGTTAAAAAACAGACAAAAAATTAAAAAAAGAGACGAAAACGTAAAAAATCGGACGAGAACGTAAAAAATCAGACGAAAACGTTAAAAATCGGTCGAAAACGTAAAAAATCGGACGAAAACGTAAAGAATCGGACGAAAACGTAAAAAATCAGACGAAAACGTAAAGAATCGGACGAAAACGTAAAAAATCAGACGAAAACGTAAAAAATCGGACGAAAACGTAAAGAATCAGACGAAAACGTAAAGAATCGGACGATAACGTAAAAAATGACTGGAGCGACGCCGGCGAGGGTGATGATGGCTGATGTGGGCTGTGGGAGGGTGGTGTTTGGGGTTAGGGTATGGCTGGAGTGTGTGAGTATGTGGTTTTAAGAGAAATAGAAATAGGAAATAGGAAATGAGGAAAACAAAAAAAAAATGTTTTCTTGTTTTCTTTGTTAGAGATGGAAATAGAAATTTTGTGTTTTGGAAAATATTTTGTTGGAAAACGCTAATTTGAACGTGATCTCTGTTTTCCTTGTTTTTTACAAAACATTTTGTGGAAAACAAGGGTGTTTTCCTCCAACTAAACGCACCCTAAGCCTTTTGTTCTTGTATCTTTAATGGGGTCACGGGTTTGTTGATTTAAGTTTGAGGTTGTGAGAGGGCCAGAAACAAAAATTGCATAAATTAGAAGGGCAAAAATGTAAAAAGGAAAATTTACTACATAAATGTCATTAGAAAATACACTATGTGACAAAATTGTGGGAGTGCCATGACCCTTGATCTTCATGGTTGCATTATGGTTTTGGGCATTACAAATTGACAATATTTAAAGGAGAAAAGGAAGATGAAAAATCAACTCTCTATGTCTAATATTTCAACGGACAGCATCCTCATGCAAAAAGGAAGATTAGTGCGGTTTGACATTTATACCCTTACTTATCATTTTGCCTTTCTTAAGACCATTTCACCCAAACACCCAAACTTTCTATGCACCATGCACGTATTTCATATCCAACTCTGTTACCCTTCCGCCTTGCACACTCTTTAGTATCCCGACGACATTTCAGTCGTCAGCTGCCTCTTATCACTGTCGCCACCTTATGTTCTTCCGGAGCTATAAATAAGGTGGAATTAACTCGATCGCTACCAATATGAAGACTTGGCTTGTTGCTATTAATCTAGGGATGAACCTTTCAAACTGAAAAATGGAACCAACCGATATCAGTCTACCGGTACGTGACTTGCCCACCAACTTAGAGATTGTGGGTTCAAGCCTCGCTTGGGCCATTTGTGAGATATATTGTGAGATAGATGGTTTGGGCATGAAAAAATTGTCATTCAAAAAATAAAATAAAAATCAACACCCCTTTTGCCAAATTGATTTAACGTTAAGTACATAACGCCTTAATTAAGGGCTTAATAAAATGATTTTGTGAAGGCTTAATTGTACAAGTAATGGATGAGGGTGTGTTCTATGTTGTTGAACAAACACTTTTCATCATAAACGTACTTTAGAAGATCCAATGCATTGGAGCAGAGGCCAAAAGATTGTCCAAAGTCATTCATTTTCTTCAAAGAAGAATCTCACCAATCATGAGCTAAATATTGGTAATTCGTATAAGAAACAAAGATTGGTAATTCGATTATAGCGCCCCCATCAATGCAACGAGTGTGAGGCAACGATTCTGGAAGTATGGATACTATGGGAGTTCAAAAGTGGGTGGTGGGGTCAAGCTAAGGGGGAAATGTGTAAAAGGATTGGTGAGGGTATAAATGTCAAATTACCTTCAAGATCGTGCTTTTGAGAAGTATTGAGTTTTAAGTATATTATATAAAACAAAAAAAGTATTAAAGGCCACTGGACACTTATTTTGAGACGGATGAAGTATTTAAATATTGGTTGAATTAAAGGTTTTCAGTTTTTTATTTAAATATTAGTTGAAAAATATTGGTTGATTTAAAAGGTTTTCAGTTTTTTATTTAAATATTGGTTGATTTGAAAGGTTTTCAATTTTTTATTTAACTATTAAGGAGTAGTTGATTTAAAGGGTTTTTAGTTTTTAATTAAACATTGGTTTTTTTTTTGTAAAAGGATTTTTCACCCTGGTAAATTCATTACACAAAAAACATTAAAGTATAAAAGATGAGGGTGACTTCCCCATCACAGTCCAAACAGGATACTTACATGCAACAAAAAAGCAACAAACAAAACCATTATATAAGAATGACATGTCATTCTTATAACTAACAACATAAACTTACTTCCTACAACGACTATTTAGGCGGATATCATACTTATCATAAAAAGCTTTCCCTCTCTCAGGTATATCATACACCTGAGTCTCGTTGCCATCATAGTAATCCAGTCATTTTCCATGTCATCCAAAAAGCCACCCCTCGGTAGAACGTCAGGCATACATACTTCATCATCAGACTCGTCTGTACCCGACATAGATGATTTAGGTTTACTAGTAGACGCTTCATGACCCTTCTTAAACTGATCCCAAACACTCCCATTCTTCTTAAAAGTCAGAAGAGAACACTGTGCAAAGGGTACGCGACCACAACACGCTGTTGTCCCTTTTTTTCTTTATTTTTCTTCGCACTAGGAGTAGCTGTAACTTAGCAATTCGATTGTACTCAGATCGAACATGGCAATGAATGTAAGTGTGCTCTCTGGGCCTTACTTATTGATGACTGATCTACATTCTCAGCTGATGACATTGAATGATTTGAGGACGCTGGGCGGCCAAGCTTGCTTGCACTTGGGCTGTTTCGCCGTGGCTTGGGGTATAATGGTTCGGAGAGATCGACGAGCACCCCACATTGCCATGCCAACCGCAGCTTTTGAATCAATTTTGGGGTGATCTTTGACCAGCCGATGCAGCGGGAATGGGATATTGAATGAAAGTCAATCGAAGAGACAAGTGACTTCCCCTTTTTTTCGCTAAGGAAATCTGCTAACACTCTAAACGATTCCTGAGACGACTGTTCTCTATGGCTAGAGAACAGCCTACATCCGAACTCTTACCACAGTTAAGGACATTCCTTTCAATAGGTAAATTCTCTATGACCTCCCACAGTTAAGGACATTCCTTTCATCATTTGAACTTGTTATACAAACTTATTTATACAGTAGTACATGCGAATTTGCTTAAAACATTATAGTTCAGAAATAAATATATGAGATGCTGATGTTATATTTTTCAAAATTTAATATGTATTCCTTTTTGTAAAAGCATGCAATTACTCATCTGCAACCGTATAACTTTACATATCTCTTTTTCTTTTCGACTAGTTATAAGTCTCGTGTACGCACGCAATTTGCATATGAATCAAATTTATTTTTAGATTTTGGTTTAATATGCGGGCATACAAGGCGTCTCATTAATTTGGGTGGCCTGGTGCGAAACTATGAATGAGGCCCCGTAAATCGAGAAAAGCTTAACCATTATGAAAAATTCGAAACATAATATACTTAGACATCTATAAATACTAATGGACATATACTAAATCGGATGCCTCCTCACATAATATTTAAAAAGGGTTATAAAAATTCAAGTTAAACATGTTTAAATACTAATGGACATATGCTAAATCGGAGGCGCCTCACAAATGGTGGCTCTATATGGCTGCCCCACTTGCACATGCTAATCACCGCCTCTGCGGGCATATAAGAATTTAACAATGTTTAATATTTTGTTATTATGATATTACACACAGAGGGTTGAGAGTATAAATACAACTAATAATTATATTTTAACTAAATTTGTTTGTTATGTACTTATAAATCACGCTTTCGTTTTAATATTTATAATCTCGTGCATCTACAGATTTTTGGCATTATAATTAAATTATTTATCGTTATATGTATTTTAGTTTTAACCCATGTATGTATGGGTTAGTAAACATGGGTTATTAAACAATTATAACAACCCATTCAAATGTCAGATTTCAAACAGAAGTCATGACTCACTTTTAACCGTTTTTCCCTCTATTTCAACTACTCTTCTTCGAGACCCAATATCTCATTTGCACTAACTCCGTTTTGAACATATAATGGCTTGTTATGAAGCAGTCACAAAGTACTATGTAACCATATAAAGCTTTAATCATAATAACAATTATAGAGTAAATTGCACCGTTCATCATAATAATAATTAGAGTAAATTGCACCGTTCATCCCTGTGGTTTAGGCCAAATCCCACCATTCGTCTCTGATCTTTTTTTTTGCACCGTTCGTCCCTGTGGTTTATATATGTAGCACCGTTCGTCCTTATCTCTAGAGATAGGGACGAACGGTGTTACATAGTTTCAGGCCAAATCTTTGAGATAGGGACGAACGGTGCTACATACATAAACCACAGGGACGAACGGTGCAAAAAAAAAAGATCAAAGACGAACGGTGGGATTTGGCCTAAACCACATGGACGAACGGTGCAATTTACTCTAATAATTATATTTACTTCTATTACTACTACAAATATGTAACTTTTTGTCAAGAGCGTAAAAAAATACAATAATTTTTTTGTACCAGTTGTATGTTATCATCAGTTCATCAATGGAAATCAGTTAGTTCGGGTTAAAGGCGTTGTCTGTAGTTTGTGTGTAATGATGGTTATTTTTATTTATTGAAAAATAGCCGACAGTGTCTCCAAATTGTGTGACTAAGTCTATTGTTGTAAATTAGCTCATCACTGGCTAGGGGTCTCATAAGTGTTGGATGCAGAGCAAGAGTTGATAATTTTCACCGAACTTAATCAACTACTAAGCAGACTGCTCGTAACAGTTTTATCTGTGTGATTTCTTAATGAAATTGTATATCTATGTCTTGACTTTAAGTTAAAAGCCCACTTTTGGTTATGTTCTGTTAGTTCCAAAATGTAATGAAGTTCTTTTTTTATAGATTGCAGAACTTCTACTTGATCATGGCTTACGTTAATGCTGGTGATCATAAGTCAAGCGACTCTTTAATGAGAGATCTGGAGTCAAAAGAGTCTTAAACCATCCGAAGACTTGTATCTTTCGTTGCTTAGGTCATATGCTCAGAATGCTGATCCTCTTGGAGCTGGTAGAATATCCAACCGAATGGAGTTAGCAGGATATCATCCTAGTCTAGAGTCATGCACATACCTTGTTGAGGCTTATAGTCGTAAAGGATACCCTGATCAAGCAAGAAGTCATTTTGATGAAATTATCCAACTTGGATATAAACCTGATGACGCCAGAATGATTGCAGCTTATGCCCATAAGAATTTACTGGATAAAGGGCTGCGTCTTCTGCTACAGCTTGAAAATGATGGAATTGAGCAGAGTGTTGCCACTTATTCAGTGCTTGTGGATTGGCTTGAGAAATTGCAATTAATTGATGAAGTTGATGACTTATTTGGAACGTTTGCTGAAAAAGGTGTTTCACCTTCACTTGATGTTCATATACATTTTAGAGTGATTATATAAATGATTTTTGATTAAATTCATACTTACGATGTTGAATTTACTTTAAATGCTTTTATAAATTGTATTAGAATCCAAAAGATTTTGTTAGTATTAGTTAAGTCAAAGATGACAGGTTTCAGAATTGACAATTCAACAAGTAATAGGCTCAAAATTAATTCCATAAATTAGAATAAACTTGGACAAAAAAATTTACATGAAATAAATGAAAGTTAGAACAATAACCTATCATGCTCTCATGAAAAATAACACATCACAAACTTTCTTAGCATCCCCCCTTTCCAGTCATAAGAGATTGTGATCAGCACAATCTCAATCTAGCAAAATGATAATACTACCCTTGCTGCCCCGAAATGAATGTAAAACTTTCAGCCGTCAGAAAACTTCATGATGGTGGAAAGAACCGGTTAAGGTTAAAGGGAAGGGTGTAAAACTCCTCATTTCGACTATCACCTTTGAATGATCTAAACTTGGCCCACCATGGCATCCCTCTGTCTTTCGCGCTGTCTTTCAACTCGAGTGTGTTGTCAAGAAACACCGACACCATTAACGCCACCGTTGGGGAGGAGAAGAAGATAGTGTTGAGGAAATCATTGAACTACACGAAAACAGATATGAAAAAGACCAAATTACACTTTCGGTTTTGTGATGTAAAAAGACCTTGAAAATAGACATATAAAGACCAACTTACCCATTCGGCTTTTGTATGTGAAGGACCATGAAGAGCACCAGCTGTGTACTCCCTAAAGTACTCGGGAATAGACAAGCCAAGGAAGAAAGACACACCCACGATGAACAAGTTCCTCATCGAGTTCATATTTGTGAACTGCAAGAATGACAACCCAACAGAAGCTGGAAAACAAAACATAAAATAAGATTAAGTTCGTCTTTACATTTTTCACATTGTTTTTAATTAGGAAACGGATTAGATGCTCACCCACAAGACCAAATAGCACACAGTATGCTGCAGCAAAAATTGGGAAAGGTATCAAAGCGAAGCAAATAAAGCTCCAAATTTTCCTGGAGGTCATAAAAGGATAATCAATAAACATAACTAGGATAAAGGGAAATGTCTTATTTTGTTGTTGTTGTTGTAGGATGTGCTGCCTTACCTAATATCGAGAAAAAGATCATGAAACCAGCTGAGATTTGAATGACTCTTCTGCTACCTACACGAGTGCTTCCTAGAAGACCGACATTTTCTCTGTTTGTTTCATGAAGACTTATGTTTTGGTTCGAGTCTAGAATTATTGTTTTAAATAGCATTAGTCGAATATGAGAAACACTTACACAGAAACGGTTAAACCAGTTGCTGTTCCAAAGAGACCACTCAAAAGAATTCAAATTCCCTGCACGACGATAATAACCATATTAACATTATTTTCATGGTGGTCTAAGTATATGCAAGACTTTGTAGTTTAGTATAAGACTTTTTATGTTTGATGGATTTTATGCTGACCTGCCACCTGATGCCACGACTGAGAACATGAGCAGGAGGTGGTGTAGCGCTTGCTAAGCGGGCTGCTGCTTTATATGCACCAGTTGACTGTTGTAAGACATAAATTAATCAATATCACCAATATATGAGGAACAAGAAAGAATGAGCCTCAGAGATTTATGCTTTTGTAATATCAAACAAGAAATTCACCTCAACAAGGGAGACTAAAACTGCAGCCATCATCCCGAAAGCATGCCCCGCATCAAAAGTTGGTGCACCCCATTGAAGCGGATATGGGATCTTTATCCTGCATAAAGAAGCATGTTACTATAATATAAGTGCACCTTGTATAGCTCGCATTGTAGCAAGAAATCTCTGCAAGGCAAACAAGCCATCATCAAACCTTAGGAACATGTTTGTGTTCTTTTTCTTCTTCTATTGATAAAAAGATCATGTTCTACGTTGAGAACATGTAAACTATGTTGATCTGCTTTGAAAAAAAGACCAAAAGGGCATACACACAGAGTCCATTTATTTGTTGATCTGCTTTGATCATTTACCATTTTTATTTAGTACAACTAAATTATATGAAATCATCATATAAGAATACAGACAAAATACTTAAATAAATGGAGCCAAAAACCAATAAAATTCAACATAAGTAAGATACATAAGGACATATGAGGCCCACTGATGTCGCTTATGATCCCCTATTCTTGTATCCTTATGAGTTGGTCATACACAAATTTGGCACTGCTAACAAAGTAACAAGTAATGGCTTTTAGTAGATGGGATTTACAAATTGCCCCTTAAAATGGTGATATATGACTGTGCTCACAATATATACAGTATACAAGATTACAAACATCAAAACCTATGTGTTGGTCCCCAAATTATCCAAATTATCCACCACTACAACAAAAGTACAATAAAACATCATCATCAAGTTTATAGCTTTAGATTACCATATGAGGGTCTCCAATAGCGGCAAGAGAAGGGTCATGGATGATTGAGATAATAGGAACCATAAAAGCCCATGATCCCCCAATCACAGCCGGTAATCTTGTTCCAAAAAGCGTTTGCAAATATGTATTAATCCCTTGAACAAAAAGCAATGTTTGCACTACCCTCACCTTATCACCCTGCACAATCAGGTAATACATGTTACAAAACCACATTTACACACAAGGTACAACTATTCAATGCAAGTTTCGGACCAAAAAGACTTACAGAAGTACCACCCATCAAAGGAACAAGAAAAGTTGGAATCATAACAGCAGTCCCTAAAGACAATATGTAATGTTGAAACCCCAAAGCTATGGTTTCCCCTATTAACAAAAGCTCAAATTAGCATCATAAAGTACATAAATTTCATACATTTTACAAATTTTATAGAAAAAAGTTTACAACTTTACATACCCCATGAGGGATTTGAGTCAATACAATACTCTAAACCCTGAAGTTGATCAGTTGGAAGATGAGTAATATCTTCTGCTTTTGGAGCTTCAGCCATATCTTCCAAACAAAACAAAAAATACCCTTTTCAATATTTGAAAAACCAAACACAACCCACCAAGATTCTTGAATCTTTATTACTCCAAATGTGTTTAAGATTAAAGATTGAATCCAAACACAAATGAGTTCAAGATTCCGGCAGCCACCACACACGAGTATATGAATCGCTCGAAACTGTTCAATGTTCATATACCAATTCTGAAACATGTTTCTTGGTTGTGAGACTCGTGACAGATTCTTAATATATCACAATTTCTCTGACTTTTGCCTAATCCGATCCCTACAGGTAGTAGTGCATACTTACACAAGAATACTAGTACTATGTGATTCCAGGGGAGTTCTATGAAATCAACATCATAACAAACGACATATAATGTGCATTGCATATAAAGGTAAATGAAAAAAATATCGAGATAAAAACAATGGTAAGTTACAGATCAAATGTGGTGGAACTTACTTTCTTCCATAAGAATCAGACACGACACCCCATGAGTACGTTCCAACGAGCATCCCGCCAAAAGCCACAGTTGATATCAAACTCTCTTCGCTTGAAGACAATCCCCACTCAGGCTGTATCGCTGTGGTGGAGGGTTACGGCGGCGGTGGAGGGTTACGACGATGGTGGGGATTCGGTGGTGATGGGGTTTCGGCTATGGAGGGATTCCGGTGGGGAGGGAGTTGTAGTGGTGGTGTCAGATTGAATTGGTGAGGGTTTCGACACATGTCAACCTCCTGCCCAATTGTACGAGTTGCACAGAATTTTCAGCAAAGGCATTGGGCAACTAATAATTATCCCTTTTTAAAATAACAATTTAGGAAGATCTAATACTGACACATGTCAACCTCCTGCCCTGACACATGTCAACCTCCTTATGCTTTGGTCAAATTGCATATTTATTCCTTAAAGTTTGGAAAATTGTATTTTGAGTTCATTTTCATCACAACCAACGCGAAATGACTAATATACCCTTTGTCTTTCTCCTCCTTAATAAATTCTCCTTTGAATTTATAAATTTTTTTAAAATAACAATTCAGGAAGATGGAAACATATCCAAGAACACAGTTATATTGAAATCATCGCCGTCAATTTCAAGAATAAAACCCAATTTTGAAACCCCCGTTTTCAAAAACCCTAATTTTCAAATTTGAAAATCCCCAATTTTGAAACCCTGAAAATCCCCAATTTCGAAATTATTATATTCAATTAGAATTTGGGTTTCATGTCGAAATCATATGTGTGTTGTTTGTGTTAGTGGCTTCAAGATGAATACAGAAAAAATATTTTTAATTTTTTTATTTAATTTAAATAAAAAAGGAAATCGGGGGTTTACAGGTATGTTTTTTACTTGTTCTTCAGATAGTATAACTTTTTGCGTGTGTTTCTTGATTTATGAAAAATCATTTATGTTCTTAAATTGTTATTCAAAAAAAATATATTATTAATTCAAAAGAAAATTATGGAGGGAGAAGATGAGGGCATATTAGTCATTTCTTGCTGGTCAGGGATAAAAATCAATGTTTTAAAAACCGGATTTTTCATCGAACCGGTCAGTCAGCCGGAGGCCGGTTCGACCGGTTGAACCGGACAGGTCATTCCGGACCAAAAAAATTCAAAAAAAAAAAAAAAAAAAAAATCAAAACCGGTCAAACCGGAAAAACCGGCCGGTTATGAACAGTGAACGGGACTATAAAAAACCGGGGTTTTTTAAACCGGCCGACCAGCCGGACACCGGTCGAACCGGCCAGTCCGGTTTTTAAAACATTGATAAAACTGAACTCAAAGGACCATAAGTGGATAAAAACTTATGGAGTGAAAGTCCACACCTAACTGTTGTCAGATGTTCGTGCCATGGCAACGCAAAAACCTCTGTGGAAACCCCTTTTATATATTTGAACCAAAAAACCATATTCCAGAGCAAAACAAATAAACCTGCATTTCTATGGATGCTCCAGCTGATGCTGTTGTTGATGTTCATGCTCAACCCGCAAACTTAAGTGTACAATGGACTTTCGTCTTTAAGGTGATCAAGTAATAACTTATTGTTTTTACTTCAGTTTTTAACTAGGCATTCAGTTGGCTACTACTGCATCATTATACTTTACCATGCTGATATATATGCTGCCTATTCAAGTTTAATGGATGATAATATTACTTGTAAATTACTAGATTATTTTATCACAACTCTGTTCCAAGACATTGTAGGCTTGAGCTTATTTGAAAAATAGCTAAGTTTGTGAATAAACATTATGTTAGTGTACTGTACTCATAACTAGCTTTTATCAATTTTAATTGGGGAAACCATCCCTGCAATAAAACAGCAGATTTATTATCTGCATCAAAGGTATAAGCAGGGACAATAAACAGAACTTGAAAGGTTTGATGGTAATACTGGAAAATTTTGAAGATCACCCTGTAGCAGATATACTTTGTCTGCAGCGATGTTAAGCCCATGTTTAGATACAAGGCTCATGATTTGTTTTTTCTATTATAGGTTACATCTGTAAGATTTCATACTGGTTAAGTTCTGTAAGATTTCAACGCTCATGTTTGTTATTTGGTTTATGATATGATTCCTAATAATTTTTCTCTCATTCTTTATACGAGTTTCATACTAGGTGTATCATAATTAGGCTAGTTTTTGAATTACCATGTGTGTTTGTATTATGTTTTCGACTAGGTTTCTCATGATAAACATTGTTTCCTTTCTCATAACTAGGTTTATCAATTTATAGCTGCCTTATTGTTGCTGTTTTTTCTATAACTCTATCTATATGTATATAATAACATAAGATGTCAATAACAGGTGTACGTGATGCTGCTGTTCACCGTCTTCTTTGCCATGCTTGGGCCGATTGCACGTGTTTGGTTTGAGCTTCAAGGGGTGGGCACTGTGATTAATTTTATTGTGTTTGTGTGGTGGATCAAGACAATAAATACAGGGAGGTGGTTTCTTAGGTGTATCTGCATCTTTATCGCCTCCATTCTTTTTGGGGCAACTATTGGGTCTATCCTAGACCACTTCTATCATATTGATCAATGGTAAATTCTGATTCCGCTCATTGTTGTAATATTATTTGCTTAAAGAAGTTTAAATTACTGAGACATCTTTGTTTATAGAGATAGGAAATCAGGCAAAGCCTAAGCCCGGTCCTAAAAGCGAGGCTCGATTAGGCCTGGTGTTACTTGAGGATGACTTTTAATTCAAATACGAGTTGAAAGCTGCCTCGACTCGGAAACAGTTTTGGCATGACCCGGATAAATCCTAGCCTCCCCTGTTTTTTTTTTTTTTTTTTTTTTTTTTTTTGGCCTGGCTCCGTTAAAACCTAGTATAGTACGTGATATTATGGTTCCTAGTTTATTCATGCTTGTTTGTGGCTTGTTTGTGTGTGTATAATATACAAATTATAATGTCTCAGTGATATCTTTAAGCTCAACTGTATAGATACTCTTTAGTTTCTAGTTGGGTAAAAGTAGAACTAGTGAAGTTTTGAGATAATGAAAACGATGACACTTTGTAGGTGTTCTGCTCATGTTATGTGTTGGTTGTTTGTTGCCGAGAGCAATAGCTTTTTCTTCACCATTGATTTTAGAAGTTAAAGTTAACTAAGTTATATTCAGCAAAAACAGTTGACTACTTTAAGCTCAAACTGTGTTCTAGAATGGCGCGTTTTTAATATGAGGTTGGACATAGTTATGTAATGAATAAATGCAGGAAGGTTTATAAGTGGTGTAATATCATAGCCAAGGTTCATTTGTACAAGAACTGTGATTTTGAACATTAATTATCCCCCTTTTTTGCAGGTACATTGTTTCGTTTTTCGCTTCTGGCATCTTCCTATTCACCCATCACGTTCTTGCTCTTTGCACTCGTGAATTCAACTTGATAGGAAAGATAAACGTATTTGCACTTCCCGTTTTCATCTCCTTTTTCGTGATACCACAAGAGGCAGAATACATCATCAAATTCATTATGGTTGTACCATTCATTTGGTATGTATTGCTGTGGCAGTGTAGAGACATTGTATTGGTTTGGACAAACTGCATCCTAATTCATATCAACTGCATATACATCCTAAGTATATGTTTTAAGTATCCTTTTCTTTACCTCGTGGTAAGATATTCAGATAATTTTGATTATGTTTTTTGTTTTGTTTCTTCTGAAAAAAAATAAAATAAATAATACTAATAATATGTACTTGCTTTTTTGTTGTTTGTTATTGTAGTACATCTACGTGTTTGTACTGTTCATTCTATACCACCTGATCACTCATACCCGGGAGACCATTCATTTATCCCTGACCTATCTCGAGGGTGATCTTTCTGTCACCGGCACCTGCATCACTTTCTACACAGGAATTCTCAGACATACTATTTCTCACGTCATTTACTTTGGTAAAACAACTAATACTCTCTCATTTCATTTGACATAGCTACCGGTTTGTGTATGTTTTTACTAATATGCAACATTACTCATCATGTGATTTTTTTTGCAGCTCGTATAATATTTGGACTTGTATCGGTTGGAAGCAGTGCCATTATTATGCAAATTTGGCAGGCAAGTTGCACCTACATAAAAAAGATACAAGATGGGCTCGTTGCTGTCGTCACAATACTTAAAGACTATTTGGTCAGACTCGCATGTGACGTGATCATTGTTTCCGGGTTTGTGGTGTGCATTTTTGTCTTTGTAAGTAAGTAGACTTCAAGGCTAGGACTATTCGAGGCTTCAACCTGCAGTTTTTTGCAAAACAGCTAGAAGATGTAAAAGTTATGTATAATTAGTTTTACACACTTATCTGATATGTTGTTAGAACTCAGTACCCGTACTCCCAGTTTTCCAGTATTAACAGTTTGCTCCATATACCTGATACACTCCCGCTCAAGTCGAAAGATTTGATAAGAGGACACTCCCAACCTTGATAGATGATAGATTGTTGATCTACAATACAGTAGTATTTATGCTACGCTGGTAGGGAAAGAGAAGAAAACTAAGAGATGAAAGAATATTGTTCTCTGGATGACTGCACCAGGAACGATTAGGGTAATTTATTCATAACCACACTTAATCAAGTTTACATAAGACACCCACAATAATCAAAAGAAAAACCATCAGGTCCTTGACTTATGAAAAACTAAATAAAGAAACACCCAATAATAATAAAAACAAATAAAACGTATCAATACTCCCTCCTTGACCCACTTTTTGCCCTCAAGAAGTGAGTTCAGTAAAATCTGGAAAACGCAGCTTCAAATCATCAAGGAACTCCCAAGACGCCTCTTGAGTTGTCTGTCCTCTCCATTGTATCAATACCTTCATAGCCGCCCTATTACCTCTCTTAACCTTCGGTAACCCGCCAATAAAATCCATTGATATATCAGAAAAAACAGCGTCTGGTATTGGTAATGGTTGTAGAAGGCCTGGTGAGGCGACATTCTCGTTCTTAGCCCGCATACATACATCACAACCCCGTAACACCCGACGTACCACCTTGGTGATTCCTTTCCAAAAAAATAACCCTCTGACCCGTTGGACAGTCGCACGAACCCCTGAATGACCCCCAATTGGCAACTCATGACAAAGCTTCACTATATCTTCTCGTAGAGACATGTCATTGCCTACCACCATGCGACTCTCTTTGGATAACCACTTTCCATTCCATGAAAATTTGGAGAATCTCCCTTCTGTTGAAATTTTTCTTATAATCTGTTGCACATCAATATCATTTTTCTGACTATCCATGACTCTTTGCAGTAGAAGCGGTTCAATTTGTGACACTGCTGTTGCGAATAAATCTGCCCCTTGCACCCGAGATAAGGAATCCGCTGCTATATTCTCTCTACCTTTTTTGTATTCTATGCAATAATCATACCCCATGAGTTTAGCGAGCCATTTATGTTGCAAAGGAGTGGTCACTTTTTGAGTAAAAAGGTGCTTGAGACTTCTCTGGTCGGTACGAATAATAAAAGGACCAGTGATAAGATAATAGTGTCACTGCTTAACTGCCATCATAATTGCTAACAATTCTTTCTCGTATACTGATAAGGCATTCTGTCTAGGTGACAAAGCTCGACTCAAGAATGCTACTGGATGGCGATCTTGCATTAGAACTGCTCCTACTCCCCCTGTCGACGCATCTGTCTCAACCACAAATTTTTTGGAGTAATCTGGTAATGCTAGAACCGGGGCTGATGACAACGCCCCTTTAAGTCGTTCAAACGCATCTTGGGCCTCAAGACTCCATTGAAACGCATTTTTTTTCAACAAATCCGTGAGTGGTTTAGCAATCATACCAAAAGACCGAATAAACCGTCGATAATACCCGGCTAAACCCAAAAAACCCCGAAGTTGTTTAATCGTTTTTGGAGCCGGCCACTTTTGCACTGCTTCAACCTTTGCTGGATCCGTCTTCACTCCTTCTTTTGATATAATATGTCCCAAATATTCCACAGCCCGACCCCCAAATACACACTTTGACTCTTTAGCAAATAGCTTGTTTTCTTGCATTATCGACAAAACCCGCTCCAAGTGCCGAATATGATCTTCCTGGTTTTTGCTATATACGAGGATGTCATCAAAAAATACCAGCACTCCCTTTCTAAGCATAGGTTTAAAAATATGATTCATGAGGGCCTGAAAAGTAGCTGGCGCGTTAGTGAGTCCGAACGGCATAACCAAAAATTCATAGTGACCCTCGTGAGTACGGAATGCTGTTTTGTGAACATCCTCAGGTGCCATCCGAACTTGGTGATACCCGGACCGTAAATCTAATTTAGAAAAGAAACACGCACCACCTAATTCATCTAGCAACTCTTCAATTAGTGGGATCGGAAACTTGTCTTTTACCGTTGCTTCATTGAGCCGTCGATAATCCATACACATTCGCCATTGACCATCTTTTTTCTTTACCAACACAACTGGAGCTGCAAAGGAACTTTGACTGTTTTGAATAACCCCTTAATCTAATAATTCCTTGGTTGTTTTCTCTATCACATCCTTCTGAACTGTCGGGTATCTATAGGGGCGTTGGCTAATAGGTTGTGTTCCTTCTTTCAATACTATTTTATGGTCAAAAGCACGTGTCGGGGGCAGCCCTGTTGGCATCTGGAAAACCTCCTTAAACTGCGACACTAATGACTTCCACGGTAGAGAGTTGTGCGACTCATCTGAGACATCAATCACTCTTGACTGATAATTGTTTTCAGGCTCTCCATTTGTCAACTGTAAACTAAATAATTGCATATCTCCACTCTTGGCATGCTTGTTTAACAACTCTCCCATTTTTTCAATCGAGCAAACTGAAAATACGTTGTTTTCTAGGCCCTTAAGTTCATAATGTTTACCATCCACCTCAAATTTCATGGTCATTTTCTTGAAGTTCCATAGAATGTCATTCAAGGGCAAAAGCCATTGTACTCCTAATATCATATCATAACTTTCTAATGATAATAAAAGTATTGTAAACCAATTTCCTTGCATATTCCATCGGAAGTCATGACATACCTGATTACTTATTAGCTTTTCTCCATCAGCCACACCCACATTAAGTGGTGCAACTTCCCTCACATCACACTGTAACTTCTTGGCTACCCTGTCTTTAATAAAATTATGGGTGGATCCGGAGTCAATAAGTACATGCAGCTGTCTATTACCCACTGACCCGAGTACCCGCATGGTGGAGTATGACGGAATGCCCGTCAATGCGTGAATCGAAATTTGGGGCTGCTGCTCTTTCTCCTCAACGGTTAACTGTTCCTCTACTGCCTCCCCATCATCTTCCTCGGCCTCAATAATATACAACTGAGTACGGGAGCGAGCACACTTATGACCAGGTACAAACTTTTCTGTGCACCAGAAACACTCTCCTTTTGCACGTTTCTGTTCTAACTCTTTACTAGTAAGGCGGCGGGTGTTGCTAACGGGTTTGGAGGCTGTGGTAGTGGATTGGTTAGGAGTGGGTAGGAGTGGCAGTTTTGTTGCATTAGTAGGAGGCGTTATTTTTGAGTTTGAGTTGGTATTGACCCGAGTCCCACCCGTATCTTCCTTGCCCGTTTTCAATTTTCCCACCAAATTGTCATTGTTGAGAGCTTGAATTTTTGCAAGTCCGTAGGCCTCATGTAGTGTGCGAGGCTTAAACATTTTAACGGGTCCCCGAATGTCAGGTTTGAGGGCTTTTAAATAAAGGCTAACAGCTTGTGACTCAGTTAAGTTTACCTTGTTCAGCAATGAATCGAAGGCTGTGTTGAGTTCATGTAGGGAACCAGTTTGATTAAGCGAAGCCAATTCTTCCAATGGGTCCTCGAACATTGCATTAGAGAAGCGTGCTTTGATGGATCGGACATAGTCGTCCCAAGAAATCTCTGCTACGGTTGCCCCCCGAGTACGCATAAATGCCCTATGCCACTGAATGGCATCCCCTTCCAAGTGAATAACGGCATACCTTAGTTTCATTGCTTCTGGAGTCTCATCAATCGTGAAAAAATGCTCACAACGATAAACCCACGCATCCACATCTTCACCCGAAAACTTTGGAAATTCAACCTTCCCGATCCGCATAGGTCGGGTACCCCGTGAATCTGCATCACTGGAAAAGACTGACCCAGAACCCGAGCTAAATACACCGCCACTGTCCTTCCCCGATTTTTCTTGTACCGCCTTTAAGATCTCATTTTGTTGTAACACCAGGGCTGCTAGGGCTGTTTGAATCTCTGTTATTGCTTTATCATGAGACTTGAGAGTATTGTCAACATCTTGGTTGCGAGTGTTTGTCATGGTGACGAAAGGAGCTCCGACGAGTGATCGGAACGGCTCTGATACCCTTGATAGGGAAAGAAAAGAAAACTAAGAGATGAAAGAATATTGTTCTCTGGATGACTGCTCCAGGAACGATTAGGGCAATTTATTCATAACCACACTTAATCAAGTTTACATAAGACACCCACAATAATCAAAAGAAAAACCATCAGGTCCTTGACTTATGAAAAACTAAATAAAGAAACACCCAATAATAATAAAAACAAATAAAACGTATCATACGCACATCCGCCAATTGATCTTTGGTATTGACCTGTCCTGTTCTAAGAAACCCATATGTGATTTGCACCGTAACATAATGATAATCTACCTCAATAAATTTTGTTCTCGCACTGGATTTGCAGCAATGTGTAAGGCTGCTGGATTGTTACACCTTATTCTTGAATAAAGTGACTAGTGATGTAATTTGACAGTAAATAAGAGCCATATGCAATAGGTGATTGACCCACATAACTAGAACCACTCTGAATCAAAATAACTAGAACCCAGCAAATGATATGAATCAATTACAGCTGCAATCCTTGACAACTGAAATCCCAAACTTGGCAACTAAATAAAAGCCACATAAAAGACACAATAACAAGTTTGATGACATGTTTCAATGTTTCAAATTACGGCATACCCCAACTTGTAAAGCACTTTGCACAATAAAGACCAATATATTTTTAAACGTTTGCTAATCTAGACTAGTGACTGATCCACGCTTGATTCGGGAAGGAAGATGCGGAGCCTACATGTACCAAAATAGCATGCCACGTCATCACTACGTTTGACTTTTCTTTTTTTTTTTTTTTTTTTTTCTTTTTTTTTTTTTTTTAAACGCGGTTGTTTGAACTAGGGATGATGATTCCAATATATAAAAGGCTTCAAATTAGGATTATAGTGTTACTAATGGTTTGGAGCCAATAATTTGACCCATCAAAAACACAAAAAACAATGACCAAAGTGTACATTGTGAAATTTAAGGTACGTTTGGTTTGTAGATGGTTTTAGTATTAGGATTTAGATTTAAGTTTAAATTTGTTAAAATTTAGACTAGTTTTAACAAGGGACTTATGTCGGTCGGTCGTTACCCGGTCCTAGTCGGTCGCTTATTAGGCTGGTCACAGTGGACCGCAAATAATCGGTCAAAAACTTTGGTCGACCGATATTGGCATCGGTTATGGCCATTGTGTGCATTTGGTC
The DNA here is from genome assembly GCA_021014915.2 of Artemisia tridentata subsp. tridentata. NCBI lineage: Eukaryota > Viridiplantae > Streptophyta > Magnoliopsida > Asterales > Asteraceae > Artemisia > Artemisia tridentata. Next base: position 172,042,432 of record CP139505.1, on the reverse strand, counting down.
ATGGATCGGTCGAGGAAGCGGAAATTGTGTAATCGGTCTAAATTGTGACCGATTTTGTTACAACCTTTTTTTTTCTTACATAAAATAAAATACAAACAACACAAAATATTACCCACACTCTGCTTCAAATTCAAATTAAACGCAACAGTACGAGTGGGAGGATTCAAAATTCAAATTCAAATTCAAATTCAAAAATTTCCCTATATCCACACTCTTTTGTTTCTCATACACACAATTCACACACACATATCTTTCCCAACAATTCCCCAGTCCACAACAATGTCTCGCAAAGACTTCTCCCAACAATTCCCAAGTCCACAACAAGTGCCAGAAGATGAAGTTTATCACACTCCACCAGAGGATATCTTTCCGGTGTTCCAACCGGAAAATGAACCGGTGAACACTCCACCGATTGTGGAACACCAACCCAACCCGTTTGGACTCACTGAGGATGAACTCCGACTTCTTGAGCAGGATGAGGAAGTCAGGAGGGAAACAGAAGAAAGAGAACTGCGAGAGGAAGCTGCTCGTATGGAGCAGGAACAAAGAGATGCAGAATACCTCAGGAACAACTGGTTTGACATTATGGAAGCAGCGTATTATAATGGCGAGTTTAGGGATGAAGAGTCTTCGAGTGAAGAGGGTTGGAACTCAGACTTTTCATTGTAATTTGTAGTTTCGTTTTCATTACTGTATCGTAGTTTGTTAATCTTTAATTTATGTAATGTTTTTATTTTTAATGAATTTTAAATTTGTTGTTTAAAATATTTGAATTAAAAAAAAATCCGTCATCGACAGTGGCACATGGGTCATGTCTGGTCACTGGAAAGAGAAAGCTGATGTGGCAGAGGATGACCTGGGTCATCACTGTGACCGGCCTTAGTGTTGGTCGGTCACTTGTCAGTCGGTTGCATGGGAAATGGCTCAAACGGTCAGTCAAACAACCAATTCAAATTTCACACAAAATTAAACCCAACTGTTGTTTGGGTATTATTTAAAAAGATAAAAAATAAAAATAAAACCTTTTTATTTTAAAAAACTTACTCTTTTAACAATATAAATACCCTCATTCATTTAACCATTTAATACACAATTTTAAACAACTTTTACTATAATTTTCTAATCTTTATACAAAATGTCTCAAAAAACTCCCAAAACCAAAAACCCAAAATCCCGACGCCAACAAAATGTTCAAAACTTTCCAACACCGGATCCTAATTTTTTATTAACCGGTGTACCACCCATTCAATTTCAACAGACAAGTTTCACTTATCAATCAGAACAACCACAACACCAATATAAAAATAATTCGTTTCATCCTCCATATAACCAACAACAACAATCTTTTTTCAAACAATAACAACCACCTTATCGTCCGCAATTCGAGTCATCACCACCACCCTTTAACCAATCGTTCGACCAACCTCAATTTTCTCAACCATTTTCTCCGATTAACCGTATTAATCTTGACATGGATATGGATCTGTTTTTTGATACTCAAGATTATTCTACGGGTCAAGGTTCGAGTGCTCGTCAAGATTATTCTATGGGCCAAGGTTCGGGTCACGGTCCATCCGAACTCGTTCATTTGGTCGACTCTCCCGTCGAAGAGGTGTTACCTGTCAAAGCTAAGAAGATTACAAAACGGCATCAAAAAGCAGCGGTGACTATAAAGAAAACACCATGGACCTCGGCGGAAGAGGTAGCATTGTGTAAAGCGTGAATCGACGTGTCGGAAAACAGCATAAAAGGAAACGCTATAAAGGCTAGGGGGTTTTGGTTGGAGATGGTGAGTTCGATTCTAGACATACACATATTAATATTTGTCCACAAAACTAACAGCTCCCACTTGGACATCTATTAATAGTGTAATAACATTGGTTAGCGTCTAGCAACACGCCAATGCCCCTAGTAGAAAAACCATTTGATGATTCATCATCATACTTATCCTTTTGTTACTAATACTACGTTAATAAAGATATGGATCTTAGTCATTCTTTAATTAACTATTCTGTTTCTCGTTGTTTATGATTGAACAAGATTACCAAATCGTCTGAACGTATTTCAGATAGATCTTGAGCGTGGCCACGCAAACATCTTGTCAACCCTACGAGGGGCCCAGCAGTATTAAACTTCAAAACAAATTTGAAGGAACAAATTCTCTCTTGACTACGAGCATAACCCATGAACTTTGCAACACTCCTGAAAACAATCCTTATAGCTACCAGTAACGTATAGCGGTAAATTGCTTAACAGAAATGCACTACATCCATGACAGTTATCCGGTATCTCAAGTCTGAGGATAACTATATTCATGATTTATTTGATGACAAGATCCATAAAGTAAACTCATGAAGTTGGGATAAGTCCTATACTCAATTCATTGAATATTATGTGAAATTGGCATGTCAACGCATCAATATACTTTCAAGTATATTCTACCAATACTCAGATTTGTCTTGGTTTAATGATATTCCCATATCATTAAGTGACAACGGACAATTTAGAATAACATAAGTTATTTACGGATTTAAACATGCAAATATAGGATACAATCTATTATTAATGAAAACAAACGTACAAAGTACTTTAATTCATTGTAAATAATAATTTCTTAACATCCCTTATCCAAATACTAAATAGATCAATGCATGATAATTCTAGTTAATGAATTATGCCTCAATTCATGTCAATCATACTTGTTGACAAGACATAAATCAACTCATTTTGATCTATCAGAATTTTGAGAATACTTATTTCAAGAATTCAACTGGTGAAGTTCTTGTATGTGTACATTCAAATAATTTGATAATGCCACATAATATTTCATAAAATGCGTGACATCCTCAACCACCAATTTATGACAATTGAACTATCAAACCTTTTATAGTTTAAAGTATTCTAATTCTTTGATGTATAATGCAACTATGCTCATAGTTAAGCATAACTAGTACACATGGCCATTAACAAGGATGAAATCCTACCATGACTAGTATTGAGTGTCATCTCAATTTCATTAGCATCATTGTATGCAAAATTCAATATGCTCTTTAAAATTACGTAAACTTTAATACCCATTGTGTAATGTTTGATGCCTTCCAATCTTTCAAGATTTGTCGGCTATAACGATTACGCAACAATTTGCCATATGGTTCATACTTAGAATTTAGGAGCAATTCTAGGCTGAGGATGTAATTCTATATCCAACCATATTCATTACACTTAGTTATCTAATAACTTTCAATTATATATCAATGTTGTCAAATCATCTTTCATCTAAGCATGATACAACGAATAACATGATGTACATGAAAAATCCTTGTGTCAAACTTGATTTCATTCATGCTATATCTTTTCAAAGATATGTATCCATTTAGACTTTCTAATAGTATATCATGTTCTATTAGAATCAATTATTTTACCGCTTATGTTTATAACAATAAACATATATTCCAAGGTTGTATATTTATTTCTTAAATTTCCAAGTGAAGTTTCATTCCAAACCAAGACTTAACATTTAACGAGTATGGAATGTTACTTCCTATATGTTATACAACATACATGATGTGGAAACTCGTTTTAAACCGACTTGCATCTACTAAAACAAGTTTCGAGATCATTTATGGGCTCTAGGCTGTTAAACCTTTGATCTAGGTTGAACTATGACGAGCATGATGATAATATTGGCGGAATATTCAATGAAAGAAACAATACTATCACAACAAGGTTTTTGCAACTTCAACGTTTGTTATTCCAACTTGCCCCAATACTACTTGATCAATAGTAGTACGATTACACTCTAATCAGGGATCAAAGATCCTTGAGGCTAAACAAACCTAACAACAACAGACCCCATGTCTGATGTTCATCAGACCCCTCGTCTGATGTTCCCCACACACACTCTTTTGATGTTTTACATATTGACACCCTTTGGTGTTTAAATTCTAAGCACACTAGAACACTACATAAAACATAATTTTATCTAAGGGTAAGATCTTCTTTTATAATATGAAGAAGATCTTTTACAATATGATAAGCCTTGTCATCTACTTGCTTTAACGTGTGTCAGTCATTAAGATACAACTTGTATCTTTGTTTACAACTTTGTTGACTGATCAAATATCTAGATATTATCTATAGTATACAAGTGACTCATATACAAATAATATCTTCTTCATCCTTATCTATCCAGCAGCAGTATGACTCACTGATCAGCAGCAGCTTCATTTGTACTAGCAGCAGTATGTTTGCACTAGCAGTAGTATCATTTGCACTAGCAGCAGAATGTTTGCACTAGCAGCAGAATGCTCTGTACCTGCAGTAGTATAAAATACGCTAGCAGCAGTATGATTTATGCCTAGCAGCAGAATCTACTTAGCGTATTTTGCTTATCATTTCAGTATTCTTCATGTTTCATTCTTCTTGTTCTGTGATCATCAAATCTATGAAAATATAATTCCCAACATATGAAATAAGAAAATAAATATAACACTCCCACTAGCTTTCAGGAATACTAAAGAATTATCTTATTTTGATTATAAATCAAAACTTGGATTTAATAATCAAACATAAATATATCTTCTAGATGCATGCATTAATCCATTCATGAATTATTGCACTTTGTATACTTCCAAAGATTATTTGAATTCAAATACTCCTTTTGATTATTTATCGTCCTCACACAAGTAATTACTCAAGAAAGAGTTTTGATATTCCATTGTCAATTTCATATTAATGAAACTAAGGATGACAATCATAATCTTTATACATTTAATGTGCCTAGAAAGAATATTCAATCACAGTTAATTGCTTAAGTGTGATTAATAATCTTGTCATATACATTAAATATGTTTACAAAATTGTCCATATGATTTCTACACAAAGATTTAAATCTCTAGATTTTCATTTCTTTTGAAGAAATTCATCTTCATTCTATAGTCTAACTATAGAGTTCAAGATAAACTAATTTTCCAAACTAGTTATCTTTATGGACTGCATCTAAACATTCATGGTATGAGTAACTTGCCAAATTCAATATTTGCAATTCATCTTAATGACCAACAGGTTTACCATAATCCTGTAACTCATAATCCTCAACATATTATTCAAATATTTGAGATATCCTTGCGGATCTATGAATGAGAATTCCATCATCTTGAGATTTAACATTAACATGTTTAATCCTCATCATGACATTTACTAGTGTATTTTTAGAAGATTATGTATCTTGTAACTTTATCTTTTCAAGATAAAACTCCCACTTGCCTTATGCAATTTATAGACTATCTATAAATACTTAGCAAATAGAGCAACAAAAAATTGTTCTCTTTTGAGACATTACAAATACATATTGACAGTTCCTTACATTAATTTGTTAATATCCTACTTCATAAGTTGTTTAACAAATTAAGAATTTCAATTTTAAGACTTAATGTGATTCGATTCATCACATTACATAATAAATGGTGTCTTATTAATCATCTAGGTTGGAGTCTTATTGAGTATATACAATCCATACTCAATTTTCTAACATTGATAACTTTTTGGAAGAAAGGAAGTTATAGTTATCTTTAATCAAACAATACCAATAGAGTTTGATTCTCCTAACTGAACACACCACAAACTTGTGGTATTTCATTAGAACTAATATTGTGAGACAATCAATTAATATGTAAGATGAACTCATACTCCTTCTGGCTTACCTATTTTCCAACTAAGTCAATCTTAATGGTGAAATAGATTTTCCAAGCCAATTGCATGCTTTATAACACAAGTACTTTTTAACTAAGTCACTTATCGTCCATGTCTTAATCAAGAAGACATAGACTGTTATAATCTCATTATACGTTATAAATCATTGATCAACTAAATGACTTCTTGTATATGACTTAATAAAGAAGACATAACAAGTTAACGTCTTACTTTATATTATAATAAGTCTTGTAACAATTAAAATACTTCATATTTATAGCTTTACAATAAAGTATAAACATGTATAACTAAAGTAATAATGAATACCACAATTTGGTTTCAACAGTAATTTCAAGTTAATTTATTACTTCATATATTTATGACATTCCAAGAATACATAAATATTTAAATTTGAAGTAGTATTAGATTACTTCATTTATTTATGTCATTTCAATAATATATAAATATTTATTTTGAAGTAGTCTCATTATCCTTATTGACACTTGTTCTAATAGGTATCTAATTTATAAACAGTAATTATCCATGTACGGTCTCACGTAATCATGGAATTTCACCTTGTTGTTGTAATCTAGTCAAGGTCTCACTTAAGCTAAATTTCAACAACAAGTGTTTCTAGACTTAGAGGTGTATTAGTCATATTTATAACGTTAGTTTCTTACATTGCGGTCAAGACAGTTCTTTAAATCATATTCCTATATGTTGTACCTTGCACACAATATAAGATTTCTCCCACTTGTGCATGGAACAACATCATGTATCAGATAAACAACACGTCACTCATTTGTTAATGTGATCAATATGATTTTATCATAGATATTAACATAATTATTAGATATAGAACCACCTTGTCTAGTAAGGAAACGTACATGACTATCCTTAAAACCACAAGTGTCTACAATTGGAAAGTAATTATCTCAAGACATTCTAGAGATAATTTGGGTTACTACCAAGATGACAAAGCTTATAGCTCCCACTGAATTACAGATCATAACAATAATTCACTATTCAGTAATTACAACACAATGCTCCCACTGGATTTGACAACATTGTAAGTGTTTCATAACCAGTCAAAGCAAATAGTGTGCTATTAACTTTCCTACACCTTTGAGAAGACCCATTCGTAACAATTACTTAGGTACTAAAAAAAGGTGTATTCTACTATGTAGATGATGGACTATCCATCAATGCAATTAACTTGAAAATTGGGCATGCAATTTTTTCTTAATATGTCTACCATCCCCACAATGGTATGTAGCATCTTTAAGTAGTCAAAGCACAACAACTAGATAAATTATGCTAGTTTGCCTTTTACCAATTTTGCGGTAATTAGTCTAGCTTCTAATTTAATAACTCATAAAATGTGCAATTTTCTTAACTATTAAAGTTTGCTATGAGTTATTTCTTAGAATTTAGACAATTCTAATTTTTCTATCTTACATTTCTCATTCATGAAAAAGAATAGGATTAAGTCTCACTCTTCTCTCAAAGAAAGGAGACTAGGTTTATTCTTTTAGTAAAGTTGACTCTAGCCAAAAACCCCTACGGGTGTAGATCAATTTACCACTAAAAGAATGTCCCACGTTTACGGTTTAACGTTGCATTAATACATTAAAAGAATTTACAAAATTCAATTTTAGTATTTTCGATAATACAATCTTTTTAAGAAAATAAAATACCCAAGGAAATATTCATATAACCATTGAATTTTCTTGAAAACTAGGATCCAAATTTTCATAATTTCACTACATTAGTTGATCTGCTAGTAGTAAAAGTACAAAATATGGTAATCTGTCGAACAATAATCGGCAAACAATTTCCGACTCCTATATCATTATGGGATTTACATTTGCCAAATACAATTTGCAAAGTAAGCATGTTTCATCCCATCTCATGCCTTAAGTTTCTAGGTCTCACTAACAACTTAATTAAGTCGTCTAATTTAGAAGCTGTAAATTCTCCATATATGGTCTCACGCATTAACGGAAATTTACCTTGTCATTGTAATTTAGTCAAGGTCTCACTTAAGCTAAATTACAACTTCAAGTGTTTCTTATAATTAGATGGCATGAACTTAAATTTTAGGGTATTGATTTTGATGTGTCAATCAAAATATGTACGAAGAAGCATGCACACATCTTCGTATCATAAGTTTTCAAAACAATTTTATTAACCTATTTTAAGCTAAGATTTAAATCAACAAAGTTTTAATTGAGGTATTGGGTTCACCAATCAAAGAATTACCTATAATTATCGCCCACTATATCCTACTACTGCATGAGTCAAAAGACCCAAGTTATTCGGATAATTACCACAAAAGTGGCGCGTGGAATTGAGGTCAATTCACCCTTAAGATGATTTTGTACAAAAAAATAGCTTACTTGGTAGCTCCAATTAGACACACAAAGGAGCGGAGAGACAAATGTCTGCCCAAAGGCTAATTAAAAACGCGTCTCTTTCGGATGACAATTTAATGTCAAGCCTCCTTATACCCCTCTTATAGTTTGTCTAAACTGGGTGAGCCATTCACACTATTGGTACAAAACTCATCACTCAATTAAAAGTTTATGATTATAAGTCTTAAAAATATGTTATAAACTATAATATTGCTAGTCTCGCCTGGGAGCAAATTACCATGCGAAGCGAACCACTGTCGGCACATAAGATTTTGCAATATATAATTTATTACATCAAGTTTCATAGTTATTAGGTCAATTTATTTTTTATTCGAAAAATTACCCTCTTTTTGCTTACAATTCGTCATATAATTTAAACAAAAAATAAACAAGTAATTAATAAAAATAAATAACCAAATAAATTCACATAATCTTAATAATTAAATCATGTAGCCACATGCAAAACTTTTTGATAAAATCATATTAATGATCTATCTATGGTTTTATTATGCATATATTTAACTAAGACTCCCATTGTTTTTCGAGCAAATGGTACCACTAGACCACATACACCAAACAATTTGGTTGCGTAAATATGTTCATGCAATTACCTATCACATTGATTGGTTCCGAACAGTCATCTTTATATCAGCCAACCACTTGTGAATGGTCAACCATAAAAGTCAAACTAATCCGGGACCAAATGCAATTTAAATCCATGGGAGTATAGAAGTATATCCCCGGGTCGTTATGTCCCAACGAGGTGTGAAAAATGTAATACAACGAATGTGTGTGTTGAAATGATATGGAATATACAAAAACAGGAATCTGATTGACTAACACTAGGAATGTGAATAGTCATAGCTCTGTCACAGCTGTATCGTTAAAAACGTACAATCAGAAACCTTGAAAATGTGAAAGATATACAAACGTACGTTTAACTTAAATTAAACGTAAACGTACAAAAACAAAACGGTTATAACTATAGTAGGGATTTGCATGCCTTAGGGGCTTAAATGCAAATTAAACAAACTTAAAATATTTATTTATAATTTACAAATTTATATAAAAGTTAAGAAAACTTAAAAACCTAAAACGCGTACGTGTACGTAACAATTACGTAAACGTAACAAAATAAAAAGTGAATTCAGTCCAATACAACTCCCACAAATGTGAAAATCATATTTTTGGAATCCTAAAAAGATAAGAAAATTATTAGAAAATTAAAATAAATTTTTACACTATTTACTTAATTATTATGAATTTAAAAATGAATTAAATGTATTTAATAATGAATTAAATAATAATAAAATCTAAAATAAACCTAAATAAATGAAATAAAGAATCTGAAAAATCTAAAATATTATAAAAGAATTTTTGAAACTGAAAATGTATTTTTTACACAATTATTCTATTTATTATTAATTATTTATTATTATTAATTACTAAAAACTATTATTGATTTATTATAAATATTAAATGAATAAAGAAAAATCTGAAACTTTTTACATAATTCTAAAATAAATATAAGAACCTAGGAAAAATATAAAAACACTATGTGCTTAATGAAAATAAGCAAATAAGCAATAAGCTTCTTAAATAGAAGCTATCACTTAGCTTTATGGTGGAGCTTTTTGGTATTTTCTTTTTCTGGAACTAATTATACAATGATATTAAACAAGTTTAATGAAAACAAAATTTTACAAACCTAGAAATAAGCAGATTATGGGCTTATGACTCATTCAGTAGAGCTTTTGGGCTCACAGTGAAGTCATAAGCTCATAATGAGCTTGAAAAAGCTCTATACATGAAACAAAAGATAAAATAAGATAGAAATAAGCTAGATGGACAAAACACAAGCACTGATAAGCTCAGAATAAGCAAATCAACAAGGTACTGCTAGAGCAAAAGCAAGGTACTGCTAGAGCAAAATCATCCTGCTGATGAAGTAAGTGATTCTACTGATAAGCTCATTGATTCTGCTGATAAGCTCAGTGATTCTGCTGATAAGCTCAGTGATTCTGCTGATAAAATCAGTGATTCTGCTGATAAAATTGGGGCAAGTTAAAAGCTACTAGCAGCCCTAGTAAATGAGCTGCTAGGGGGAATTTAAGCACAAGATCTTATGGATGGGTGGATAAGCTTCATATAAAACTAAACCACACAAGCTTATGACCACAAATGAGCTTTTTAAGAGCTTATGAAATAAGCATGAGTACACTGATTACTCAGTATACTCAGCAAATGGGGCAAACAACAAGCTCTAATTTTAACTTATCAAATAAGCTTAAGAAAGCTCAACAAGCATTGAAACACTGAGTATGAATGATTGGCCTCACATAAGGCCAAAGATCACAAGTTCAGGCTTAATGAGGAGCTATTTAATGAGCTTAAGAAAACAACTCCAACTCCACTGTTTGCTTCAGTGGAGTGAGTTAGATGGGACAAAAAAGGTGGGCGAAATAAGCTATCTAACTAAGCTACAAATGGAAAAAACAAGAATAGACATAACAAATAAGCCACATGGGCTACACAAATATGCCCAGTCCACAAGCTAGGGTCAATTCCACAAGCTTCTGCAAGCTTATAGTTTTGACAGCCCAAACCTTGGTGCAGGGCAAAAACAGTCACAAAGAAGCTACAAAATAAGCACTTAAACATTGAAAATAAAAATAAGCAAAAATACTCTAAGCAAGATGAGCAACAAAACTATAAAACCCTAAAAGCATTTAAACAGAAACTTAAAAACAAAGCCTAGGGAAAATTATCTAGTTTATTCAAAAATGACAAAAATGAAAATTTGACTTTTACTAAAAACACATAAGTTTGACTAAAGTGAATTTAAAACTTAAACTACTGATTAAATAAGTTATATTAAGCAATAATAACATGAAATAAAGCTAACCTAACAACATTTAAACAGATATGTAGGATTGTTAGATCTAACAACCTCACAGTTCTCATATATAGATCATCAAGTGTCAAATTGACTTTCTAGCATGCTAAACCCTTTGGTTAGTGTTCCACTGAGTCATTTAAATCATATAAGGGGTACATCAAACAAGAACAACCACAAACACAACCTATAACTGAGTTTCATTAATACCTGAAAATCTGAAAACATGTAAAATGACCAAATTGCCCCTGGGAATTTAAAAATCTAAATAAAACATATGTAAAGCACCAAATAAATTCCAAACTTCTAACAATGAACAAGTTATGATCTCAAATATTTTTAACAATTCCATTTAACATTTATGCAAGCCACAAAATTACCTTGGGCGCCAAATAGAAATTAAATTCAAAAGTTATGAAATAATAAAAAGGAAATTAAAGGAAATTTAAGAGCAATTAAAGGGATAATCAAAGCAATAATGCCCCTAATCAAAACTTCCGAAATTAATGGCCCTTTTACCTCCCCTTTGACCGGCCTACATTTTAAAAACCATTCAACACATTTATTCTACCATTTTCTTCCTTAAAAACAAAACCGAGTAAACCCTAAACACAAAATAATTCACCATTTATCCCATCCGAATTTTCTGAGGTCCAAGAATAATTTTCCTGAGTTCTTGGTCGTGCTAGGAAGCCAAGAAAATTGGCCATTCGATTTATAGGGCCTTGAATCTTTTATTGTCGAATTTTGTTCACAAGTGAGGTAATATTCCATTTTAATTCTTTCGGCCCTTTTAAAATTCGTTCTCTATTTTTCCTAAGTTCCTTACATCATAGGTGACCTGTGAAAATTGATTTCATGATTTTTAGATCGTTTTTGAAGCCGTGGTGATTTTAGTGCATTTTGTCTAGCCGCGTATAAAATAAATCGTACGACTTGTTCTACACGTCCAAAACTCGATTTGGTATTTTTCTCAGACCCTTTACATGTTAAGAACATCAAGAAAATTATATAATTCGACCCATGCATGTATTATGTATTATTTGGGTTTTAAATCATTAAAACAAAGCGTAAATTGTATAAAATACTAAACGAATTATGAGAGCTGTGTAATTATTTTATTTTCGTGTCTTATAATCATATGAGGTCTGGAAAAATGTTTGGATGAATTGTCATGGCCTAAATAATGGTTTTACGAAATTATTTTGTTATTAGGGTTTCGAAATTTAAAAGCGTATAAAAGGGTATAAATTGTTACGACCTGATTTTGGGTGAATTAGGGCTTGTTCTAATGATTATAAATGAGGTCAAATGATGAAGCAATGATTAAAGATGATTAGAGAATGTTAGAGTTTGGTTTTGTGAAAATAAAAGTGTTTATCGTGTGGTTTTAAAAGTCTAGGGTAGATTATGTAACTTCTAAAACTCTTGGGTCATTTTTAAAACTTATTTTAGAACATGTACTTGCTGTATAAAATATAAAAGGAAGGGGTCTAGTGTCATTTTTGTATTTTAAGGGATTAAAATGTTTTTAGGGTTTAATTATAGCTCGAATTATAAAATAATTAAATAGAGGGACTAAACTTGTAATTTTGGGGAACTTATGGGTCATTCGTGTATTAAACCATATTTAAAGTACCTTGTGTCATTTTGATAATTTAAGGGGCTTAACATGGTAACATGAATATTTAAGGTTTAATATGTAACTTTATTAAGTTAAGGGACTAAACATGTAAAATCATGAAACCTCAAGGGTGTAAAGTGTAATTTTGGATATACTAATATTAACATGACCTAATGGCTAAATATGGTAACTTACTAAATATGGAAACTTTCAAAAAATGGAAACCTGCTAAAAATAAAAAGTACTTAATATGAACATGGGATCCTTTGTAATTCTGTCTCTACTCCTCTAGGTGTCAAGGAGGAGAAGTTTTATCGGTGTCTGCCATTTCACTTGCTTACTTGATCACTAAGGTACAGATATTCTGCCCTTCTCTAGTAAGGTGCCTTCGTCTCATTTTCTGACTTCTGGTCCATTTTTATGTTTCCTTGTTCTGTGAACCTTGCCTGTCTTCTTATAATGAATTGTCATGAACCTTACTGTAAACCTTGACTTGAACCTAGAAATATTTGATATGAACCTTTCAACTTGAACCCTTGTTTGAACTCCTGTCCTGATCCTTTGTTCTAAACCTTGTCTTGAACCCTAATATGTTTCTTTTGAAAATTTGACATGACCCGTTTCATCACCTGGTAACCTGAATATTTAAGACCCGTAGATACTTGAAGGTTCATAGAATTTTATAACTACTTTTCTAAATTATATATGAAGAGGTTTTGAAAATTTCTTTAAAAGACTTTCATTATGAAAACTGATTTAAAGACCACTTTATTTTAAAAGGATTACTTTTAATAAATTGACATGAACCTTCTGGTACTTGACCTTTCTGATATTGAATCCTCTGATGTGAACTTCTTGATTTATCTCCTGTCTTGAACCCTGATATAAATCATGACCTGGACCACCTGACACCCGATACTTGAACCTGACACCTGAAACTTGGACCTGACACCTGATACATGATACTGACACCTGATACATGATACTGATTTCTGATGCATGACACCTGATACATGATACATGATACCTGACCTTAACCCACAGTTTGATACTACGAGCCACTCACTAGGCATGAGGGTTTCATGTCCATGTCAGTCGATGCACCGATGGCATGACTCTAGGGTAGGAGAGTGATGACCTATCCCGTCCCTGTTATGATTATGATTTACGTAGAGGCAGACTCTGGCCACCTGGGGCGTATGGATGCATCCTAGACTTGACCTGACCTGACCTGTTATATGATATATTGTTTCTGGTGACTGATGGTGTGTGCGATACACGTCTTTCACATCCTGGGAGCTGATCACTCCGCTTACTGTTGAGGACTCCCCTCATGATTACTGGCTACTGAGAGGTCTCCCCTCTACATGATTATACTGATACTGTTACTGTTACTGCTACTGTTACAAGTTACTGTTTCTGGGCTCGTAGAGGATTTCTGTTACCCTGCACCTTGTAACCTTATAACTTCATAACCTTTACTTTCCATTACCGTTACTGCCACCCTGAACCTGATACATGACTTAACACGTGACTTGACTTGATCTGACCTGGGCATGTAGTGGGGTTACGGATTACACCTTTACACCTGTCTTCTTTAACTAATTATAATCCTGTTATATCTGTATAATCCTTATGTTCCTATTCCTGACTCTTGTTATATCTGGTATTCACTCATTTTATCTCATTACGTTACCTTTACTGCTTGTTACCGTTATATCTGTTCACTGGGCTTTTTAAGCTCAGCCGCACGTTTTCTTTTCGTGTGCGGCAGGTTTAGTTGGAAGCTGGTTTATTGATTAGAGAGTATATTGGACATAGAAGAATTTACTAGCAGCTTGGGATTAGCTTTTGATGATGGTTAGAAGAACTCGTGTTAGACTTAGAAATCATTGTATTGAAATCCTGTATTTTCATATTTCTTTTGTAACCATTGAATTCTATTGTATTATTAATGTCATGTGCTTGTTTCTGTTCTGATAAGGATCCGTATTTGTGACATCTCTACCCTTGTCGGGTCGGGGTGTTCCAATTTATGGTTTCAGAGAACAGGCTAACGACTTGTAATACAATTACCCTGTCCTGTGCGTTTAGGACCATTAGGCTTCCACTGTAAGAACATAAGAGAACACCTTGAGGACTTGCTTTAGGATTCTCTGATATGAACTTAAGTTTTGACCGGTTGAAATGGGTAGAATATAAAGTATTTAAGTATCATCGTTTCCGCATTACTCTGATTCGTGCTTTGCCATGGCATTGCTTTGGTTAACCTATGAGACTGTAGAAGTACTAAGTCGACTAAGACAGGTGGTTGTTACGACTTGAGATAAAGTATGATCATCATGAAGGCATACTTATGTGGTGCTGGTATTATTAACGTGATAATACTTACACCATATAACGTGCCCTCATTGTGGCCATAGGATGTCTTGGGAAGTACCTAATAAGTTTAGAACTTGATCTCCGTTGGAATATCCGCGATTGGCGAGACTTTAGGTTCATCCTACTTGTTCATATACTCTGCCTTCGTTCGTTAGAGATCTGGATAAGTTTGAACTATCGTTTTGCATTCTGTTTACCTCAATTATGAATCTTGAACTCCTGTAGAGCTCTCTACTGTTGATACAGTTAATTGGATCTAAAATCATGTTCACGTTCCCTTATAAGCGCTCCTTCTGAAAGAACCTCCCCGGGCGTGAAAATGTTCGTGACGATCTTTCGCGACTTGCTACGACTCCGCTTAACTTGGCGACTTCAAATTTCGAGGACGAAATTTTTTTTTTAGAGGGGAAGAAGTTGTAATACCTGAAAATCTGAAAACATGTAAAATGACCAAATTGCCCCTGGGAATTTAAAAATCTAAATAAAACATATGTAAAGCACCAAATAAATTCCAAACTTCTAACAATGAACAAGTTATGATCTCAAATATTTTTAAAAATTCCATTTAACATTTATGCAAGCCACAAAATTACCTTGGGCGCCAAATAGAAATTAAATTCAAAAGTTATGAAATAATAAAAAGGAAATTAAAGGAAATTTAAGAGCAATTAAAGGGATAATCAAAGCAATAATGCCCCTAATCAAAACTTCCGAAATTAATGGCCCTTTTACCTCCCCTTTGACCGGCCTACATTTTAAAAACCATTCAACACATTTATTCTACCATTTTCTTCCTTAAAAACAAAACCGAGTAAACCCTAAACACAAAATAATTCACCATTTATCCCATCCGAATTTTCTGAGGTCCAAGAATAATTTTCCTGAGTTCTTGGTCGTGCTAGGAAGCCAAGAAAATTGGCCATTCGATTTATAGGGCCTTGAATCTTTTATTGTCGAATTTTGTTCACAAGTGAGGTAATATTCCATTTTAATTCTTTCGGCCCTTTTAAAATTCGTTCTCTATTTTTCCTAAGTTCCTTACATCATAGGTGACCTGTGAAAATTGATTTCATGATTTTTAGATCGTTTTTGAAGCCGTGGTGATTTTAGTGCATTTTGTCTAGCCGCGTATAAAATAAATCGTACGACTTGTTCTACACGTCCAAAACTCGATTTGGTATTTTTCTCAGACCCTTTACATGTTAAGAACATCAAGAAAATTATATAATTCGACCCATGCATGTATTATGTATTATTTGGGTTTTAAATCATTAAAACAAAGCGTAAATTGTATAAAATACTAAACGAATTATGAGAGCTGTGTAATTATTTTATTTTCGTGTCTTATAATCATATGAGGTCTGGAAAAATGTTTGGATGAATTGTCATGGCCTAAATAATGGTTTTACGAAATTATTTTGTTATTAGGGTTTCGAAATTTAAAAGCGTATAAAAGGGTATAAATTGTTACGACCTGATTTTGGGTGAATTAGGGCTTGTTCTAATGATTATAAATGAGGTCAAATGATGAAGCAATGATTAAAGATGATTAGAGAATGTTAGAGTTTGGTTTTGTGAAAATAAAAGTGTTATCGTGTGGTTTTAAAAGTCTAGGGTAGATTATGTAACTTCTAAAACTCTTGGGTCATTTTTAAAACTTATTTTAGAACATGTACTTGCTGTATAAAATATAAAAGGAAGGGGTCTAGTGTCATTTTTGTATTTTAAGGGATTAAAATGTTTTTAGGGTTTAATTATAGCTCGAATTATAAAATAATTAAATAGAGGGACTAAACTTGTAATTTTGGGGAACTTATGGGTCATTCGTGTATTAAACCATATTTAAAGTACCTTGTGTCATTTTGATAATTTAAGGGGCTTAACATGGTAACATGAATATTTAAGGTTTAATATGTAACTTTATTAAGTTAAGGGACTAAACATGTAAAATCATGAAACCTCAAGGGTGTAAAGTGTAATTTTGGATATACTAATATTAACATGACCTAATGGCTAAATATGGTAACTTACTAAATATGGAAACTTTCTAAAAATGGAAACCTGCTAAAAATAAAAAGTACTTAATATGAACATGGGATCCTTTGTAATTCTGTCTCTACTCCTCTAGGTGTCAAGGAGGAGAAGTTTTATCGGTGTCTGCCATTTCACTTGCTTACTTGATCACTAAGGTACAGATATTCTGCCCTTCTCTAGTAAGGTGCCTTCGTCTCATTTTCTGACTTCTGGTCCATTTTTATGTTTCCTTGTTCTGTGAACCTTGCCTGTCTTCTTATAATGAATTGTCATGAACCTTACTGTAAACCTTGACTTGAACCTAGAAATATTTGATATGAACCTTTCAACTTGAACCCTTGTTTGAACTCCTGTCCTGATCCTTTGTTCTAAACCTTGTCTTGAACCCTAATATGTTTCTTTTGAAAATTTGACATGACCCGTTTCATCACCTGGTAACCTGAATATTTAAGACCCGTAGATACTTGAAGGTTCATAGAATTTTATAACTACTTTTCTAAATTATATATGAAGAGGTTTTGAAAATTTCTTTAAAAGACTTTCATTATGAAAACTGATTTAAAGACCACTTTATTTTAAAAGGATTACTTTTAATAAATTGACATGAACCTTCTGGTACTTGACCTTTCTGATATTGAACCCTCTGATGTGAACTTCCTGATTTATCTCCTGTTTTGAACCCTGATATAAATCATGACCTGGACCACCTGACACCCGATACTTGAACCTGACACCTGAAACTTGGACCTGACACCTGATACATGATACTGACACCTGATACATGATACTGATTTCTGATGCATGACACCTGATACATGATACATGATACCTGACCTTAACCCACAGTTTGATACTACGAGCCACTCACTAGGCATGAGGGTTTCATGTCCATGTCAGTCGATGCACCGATGGCATGACTCTAGGGTAGGAGAGTGATGACCTATCCCGTCCCTGTTATGATTATGATTTACGTAGAGGCAGACTCTGGCCACCTGGGGCGTATGGATGCATCCTAGACTTGACCTGACCTGACCTGTTATATGATATATTGTTTCTGGTGACTGATGGTGTGTGCGATACACGTCTTTCACATCCTGGGAGCTGATCACTCCGCTTACTGTTGAGGACTCCCCTCATGATTACTGGCTACTGAGAGGTCTCCCCTCTACATGATTATACTGATACTGTTACTGTTACTGCTACTGTTACAAGTTACTGTTTCTGGGCTCGTAGAGGATTTCTGTTACCCTGCACCTTGTAACCTTATAACTTCATAACCTTTACTTTCCATTACCGTTACTGCCACCCTGAACCTGATACATGACTTAACACGTGACTTGACTTGATCTGACCTGGGCATGTGGTGGGGTTACGGATTACACCTTTACACCTGTCTTCTTTAACTAATTATAATCCTGTTATATCTGTATAATCCTTATGTTCCTATTCCTGACTCTTGTTATATCTGGTATTCACTCATTTTATCTCATTACGTTACCTTTACTGCTTGTTACCGTTATATCTGTTCACTGGGCTTTTTAAGCTCAGCCGCACGTTTTCTTTTCGTGTGCGGCAGGTTTAGTTGGAAGCTGGTTTATTGATTAGAGAGTATATTGGACATAGAAGAATTTACTAGCAGCTTGGGATTAGCTTTTGATGATGGTTAGAAGAACTCGTGTTAGACTTAGAAATCATTGTATTGAAATCCTGTATTTTCATATTTCTTTTGTAACCATTGAATTCTATTGTATTATTAATGTCATGTGCTTGTTTCTGTTCTGATAAGGATCCGTATTTGTGACATCTCTACCCTTGTCGGGTCGGGGTGTTACAATAACACAGTTTCATTATTAAATCCAAACAAACCTTAAATTGGACCAAACTGAGGTTTTCAAAACATAAGACTGTGTAAACCAATTCCATCAAATCCAGGGGTCACAATGTGTCAAATTGGACCTTTTTAAGCATAAACAAGTAGTCACACAGGTTCAAGCCTAGGAATGTCAAAAAACATAGCAAAGTGACAGTCAAAATGGAATTTCACACCACAATCAAATCCAAAACATGATTACCTAATATTAAGCTATATAATCACTAACAAACAGCAAAGAAACATAAAAACATGAAAATCAAAGCATATAAAAGACTTAAACAGTGAAATGCAAAAATGGATAAAAAGGGCTTACAAATGGAATCCTGCTTGAAACTGAGAACCAAGGCCACAGAACACATCCTAAGGCTTTCCACAAAGCTTCTAAACCAAAGGCAATCCACAATTAACCTTGCTCCATGCAGTTTCACCAAGAACACTTCATTATTTTTGGTTTTTCATTGTTTTTCTTGATTTTTGGTATTTTCTGAATTTTAAAGACTAAGGCATGTTTTAAGGATTCTAAAAGCTTTAAAGCTTTGTCAGGAGCTTATGTTAACTAATTGAGTCCATTAAACAACTATAATCAACAAGAAATTAAATGACATGAAATTTAAATGGTACGAATAAGAAAGACATGAATTTAAAAGATAACTTGCATTACAACTGTAAATAAGGTTTAGTTTAACATTTTCAGTGTAAAACTAACACTTGAAAGCATTAAATTGACATTAATTAAAGAAAGCAGTAAACTAATTATCACTACGTGACCTAGGCTAATCCAAAGGTAGGTTTCTTTCTTCCTTCTCTTCTCTTTTATAACCTTCTGAGTTCCCACTAGCATTCCAGTCAAATCCCACTCTTTATCTTGTCCATTGATTAAGCAGAGATCATCCTAGCCGTTTAAACAACTTTTGGCGCCAAAAGTGATACAAGTGGCTAGGAGCAGTTTTATTGCAATTAATGCTTCTTGTTTAGTTGTGGAGGTGGAGGGGACATGATTGGTAGGTTTAGAGGCCAAGTGGTGGTTTTGCAGAGAAAACCGTGGGTGAGTGTGGTTTTTTGGCGGTATGGGGAAGAAGAAGACGGGTCAAACATTGGTTTGACCCTGGGATATTTAGCAAAAAGGGATGGGCCGGGTTTTATTTATATTTGGATTGGGCTGGGTTGTTTTAGGGAATGGATTGGATTTTTGGTTTATGTATAAAAGGGATCCGGTTGGTTTTGTATAATGGATAAGCCCAAGGACTAAAGTTGTAATTTCTAAAACTTGAGGGGCCTGATGTGACAAACTTCCAAACTTCATTCCAGGGATCACACCTGCCAATTAACATTAGTACAAGGACCATAATTGTAAATTTCCATTTTTAAAACTTCCAAGGACCTTTTATGTCAATTTTGGATTTTGAGGGGTAAAAGTTGCCATTTTGTGAAAACTTTCATCCAGGGAGTAATAGTGAACAAGTTTGATTATCCAAGGACTAAAGTTGACTTTTCTTTCATTTTAAACCTTCAGGGACTAGTTTTGCAAATTGGTGATTCTTCAGGGACTGAAATTGACAGTTTTGTGAACTTTGCATGTTTTTCACTTGTTTTCAATCTTTTTATACCTGAATCACATAAAAACACATTTCAATGATATTTGTAACATTTATATGGTCATTTGTGTGTTTTTGGTCGTTTTTGTGGGTTTAAATAATATAAAATATATGTGTATTTAGACACATATCACACATGCATGTACACGTTAGCATGCATGTATATGCATTCATAACATATGCATGAATATAATATCTTATATTCATACTGATTCGTCAATAAGGTGCAGTGCATATAAAGGGTTATTATAGTCGATCGGTATTAGCTAGTCTATTTAAAACCGAATGAGACCAAGGGGTATATATATATAGCATTTAACCTTGTCCAACAAGTTATTGCTAGCACCTCCTTAAGCTTCATAAAACGACACTCGGACCCTTCCTTTTTTCCTTGTTCGACCGGTCGCAACCAACACCCCAAGGGTTTGGTTTTCGTACTAATAAGCCCCTCATGTATTAGTTACTTTATTTGTGATTTAATAATTAAATATAACTATTTATATATTAATTATTTAACATCGATTCTCATACGTAAAGTGTGCAATCCCGTGGTCTCGAGTTCGATTCTAGACATACACATATTAATATTTGTCCACAAAACTAACAAAGATAATCTAAGTTAACACGTTTTCCTATCATAAGAAGTTACCATGTTACTTTTTCGTTTTAGTAGTATAATTTAGTTTAGTTAGTTTTAAAACCCACTCTTCAAACTCGAGATATTTTACTTTGTTTTCTAAAAAAACATAAAAATACAAAAAGAATCATCCCTCACCTATAGACCTATCTCGTATACACTTCGGCCTTCACAACACTATTCACCTAGAGAATGATCAATCCCCCGTGTCCTACCAATACTACACTACAACGATTAGATACACTGCCTAGGAGGATTGTAAAACTTCTTTGTAGTTTTGCAAGATTCCGCACATCAAGTTTTGGCGCCGCTACCGGGGAATAGTTTAGGTTTCGATTTCTATCTCGTTTAGGTCTACTCACTAGATTCCTATTAAGTGAGATTTTTATCTTTCTTTTATTAGCCTTCTCGTAGTCTATCTTTTTCTTCATTTCCTTTGTTCGTAACTCACATCATTGGCCATCATGGTGAATGATGGTATCTTTGAACCCCAACACCAAGCACACCAACACCAAGCACAACCAAATAACCGAGACCTACCAATTAACCAAGACCCACCCGAACCACCTCGAGCCCGTACTCTAGGTGATATTTAAATAATTTTAAGTATCCTTTTCTTTACCTCATGGTATGATATTCAAATAATTTTGCTTGTGTTTTTTGTTTTGTTTCTTCTGCAAAAAAAAAAATTAAAAATAATATGATACTTGCTTTTTTGTTTGTTTGTTATTGTAGTACATCTACGTGTTTGTACTGTTCATTCTATACCACCTGATCGCTCATACCTGGCAGACCATTCGTTTATCCCTGTCCTATCTCGAGGGCGATCTTTCTGTTACCGGCACCTGCATCACTTTCTACACAGAAATTCTCGGACGTACTATTTCTCACGTTATTTACTTTGGTAAAACAACTAATACTCTCATTTCATTTGCACACTTATCAGTTTGAGTATGTTTTTACTAATATGCAACCTTACTCATCATGTGATTTTTTTTGCAGTTCGTATAAGTTTTGGACTTGTATGGGTTGGAAGCAGTGCCATTATGATGCAAATTTGGCAGGCAAGTTGCACCTACGTAAATGAGATACAAGATGGACTCATTGCTATCGTCACAGGACTTAAAGATTATTTGGTCAGACTCGCAGGTGGCGTGATTGTTGTTTCCGGGTTTGTGGTGTGCATTTTTGTCTTTGTAACTAGTAGACTTCAAGGCTAGGACTATTCGAGGTTTCAACCCGTAGTTTTTTGCTAAACACTATACACGAACCAGAAGATGTAAAGGTTAAGTATAATTAGTGTCTTGTATTAGGTTTTCAGTGACAGAATAAGTAGTGAAATTGTGTTTTAATACAAATATGGGGTCCAATTACTTTTCCACTATTATCTTCTTATTTGTTGTATATAGCCCTGCACTCCTGGTTTTCCAGTATTAACATTTTGCCCCATATACCTGATACATTCCCGCTCAAGTTGAAAGATTTGATAAGTGGACACTCCCAACCTTGATAGAAGATGAGATTGTTGATCTAAACTACAGTAGTATTTATGTTACGCACATCCGCCAAATGATCTTTGGTATTGACCTATCCTGTTTTCAGAAACCCATCTGTGATTTGCTCCGTAACATAATGATAATCTACCTCAATATAGTTTGTTCTCGCACTGGATTTGCAATGCAAGGTAGTAGAACCTAAGTTTTCCGACCTTATTCTTGAATAAAGTGACTAGTGATGTACTAATTTCACAGTAAATAAGGCTATGAACAGTCGTGACCCGGGTCATCCTCTGTCACATCAGCTTTCTCTCTCCGGTGACCAGACATGACCAAGTGCCACAGTCGATGACCGATTTTTTTTTTAAATATTTTAAATAATAAATTTAAAATTCATTAAAAATAAAAACATTTCAAATTCGGGGCATTTTGGGGTAGTCGGGATCGTCGGTCTTTTGATGTGGGAGTATTTTTTTTTTACATGGTGAATATGGATGAGAAGTTGTTTGAATTGTGTTTGAAATTGTGTGTTTAGAAGTGTGTTTGAGGTTGATATTTATAAGGTTGTAAAGTGGTAAAGTTTTTTTTTAAAAAAAAGTTTTTTTTTTCTTTTTAAAAAAAAATATATATATATATATATATATGCGAACGTTAAGATTTTTTGGATTTTTGTGATGTGCAAAGTCGGTCGATATTTAGACCGATTGTTTCATTTTTTGCAACTCGACCGATATTTGCTTTTCATGCCTAAGTGGGCTCGACCGATTTGAATATCGGTCGGCTATTTTGCTCGACCGACTTTTTCGAGCCCAGTGTGCACAGCCTAAGAGCCATATGCAATAGGTGATTGACCCACATAACTAGAACCATGCTGAATCAAAATAACTAGAACCCAAAAATTTGATTTGCAAATGATATGAATCAATTACACGCAGCTGCAACCCTTGACAATTGAAATCCCAAACTTGGCTACTAAATAAAACCTACATTAAAGACACAATAACAAGTTTGATGACATGTTTCAATGTTTCAAATTACGGCATAACCCAACTTGTAAAGCACTTTGCACAATAAAGACCAATATACTTTTAAACGTTTACTAATCTAGACTAGTGATCCACGCTTGATTCGGGAAGGAAGATGCGGAGCCTACATGTACCAAAATAGCATGCCACGTCATCACTACGTTTGACTTAACTTTTTTTCTTCTTCCGGTAACCATGATTTCCGACCTTTTGGCCGACTAATCCACGGGATTTGAACCCACCGCCACACAGACTCAAACCAGGTAAAGTCCTCCCTTTTCAGGAGGTTGGCGTGGCCACTTAATGTTGTTAACTTATTTTTTCTTTGTTTGAACTAGGGATGATAATTCCAATAGATTCATAAAAGGCTTCAAATTCCAGTAAAATGAATTATAGTGTTACTATTGGTTTAGAGCCAATAATTTGACCCATCAAAACTCTTTAAAAGTATACACAAAATGGATGGTCAA
Organism: Artemisia tridentata subsp. tridentata; assembly: GCA_021014915.2. NCBI lineage: Eukaryota > Viridiplantae > Streptophyta > Magnoliopsida > Asterales > Asteraceae > Artemisia > Artemisia tridentata. Next base: position 172,018,295 of record CP139505.1, on the reverse strand, counting down.
AGTGTACATATAATAATGGAATTTATTGCATCACACAGTAATCTAATTAATTTACGATGCGTTTGGTTTATTACTCCAAAACATTAGGTATGGTTTTGATAAATTGGTGAAATGAAATTAATGGCTAATGATTTGCACATTTCTTTATTTTATTTTCGCACTCCATTATGCTATAAAAAAATGTACATTTGTTATATATTGCTTCTCCAGTTTATACACTGGAGTGTGCAAATAAAAAAAAATGAGTGTGCCAATCAACACTCAGAATAGGGTCCGTTTGGTATAGGGGTATGGGAATCATGGTATGAGTTTGATACCATTTGTGTTTATTTGGTTGAGGGGTTTTGTCAAACCATTCATGTGGGCCCTACAGATGAAACTCATAGATCCATACCACTTCGACTTTGTGGATTTTGACAAACCATTCATGTGGGCCCTATTCCACCATTAATTTCACTCAACCACTCTTTTTCTTCATATTTATCAAACAATATTCAAACCCAAATATATAAACCAAACAACTTTTTTGGAACTATCAAACTTATTCCATACCACCATATTATCATACCGATATCCATTGTGATTCCTATAAGCAAATTGTAACACCCCCAAAATCGTGTCCAGCGGAAGCATACATGTCACTGGGGTGCTACTAAATTGGTATCACAACACAAGTACAAAGAACGGTTTTTACCTCAATCATTTCGAATATAATTCATTAACAAAAAGTGTTAAATTTACATTATTCAAAAGTAGTGCGGAAATAGGCCAATAAAATAAGTAAAGCGGTCCCAATTATTTATCAGAGTCGTCTATGACCGTGCCCCTTGCCAAGCGCCTTCCAACAGTTTGCTATCGCCTTATACCTGAGAATACACGCTAAAAGTGTCAACATGTAACATCCGGTAATTTTCCAAACCCTTTTCACTAGCCAAATATTTATTTTTGCATCACCTTAGTATTTGAACTTTTCCTGAACTTATTTGAACTTGAGAAACGCGAGATATCTTGAGAAACGTAAGCGTTATCCCTTTATTATGTCAGCACAACCTATAAAGCACGAAACGAATCAAATTTGCCAAATAAATTAACTTCAAGAAAGTTATGCATATTTATACTCGTTTTTACCAGAAAAATTATTTCGAGAACAATGGCGCAAGTTTCATAATTTTTCGAGTCCGTTTGGTACGTCAAATGGGTCCCACAGTGACTATCGTAAAAGTTTCACAAAGATGACACATATACCCCCTCCGCCCACAAGTTACACCGCACCCCCTCTACTTTATATTGTCCATCTTTAGTCCCTCACACCATATAATTTTTTTTATTATTATTTCTTTCCCATAAAACACACACACACACACACTCACACATAATTCTCTCTCTCTCTCCAATTCATCGGACCACCACTGCCGACCACCACTGCCGTCTGCCGGCCACCACCGTCTCCGAAACTTTTTCCGGCCAACCACTAAACTTCACCAAAACCTAAATCAAGCCACCCTTATCCTTTCGAGAGCATTTGAGCTCACGAGGAGCTCATTTAATACCCGAACGCCGTCACGCCACCACCACAGTGAATACCACCACCCATCGCCGCTTCACCCACCCCCTTTCTTCTCGGTAAAACCCTCACGCACCACATTTTCCTTTGTTTTTAATTTAAATCGAAACCCTGACCCTAAAATTTATTAAAACCAATTTTTAATAATTAAAAACCTTTTGGTTTTATCAAAACCGTGTGGATCTAGTTGGTTTGACCTCGACTCGGTCCGAGTCACGTGACTCAGCCGAGTCAACTCGCGAGTCGAGTTGACTCGGGGCGAGTTTTGGTTATTTTGTTTTATTCTTGATCTATATTAACTTGTTCCATGTTTGTGTAGTTTGGATTTGGAGTTGGATTGTTTTTAGTTCGGATTGGTCTCGGCCGTAGGCTACGGCTCATGGCGAGTCGAGCCGTGACTCGTGGTGAGTTACGGCGTGGGCTTAGGATTAGTTTGGTTTGTTTGTGAGTGGTCTTGGAGTTGGATTTGGATTTGTTTGTGTTTGGGTTCAGATATGATGTCGCGTAGGCCAAAGGGTGCAAGACTCCAATCGAGTCAAGCCGTGACTCAAGGTGAGTCACGGCATAAGGAGTATTCTATTGACTTGTGTTTGTGTTGGTTTTGGATTTGTTTGGTTGTGGTTAGGCCGAGAGCCACCATAGCTCGACGAGTTGTGAGCCGTGACTCTAGGGAGTCACGGCATAGGTTATTAGTTGTTGTTTAGGATTTCTGTTTGGTTTAGATATTGTTGTTTAGATTCGGTTTGTGTTTTGCGTTAGCCGAGGAGTACATGACTCATATCGAGTCAAGCCATGACTCAATATGAGTCACGGCATAAGGTGTTGGTTTGTTATTGTGTTTGGTTTGATTTCGGATTTGTTTGTTTGGGGCCGAGAGCCATACGGCTTGGATAAGATTCAAACCGTGACTCGAGGCGAGTCACGGCAAGGGTGTTATTAGGATTGTTTATGTCTCGGGTTTGGTTTTGGTTTAGTGATATTGTGTCCTAGCCGAGAGCTACCTAGGCTCAATGTGAGTCGAGCTGTGACTCACGGGGAGTCACGGCAAGAGTCGAGTTTATTTGGTTTAGTCTCGAGTCAACTTTATAATAGTTTTGTCTTTTTATTCTTGTTTCCGTTACTTATTTATTTAGTTGTTTATCGATTGGTATTTCGGAAATTAGTTGGATAATATGGGATATGATTTGGACATTAGACTTGGATATGTGTTATTAACCTATGCTTGGATGAGAATTGGACGTTATTGGATTTACGGTATTAGCCGATGAACCTTATGGACGATTTTGGTAATTAAGACAGAAGAGTATGTTAGACGGGTTAATACATTCGGAGGTTACTAAAGTTTGCCAAAATTTTGAAAAAAGTTACTAAAGTTTTTTTGGTTGAATTAGGTTACTGTTGTTTGCCAAAAATTTGAATTAAGTTACTATAGCTTCCAAAAGATGAACTAAGTTACTATAGTTTCCCAAAAATTTGAATTAAGTTACTATAGTTTCCCAAAAATTCAATAAAAGAACTGGGAAACTAGTGAAAAAAAAACTTGGCTAGAGGAAAAACGACCAAGTGGGAAACTATAGTAACCTAATTCAACCAAAATAAACTTTAGTAACTTTTTTCAAATTTTTGGCAAACTTTAGTAACCTCCGGATGTATTAACCCTATGTTAGACTCATAAGAGCTTAACATATTTGGACCCAAACATACAAAAAATGATCGATAAACTTGACAACTAATATACACGCGAATGATAGTGTCCAATTATATATACTTAATTTGTAAAATGTGACAATAAAACTTATATTCAAGAGTCGTAACGACTTGGAAATCCTTTTTAAACGGACGCATCATGCCCAAATTTCGATAAAATCTTTTATAACTTAATCGTTTATGATTACTCAATATCCTAAAAACCTTTTCGAAACTTATACGTTTTCTTCCTAAATCGTGATGTTTTATCAACTATTTGGGAAATGGGTAAAACACCGAAACAACCTATTGATGTTTTCTTTCTTGTCTTTATTATTTTATTCTTCTTCTTAATCTTAGTTCTTCTCCCTTTTCGTCATTCTTTTCTTCGTATCCGTTTGTGTTTGCCGACTTTTATTATCTTAACTTCTCGTATCCACACGAGTCTTAAACGTTATTTCTCTCAAACGCCATTGAAATAAAACCTTTTCATTTCAAATACGAGTATTACTTTATAAATCGCTTTGAGGTTTATTGCTGAGACATATTATTCGCATATTAGGTTGTGCTGAGGTTCATTTTCCGTGCTATCTCATCTGATCATATTGTGATATCTTAATTCATCTGCTACTAAGGTGTGATTCGTAGCCCCACTTTTACTTTCAAATTGTTTATAAACCCATGGGGGAGATACATGTTATTTACTTATTTTTATGAGCACAATTGTTTATTGGTATGCTATTCGTGACTGAAACGATAATGCTAAGCACCGTCCTTGCCAAAAGCAAGTCCCTCGATCATGAACCATTAATGTTAGGTCACCTTAATAGTATGAACACATGTATACATGTAATAGAGATGAGAGAAGGAGAGAAAGATGTGGCCGATTATATCACACAAGAGAATAACAAAAGGTAGCTTGCATTAGTGAAAATAACCAACTATAAGATAGTATGTTTACATGGGTATATATAGTATTCTACCTAGGGCAACGCCTAGGATCCATACATAAGCATAACATACACGGCCCATGGATTGCTACAAGGGCCGTGAACTCTTTCTAACATACAAGCCTATTAAACTTAGCAACATATTACATAAATTAATGACCGACACTTGATATTAATTAGACGTATTCCCAACAATCTCCCCCTAAGGGTTGGTCATCATAGGTTGATTGACGTCTTCTTTGCTTCTTTGGCTTTGACGTCTTTCGTATCTTTGTTCTTTGTTCTTTTTATGTGTGATATGATAATGTTGTGGTCTGCCTTTCATCAACGTCTTTAATTCCGGTGTCTTTACGTCTTTTCCACCATGCTCATACTTCTTTAGACTTTGATCTTTGACTTTTGAACGTTTGCTTAGATCTTTGAATGATAATTGTCTTTGAACTTTGAATGACTTTCTGATGTAGGTATGAGCATGATGGTGGTGGTGGAACTCCCGGTCTCCATAAGTACCTGCAAGAAAACAGTTAGCAATAAAGCAACCGGCACTTACAGGTTCGGACTTCGAGATCGTTAACAGCATAGTGTGAAAACTTTCTCTAATCCTTGCCAATTCCGTTCCTGAATCGGATGCCCCCAAGAGGGCTTACACAGATACACCAAAGTGTATCAACGATTCAGGTGAGCCGCTGAAGTATACCGAAGTATCACTCCACGACTGTAGACCGTTTGAAACCACCGCGAACACTAAGCGTAACCCACAAGGGATTACCGAAGTTGCCTGCTATCAGGGCTGTTTGATGTTGACCCTGGCAGGAATTTTCATTCAATCACTCAGAATCACAATTGTTAATTCCCTCAGGAATGTTCTTGGCAGATTGCTAAGATCTGCGTAGGACTCTTGTTATTTACAACTGGTGTCCTTAATGTTGAACAACCAGTGTAGAAACATTAAGTGTTCCTAAGAGATCTTTTGATGTATCTCGTGGCTCTAGACTTGATTTAGTGCATTTTGGTTTTAATAGTCGGAGGCATGGAGCAGAGTGCCTCCTTTTCAATATCAACACGTCTCGGAGTGAGAGGTCGATAGATTATGCGAGGTTCTCCGTGAGAAATAAAACTAGTATCTTTTGAGAGATGCTTGAGTAGCTAGAAGGGTTAGTGCAATGCGTCACTGGGTCTATGACGTCTTTGTCTTCAATACCGGTGTCACCTTAGTAACTACCAGTAGCATATGAATTAAACCCGGTTTCTGCCCTAAGGTTGAACATTTGGAGGTGTTAGTGCAAATATTACGATATTTAAACTAAACGGTTTCTTCGGTTTTAATAATGACAAACATGTAACTTGTAATACATAACGTAAAATGTGCAAGTTACTTGTAAACACAAATCATCAATGCATACTTACATCAACACCTCCCGACGTTTCAAGTATGCTTCAACGAAGTCGTAGATTTCCATCCCGACATAAATCACTCAAGGTATGGACAAACAAATCTACTACTTGACAAATGATCAAAGGATTTTATTTTTCTAAACTTCACATTTTTAATGTGACAAAACATCTTTTCAAAAATATATTTCACAAATTATTTTTGAATTAAAAAGAAATATTTTATTTTGAAAAATATGTTTAAAAATCCCAACAGTCAAATTCCCCCCCCCCCAAAACAGCTCCTAACATCCCCAAATAAACCTTCCCCACTAAAGACAAACGAAGGAGCGTCCACGGTACCTCTAAATAGGGACGCCTCCACTAAATTTAGTGGAGCCTTCGGGCATTTAGTGGAGCCGTGGGTCTGTAACGGCTAGATTTTTCCTTGCCTATAAATAGTGGACCATTTCACACTTCCAACTTGATTTTTCCAGTCCTTTTTCTCTGGTCTAATCCCTCCTCACTTAGATGACTTTCTTTGATCATTTGGAGAGTCTTAGTTTGTTTAAGAGTGATCCAATCATCCATTCAAGTGATCCTCTTCATTCCTCTTGATTAGCAAGGGAAGAACACAAAGTATCCAAGTAGATACAAAGTGTTGTCATCACTCTTGATTAGCAAGAGAAGAACACAAAGTATCCAAGTAGATACAAAGTGTTGTCATCCCTCTTGATTAGCAAGAGAAGAACACAAAGTATCCAAGTAGATACAAAGTGTTATCATTCCTCTTCATTTGCAAGAGAAGAACTCAAAGTATCCAAGAAGATACAAGAGTTGTAGTTGTTAGGTCTTGTAACATTGGTTACACTCTTGATTGTATCATAGCATACATCAAGATTATTTTTCTTTTGTGAGAGAGTGAGTCAAGATCATTGTGATCTTAAGAGATAGTGAAGATCTCTTGAATCCATTGGGCTTGTGTGATTGATCATGTGGATCAAGGGTAGATCGGGTAGATCGTGGTAGATTGGTGCTAGCTAAGATTAGCACTCGACATCTAGCTTAGTGTCGGAAATAGGATAAGTGACGTGTAAGGTGTAGATCAGGTAGATCGTGGTAGATTGGTGCTAGCTAAGATTAGCACTCGACATCTAGCTTAGTGTCGGAAATAGGATAAGCGACGTGTAAGGTGTAGATCGGGTAGATCGTGGTAGATTGGTGCTAGCTAAGATTAGCACTCGACATCTAGCTTAGTGTCGGAAATAAGATAAGCGACGTGTAAGGTGTAGATCGGGTAGATCGTGGTAGATTGGTGCTAGCTAAGATTAGCACTCGACATCTAGCTTAGTGTCGGAAAACAAGTTAAGCGAAGTGTACGGTTTTCTCCGCCTGAAGGGAGTTTGTTGATTAGTGAAGTAACTCTCGAGTTGGGTACTCGGGGAGTGGAGTAGGGTGAAGAGGAGCTTCGTGACCGAACCACTATAAATCATCGTGTCCGGTTTGCGCCTTCTTACTTATCTCTTTACTTTCATTTTATTCTTTATCGCTTTATGTTTATATTTGCATTGCGTTTATGCTTGTGTGGCTAGTTGCTTATGTTATGTTAATTATGTATGTGTCATGCTTGATTGTGCTTGTGTTGTAGTTTACTACATTCATCTCTTGATGTTAAATGACCATAGTTAACACTTTTCATATTACGTCACACTTGATCGGGTGTTTGATACAAAAGTTTTAAGTTTTTAAATGGAAACGTATTCAACCCCCCCCCCCTCTACGGTTTCCACAATTGGTACCAGAGTCACGTCGCTCAAATTTTTAAAACAAATGGTTTTCAAAATTGAGTACGATCTATGTATCAAATTACCTATGAAGGTGATAAAATATGAAAAGTATTTAATTGTTTAATACTTACAAGTTTTGTTGTTAAATATACTTTGTCATACTAGCTTGAAGGCTTTTTCAAACCAATAAAAGAATAGAGTCTTAAGTGTCTGGTCATGTTCTCCGTCGAGTCGCCGCACTAAAACTGTAAACTAAATCAGAAAAAAGAACACGGTACCACTAAATATAGGACGGTACCATTATATTTAACGGTACCGTGGGTTATTTAATGGTACCGTGCCTCTGTCTGTCAGTTTCCAGTATTGAGTCATTTCCAGAAATTCTTTTAAAATCAACCATAAGTTCGTAGAAGTCGTGTCACTCATCATTTTAAACGAAGTTGATTCTACTTTCATTTGAGAAATATTTTTATGAATTAGTTCTAAATGAAAGTATGTTAAAGTCCTTGATTTTCAACTAAAGGTCTTCTGGTCATGCAGTTTGCGTAAATTTTTGGTCAAACTGAAAAAGGGCGATTCAACCTTTAAACCTTGACATGTTTTCAAAGTGCTCAGCAAAAATCTTTGAAATGGGGAGGAAACCAATTCATTGTCAAATAGAATCAAGCTTAGTATACATTGTTATACCTAATACACAAAATGAAGATAAGTATTTTTGTGTGTTAAGCTAAATTGCTATTTGCTTATTATAGTTTTTCGGTTTATGCATTTATAAGGCTCATGCTAAATCACTTGCACTATATTAAGTAGTTAGTTTGCATTGCAGATAGGCATCAACCATTTGTCTTGCATTTGTTGCAAGTTCTTAAAATGGTTTAGTAACTTTCTTAGGAATAGAAACTAAGTTGGTAGATCATGTGTGTCAAAAGATATTGTCTTACACAATTATTTTTCCAAAGGTTTAAGTGTAAAAAGTATATCACCCCAAAACACTTAACACTTTCATAAAATCCGTAACATGATCTTTAAAACATTACATCATTTTGTCTTGTTTGACCATGGGTTGTCTAAACAAGATAAAAGGTCATTTTAATACATTAGTATTTAAGTAAAAGAAAATGTATTAAACTTGCATTGATTTAACACACATACAAAATGTTTTAAACATTTAGTATTTTACGTATGTCGTATAAAAATGGTTAAGATAATTATTTTTATACTAATGAGGTGTCGAAAAACTAAGAGTATTATACTTAATAATATAAATAGTTTTTCTCAAATAAAAATAAATGACAATATCAAAGTAGTAACTTAATTTGTCATTAACCTCACACATACAACTAGTGTTAAAATAAATGGAACACACTCCTTAAATTTTTATTTTCTTTTTAAAAAGGAGTGATTGTGAGGGTCAAGAAAGATTTCGAGTACATATCAATTCATTATTCAAATTATGATTGATATCATCATCGAATCTAATTGACAAGTTTTCGAGTGTGGACATGAAATTGGAATCATTATTTGTTTAGCTTCAAGATAACATCAAAACATGATGAAACATATTATCTTGAATCTACATACTCAATCACACTCGATTGTTATGAAAATAATGACGTCCTCTCAAGACGAAAATAATATGCATCGGATCATAACTCACACTTGTGTTGAAGATGCCATATTGAGTCTTGTTGTCCAATAGTTGTGTTCCAAACATTAAACTAATATGTTTAAAAGATGCATAAAATACACAACTAAGTAGGAGTGACAACTTGGATGTTTCATCCGAAATATACAAGTAATTTACATTGCAATGCAATTAGTAAATGTGTCATTTCCGAAAAACCAAACAAGAGCAAACAAACAACATATGTAAACTTTGCTCATGAACAACTCAACACTCAATGTCACATGTCTAGTAAAAGTGTCACACATAATATGTTATTAACTATTATGTAAGTCATCAATCTTTGAGAATATCACATGTATTTCTCTTATCAAAAGATTGACAAAGGATAACTTATATCCTATGCATCTTATTTTCTTTGTGACATGAATGGTTATGTTACAAGAGAATACATTGCATCCTGTTAACAAATATAGGATATTAGAGTTGAATAATAACCTAATACGGCATGTGTCATTGCATAAACAAGTAAAATTAGTCATACACTAAAATACTTGTTTCACAAAGCATTCATAAGATTGATAAGTTTCCTCTTAGAAAAGCATACTTGTTGAAATAAATAGTATGTCTCATTTTAAATAAAATGCTCACAAGATCTATTGAGGTAAGTAACCTTTACTAGATTCTCACTCAAGATATGCAAAGGAGCATTCTTGAAACACACACGATGTAGTAGATTCTACATTGTATCACATTAGAGTGTCTCTTGGTTCTAGGAAACCAAATCATGTTAAAATAACATGTAACAACTCAACAAACAAAGATGTTGTCCAAGAGATCATAAAATACACCATCTCCATCAAACAACCTTTAAATCTCAAGCATGAAATTAAAACATTTCGCTTGCCTTTGTTAGGAGTTGTGTAAGACATGTCATTTTCTTAACCAACTTTCAAAGTATGGTTAATTAAGTCATATTAGGCCATGTATAAGCAAAACAAGATAACATCATCTTTGCTATACTTCGATAGGCAAATATAGGAATTTGAATTCTTCTAACATGAGAATGACTACTGGAGAACCTATCGCACTAGAAATTCAATTTGACCTAACGGTTGGATTGCTTCCAGGAGAGAAGTTGGGTTTGTGTATAACCCGTAAAAATGGTCGTGTTTAGCCTTAATTGAGCACCACTAGTGATAGTCTCATACTCATTCTCTAACTTGAAAATTTTTCATTCCTACATTTGACTAGAGATAGTTTACATCGGTGAACTTTATCTCCCATTAGGATGTCATCTTGAACAAGTAGTAATTAGGATCTGCCTTAGCAAACCTAGATTGCTTGCATCCCACATACGTGTTTCAAAATGATAACATGTTCTCGTAAGATATGGTTAAATGTCTTCATGATCTTAAATGCTAAATGATTATCATGTTTTACATGATGCTTGCATTTATTCCTTATGTGCATTTTACATGATTTACTTGTAAAGTTTGCACCCACACTATGTCCTTTTGACACATTAGGAATTAGGTATGCCCAGTACTATGAACCCTTAGAAGTCATAGAGCCATACACTAGTGTCAAAACCCATAAGTCAAAGTAGTCGCGAAGTTACCCTAATTCCCCATTCATCACTTCGCCTTCTTCCAAGTAATACACCCTTTTGTCATGGGAAGGTTAGGAACAAACCTAGTAGAACTCGGAGTAGGGTTGACAACTTAAATATTTCATCCGAAATATTCAAGTAAGCTTAACTTGCGATCGCAATTGTTAAATGTCATATCCGAAACATCATACTCAAGCCTTTTAACAACATATGTTAAAACGCTCATCCAAAAGCTAAAAGCTAACATCAACCCTCGGATGACAAAGGACTCACAAGTTACTATATAAGTGATTAGTAGTTCATTTCATCCTCGTGTGATTATACACGTCTTAAGATCCCAAACCCTGCTGCGAACCAGCACCATAGGCCTAGCTTTACATCTTTCAAAACCCCGTCAAACACTCACGTGCGAAGCACATCAAAATCCGTAAATCAACCAAACCTCTCAACCGAGAATCCCTTAACCATCTCTGTCTAGGTCTAGGAATGATGGAACATATTCCATAAATCTTATGACTATTTAAATATTTCACTGGAAATATTAAAGTCATCCCTCGTACCCCTCTTATGACTAACTGAATATTTCACTGGAAATATTGTAGTCATCTCGTGTGTCTCGTCTCATGACTCTTTAAATATTTCACTGGAAATATTGAGTCATTCTTTAAATCCCTCTCATGACTATCTAAATATTTCACTGGAAATAGTAAGTCATCCTTCACATCGCTCTAATGACTACCTATGTATTTCCTCGGAAATATAAAAGTCATTTCTTCTCGTCCAGTATCGTTTAAAGAATTTATTAGGTATAAATTCTTTCCTCGTGTCGAAAAATCTCCCTAAATCAGCGAGATTTATTCGTAAATTCTCTTAAACTCCAATGACAACTTAAATATTTCATCCGAAGTATTTAAAGTTTATTTAATTTGCGAAATGCAATTAAATGTCATTTCTCGAAAAATGTATCGAATCTCGTTGGGTTCATTCATAAAGGAATTTATTTGGTATAAATTCTTTTAATCCAAAGTCCAGAAAAGTCACAACATATGTGAAATTTCTTTGTCAAAAATCTTCCTTTCAATTCTCACCAACACCATCAAAACCCACTCGATGTAGTCTTGAACCAAAACCGTATCCTATCAGAATAGATTGTATCTATCTTCTGATTCCTAAGCCTTCTTCCCTTTCACTTCCGCATGGTACTAAACACTACCAATGCTTCCGCATCCCACTCATCTTCCACACACTTCAAACGAAGAACCGCTAGGATATGTTGAGATAACCCTTCTTCATCAACATAGATAACCCCACTAGAACCTTATCGCTAACATCACAACCTTGAAGATTTTATCTTCTTAACCCTTAGGATATCTCCACGTGATCACATGCCTCATCATAATATTCTATGAATATTCACAATGATTGAGAAGAGCTACGTGACTTCAAAGGTGAAGTTTATCGTATGCTATCCACCACTTTTCATGACGTTACTAAGCTCATCGCTTCCGTCAACGTTTGTTTTCCTCTTTATCTTTTGCATCTTGTCCGGATGGTCATAGATTAAGGGGGAGGGAAAACACACTCATAGAGTCTTTCAACAAACACTCTCAAGAACACACAAATTTGTTCTTATTCCCTAGGAAACTTCCCTTTAGCTGCCCAGAACTAGGCTGCACAGGAAAATTCGTGACTTCCAGGTCACGGTACCGTTAAATAGGCCACGGTACCGTTAAAATTAACGGTACCGTGTGGTATTTAGTGGTACCGTGCCTATGTTTGACGAATTTTCACTGTTCCCTCCTGATCCCTGCATCCCTAACCTCAAACCTGCAAAATTTTTCAAACTCACATACACCCTAGGATTCCCTCACTATACCATAGGACTCTATCACCAACTTTAGTTCGAATCCCATAACTCTTGCCTATATAAGGCCTCACTATTGCAAGCTTATCTTGCATCTCATCTTCAAACCTCACATTAACATCTTTCATCATCACACTCAACCCTTATAGCTACACTTCACTCTTGACAGTGATAGTTAGTCTAAGAACCTTAAACCATAGATCATCACAATCAAACCTTACAACCTTCAACTCATCGATCATCACACTCAAACCTTACAACCTTCAACCCTTATATCAATCCCACTCAAACCTTTTAGCTACACTTCACTCTTGACAGTGATAGTTAGTCTAAGAACCTTCAACCCATAGATCATCACACTCAAACCTTATAACCTTCAACTCATCACACTCAAACCTTACAACTACTCCTCACTTTGGATAAGTGATAGTTAGCTCAACAACCTTCAATCCTCACAAACACACGAAACCCTTCATGCACCAAATTATCTCTAACACACAACTAGGATCATCCAACCTAGAAACCTAGAACTTCATTACCTTAACCCCGTTAGAGATATCCACCAACAATCCTGTTAGGATCACATGCACCTTTTCTTTTTCCCTTTTGAAATATATCATGCATCTCATTGTCAGTGCAAACGATATATTAACCTAAACCATCCTTTCCCACCTTTCCTCAAAGGGCAAAACCAACATCTCCAACCACATCATCATCATCCTTATCACCATCACCACAACCTTTAGCTCTCACACTAACCTTGTCACCTACATCACCTTTTGAACTTGGCACTAACACATCATCCTTATCACTATCACCATCACCACAACCACTAATGGGTCATCCCATTATTTATCCCCTACAACCACATAACCCAAGTTGTCCTTGTTGTCACCACAACCAACACTCTCCCACCTTATGGAATCATTTAGGTATAACCTCTATCGAGTCTACTTTATGGCACGACTTGTCATAATAGTAATCATTTAGAGTATGTCTTATCAACAAACTATCCTTAACATCAATCATCTTAGGTAGATGATTATGTTGTTCAAAAGGTTTGTTAGAACTTTCCTTCCCAATGACAACTTGGAATAAGTCATTTAGTGCGTCAGTCAATGAAGGAATCTCGTTCTTGATTAGTGTGATTGAGTGAACAATTACACCTTAGGTTTTTGGTCGGGTTGTGACACTTACGTGTTAACATAGTTTAACCCATGCATGTCTTGCTATGTGTATTATATCCCTATAATGGTGCTCCTATACTGTTATATATTATGCTGCACGAAGCTAACCCTTGATGTAGGAAAAGCCTTTGTAAGAATTTGATCCATGGATCCGCTAGATACTAAGGTAAATAAACAAGGGGATTAAGTCACCATAGGGGAGCATTGAGCTAGGGGGAGCTCGGGAGTATTTGAATACATAGCATGGAGTCGTCTTCACAAGTGTTGATAGAAGGCTTCACTAGGATAATGCAAGCTCGCCTTTCGGGGGAGAAAGGATAGTAGTGCAATAAGGGGGAGTAGGGAGTAAATTCAAGGGAGCGCTCGAGGAAACTACCTTTTTGATTTGACAAAAGGGGGAGAATGGGAGTGTAAACAGGTAACTTTTACATTTTACTATGTCTTACGGTTTACATATTTGTCATCATCAAAAAGGGGGAGATTGTTAGTGCAAATATTACGATATTTAAACTAAACGGTTTCTTTGGTTTTAATAATGACAAACATGTAACTTGTAATACATAACGTAAAATGTGCAAGTTACTTGTAAACACAAATCATCAATGCATACTTACATCAACACCTCCCGACGTTTCAAGTATGCTTCAACGAAGTCGTAGATTTCCATCCCGACATAAATCACTCAAGGTATGGACAAATAAATCTACTACTTGACAAATGATCAAAGGATTTTATTTTTCTAAAATTCACATTTTTAATGTGACAAAACATTTTTTCAAAAATATATTTCACAAATTATTTTTGAATTAAAAAGAAATGTTTTATTTTGAAAAATATGTTTAAAAATCCCAACAGTCAAATTTCCCCCCAAAACAGCTCCTAACATCCCCAAATAAACCTTCCCCACTAAAGACAAACGAAGGAGCGTCCACGGTACCTCTAAATAGGGACGGCTCCACTAAATTTATTGGAGCCGTCGGGCATTTAGTGGAGTCGTGGGTCTGTAACGGCTAGATTTTTCCTTGCCTATAAATAGTGGACCATTTCACACTTCCAACTTGATTTTTCCAGTCCTTTTTCTCTGGTCTAATCCCTCCTCACTTAGATGACTTTCTTTGATCATTTGGAGAGTCTTAGTTTGTTTAAGAGTGATCCAATCATCCATTCAAGTGATCCTCTTCATTCCTCTTGATTAGCAAGGGAAGAACATAAAGTATCCAAGTAGATACAAAGTGTTGTCATCCCTCTTGATTAGCAAGAGAAGAACACAAAGTATCCAAGTAGATACAAAGTGTTGTCATCCCTCTTGATTAGCAAGAGAAGAACACAAAGTATCCAAGTAGATACAAAGTGTTATCATTCCTCTTCATTTGCAAGAGAAGAACTCAAAGTATCCAAGAAGATACAAGAGTTGTAGTTGTTAGGTCTTGTAACATTGGTTACACTCTTGATTGTATCATAGCATACATCAAGATTATTTTTCTTTTGTAAGAGAGTGAGTCAAGATCATTGTGATCTTAAGAGATAGTGAAGATCTCTTGAAGCCATTGGGCTTGTGTGATTGATCATGTGGATCAAGGGTAGATCGTGGTAGATTGGTGCTAGCTAAGATTAGCACTCGACATCTAGCTTAGTGTCGGAAATAGGATAAGTGACGTGTAAGGTGTAGATCAGGTAGATCGTGGTAGATTGGTGCTAGCTAAGATTAGCACTCGACATCTAGCTTAGTGTCAGAAATAGGATAAGCGACGTGTAAGGTGTAGATCGGGTAGATCGTGGTAGATTGGTGCTAGCTAAGATTAGCACTCGACATCTAGCTTAGTGTCGGAAATAAGATAAGCGACGTGTAAGGTGTAGATCGGGTAGATCGTGGTAGATTGGTGCTAGCTAAGATTAGCACTCGACATCTAGCTTAGTGTCGGAAAACAAGTTAAGCGAAGTGTACGGTTTTCTCCGCCTGAAGGGAGTTTGTTGATTAGTGAAGTAACTCTCGAGTTGGGTACTCGGGGAGTGGAGTAGGGCGAAGAGGAGCTTCGTGACCGAACCACTATAAATCACCGTGTCCGGTTTGCGCCTTCTTACTTATCTCTTTACTTTCATTTCATTCTTTATCGCTTTATATTTATATTTGCATTGCGTTTATGCTTGTGTGGCTAGTTGCTTATGTTATGTTAATTATGTATGTGTCATGCTTGATTGTGCTTGTGTTGTAGTTTACTACATTCATCTCTTGATGTTAAATGACCATAGTTAACACTTTTCATATTACGTCACACTTGATCGGGTGCTTGATACAAAAGTTTTAAGTTTTTAAATGGAAACGTATTCACCCCCCCCCCCTCTACGGTTTCCACAGGAGGGCTATTTCTTTTCACCATTTTCATAACATTTCTTTTTAATTCTTCAACCCCTTTTTTCTCCTTTCATTTCTTTTCTCCTTTTTTCTATCATACCTAAAGACTTCTAGTACTAAACTATTGGTATTGTCCATGTGTAGATCCCTCCGGTTCTGGTGGATCATTGGACATATTTCTTAATCTTAGTCACCTTATAAGTCCATGACTATCCTAAGTTGCCATAAACCATTCATTTGAAAATCTCTCAAAGTGTTTATGATTATAAAACATATTTTGTTAACACTTTGAGAGTTTTGCTTTTTCTGAAATACTCCCCCTTCACATGTGCTCATAAGTTTTTAAAATAAGTTTGCACATATCGGGTGGAGTTAGCACTTTTGAATTGATTGATTTTCAGTGAATATGACAGATTCGAGATAAGCTTACATCACTAGTTAGACTAGCTTGAAATTATTACCCGTCCTGGTCATATTCAAATAAATCTTCTCGAAACGGTACACTCTACTCAGACAAGTCCTATTCGAGACATGCTTACATCACTGGATAAACCAACTTGAAATTATTACCCGTCCAGGACAAGTTCTTTCGATTAATGACAGTTAATTTTCGTCAATTATTGGGTAAAATCTTAGTCGAGCTTATGCGAGATTCCATACTTCACACGCATATTTTAATCACATTTTTATTCTCCCCCTCAAAAATAGCATATTGATGTTGTTTTTGGAAAACATTTTGATTAAAATATGCTTTTTGAGGTTTGTGGGAAGAATCCAACAAGAACTTTTAGTTTTAAACAAAGATTTGTTTCAAGTACTCCCTCTCAACAAGTAAAATAACTTTTTGAGGTTTTAAACACGAGAGGGAATACTTGTTCTTTTGAGCAGAATTTTGAAAAACTTATCAAAATTTTGATTAATTCTACTCAAAAGTAAGAAGCTTTCGCTCCTTATATTATGATTGAGGCACTGAAGCGTACCTCAGGGTCCTTTCTTTACAAGGTACGGGATATGCACTGTTATCTGTACACAAGCTATAATGTTTCACAAGCAATTATAATCAAGAAAATATCCAAATCTTACATCAATCTGTGTTTTTGAAGACAGTGAATACTAGATCAGGACGTTGAAAATTCCTGATCGGAAAAGATGGTCTTCCTCCAACGTAGCTTTCAAGTCTCCTCATCTGATTTCTGAGAACGAGCCATTTCTCTATCTTCAGAATAAATTGACGAACTTCTCGTAGTTGAGGAGCTGTCCACCTGCTAGTCCTGTACAGCTCTCGATCTCTCACCCGAATCACTAACCCATCACGAACTTTCTTGAGCGTGTGGTCGCAGAACTTGTGAACCTCCTTGTATCCCATGAAGCAGTTGATGGAGAGATCACTCTTGTAGACAAACCCAAAGGTTGGGTCTTTTTTTATGGTATATTGGGGTTCTTGGTTGATCTTAGGAAGGTGTAAAAGTGGTGCGGTTAAGTTAATCTTCCTTTAATAGCTCTCGAACCCAAGTTTCAAGTCTTCAACGCGTTCTTGAATGATATTTCTTTTGATGTAGTATAGCAATAAAGTGCTGAACGCGTATGTAAGATCAGTAGAGAAATTATGCATCTTCCCTTGAACTTTGATAAGATACATATCTTCAAGATCGTTGAGGTTCAAGTCCGGGAAGTCTGCTTCTGAGAATGAGTATATCTTCTGATTTTGTCTTCTAACCCTGATTTTATGTAAGAAGGTATAATCATACCTATTTTCAGCCTCGATGCTAACCACACCAATTATTCTGAGATCGCTCATCACTGGAGTTGGAGACTTCTTCGTAAGTTTGCGTTTGTACCAGGTTCTCCTTTTCTCATTCCAGTGATATATTCCCAATTGCGCATCTTGATCGTACAGCACTCTGTTAGTAACGAAGAGTCTTGTTGTTGTTTCTTCGATGGTAGGTTGTGGATAACTTGCAGCAGGAATCAGGGTTATTAACGTTGCATACTTAGGTTGACACTTGTTGTCCTGTACAAGAAGTTCCAGGTCATTATTGAAGAAGAAGTTGTATGGGATAGCAGGTTGATCTGAAAAAGTTCCAATTACTGGCAGAGGCTTTGTCCAATCCGTAACGTATGGTTGTTTGTGTTGAGAACTACTATCAATCACATACGTGTCCGGATTTGTCCAGCTGATATCATTAGACATTGCTCGTGCAATGTTTTCCAAGTGATATTCAAGCTCAGCTGCACTGGATGACCGATCTTTCAGCAGGTTGAACGCATCATTCTTTATTCGACGAAGTTCTCCTTTTGTAAGCTTTTTGATTCATTGGTCACGTTTGAGTTTTTGTGTGAACTCAAGTGTGCGTCCTTCGATCATGGAGTCATCGTCGACATATGGTTGAGCACTGACGAGTTGATCAAACCACTCATTCCCTTCAGTCGTGTCTTCGTCAAGCCATGAGACAATGGTTGTCTTTTTTGTTGTTGACTTCTTTCCAGGCTTAGACGTTGTTACTTTCGACTTAGGTGGAGAGTCTGGTTGAGTCTTCAGTGAACTCAAAATGATGTTCCATTGTTGTTGGTCCGGAGCCAGAAGCCTTTGGTGGTTGATTGGTTGTTGTTGTGGTTGCTGAAGGCTTGACAGTTTCTTGATGTTGAGAAGAAGAGCCGCCGACACTCTTTGGTTTTTGGCTTGTGAGTTCGGGTCAGGGTCTTCATCTTCTCTTGGACATTTACCTTTGTCAGCATTAGCTTTGCATGACTCCTTCAAGATATTAGCCTTAATGGCCTCAGAAATGGCAATTTGTTCTGGAGTTGGTGATGTGAGACTTGTCAAACTTTCAAACAATTGAAGCTGAAGCTCTTCAAGAGTTGGTTCCTTTGGCTTCGTTGGTTGGGTTTGTAGGACAAGTGGAACTGTAGCAACAATATTCTTGAGAAGACCTTCGATGTTCGGTTCAAGATATTCTTTGACTTTCTTTGATGTGATCCTGGGCAAGTACTTTTTCAAGTATTCTTCAGTGTTGCCCTTGATCGCAGTGAACATCTTGTCTTGAATGTCATCTGAAAGGAATTCATCAACTCGAGCTTTGGTGTTTTGGAGCTCGTTCACTTGTCCAGCAAGGCCGATGACCATATTAGTTAACGTTTCGATCTGGTCAAGAAGCTTGTCATTTTTCTTTGCTCTTGCAAGCTTCACGGCCTGTTTCACCCTTTTTTATGCTTGGGAGACCAACGGATTGATGTGTTTCTTTATTGACTTGCTCGTTGATGTTGTTTGTGTTGGTGGTGGTGAAGAGTGTGTTGATGATTCAGGATGTTGTTTGTCTTTAGGAGGAGATGCTTGCTGAGAGACTGGAGGTGTATTGTGGGTAATTGGGGGAGAGTGTGGAGGAGTAGTTGGAGGTGTTTGAATGTAATCGTCAGCTTCCTTCTCCTCAGCAGTTATCCTAGCCAACCTTTCTTCCTCCTCCTTTGCCTTCTTCTCCAATTCCAATTCTTCAACAGCTTTTCTAATCACTTCATCATCAATAAACACATTCTCCGTATTATCATCCTCATCCATGTCAAAATCTTTAACTGGTTCATCTTCATCCTGTTCCTCGTCATTACCGGGTTGATTAACCGGATCTGAGCGAGGTAGAATAACTCCTCCTGCACCTCCAGACCCACCGGGTTGATTAACCGGATTGATGAGGGTCTGGTCTTCATCAAAATCTTTTGTAATTTCTTCATCTATTCTCATTTGTTCCTCAAGCATCTTCTTCTTTCTCCTCTCTTCATCAGCTTTAAATGATTCATAACTTTCATCCAGAGCAATCTTGGTAGCTATTCCTTCTTTGTAGATTGTTGGTTCTTCATCGGTTTCTGTATCAGAACTAGATCCCTCTTCTTCAACAATCTTTTCTTCTTCAGGCTCAGGCTTAGCAATCTTGACAGGAACTCTCCTCTTGGTATATTTAGGAGGGTCTGGTTTAATCTTCTTTGAAGTGCTGTATGTGTTGCCTGTCTTGCTACCTCCTTTTGCTCGAGTATTAGCTGGAGCAGGCTCATCATCATACTTGCTGAATCTGATATATCCCTCATTGAAAGCTTTATCATATTTGGTGTATGCTTGTGTTTTCTTGATCTTGTTAGTCAGAGGAGATTCAGGAAGTCTCATCCCTTGTTTATGAGTGCTTCCTTTTGGGATGTAGACTTGACTAACTGTTTTGTCCATAGCAAATAAATGTTTCTCTTGGTCTTCTAGACGTCGAGGGATGTCTTCTTTGTCATCAAGAATATGGTAGATGAGTAGCTTGGTATATCTTACAAAGGGGATTTTGGTGAATGGTTTAACGTAGTGACTCTGAATCTGAAAGACTATGTCAGCCCAGATAAGTTGAGCGTAGTCTATTTGCTTCTGATTCATTATTCCCCAGAAGATTTGCAGGTGAGAAAGATGAGGATTCTCATGACCACTGTCTCTTTCGAAGACTGATATAGCCAAGATATAGTAAATGGTTCTCCAAGGTTGGGGAATGAGCTTGGCGTCGACCTTGAAGAATGACTTCAGTGGCTTGTTCGGTTGTATATCATAACCAATCTCCAAGAGAAAGTTGAGAACGTCTTCTTCTGATGGAGTAGAGTGAGACATATTGGTAGGTGCAGGAGCTTCTGGCAGAAGTAAGGCTTTGCGGAGATAGTTAACATCAACAGTTACTTCCTTTCTGTCCAGTGTGCAGGTGAATGAATCTTCTCCCATGTCCAGCTTGATTGTGTGCCACATCTGGTGAACGTAGAACTCAGGAATGGAAGCAAACTTGTCCAGCATGCTCCTACACTTGTGTAATTTGAGAATTTCAATGGTAATTTGACATGTTGGTTCTGCACACTTGATCTTGTGAAATTCAACACGTGCGTTGTTCTTGCCAATTTCCACATCATAGTCTTGTGGAAAGGTGTTTTCTTTGGTGAGCATTGGAAGTGGTTGTTGTGCAGCCATTTGAGATATCTGAAACATCAATCAAAACAAATTTGCAGGATACATGAAGGTTAGCAAATTGTTAATCTTGTTATCATTCATGTGACCATTTTGTTGTATTATTGATTTTACATGTCTTAAGATTATGAACATTGCAATTATCATCTTTGGACATTGTGTGGATTTCCAATTAAAACAAATTCTCTTTTGTTGACCATTATTCAATTTCGATAACATGTGATTTATTTGAATTTCGACAAAATTAGACCCATTTGCGACAATGTTAATGAATTGCGACGGATATATTTAGTTGTGACAGTTTTGGTCAATTCCGATGAGTTTTGAATTCCGACAGATTTTTATCCAATTCTGATGGATTTTGAATTACGATGAAATTTGTTCAATTGCGATGAAAAATCTTAATTACGATTAACCAAGTCCAATTGCGATGAAAATTTTGAATTGCGAAAAGCTTTGCCCAATTGCGATGAAAAATGTGAATTTCGATAAATTTTGTGCAATTGCGACAAATTTATGCAATTCCGATGGATTTTGCAATTTCGACAATTTCGCAATTCCGACAAGGTTTATCCAATTCCGACGGATATTGCAATTTCGACAATTTCTTATACAAGAAATTCCGATGACACTGTAGACGTACATTTTCTTGTGAATCTTTATCGAAATTCTTTTCCTGTCCAATTTAAATCAAATCACGAGTTACAATATGATCATTAAGCTCATTTAAACACATCTAAACACCGTTTATCTAAATTGAATGTTAGATGTTTGATTGTTTGATTCCAATAGATTCCTATGATGTTTCAGAGTTCATTGGTCTGTATTTTAACATTTTTTAGCCATGAATCAATAAGATTGAACCTGGTCAAGTTCTTCTTAAACCCTACACATCGAAATTGATTCAAACATGTTTCTGGGTATGATTCGATGGTCAAATCATGTTATACAACATATTAGAACACTATCCCAACCAATTAATTAGGCCAAAACATGATCATTTGAATTCCCCCAATTCATACGCATGAACCCTAAATTGAAAGATCATCCATTCGTATTTCTGGGTACGATTGGGTTATAGAATCTTGTTAAAAACATGTTTAAGAACATATCCCACCACATAAATCAACCTCAAACACTCTAAATCATTTATCTCCAAATTCGACTAAACCCTAAATCTAAAATTAGCGATTGTGAATGATTTAGCCGTTGGATCACAAAATCATTTAAAACTGTTTCTTAGATTTATTTAAAGATTAAAAAACACTCACAAATTAGAGAAGTCTTGAACGGATTAAACGAATGATTTTAGGTTGTTGATCTTGTTTGGTGAGATTTTAATGTGAAAGTAAATGCAATACAGGTGCAGTAATTGCACTGTCACTTTTGTTTTTGTTAATAATTTTAGTTTCCAACTTGTCACATTAAGTCCCTTAACTAAAGATTTTGCACAGTTAGTCCAATTATCACAAAAATGAAACCCTTAGTATTACATTTGGCAAGAACAATTTTAATGCACCCCTTGTCTTAGGAATATGAGAAAACATTTTACAAACAAGGAGGGCATCACAAGAATAATATTACCAACACATTTTAAAACAACATCTTTTTGGAAATATGCAAGTATGAATTTTAAGGAAAATGTTAAAATTTGAATTCCATACTCCCCCTCAACACTTGTTCGGAAAGAATCGGTAATTTGTTTAAATGAACAAAGTGTTGACGGAAATTTTGTACTTGCATTTTTTTTAATAAAGAAAGAAAAGGAAAATGAAAATCTTTTTGTGTTTTTGAATAAGATATTTACAAAAGAGGTTTTGGTGCTTGACTTTCTTAGTTGTGTTTAAGAAAGTTTTGCAAATCATCTGGAGTCAAACACCGCATTCCAATTTGGTGAACTAATTCCACAAATCTTGCATGGGGCAAGGCTTTGGTGAATAAGTCCGCTAATTGGTATTCAGTACCCACAAAGTATAATTCAATAGTACCCTTTTCAACATGCTCTTTGATGAAATGATATCGAAGTGCAATATGTTTTGACTTCGAATGTTGAACTGTGTTGCATGAGATGGCAATGGCACTCTTGGAGTCGCAGTACATGGGAATCTTGTTGAACATGTAACCGTAGTCCATCAGCTGTGATCGCATCCAAATGACTTGAGCATAGCATGCTGACATGGCTACATATTCCGATTCTGTAGATGACAATGAAGTGCAATCCTGCTTCTTTGACTTCCAAGATACAAGTTTGTCTCCTAGAAACTGCACTCCCCCAGATGTACTTTTTCGTGTGTCTAAACATCCTGCATGATCAGCATCTGAAAAAGCTATTAGTTCAAAACCAGAATCCTTCGGATACCAGATCCTCAAATGGATTGTTCCCTTTATGTATCGAAGGATTCTTTTAACCTCAGAGAGGTGTCTTTCAGTTGGTCGTGACTGATAACGGGAGCATAGATATACAGCAAAAACTATATCTGGTCTGCTGGCTGTTAGATACATGAGGGACCCAATCATACTACGGTATTTTGTAGGGTCAACAGGTGTACCATGTAAATCAACATCCAGCTTTAGGGATGATGTAGACATAGGTGTGTTATAAGTATCACAACTCGTCATGCCATGTTTCTTTAAAATCTCAAGAGCATACTTGGACTGACTTATAAAAATTCCACGGGGTGATTGATGAACTTGGAGTCCTAAGAAGAACGTAAGTTCACCCATCATGGACATTTCAAAATTTTGTTTCATTAATCTTGCAAAAGCATTTGAATATTTTTTGTTTGTTGATGCAAAAATAATGTCATCGACATAGATTTGAACGATTAAAATGTCCTCCCCGTGTTTTTGAATAAACAAAGTCGGATCCACTGAACCTTTAGTAAAATGATTGGCAAGCAAGAAAGCAGTTAGTTTATCGTACCATGCCCTTGGGGCTTGTTTAAGTCCGTAAAGGGCTTTCTTGAGTCTGTACACATGATTGTTGGTTGACTAACATACACTTCCTCACGTAATTGACCGTTCAGAAATGTCGTTTTCACATCCATTTGATAAACAACCATATTCTTGTGAGCAACGTATGCCAGAAAGATACGGACAGCCTCAAGCCTAGCAACTGGAGCAAAGGACTCTTCAAAATCAATTCCTTCTTGCTGAGTGAAACCTTTAGCTACCAGACGCGATTTGTTATGAATCACTGTGCCTTCTGCATCTAACTTGTTTTTCCAAATCCACTTCAGTCCGATGACATAGACCTCATCTGGTCTTTCTACCAATTCCCAGACTTCAAGATGTTTGAATTGATCGAGTTCTTCTTGCATTGATTCAATCCAATTGTCATAAGTCATTACTTCTTTAATGTTCTTAGGTTCAGCTTGACTGACGGTAAGAGCATAAATGCATGTTTCACCATCCATGTGAAGTCTTTGTCGTGTCATGACTGGATTATCTGGATTACCAATCACATTTACTAAGGGATGATCTCTTGTCCATTTGTGTGTTGAAGGGTAATGTTGAAAAAGAGTGTGCATATTAGACAGATCCAAGTTGCGTGTAGACAACTCTGCAATATCGGGAATGGTTGGAGCCGGAGCAAATGGATTAAAGAAGGCATTTCAGTCATAATTTGCTGGTGCGAGTACTTCTTGTTGTTGTAGATCTTCAGCTGCATTTTCAGTGTTGGAAGCGGTTTGTTCTGTTGTTGATGGAGATTCAATTGGAGGTGCATCTGTAGCAACAGTTGTTGTTGTAGTAGCATGTGTATCAAGTATTGGATTATTATCAGGTTGTGCAGCGGAAATTGGTGATACATCTGGTGCACGACATGCAAAAGAATCATCAAACAATTGAGCAAACAAGGTTTCCAATTCTTTACGGTTAAGTGACAGAGGTGCAGCTGATTGATCTGGAAAATTTAGACGGTTGGTTGCAGGTCCTAAGCTGTTTTGATCAGAAGCCATTTCTGTAAGCTCATCGAAATTAGCATGAATATCCTTCTGAATTTCTCTAGTACGATGATTCCAGATTTGAAAACCTTTTGAGTTCTCACAATATCCAATGAAGATACCAATGTCAGCTTTGGCTTTGAGTTTTCCAAAATCATCACGATCATTATTTGGGTAACAAAGTGCACCAAATACATGAAAGTAATTTATATTCGGTTTTCGGTTGTGAACAATCTCATAAGGAGTTTTGTGATGCCATTTGGTGATCATACAACGGTTTTAGGTATAACATGCAGTTGATACAGCTTCTGCCCATAAGTAATCTGGTAATTGAGCATTGATTAGCATCGTTCTTGTAGCTTCCACTAACGTCCTGTTGCGTCTTTCAACAACCCCATTCTATTCTGGACTTCTTGCAATGGATGTTTGATGTTCAATTCCCACTTTCTCAAAATAAGATCGAAGAGTTTGATTATTGAATTCAGTTCCATTGTCTGTTCTAATTTTTCTGACTGTATTACGGAGCTGAACTTGAATTTTTGTGAGAAAGGTGATGATCATTGAAGGAGCTTGATCTTTGCTTCGGATAAAGTAGACCCAAGTCCATCTGGAGTAGTCATCGACAATTACCAAAATGTAGTGTTTACCGTTTATTGTTTGAACACGCATAGGGCCACACAAATCCATATGAAGTAGTTGAAGAACGTGATCTGTACTGTGTTCTGTTTTTGAAGGGAAATGTGCACGAGTACTTTTTCCTTGTTCAAAAGCTAGACATAAGTAATCTTTTTCATATCGAAACCGTGGAAGACCATCGACTAGTTTGTGACGTGCAAGTTCAGTCATGGTTTTGAAATTCAGATGAGATAGTCGTTTGTGCCATAACCAGGATTTTGTCGAATGTGCTTTGGAGAGCAGACATATAGGAGAAGAAGCAGTCATATCAGACATTGAGATGGTGTAAAGACTAGTTCCACGTTTGCCCGACATTAGATCATTTCCTTGTAAGTCACGAACGAAACAAGTTTTCTCCCGAAATGCTACTTCCAAATCTCCATCACAAAATTGACCAACTGAGAAAAGGTTGTGACCAAGGCCTTCGACATAATAGACACGACTAATTTCGATGTTGCCATTGATATAATCTCCATAGCCCATGCTTGCAGTGAAATGATCATTCCCGAATCTGACAGTGCCGATGAACTTTGCAACAAAGTTTACTAAAAGTTTGAGATTGCCTGTCATATGTCGGGAATAGCCGCTATCAACAATCCATAGAACAATTTGAACCACCTGCATCACACGAAGACGACGAAGATGGAGTGATGGTAACGGTAGAACCCAGAGAATTTGTGGGTTCCGTTGGGTTAGTGACACAGTTTTTAATAACTTTAGGTAGCCATGTAAAACTAGGTTTCCTTTGTAACCAAGGTTGCCATGTCCAACTAGTTTTAGCTTTCTTCTTAGTGAATTTGCTAGGTGATGGGATAATCTTAGGAGTTGTTTTTGAAACTATGGGTATGTCTAAGGCATTTTTAGAAACTACACTTGGCGATTTTCCTAGCACAGACTTAGAAGCAATAGTGGGCCTAGAGAGAATGCCAGATGTACGTTTCTTGTTATGAGTTAAAAGATATTTTGCAACACATTTCGTATGATCACCAGATGTAACACCCCCAAATTTCGAATAGCAACAGCGGAAGACTTTACCGGGTGTTACGTAGTGGATCACAGTCATAACCATAGAAAACGACTTAAGAAGGCGTTTTAATTTATCATTCAAAATACAAGAGTTTTTATAATACAAAGATGTTTCATAGTTGAACATGTTTATTTAAATTTGAATGATAAACATTTATTTAGAACCCGTGCCGGGTTTAATGCCCACTCCGTGCCTTGAGCTTCAGCTTCTAGTTACCTGAGAATACATGCTAAAAGTCAACAAAAGTTGAGTGATGTTCATAGGTTTGAGTTTAACGGTTTGAACACAAGTATAAATGTTAATTGCTTCGAATACAATTAACTAGTTAAAATCAAGTTGTTATTGCATTAAGCTCATGACACGCAACGCTTAACAGGCATCAAAAGAATGATGTAAAGTATATAGGCCCTCAAGGTAGGTATTTGCCAATAACCTAGAGTTTGTTTAAATAAAGTGCGTTTGAGTGGCTCATCCTAGCAGACTCAAACGGGGATTGTCAGTCCCAAATAGATCTATTCACAACTATTTACGTTCACTCGTAAGTGATTAAGGTTCATGATGGAGGGACTTTTGGCAATAGCTACTTAAGCAATAATAACATCAGGCATAGCATACAAAAAGTTTGTGTTCATGTTTTGTAGCATGTATCTCCCCACAAAAGAGTTTAAAAGTTGAAAAGTAGTGGGCTATGAACTCACCTTGAGTTGTCAACGGTTGGGTTGAGTTGTTGGTTGTATAGAGAGTTCAGAACAGTTTCACACACAATCCTGGATAATAATAATGTTTGAGTATTCGACTTAGCATGAATAACAAATGTGATATGAGGGATCGTATGACGATTTGATTCGGTGACGTGAGTGTGATGTGCTTAAAATGTTTAAGGTTCAAAAACAAAGTTATATACTATATAACTTGTTTGTTTGTTATGTATAAGGTATCGTTAACGTATATGTTTCTAGTCATGGATAGTGATATTTATGAATTATCAAAGGTTAGTCGATGATAAATGTAGTAGATGTAAAATATTTCTTTTAACTGGATTAATGAGTTTCTGTAAAGGTAACTGTTCAGAATAACTTATGTTATACGTTTTAAATCATTATGTTAAACATATTTTAGACGGAAAAATTGTAAAAAGGTATAAGTTTATAAAACTTATTTTATAATGAAAGTGTCAAACTTATAGAGGTTAAAGTTGTAAAGGTTAAGATAAGTTATAAACTTATAAAAGTATTTAATGAAATGTCAAATAGATTAAGGTCGAGGGGTTAAAATGTAAATTTGTAATATAAGTTATAAAACTTATTAAAATTTTAAAGAGGTTGACAATTAATTCAAAGTGAAGGGACTAGGTTTGTCAAAAGGCAAAAGTGGTAAAAATTTACAAAATGTGGCAACTGCCACTGCTAGGAATCGAACACTGGACTTCTTCGTTCGCAACTAAACAACACCACCAACTGAGCTAAATGCTCTTTGGTGTTACGTTTAATAGGTTAATTATTTTTAAAGGGTATCTAACTGGGTTATGTCTTTGTATATATATTCAAGGATTTTGCATGCACTCAGTGGGGTTTGTATTCTTTGTTTTTCAGCTCGTTCTCCTTTCCAACGAAGTAAACTAGGTGAATAAAGATTACTAATGAACAAAGAGTGTCGAGGGAATACCAACGCGAGCCAAAATGTTTTAACTGGTTGGGTTTCTACGACTCTAAATACGAAGAAAAGAAGCCAAAAGTTGTAATTGTTTTCATATGGACCTCCAAAAGTTTTAAGTCGCGATAGTGATAAGCTTATAAGCTTTAAAATACGTCTTATGTAATTATAATAAGAAGGGTATCACATGTTTAAATACCAAAACTCGCTTGTATGTATGTAGTTCTTGTTTATGTTTTAGGTTTCAAAAGAGAAGTAACTTGTTAAGTTTGAGATGAAAAGCATGTATATCGATTAGCAGTAAATGGCATATGTCTTTCAAGCTAGTTTTGCTGTATCACACAAGCTTGAACATTATGAAATCAGTTTTCAAAATCATTTGCATGTTTATACGAATGCGTATATATATAGGCGTGTGTTGTTAGTGGGTTGCATGCACATGTGTATATAGGGGTGTCGACAGTGGGCACATATTCTTTTTTTTTTTTTTTTTTTTTTTGCTCAACCCTAAGTATGCATGAATATAAAGCTTTAGTAAAGAAAATGTTTAAACTTAACGTGGCCTTACAGTGGTTATGAAGAAAGTGTGTCGAGTGAATGAGAACCAGAGAGACTAGGATGTGTCTTAACCCGCAAACCGAATATAACTCAACCCCAGGCTACCAAGACTTGTTTCAAGCTTCTTTTGAAAGTACTAGTAACTTGTATGTTTGAAAGGTTTTTGAAAGTGTATTGTAGGGGGTGCATTGAACTGAGTTGCATGCATGTGTTTATATAGGCAAGTGAAGGTGACGAGGATGAGTGAGGAATAGGAGAGCACTAGTAATGCATCGTCCTTGTGCTTAGTTCGAACAAGGAGAAAACAACACAAGTTCCATAATCTACGTTGTTATTTCATGTTGGGGATATGAAGGGTCACATATGAGTTGTTGTAGCATGTCAAATGAAAAGAGAGGCTTTGCGTATGAATCTTGTGGATTTTGGGGTCTAGCCAAGAGCAAGAAAACAAAAAGTGTGTTGTTTGTGTTTCATATATAGTGAACTAGAAAGATATTTTATAATCTCACATGGTGATTGAGTGTGACAGTGAATTTGTAAGAGTAGAGTCATGCTTCAATTGTGGTGGTATTGTCAACATCATGGGTCCAAATGAAAAGAGGCAAAATGTATTTTTGAGGGTTGGTCTTGTGGTTTGGTCGTGCATTTCATGCACTTTTCCATTTAGACGTTTTATAAAAATAAGGTAAAGCTTCGTTTAATACTTTGTAGATTTGCTAAGGTTGTGTTCGAATTTATTTGGTTGGCCAAAGTATATGTTAAACCGAGTTGAGGAGTGATACAGAAATCGACTAGGCCATAAGATAAAACTTGGGTGGTGTTTAACATATGACGAGTGCGTTGAGTATATGTTCAAGTTAGTGTGTGATGTTTGTTTCCCTTTATTCTTAGCTAATTCGAGTATTGGGTTGTGTAAAAATTATTGTATTGTTGTTAAGTTAATTCGTTCGTATAATAGCCAAAGTGTTGGGTAGTTGAGTAGCTAACCGAACGTTCTAAATTATAAATGTGGGCTTTAGTTTGGTCTCGTTGGTGGGTTTGGTCAAACGAGGAAAAGAAAATAAATTATGAGCTCGTTTGGTGTGTATTTGGTTTGCCAAGAATTTGGGCTGAGGCCCAATGGTTTTTAGCAGTTTGTTTAGGCATTGGGTCGAGGCCCACTGGAGTTACTGAGTATTCGTGAAAATTTTTGTGAACTCGGGGATGTTTTTGATCACGTTGGGTTATTTGACGAAACGTGTAAACGTTAACTATTAACGTTGATAGTTTTAAATGATTCGCGATTTTTGATTATCCAGGTTCGTGTGGAAACATCGTTTCTGGGTAAATGGTAATCACAAGTACCGTTATAATTTGTACAGTCTAGTAAAAAAATAAATTTAACCAGTAAAAATGGTTATTAGATAACGTATGATTTATTAATCACTTATTATTCAAAGGGAAAAATCACGGGAGTTTACACCAGATAACATGCTTTTACGACAGAACACACAAAATGCATTAACATTCAAAACATTCAAAGTCTTAGCATTCGTTACATCGATATTAGAATTACAAGTTTTTAAGTTCGATTCTAAATCAGACGCAACATGTGTTTTATTCAAATTCCTAAGTTGATCTTCTACTTCTTGGGCTTCTAGTTTTTCGCTTCTACGTTGCCAGATCCTATTCTTCTGTTTGTTGCTCTTACGCTTTGATCTGCTAACGCTAGTAGTGGAGACTATTCCTGTAGAAGTGGAAGGATTCAAATTAGTAGTCTGAGAGGAAGTTTGCCTAGGTGTTGTGTCCATTTTGTACATTCCTGGTGCAATCACATTTATGTTAACAAACTTTCCTTTTTCAAGTAACTGAATTTTCTCTTTAAGTTCAATGATGATGTGATTCTTTTGTTGAATTTTTGAATCGAGTTCTCTATTTAAGCGAACGGTGTCATTACAATTTTGACAAACTTCATCGATTTCCTTTTCATATTTGAAATTTTGAATTTTTGAAACAGCATTTTCATCTTCAAGATTCACAACTTTGGATGTTTGACTGTTATGAAAAGACATCGTTTCATTTTGACTTTGCAATTTTAATTCAAAATCAAGTCTCTGAGTTTGACACCATTGTAGCTTCTGATTGAGTTGAAAAATTTATGTTGAAAGTTTACTTTGCACATCATCATTGTGTTTAATGATTCTCTCATTTTCTCTTTTTAAAGCCTCAATTTCATGTCTCAACGTTTCAGTGTTAGCAGTGTAATCATCAACAAGCATAGAATTGCAAGACTCATAAATGGAATTCACAACCACAGAGATAATATCATAACTTAGAACATCTTCCAAGAGTCGATCCGCTTCATTTTGTAAAACTTTGTTTCGATGTAAACAAGTCAGTGGAGTCAGGACCAATACAACAATCACTTCCCGATGAAGGCATTAGTACATCACAACCTTTTCCCGAGGGAGAAAAGGGTCCTGAATCCTCAGTAGAGCAGCACTACTCTACCGAGAAGGGGACCCACACCCTCTCACATCCTGCTTATGGCTCTGATAAATCACAATCAGAGTCTCAGGGAGTACTGGTCCCTATATCTTCTTTAGGGCAGCACAACTCTGGTGGAAAGGGGGACCTAAACATCTCATTTCCTAGTGATGGTACTGGCTCAAACCCACCAGTCCCTGAAGGAACCTCAGGGGACAAAGACTCAGGGGGCATGCAACCACCCGCTGATATGGAACCTACACCCCCTCACGGCATTGCGCATGACTTGGGAACTGACTCCGCGGACCAGGCAGAGACAACCCACTCTGTTCTCCTGGAGGGGTCAGAACCTGGCCACAACAAAGGCAAGCCCTCTTCTGAGGGGGAGCCGGATGTAACCTTGGCTCTTACCCTGACTAATATATAAAGGTTCATAGATGAAGAGTCAGAGGAGGAGCTAGTTGATTTTGCAGATGATGAAGTTTTCCCTGCTGGGGATGTCATGGATACTGATGAACAACTCACTTACGGGTCCCCTCAACATACTGAACCAGAAGCTTCATCTCCTCCTGAACAACAATCTCACTCACCCACTCCTAAAGATCAACCTAACTCACCATCATCATCATCATCCTCATCTCATCACACATCAGGCTCCTCAGACTCTGCTGCTGCAATTCCTGACTATTTGCAGAAGTATGATGATGTGCTTCCCCTCACTGAAAGGCAGCTGGTCAAATTCCTCAGGAAGTCAAATACTGCCCTCTTCAATGAGATCATCAAGGAGCAATGGGATCAACACTGAAGCAGCAGCTTCTTATGCTGACTTCAGGGCGACTGTTGAAGGGTCACATGGTCAGCTCAACAAAATCATAACTTCTACTGAAAAACATGTCAGTGACTTGAAGACCTCCATTGAGAAATTGGGTCTTGATCAAGGGATGCAATTCAACAATTTGCTTACGTCTCTCAGTGCCATTCAAGAAGAATTCAAAGATGACCCAGTTCTCATCACCAAGCTGACTGAATTCATGGATACACACAAGACCACCTCATCAAACCTTAGTGAACTCCTCACGCTACTCAAGGAGGTGGATCTTGCTACCCTCAGGTCTCAGCAGGAAGCCCTTCATAAATCAGTCATTGATACTCAAGGCTGCCTGACCAAGATCTCCACAGCTTTTGACCAGCTCTCTGATAAACATAATGAGCTTGTGAACCACTACACCACCAAGGTCACCCAACTTTCTGAGGCTCAGGTCACCATGACCAATGATATCTCCTCACTGAAGACCGAGACCTCAGAAATCAAGGGCATGGTCTCCACCATCCTGACACTTCTTCACTCTTCTCCAGTTCACCTTGCTCCTAAATCAACAGATGTTTCCACTGAAGCTCCAGTATCTGTTGAGGGGGAGAAACCAACTCCTAATGAATCAGTTCCTGAACCAACTATGAAGTTATCACTGAAGTTGTCCCTCTTCAAAGCTTCATGCCAGGACCTACAACAACTTCAGCACTTGTTGCTACCACTCCTATTCCAACTGAAGCAACAACAACTACAGCGTTCCCTGAATCCTCCTTCAGTACACCCCCACCACTGACAAAGGGAAAGGAATCATGAAAACTGAAGACTCACCTCCTAAACTTGTTAAGGCACCAAGAGAAGTGCGTTCTGATCCTGATGCACCAGTACTTATGGAAATCATCTTGCATAATAAGAAAGTCTTCAGGGGAAAAAATGAAGAAGTGGTTGTTGTCTTGGAACGAGAGGATTTTGGAGAGTTCTTGTGTTTGACAGGTGATAGGATCTGGGTTTGTGGTAATCATCTTTTGATGATTTTTTGTGTCGGTATATGAGAGAGTGATGAGGATTTTTTTTTTAACTGAATCAGCAGTGGGTTTTTTGTGTTTGGTGGAGATATGATTTGTGTGGTAAGGAGTGAAGTTTGTGGGTTGTATTTTGGTTATTGTCAAATATCAGTGTGCTTCTCCCCCTCAAAAATTGCTACTACAATAGCAGTTTTTGAAGATATTTTGACACTTATTTTTGACATTGAAGAATGTTATCAGCAGCCACTTGAACGGATCTAGATCATGATTGATCCACCCGCTTTGATACCACTTGTTGGTCCATGTAAATTGAGTAAATCATGATAAAAATAAAGAACAAATTCATTAATAATGATGAACAATAGTTACAAGATTACTCAATATCCACTTGACTACATGATAATATCTTCAGCTTCTTCAGGGGGATAATTGCGGTATACTATCCCCATTGAATGACAAATAAACTCCCATTGATCCAAGCTATGCTTGAGATTCAATGAGAGGATGGTCCTATCAACTAATACTAAGTATTATTTGTTTGTTTAGAATCCATACTATCCCTATTACAAAGCAAACATATATATATGTAAAAAATACAAAGACACCATGTGATGGTTGGTGAGATGTCATGCATCAAGTGGTCCCTCTTCATCTTCCTCTTTTGGAAAAGCACCAACCATCCTTTTGAAGCAGTCATAACAAATATTCCAACTCTTATGGCAATTTCTTGTACTTTGTCTGACTTCCCTTTTTGGAAGTTCCTGCCCATATTTTTAGTCTGTTTGTAGAGATAGCGTATTCAGGGTCACTGAGACATTTGTCAAATCTCAGTGACACTGGAGTTGTTTGTAGCTCATATACTCTACTTACTGACACCGCATCAGTAAGTAAAGTGTTTCTTCAATACAAAGAGCTTTATACAACACTCACTGAATCTGTATCAGTGAGTGACCCACTATTTTATTTAGTGAGTTAGGCTATTTTATTTTCAAATCTTGTCAGGGCCAATTGGGTCATTTTTTGACCCAACACTAGGGTTTGTGTTATTATGAGGGTGATGGGGTGGTATGATAGGGTTATATCCCCTCAAAGGTCGATTGTGTAACTTTTTCCAAACTAAGAGGAGCGCGGCCGGTTTTATAACACAAGGACCATTCACGTAATTTAGTTAAACTTTTAATAAAAGTGTTCTCAGGCTCGTTTAGCGTACCAAAAGTGCTCGTATGACGTTCTAAGTTTCGCCATTATTTTTAAATTCATTTTTCCATTAAAAATGACTATAAGTACGTCTATATTCGTTTAACGCATCAAAAATCAATATTTCTCGTATTATTAGGTCTGACTGTGCC
This sequence comes from Artemisia tridentata subsp. tridentata, assembly GCA_021014915.2. Classification (NCBI taxonomy): domain Eukaryota; kingdom Viridiplantae; phylum Streptophyta; class Magnoliopsida; order Asterales; family Asteraceae; genus Artemisia; species Artemisia tridentata. The sequence goes on along the minus strand of CP139505.1, from coordinate 171,983,823 downwards.
GACTCACGTTGTGCTAAATCTCAAGTTCTATGGGGCAAATATACATATCCAATAACAATATTCCAAGATCAAATCTCATATAATCTAAACTGGTTTCTAGGTCTCAGTTATCGTATTTATTCGTAACGCAGTTATATAAATAAATCCCAAAATTACCGGTTGTCACAGCCTCCCAGCCTCAGGAGAAACCCGTCCTGGGTTTCAATTCAAGTTACCCGTTAAGATCAAAGAGATGAGAATAAATTCACTTGATTTCATCCTCACGTTCCCACATGAACTCAGGACTTCTCTTAGAGTTCACCGATCTTTGACAATAGGAAAACGAATTTACTAAAGTCGTTTGACGTCACGGTCCATGATTTCGATAGGTTTCTCAACAAGGTTTAAACATTCATCAATCTGGATCTCTCCCAGAGGAATAACAACTATCTCATCAGTAAGCCATATCCTCATATTACACACCTGAAAACGTCGCGAACACTGCTGAGTTCTGACGGTAGCTCGAGTCTGTGAGCTACCGGTCCAACTCCAGCGAGGATTTGGATAGGACTAATATAGCGAAGATTAAGCTTTCCACATTTACTAAACGCCTCACACATTCTCATGGTGAATATTTAAGCATAATCTAGGCTTTATCTGGGGATTCAAGGGGTTTACGTCATCTGTGCTTCTAACGATTCGTGAGCAGCTTGTCTCTCTGTTTTTCCTTTGAATGATCTTCTGGGTAGTTTCATGAACAGGTTCTGGGTCAGTAAGTTGGGTATCTCCATTTCTGCCTAACAAATCGACAATTGGTACTTACGAACATAGAAGGTCTCTTACGGTGCCGTTGAGGTACTGAAGTGGTAGGTATTGTCATAAGTGAATCTGGCCAACGGAGGGTGTCTATCCCAACCATTGCCAAACTCGATTTCGCAGTTATACAATATATCCTCTAACACTTGAATGATTCCTTCACTCCGGCCATCAGTCTGGGAGTGATACACAGTACTCATATCCAGATCTATTCTCATGGCTCTTAGGAGTGATTAATAACGCGGTTCAAGTTACTCCTTAAGGTCCTAAGATTTCCGTTGGGCACAAAATCTCTACTGAACGGGGAGTTTAGCAAGTTCAGAGTACAACTCTGTAAGAGGACGTTGATTGCTACTAGTAATCAGTCGGTTGACTCAGTACGGTAATTGGGGTAGAGGCATAAAGTACATCCTCGATTAAACATCGTCGCTTCAACAACATTGATTGAACAACATCGATCGGGAAAACGAACATCATCGATTGAGCATAGGGCTTAGGGTAGGGGCGACTGTAACAAGATCACCAACGAAGCGAGGCTGACTATCAAATCCAAATCCAGGATGACGTCCAAAATCACAAAATCAAACAATCCAAATTCAATCAAAATCAAAACCAAATCCAAACATAGCCAAAATTAAATCCAAACATAGCCAAAATCAAATCCAAATATAGCAAAAACCAAATTCCAAACATTCCAATAGACTCAAATGGGTTTATTAAAAATCTCAAGGAGTTATAATAAGCAACTCGGATTTAAACAGTGCCAATCGGGTCTAACCCGACCCGATGCAAACTACGGTCCGACGGCGATAAACAGGAATTCCATATAACGGAGACGTATAGTGGTGCCAGGGGTATTACGGTTCATGCGGTGTTGTGATGCCAGTGTGTATGCATAGTATAATATTCATTTTCCGTGTACACACGCAAAACTTTTCCATTTCCAAATCAAAAGTCAACCCGAACATAATTATGTTATAACTACTCCCAGTATCGCAAAATTCACCTCTGAGTCGGACATAGGTGATCAGGCCATGTCCCACTGTCCCTGGTTGAATATAGGTGATCAATCTATATTCATCCGAGGTTCAATGAATTTTGAAATACTCAGCCTAGTTATACTAGTAGTATGTCCCTTACATCCAAAATCATTCCCAAAACCACGACAAGTGTACAAACTCGACATTCAATAATGAGATTACGTAAGGAAATAGCGTAACTCCGCCACATGTATGGTACATGCATAAGCATATGGAAATGCTTATAGTGAACAGCTAAAATAGGCGGATATAAAATATCCAATAGTCAGGTACACATACCAACAAATATATAATCAAGCATCTAATCAAACAACTCGTCAAATATATCATGAACATCTCATCTAATATATCATTACTCGTCTCATCAATTATATCCTCAAATAAAATCATACGCGAGTCATCAGCTTGGCAGGCAGGCACGTGGCGGTCATAGGGTTAAGTTTTCATTAAAGTGGTTATAGTCCAGGTTTTAGAAAATATACCCAGTTCTCTATAACCTGGCTCTGATACCAATCTGTTATCTATAACAACCACAAAATCGTGTCCAACGAAAGCATACATGTCACTGGGGTGCTACTAAATTGGTATTACAACACAAGTACAAAGAACGGTTTTTACCTCAATCATTTAGAATAAAATTCATTAACAAAAAGTGTTAAATTTACATTATTCAAAAGTAGTGCGGAAATAGGCCCATAAAATAAGTAAAGCGGTCCCAATTATTTATCAGAGTCGTCTATGACCGTGCCCCTTGCCAAGCGCCTTCCAACAGTTTGCTATCGCCTTATACCTGAGAATACACGCTAAAAGTGTCACCACGAGGTTGGTGAGTTCATAGGTTTTAGTTTAAAACAATATGGTTGGACCACAAGGTTTTCGAGTTCAAATCATCATTCACAAACAAGTCAAATTCAATGTAGGCTCACACTGTCTAAATCACCGTTCCAAAACCAAATCCACAAATAATATCATAATCAAAACATCTCAAACCATAATCAATCATACATATACTACACTCATATAGTGTCATGCAAATTTAACTGTTACGTTGGCTAAGTCACATATACCAAGTCATGAGCCGCACTCAAGGAGTGTCTGATATCACAACAATAATCCGCTATAGGTGCACCATATAGTAATACCTTGCACTATTCTAGCACACATAATAATAATCCTGCACTATTGCAGCTCATAACAATAACCCTGCACTATTGCAGCACGTATAACACAAATCTTAGCCAGCTCGCGTAACAGTTTCATAACCACAAACACAATTTTAGGTTTAATCAATAAACAGGTTTTGCATATATCTTGCCCCAAAACATATCAGGTCCATGAGGAAATAATCACATAAGCAACAGATAATCACTTAATGCATTCAAATAACCAAATCAAATATTTCAACCAAACAGTCAAGTCTTGAATAAACAACTCACGTAACCAAATAAACAATCTTTAAGTTTAGTTTGAACGAGCATGTATTCTCCCCCAAAACAGTTATAAAACCAGGAAAAAGAACTCACCTTAGCCACAACAATGCAAGGATCACAACTAACACAACTGGCATCTAGAGCTAATCACAACGGTATCCAGGAGATGGACACAACGGTACACGAAGGTACAAGTACGACGACAACTATGACACACGACACAACCTAATAATATAAAGACTCGTCTCAAAATATATTCCACACGGTAATTAAAAGCGTAAAAGTCTCCAAAAGTTAACTATTTCCCTTTCCAAAATCAATCATTTCCATTCCCAAAATAATCCAATTCCATTTCCCAAAATAATCTTGTTTTATCTGTTTATCAGTGTTTGGTATCATCGTTGGTGTGGTGGTGAAAAGACGCTGACTCAAGTGTACACACACCACATTAAGTGACAATAACGGAATCGTCGCGACAAGTATGACAAAAAGCCAAGGAGAGATGACGGAAATGACTCACAAAAATCACACATATAAACACACCAAGTAGTTGAAAAGACTGGTAGTCGTCGGTTATAATCCCCTTAAGTTTCATAAAACATACATATTTTATATGTTTTAAATAAATAAATCGCCATGACTCGTTTGTTCGTAGAACGTTCCAAGTCGAGTGACTTTATTAGTTTCCAAACACGTTTAGTTAACAAGAGATTATAAATATTATTGTTCGTTAGACATTATTTCCATATTGTTCGTCCGTTACGTCTCAAATACATTAAATTCATTTCGAGTCTAATGTACTGCAGTCGTTTCGTATCCCAGTAGTCTAATAATTGCCAAAGTCCGAGAATATTCCAAATCCAACAATAGTCCAAGTTTCAATATATATTTCAAGTCCCGCTGTTGCAAAAATCCCAATGTATACTGACTACCAATCAACAATCAAACAAATAAATAATCCAACAAATAAGTCCCATAATAATAATAAACATATACTAAGGAAAATGTGCCTCGATACGTTCCCGTAACCTCGCGTTTTCCGTTATTTCATAAACTTACATTTCCCAAAATATATATATTGTTTATATTTATTAACTAACAATTAGATTGTCATTTATTTACCATTTCCAAACTTTTCCTTTCGTTTTTGTTTTCTAATATGTCACGAGATTGAATAACGTATCAAGTCATATTTCCACAACTCCCACAGCTATAAGCCGGGTCAAATAGTCAACCAATCCAACGTATCCATATGTCCAAGTAAACATCAAAGTTTTTGGGCACGTTAAGGTCGCACCGAGATCACGTGGTCTCGGCTAACACTCGTAGCCATAACCATAATAATTTCAAGTCCACATATCAAGTCAACAATAATCAATCCTCGGCCAACTCTAAATCCTACGACTCGAGTCCCAAATGCCACAATCAATATCAAGTTTAAATGACAATATAACCATAACGAGTTCAAGCTATTATCTCGCCAAGACCAAGTCTCGGCTATAATCGATATGTGTGCCACAAATCTATTCGAACCAAAAATAATATATGGCCGAGACACAAGGTCTCGGCTAGGGTTTCCCCAAGCCACGGTTTCAACCAAACAATCAACATTATCATTTGTCGAGACCACAAGGGTCTCAGCTTCCCATTTATGTTGCAAGTTCAACCATCCGAAACACCACAAAGGTTTACCAAGCCCTCGAATACAATAAATAAACCAATAAGCTAAACCAAAATGACCATAAGCTCGAAATAAACTCGTGTGAGCTTATTCCAACTCGTACGCGACTATACAACTTAAGGACCGAAACAAAACACGACTATGACTACAACCACGATATCAAACACGATTAACGTAAGTTTTGAGTTAATAAAAACGGTTATACCTTTCATTTTACACCCAAACTGATCGAAAACAAATAAACTAACTCGTTCGACACGAGTTTGACTCACACCGAGTCACACACAAGTGTGAAATGGTGTTTCACACCTTCAAACCTCCGGATCTACAAGGACATATGGTATAACTTCGATGGTGGTGGCGCGTGAGTGTCGGTGGTGGGTTTCGAAGCACGTGCACCACGGAATAGTGGTGTACGCGATGTGGTAATGACGGTGGTGGAGTTATTTGGTGGTGGTGGAGTTTGCAGGTGGCGGCTACCAAAAGGGATGAGAGAGGGAAAGTGAAACTAGGGTTTGTGTTATTATGAGGGTGATGGGGTGGTATGATAGGGTTATATCCCCTCAATGGCCGATTGTGTAACTTTTTCCAAACTAAAAGGGGCGCGGCCAGTTTTATAACACAAGGACCATTCACTTAATTTGGTTAAACTTTTAATAGAAGTGTTCTCGGGCTCGTTTAGCATACCAAACGCCCCCAATAATAACTACAAAATTACCTAAGCCAGTTATTCGTCTGGAGCATTAGGAACAATGCCTTATGCTAATTGACGAATTGCGGAGGTACAACTCATCAATGTGGAAATGCCAACTTTTCTTGTACAATCAATACCTTGTTGAAAATACGGCAAATTATCGGTTAATTCCCGAACAATGCTTGTGTATAGTGTTCGGCTCATTCGAAACCGCTTACCGAATGTATCATCGTCATACATTGGGTTTTCAGAGAAGTAAGCAGCCACAAGACGATTATAAGCTCCGTAACGATCTGTATCCACCGAATTATGTGGGATTTTTGGGATTGAAGAAGTGGAAGCTTGAATAAGCATAGCGGCTTCTTTTTAAAACTCAAGCTCCAAACTATTAACTTTTTCTTCCTCATCATAGTCGGTAAAAATATTTGATCATAATTCATTTGTTTGAGTTGGAAAAAAGTAGAGTATATAATAGTTGAAGAAAAGAAAATGTGTTTAAAAAATGAGAAGTGTTATGGTATTTATAAGGGAAATATATAGGGTATTCAAATTTCTAAAAGAAAAAAGATTAATAAAAACACCCAACTAGCCGTTAGGCCTTTTTTTTTTGGTGCCATTTCACTCGGTCATTCACACGACCGATTCTCCCGGGAGGGGGGGGTGTTGGGGCGTTATTGTCACAACTCGTAATTTCAGGTCATTTTCCAAACCCCGACAAATTACTATTCATGAGTTACTATTCAAAAAATACTATTCACCGATCATTATTCATCATTTCACTATTCATCACTTTTGAATCCAGTTTGAGACTTTGAGAAGTCGTCAAAAAAATTTACTATTCACATGACACTATTCATTCCCGGAGGAAAATCACTGTTCATGCCCATAAATAGTGCATCATTCATCATGTCGTAAACTAGGTTTACGAGGATTCAAATGCGCGTAACCAGTTAAGTTTAGCTGCGTATTCATGCATCATCAGTAAGGATACATCATACAGACTAGAGTAGTCTGCATATCATCAGTAATATCAGTACCATATCAGTTCATGCATGTGTCTGTGTGATTTTCATTAACGTATGCTTAATTGTTTAATTAACGTTACCACTCAGTCATTTCTACCAACAGTAAATCAAATACTCCAGACAATGATCCTAATACATTTTCAAGCTAATTATAATGATATAGAGATTATATTATTACTTTACCCGTTGTTTTTAAACCAATCGTTACATTTTTCATTTGACGCTTATAACTCCGTCGGTTTACGAAATTTCAATCCGATTATCATTCTAACACCCGATTCTTGCAAAGAACATGATTTTACAATTTTTACAACTTCGTCGTATCTCATTTCACCTCGTCACGAGTTATTTCTAGTTAACTTGGTACCCGATAACACTCAATGTATACACAAATTAGCTAAATACTTACACTAAGTGGGACACTTGGCACAATTACAACAAACTCTTCCATTTTACCCCATGTGTGCCGCCCCCCCCCCCCCCCTAAACCCCCATGTAGCTAATCCATCCAAATTGCATTAATTGAATTTCCCTTGATTTAATTAGAAACCCACTAGCACCAACACATACAACATAACCATCTTTGTGAAATAAAGATCAAAACCCTCTCCATTTCATCATCCCATTCGGCCAACATCAAGAACACACCAAAAATCCATCACTTTTTCAAGAACAATTCATAAACACACTCCATTTACCTTCCTAGTTAAAGCCTTGTGATCAAAACCTCAAGTTATTGCACCTTTCTCATCAAATCACTCCAAGATTGTAAGTAAAATTCAAGAACATCATTTTGATCTTTTCATTCTTTTATTTACTTCATATGATCATGTATTTTCAAGATTATACTAGTTACTTTTGCAAGTTACTTATGTTTTGATACCATTTTGTTTATAAACTATCACAAACACTAGATCTATAAGTTTCACTAATAACCACATGAGATCCACCAAGATTGGTAATGTTTAGGACTCCATGACACCCTAAGAAGGTGTATGGTAGGATTTGCGAACTTGTGGAGTTGATTTGAGGTTGTATGATCAAGATTAGAACCATAGAAATGAGTTTTTAAAACATATATATACCTACTGTCCAAAATCGTGTAAACTGGAAAACTCAGTAATTTTTGGCATATTTTGGCCTTCATATTCAGAAATTTCTTTCAAAAACGAAACCGTGGCCGCAAGAATCACTAAAATCCGACTTATAACGAAGGAGATATGATCGTTCGAAGTTAGACGACGAAAACTAATTTTCTGAAAATATGCGTGCTGTTAGCCGAACTTTCAAGGACCAAACGAGGCATTAGACGTGATCTAGACGACCCAACCCATTGAGATTATGTTATTTCATGTTATGACGAATCCGTGGATATAGAGAACGTAGAAAACGAGCTTGTAACGGCCGAGTTATTCACGTTCGAAGCCGACGAACTCTATTATATTTTTCAGCCCTAATAGAAAGTATTTTTCTAAGTATATACGTTAACATTTTTACAAGCCATTACATTGATAGCCGGTTTTCTATCTATTCAAGACGCGTATGATCAAAAGTCCAATAACACGACACGAAAAACTTGTAACAATGTTTTATTTTCAAGGACGTCAAATTCATTCACAACACTTAACGTGCACTAATTCGCGACTAGTTTTGCGAGGCCGTTTTGGATATATTTTCACAAGTATGAAAAGTATTGTTTTGCAACGAAAACATTATATTCGCCAATAGAACACCAAACAAGGATCATGGAGTGTAGTTTTAACATATTTACGCGAAATGTGGTTTATAACTTAACAAGACGTCAAAATGTATATTTTCAACGATAAACATTGTTTTCAAAACTTTCGAGTGGTATCGATAACATACGTGTTTGCATGAGTAACAACATTTCATTTGCTTACCTTAGATCATATCATTCATGATAGGTCGTGGTTAGAGACCGAGCTTTGTTTCATCATATCCATTGTGATCATTGTTGCTTTATCATATCAGGTGAGTTTTCATAGCCCCGTTTTAAATTGTTTATTGATTTCTAAACTCTCGGGAGAGAATACATTGCACCATTTTTATATGCGGACTAAAGTATACAAACTCATTACATTGCTTAAGTTACATCATTGCCCAGATTAAAGTCCCCTTATATTATCATGAATCGTTAATTGTTAGTAAGCGAGAGTGAGTGGATAGATCTATTGAGGGTGACTCCTCCGTTCGGGTTGGTAGCACCAACTGGTCAAACGGACGCATTTCATTTCTGTCATATTTGAGTGATTGGCAAACACTCGGTTGGGGCATTTCATTCAGTCTAGCTTCGGGGTCATGAGCTTAGAGCTAATGTATCATTTTTATGTGGCATGGATTTGTCATACACTTTATACTTGTGGTTTCCGTACAATCATTCATTTACATAAACCTATGATCTCACCAACATTTTTGTTGACCATTTTTAGCAATGTATTTTTAGGTAATTAAGGTATCGCATGTTGGCTTGCATATGGACATCATGGAGTCGCGGAGTCGACGCGTCTCACTTTATATTTTATGCACTTATCCATCGTTTGAATTGTATGAACTTGTTTTCTGAAAACTTGTTTCACCTTTTGGGACCTAGCTTTATAACTCTGAATGTTTTTAAATAATCAAACGATGTATTTTCTAAACGACACTTTAGGTCGTTCAATATAACTACAACTTTGGTGCTATGACCAGTCGTGCCCCTGAATGACTTATTCCGCTGCAAGTCACGAAATTTGGGGGTGTGACAGATTGGTACCAGAGCAAAGGTTATAGCGAACTAGGTTATTCATTATACCCTAGACTATAGCTGTACCATCATAGCATCTCATCATTGTGGCATAAGTGCATATTCATTATATCACATGTAGTGATTGCGATTTCATACACATATCATTTCATCATAACCCACATTGTGTAAATGTTTATTTACTTTTATTTCACATCTGTTGTTTCAGTGATGTCTTCGGATTCACACCCTATTGTTATCTCGTCTGACTCTAAGTCAGCGGATGATACTTCTTCACTACCCTCTATCATATTAGAGTCAGTTTCATCACCATCACTACCCACTATCATTTTATCATCAGTGGAGCCTACTCCACAGTCTTCACCAGTTATGTCAGAGCCCGAGACAGAACCCTTTGAGGAGGGGGAAGTCGTGCCTACACCACCAGTTTCACTTGTGATCCGTAGTGGTCCCAGAGTTGTTCCGGTCATTCAGCTGGGGGAGCAGATACCCTATGGTCGAGTTTACCGTACTTGCCCAGGTGGGCCGCGCATGAAGCGTACTGTTGCTAAGCGGGTTCATCGTCTCACAGTCAGATCACCAGCTGCATTTGTATCTTTACCACCACCATCATCACTTACTTCATCTCAGCCACTCCGTCGCCGCTTGACAGCGAGGAGGAGTGTGACATTCAGTACTCCACCATTATCACCTTTACCATCCTTATCATCATTGTCTCCACCATTGCCATCCCTATCAGCACCACAGATGCCATCAGCACCAGTCCACATCAGAGATTCTACTCCTACGTCAGACCTACCGCTCAAAAAGCGGCTCGTCTTGATATATCATCTCCAGATACTTCAGATGCCACAGAGACAGCACCACCCAGCAGATTCGAGGTGGGTGAGAGCTCGAGGGTTGCTGCTGACAGATTGATTACTGCTGCTACATTTGACTCACGACTAGATCAGCTTCAGGCAGAGATTGAGAGGGCATTGTCTCATCTAGACGAGACTCCAGTGATCCGTATTGAGGCCATTGAGGAGGAGGTCGAGGGATTGATCCAGGGCAGGGTTGCCATTGATGTTTCACACCAGGGTTTAGAGGCTCGTCAGTTGGAGTGTTCAGAGCATATCACTCAGCTTAGGCAGGAGGTGCCGGGGTTAGTTGACAGAACACAGAGGTTCCAGGATGAGCATCACGGCCTGGTCGGTGAGTTATCTTCAGTTCAGGCTATGTTGTCTGCATCAGAGACTAGAGAGACTAACCTTCAGACTCGAGTTCAGCACCTGGAGGAGATTGTTGTTGCGATGTCTAGGGATATTCAGAGGATTTTCCGCAGGTTAGATGGAGCACCCGGAGGAGGTGCCTAGTGTTAGACTGTTATCATATAGCTTGTACATTATTATCCTAGTCCCGGGGTGTGGGACGTAGTTAGTACTTGTTGTCTTTTGCTTGTAGTACAAACAAATATATCAAGTGTGACTCTACTATGCAGGATTTTCGTTGTGCTATTTTATGATATCGGTCTACGTAACCGAAATTTTCATGTATTATATTCATGTGCGATGTGATTATATTTATGATGTTTCGTTGTGGTTTCATTGTATTTATACATGTTGTGGTTGTATTTATACGTATTGTGGATGTATATACATGTTGTGGTTGTGTTTATTGTGTATGATGACCGTTTCCATTGTGGGTTCTCATTGTTGTATTCTTTTGTGATTGTGAAGAATCATGCCACCCAAAAGAGCCACTCCTGCTATGACACCCGCCCAGATCAAGAGACTTGTTGCCGACAGTATTGAGGCAGCATTGGTAACTGAAAGAGCTGCCGTAGCTGCAGCTGCTGCTGAAGCCGCTTCGCGGGCAGAAACCGCGAAAGCCGCAGGAACAGATACTAATGGAACAAATGGCCGTAAATGTACGTACAAAGATTTCAAGAGTGGTGATCCAGAAAAATTCAAAGGCACTGAAGGAGCCATTGCCATGATCCGATGGTTTGAAAAGACAGAATCAATATTCCTTCTATGCAATTGTCCGGAAGACAGCAAGGTTAAGTTTGCTACTAGTACACTCATTGGGGAAGCTATGTCATGGTGGAATTCGTATGCAAAGCCCATGGGAATGGAGAATGCTCACAAGCTTACATGGGATGAATTCAAGAAGTTGCTGACAAAGAAGTTTTGCCCACGAACAGAAGTGAAAAAGATGGAAACAGAGTTTTATGAGCTAGTGACAGCAGGTAATGATATTGAGGCTTATATCAGAAGATTCCAGGAATTGGCAGCATTATGTCCGACGATGGTTCCGGATACTGAGAAGCTATTGGAGAATTTTATTGGAGGACTACCTCACAACATCCGTGGTGATATGATTTCTTTTGACCCACAAACATTGGACGAGGCAATCAGAATGTCTCAGAAACTCATGGTCCAAATAGTGAAGAAAGGAACTGCTTCAGACAACAACAACACCAACAGTAATCGTAACTACAACAACCGTAACTCCAACAACAACTACCGAAACAACAACTATAATAGCAACCGAAACAATTCCAATAACAATAATAACAAAAGAAATCGGGACAACAACCAGAGTAGTAATGTTACTCAACGACCACCCAAGAGACAGGAAACTGCAAGGGCTTATGTTGCAGGTCAAACTGAGAAACGAGGTTACAGTGGTACTTTACCTAAGTGCAACAAATGTCAATCCCATCATAATCCTGGAAATTGTCCGAATCCGTGTGGAAACTGTAAGAAAGTTGGTCATTCAACCAGGGATTGCAAAGCTCCGATTGTGGTTGATAATCAGAAGCCCCCAGTAACATGCTTTGGATGTGGAGAAGTTGGACACTTCAAGAAGGAATGTCTGAAAGGAAAGAATCAGGGAAACAATAACCAAGGTGGAACAGCTAGGGGAAGAGCTTATGTCCTTGGAGGAGAAGATGTCAGGGAGGACCCGAGTGTCGTTACGAGTACGTTCCTCATTAATAATCGTTATGCATCCATACTATTTGATTCAGAAGCCGATAGAAGTTTTGTTTCTACTGCATTTGCACCATTACTCAACATTGAACCAACCGCATTAGATACTCCCTATCACATTGAACTAGCTAACGGTAGTTTAGTTGGAACCGACACGATTATTCGTGGTTGCACACTTAATTTTCTCAATCACCCATTCAATATAGACCTCATGCCAGTAGAACTTGGAAGTTTCGATATTGTCATCGGTATGGATTGGTTATCTCAACATCATGCCAGAATCATCTGTGATGAAAAAGTTGTTCATCTTCCTTATGATGGTGAAACATTGGTCGTTCGCGGAGAACGCAGTGGGACTAGACTCAGCATCATTTCGTGCATTAAAACAGAGAAATACATAAAGAAGGGTTGTTATGCATTCTTGGCTCATATCACAGAAAAGAAGTCGGAAAAGAAGCGACTTGAGGATGTGCCAACAGTCAGAGATTTTCCAGAAGACTTACCAGGACTGCCACCTACTCGCCAAGTCGAATTTCAGATTGAATTAGTACCGAGAGCCGCACCGATTGCGCGAGCGCCTTATCGACTTGCACCGTCAGAAATGCAAGAGTTGTCGAACCAATTGCAAGAGCTCTTGGATAAAGGTTTCATTAGACCAAGTTCATCGCCTTGGGGAGCACCAGTGTTGTTTGTAAAGAAGAAAGATGGATCTTTCAGAATGTGCATTGATTATCGAGAGCTAAACAAATTAACGGTGAAGAATCGTTATCCACTTCCCAGGATCGACGATTTATTTGATCAGTTGCAAGGTTCCAGTTATTACTCCAAGATCGACTTGAGATCGGGTTACCATCAGCTTAAGGTTCGGGAGGAGGATATCCCGAAGACAGCGTTCAGAACACGCTATGGTCATTATGAATTTCAGGTAATGCCGTTTGGATTAACCAACGCACCAGCTGTGTTCATGGATCTCATGAACAGGGTGTGCAAGCCGTATCTAGACAAGTTTGTGATCGTATTCATTGACGATATCTTGATCTACTCAAAGAGCGAAGAAGAGCACCGAGAACACCTCAGAACAATCTTATAACTGCTCAAGAAAGAGAAATTGTATGCCAAATTTTCAAAGTGTGATTTTTGGATCAGAAGAGTACAATTTCTTGGTCACGTCATTGATAGTCAAGGACTACAGGTTGATCCAGCAAAGATTGAGGCAGTTAAAGATTGGGCAACGCCAAAAACTCCCACAGAAATTCTTCAATTCTTAGGACTTGCCGGATATTACAGGAGGTTCATTGAAGGGTTTTCCAAAATAGCTAAGCCACTGACTAAGTTGACACAAAAGAACCAGAAGTACGATTGGGGAGAAAAGCAAGAGGCTGCTCTTCAGTTGTTGAAACAGAAACTTTGTAGCACGCCAATTTTGTCATTGCCAGAAGGGATTGAAAACTTCGTGGTATATTGCGATGCTTCACAAAAAGGACTTGGAGCAGTGTTAATGCAAAACGAGAAGGTGATAGCTTATGCATCTCGTCATCTTAAGAAGCATGAGAAGAACTACACTACTCACGATTTAGAGTTGGGTGCCGTGGTTTCGCACTCAAGATTTGGAGGCATTATCTTTATGGAACAAAGTGTGTAGTATTTACAGACCACAAAAGGCTACAGTACATTCTTGATCAGAAGGAACTTAACATGAGGCAACGTCGTTGGTTGGAACTACTTAGTGATTACGACTGCGAAATCAGATATCACCCAGGAAAAGCCAACGTTGTGGCAGATGCACTCAGTCAGAAAGAGAGACTCAAGCCTTTGAGAGTCAGATCATTGGGAATGTCAATTATTTCACCACTACCATCAAAGATCCTAGAGGCTCAGGTAGAAGCACTCAAGGAAGAAAACCTACCAAGTGAAACACTCAAAGGAATGCAAGATAATGTAAACGGTTTAGTAAGGAGATCAGATGGAACATTATGCTTCAAGGATATAAGTTGGATACCTATCTATGGTGGAATACGAGAGTTGATCATGCACGAATCACATAAGTCGAAGTACTCTATTCATCCAGGTTCTGATAAGATGTATCAGGATCTCAAGAAGCTTTATTGGTGGCCCAATATGAAAGCAGAGATAGCTACGTATGTCAATAAATGTCTTACTTGTACTAAAGTGAAAGCCGAGTACCAGAAGCCATCAGGATTGCTTCAGCAACCAAAGATTCCCCAGTGGAAGTGGGAACGCATTACAATGGACTTTGTCACTAAACTTCCCAAAACATCAGGAGGTTTCGATGCTATTTGGGTAATAGTTGATCATCTCACCAAGTCAGCTCATTTCATTCCAATCAAAGAGACTTACACTATGGATCAGCTAGCCAGACTTTACGTCAAGGAAATTGTCTCAAGGCACGGTGCACCAATTTCCATCATTTCCGACAGAGATAGTCGCTTTACTTCAAATTTTTGGGAATCATTGCAAGACTCATTTGGATCAAAGTTAGACAAGAGTACCGCCTATCATCCTCAGACCGATGGTCAGAGCGAGAGAACGATTCAGACATTGGAAGACATGCTCAGGGCATGTGTCATTGACTTTGGAAATGGTTGGGCTAACCATTTGCCATTGATCGAGTTCTCTTACAATAACAGTTATCATACGAGCATAAAAGCTGCACCATTCGAGGCACTCTACGGTCGTAAGTGCATGTCCCCAGTTTGTTGGGCCGAAGTTGGTGATGTATAGCTAACAGGTCCAGAGTTGGTCAGGGAGACAACAGAAAAGATAATTCAGATTCGAGAAAGACTCCAAACAGCTAGAAGTCGACAGAAAAGTTACGCCGATGTTCGACGCAAACCATTAGAATTTCAAGTTGGAGACAAAGTCATGTTGAAAGTCTCACCTTGGAAGGGCGTGATACGATTCGGGAAGCGCGGTAAGTTAAACCCGAGATACATAGGACCATTCGAGATTCTGGAAAAGGTTGGTCCGGTAGCATACAGGCTTTAGCTTCCGTCAGAGCTCAGCAATGTACATAACACATTTCATGTCTCAAACCTCAAGAAATGTCTTTCAGACGAAACACTCGTAATTCCATTGGAAGAAATTCAGATCGATGATAAGCTTAACTTTGAGGAAGAACCAGCAGAAATCATGGACCGGGAGGTCAAACAGTTGAAACAAAGTTAAATTCCGATCGTCAGAATTCGCTGGAATTCTCGCAGAGGTCCTGAGTTTACTTGGGAACGGGAAGACCAGATGCGACTCAAATACCCACATCTTTTCACCGAGACCACTCCAGAGAACAACATCAGCTGAATTCAGGGACTGAATTCCTTTTAGGGTGGTCGACTGTCACAACTCGTAATTTCAGGTCATTTTCCAAACCCCGACAAATTACTATTCATGAGTTACTATTCATAAAACACTATTCACCGATCACTATTCATCATTTCACTATTCATCATTTTTTAATCCAGTTTGAGACTTTGAGAAGTCGTCAAAAATTATTACTATTCACATGACACTATTCATTCCCGGAGGGAAATCACTGTTCATGCCCATAAATAGTGCATCATTCATCATGTCGTAAACTAGGTTTACGAGGATTCAAATGCGCGTAACCAGTTAGGTTTAGCTGCGTATTCATGCATCATCAGTAAGGACACATCATACAGACTAGAGTAGTCTGCATATCATCAGTACCATATCAGTTCATGCATGTGTCTGTGTGATTTTCATTAACGTATGCTTAATTGTTTAATTAACGTTACCACTCAGTCATTTCTACCAACAGTAAATCAAATACTCCAGAAAATGATCCTAATACATTTTCAAGCTAATTATAATGATATAGAGATTATATTATTACTTTACCCGGTGTTTTTAAACCAATCGTTACATTTTTCATTTGACGCTTATAACTCCGTCGGTTTACGAAATTTCAATCCGATTATCATTCTAACACCCGATTCTTGCAAAGAACATGATTTTACAATTTTTACAACTTCGTCGTATCTCATTTCACCTCGTCACGAGTTATTTCTAGTTAACTCGGTACCCGATAACACTCAATGTATACACAAATTAGCTAAATACTTACACTAAGTGGGACACTTGGCACAATTACAACAAACTCTTCCATTTTACCCCATGTGTGCCCCCCCCCCCCTAAAACCCCCATGTAGCTAATCCATCCAAATTGCATTAATTGAATTTCCCTTCATTTATTTAGAAAGCCACTAGCACCAACACATACAACATAACCATCTTTGTGAAATAAAGATCAAAACCCTCTCCATTTCATCAACCCATTCGGCCAACATCAAGAACACACCAAAAATCCATCACTTTATCAAGAACAATTCATAAACACACTCCATTTACCTTCCTAGTTAAAGCCTTGTGATCAAAACCTCAAGTTATTGCACCTTTCTCATCAAATCACTCCAAGATTGTAAGTAAACTTCATGAACATCATTTTGATCTTTTCATTCTTTTATTTACTTCATATGATCATGTATTTTCAAGATTATACTAGTTACTTTTGCAAGTTACTTATGTTTTGATACCATTTTGTTTATAAACTATCACAAACACTAGATCTATAAGTTTCACTAATAACCACATGAGATCCACCAAGATTGGTGATTTTTAGGACTCCATGACACCCTAAGACGGTGTATGGTAGGATTTGCGAAATTGTGGAGTTGATTTGAGGTTGTATGATCAAGATTAGAACCATAGAAATGAGTTTTTAAAACATATATATACCTACTGTCCAAAATCGTGTAAACTGGAAAACTCAGTAATTTTTGGCATATTTTGGCCCTCATATTCAGAAAGTTCTTTCAAAAACGAAACCGTGGCCACAAGAATCACTAAAATCCGACTTATAACGAAGGAGATATGATCGTTCGAAGTTAGATGACGAAAACTAATTTTCTGAAAATAAGCGTGCTGTTAGCCGAACTTTCAAGGACCAAACGAGGCATTAGACGTGATCTAGACGACCCGAACCATTGAGATTATGTTAGTTCATGTTATGACGAATCCGTGGATATAGAGAACGTAGAAAACGAGCTTGTAACGGCCGAGTTATTCACGTTCGAAGCCGACGAACTCTATTATATTTTTCAGCCCTAATAGAAAGTATTTTTCTAAGTATATACGTTAACATTTTTACAAGCCATTACATTGATAGCCGGTTTTCTATCTATTCAAGACGCGTATGATCAAAAGTCCAATAACACGACACGAAAAACTTGTAACAATGTTTTATTTTCAAGGACGTCAAATTCATTCACAACACTTAACGTGCACTAATTCGCGACTAGTTTTGCGAGGCTGTTTTGGATATATTTTCACAAGTATGAAAAGTATTGTTTTGCAACGAAAACATTATATTCGCCAATAGAACACCAAACAAGGATCATGGAGTGTAGTTTTAACATATTTACGCGAAATGTGGTTTATAACTTAACAAGACGTCAAAATGTATTTTTTCGACGATAAACATTGTTTTCAAAACTTTCGAGTGGTATCGATAACATACGTGTTTGCATGAGTAACAACATTTCATTTGCTTACCTTAGATCATATCATTCATGATAGGTCGTGGTTAGAGACCGAGCTTTGTTTCATCATATCCATTGTGATCATTGTTGCTTTATCATATCAGGTGAGTTTTCATAGCCCCGTTTTAAATTGTTTATTGATTTCTAAACTCTCGGGGGAGAATACATTGCACCATTTTTATATGCGGACCAAAGTATACAAACTCATTACATTGCTTAAGTTACATCATTGCCCAGATTAAAGTCCCCTTATATTATCATGAACCGTTAATTGTTAGTAAGCGAGAGTGAGTGGATAGATCTATTGAGGGTGACTCCTCCGTTCGGGTTGGTAGCACCAACTGGTCAAACGAACGCATTTCATTTCTGTCATATTTGAGTGATTGGCAAACTCTCGGTTGGGGCATTTCATTCAGTCTAGCTTCGGGGTCATGAGCTTAGAGCTAATGTATCATTTTTATGTGGCATGGATTTGTCATACACTTTATACTTGTGGTTTCCGTACAATCATTCATTTACATAAACCTATGATCTCACCAACATTTTTGTTGACCATTTTTAGCAATGTATTTTCAGGTAATTAAGGTATCGCATGTCGGCTTGCATATGGACATCATGGAGTCGCGGAGTCGACGCGTCTCACTTTATATTTTATGCACTTATCCATCGTTTGAATTGTATGAACTTGTTTTCTGAAAACTTGTTTCACCATTTGGGACCTAGCTTTATAACTCTGAATGTTTTTAAATAATCAAACGATGTATTTTCTAAACGACACTTTAGGTCGTTCAATATAACTACAACTTTGGTGCTATGACCAGTCGTGCCCCTGAATGACTTATTCCGCTGCAAGTCACGAAATTTGGGGGTGTGACAGTTATGGAGTGGGACTCGTCCCTTAGGGTGACCGACCGGCCATTACGATTGGTCTTAGACCCTCATCTTTAACGCAACCTCTAATATTTAGGATAAATATCTAAACTCAAATCTCAAAAATGCAAACAAACACCTCATTTTAAGTTTTTAACCCAAAATACAAGATGACCCAAACCAAACGAGCCCTAACTTTAGCTATTAGTTACGGAGTAAGTAATATGACTAATTCTATTGGTTGCGTTCCCCAACCAACCGAAGCAACAACCGCGTCCCATTTAGCACAACCGATCCCAACCGCGTTCCCACCCCCCAAAATTTGAAGTTGTGGTCTGCTACCCAACCGAAATTTCAATTTGATTTTTTTTTTTTTTTTTTGCTTGCGGCCGCATTATCATTTATTTATGGTCAGTGTGTAGTCACCATTCTAAAATGTCAAAACCAATTATATGCTATGTTCTTGGGAATCGAACGACCAAAATATAAAAATTAGAGTAAATTACATCGTTGGTCCTTGTGGTTTGCGTTGACCGCAACCGGTGGTCCTTTGACCAAAAAAATTGCACCACTCGGCCTTAAGTGTGAAATGTTATGCACCGTTTGTCCCTCTGATTTTGCAATTTAATTCAAGGAATTACACAAAGGAAATATGCAAAACCCGAGTTCGTTGTCCCGATTGAAGATTGAATGGAATTGTGATTTCGGGATCGTGATTTGTGTAGTGAATAGTGATAAAAGTGAATATTTAGGAATTTAAGCTACAAATAATGAAATATAAGCTAGAAACAAGTGATAAAGCAATGAAAACAAGTAAGCAATGCACAAGTAGGCTAAAACGAAAAGGAAATTTAAAACGCGCAAAACCCGGGGTAATCCCGAGCTTAAAATGTCAAAGTAGTGAAATATAAATCCTAGGGATGCCTAATTAATTTTCATAAGTCCTATTTAGCAAAAGAAAATTTTAGAAAAAAGAATTATATTTTTTTGATTTTTATTTAATTTTTTATGAATTAAAAACTAAATTAAAGAAAATAAATGATTAAAAATATTAAATGAAAAGAGAAAAATCTGAAAATTTTAAGAGAATTTCTTTAAAGTATACGGAAGCTTGGAAAATTAATAAAAAGGCACCAGCTTATTGGAATAAGCTGATTCTAAGCTAAACAATTTATTAAGCTTGTAAGGGAAAAAGAAGGTTAAGAAATAAATGTTACAAACTGGTATTGAAAAAGACCCAAGGGCGAATGGTTGAGTGTGCGTGCAGTGAACTGAGTGACCAGGGTTCGATCCCTGGTTTGCACTTTTTTTTTGAAAACTTTTTTTTTTTTTTAATTTTCTTTTTGAGACTGAATAAGCACTTAATTATAAGTACTTTTTGAAAAGCAAATATTTTTTGAATCCTTATAAAAAGCTCAGAATAAGCTGAGCTTATCTGATCAGTGGGCTAAAGAGGTGCAAACAAGCAAAAGTGATAAAACAACTAGAGAATAAGCTATAATAAGCTAGCAGCAACTATGAATAAGCTATATCATGCAATATCTATTCTAATCAACAAAACTAAATCAGAATAATCTATAATCAATAGCAGATAAGCACAAGATAATCACAAATAAGCTAAAACTAAAACTGTTGCAGGCCTAAGTATAGGGTCTGATATGGTTTTTAAGCAACCAATAAGCTGATGAAAAACTATTGGAAAATTTTGGAAAAATAGGCAAAATTTTGAGTTAAATAAGAGAAAGTGAAAGTAAATTAGGAAATAGCTTTTTTAAGAACTTATACTAGCTTGTGAAACAGAAGATAAGCCAAGGTTAGCTTAACTTAACACACATTAAAACAGAAACAGAGTACTGGTAAGAAATTTAAGAACAAACTCAACATCAAATTTCATTAATAATTCAAAATCCAATACAAAAGATCCTTACAACTTCTAAAAACACTGAATTTAAAATAAAAACTGAAAGTGAATAAAAACGACACTAATTTTAACCTATTGACTCTAAAAATTCATCCTGCTGTGAAGAGCTGCCTCTATTTATAGGCATTAAGGAAGCTAGGGTTTCCTCTAGGAAGCTTCAGGAACTCATTCTATAGCCCTTGGATTCATCTTGGGCATCACTCCTTCTATTTTAGGCCGTTGATCATGATTGGTGGAGCTATAACCAATGATTTTGCTGGGAAAAGCCACCCTGGCATTCTCTGCCATGTCAGAAACCTTCTAGATATTTTTAAGGAAGGTAATAAATGTAGGAGAGCAGGGTAAAAGTTGAGGACGAAGGAGGAATAGTGACTGGGTTAAAAAAGGCGGGTAAATTGGTTAATGGTTGACTGGGTATTTTGGGGGTTGACTTCGGGTATAAGGGTTATAATAAAGAAAATGGATCCGGGTTTGGGTTTTAGTTTGATCCGGTTTTATTTTATTTAAAAGAGGGTTGGGCTTTTGTAAATGGGTTGGGTTAGGGTAGTAGTATGGCTGGGTTTTATTTTTGGGTTAGTATAAGTATTATTTATATTTAAGGTTTAGGATTTAGTGAAAATGGGATTTTAAGGTTTAGGGATAAATTTTGCCAAGTTGTGAATTCAAGGGACTTTTTCTGCCATTTCTTCAAAGTTGATCCAAGGGCCATTCTTGTAATTCTTTGATTCTTCAAGGATTGATTTTGTCATTATGAGCATAAATATGATCCAATCTTGATAAAATCTTCCCCGGCTTCAGCTTTTGACCTTTTCCAAATCTCGTGCTCGTTCTTTTGGTTTTGTCTTGATTTTGTCCATATTTCTAAATATCCGTACCTGCATATAAACAAACACAAAAACACAAATATCTTTGGCATTTTGGTTAGTTTTTTGGTTGTTTTGGTCTTAATTTGGTCAAATAAAGGTATGTGAATAAGCACATACCAAAATCCCCCAGACTAAGATATTGCAGTGTCCTCACGCAATGTTATAAAAACACGTTTTCAAAACCAAAAATTTCCAATCTCTTTTTACTAACTTTGAGAAGTAGCAAAATTTTCAAAAGAGATTAAGAAATCTTTAGGTTCTAAAAACTCCCCATTTTTCCTTTTATTCTATTTTTGTATTTTTCATATCTTCATATGACGGTTTTGTTGACAATCATTATCTATAAATAACTTTTAGGGTCAACGAGTAGGAAACACGACTCATAAAGAAGTGACCATACGGATAAAATTCGTCATCCTTGATTTTTCACGAGTCCCCAAACTAAGCTTAAAACGAAATCATTGTCTATTTACAAGTTAGATGTCAACACTACCCATGGAAGTTACTTGTGTAATTACCTCTTGCTCCCATTTTCTTAATTTGCCTCTATTTATTTTATTTTTGGTGAAAAATGAATTGCTTCATATTTTCTCGTTTTGATGGGTTTTTAGTCCGATAAATATACTAAACTAAGACGCTAAGTAGTTTTCAATCTTCTCTCGAGAACCGTTGCTTTGAAAATGAGGTCCACATCAAAGTTTTTATTTATATTTTTGACTTTTGCATTTTTCTCTTTTTTCATTCATCACCATTTTTTTTCATTTTTCATCATTTCAATTTCATTGGAACTTCTTTTCTTTTCTTTTCTTTTTTTTTTTTTAAAGGAAACTTTTCACTTGCGTACCCTAAACGACGGAGCTTCACGGTTTAGTTCCAAGACCTTACACCTTCCGGAATAAAGGATCCAAGGGCCGTTACAACGGAGTGTTCCAAGACTCTATACATTCCTGAAATGAGGATCCAAGGTGGTTAGACCAAGACCTCACACATTCCTGAACTAGAGGTCCAAGGGCCGGTGCAAGAGGGTAGCCAAGACCTAAACGCCTTCCGGAAATAAGGATCCAAGGCCCGATCTTGAATCCGTAGCTTAGAGCACTTAACTTATTATTAAACGTATTTATTAAGTAACCTTGATGTGTACCCAATTTTTAAAGCAAGGATTCTTTTAAGAAGACCAAGAACTAATTATCGGCAAAACCTAACATCTTTAATTATTCTTACAGTTATATATGGTGAAACAATTTTGTGGGAGCAAAAGGCCACAAGTAACTTCGATGAGCTCTAAAGAGAACCAACTACTCCACGCTTAGCATCTAACTTCTAAATAAACTATATCATTTCTCGTTCTTCGCAAATTTAAAATCTTAAATAATAAGATCCGCAAATGCTTAGCCAAGAAAGGTTAAGGGGACAAGCTATGGCTCAACACGCCCGATTAAGTCAAAATTTTATTCCTACTCTCACCAGCGAAAAGTCAACAAAATGTCAAAACACTTATTATATTTTTGCACAAAATTTTTAAATTTTTCTCATTTTTTTAATTTTTTCAATTTTAGAGGAAAAATGGGGTTGCATGAGTAAACGGCAAAAAATGCAAGGCAAAAAATCAGATCGAAAGATCACCCTGATGAAGCGAAAAGTGTACCGCTTTTAAGGGGTCATTTAAGCCCTAAATCGTATTTATTTGATCAAATATTGCCCTAAATCGTTCCTTTTGTCATTTTAGGTACTTTTGAGGAGAAATCTGGAAAAGGAGGCATTTTGGACGTTTTTGGAGCATAAAAGTGAAGAAAACGACAAAGTCTCAAAATTGTGCTGAAAGTTACCTTTGACGGCGTCACATGTTACTCTGGACGGCGTCATGGCTTGGCAAGAAAAGGTGGACGTGAAATTTACTCATGATAAGCCAGTGAAAATAGCATGTGAATTCTGACGGCGTCACGCTTTAACCTGATCAAGGGCGTCACGGCTTAAATCAAAGAGGGACGGCGTCACGTTCAATAGCTGACGGCGTCAAGCCTTGATAAGCCAGAACGGATTTTGGAGAGCTAAAGAGGGACGGCGTCAAGAAGGTCATCCGGGAACCCTAGAAGCGGCGAGGTGACGGCGTCACACTCCATAAGGTGACGCCGTCAGATGTAAAAATCTATATATAGTTTTCTAATTTTTTGTCATTAAAGAGAGCTTAGTGTGGAATTTTTGGGAGAAAACCCTAGGATGATTTTAGCATCTTTTTCAAGGCTTTTTGCCTTGAGATCTTCCATGTTACATTGAAAGATAAGTTGTCAATTAATCATTCAATATGTCTATGTGTTGTTTGATTTTATCTTGTTCTTGTCTTTTGTTTAACATGTTAGGCTAGATTTATCTTGTGTTTGCTTAGATCTAATGAAACCTAGCTATTGATTATTGGTTATTAGTGTGTTATTAGTTGTATTGGATGATTGTTTATCTATGTTAGGCTTAAGAAAACTGGCTAACTTCCTATTCGGTAACTTGCTTGAACGTCTTAAGAAACATGAACCAAATGCGTACTAAAGGTTTTTATGGTTGTATTTAATGCACAAGCGAATTCTAGTGATCCCATGTTAGGAGCTTCCTAGCCGGCTCGACATAGGAGTGAAGTAGGAGCTTGTAGAGTTGGGGAAGTACGTACGCCACCCCACAATTGGTATTAAGGAATACACCCGTCATCCACGCGACTAATACACACTAATCAACCGGTAAAAGATAGTTAGGGAGTAAGGAAATCTAAGTAAACACATTTCTCTACACATAAGTTTCTCACCAACATTTTATTTTCAGTTATTTACTTTATTTGCATTTGTAGTTATTTGGGTTAGTTGACTAGCAACTAATTCCGCCCACTCCTTCAAAACCGAGATTTTACTTGCTTTCATAAAAATATAAAAACATAAAAAAGAATCTTCCTCAACCCTTAGACCTATTAGAGTAGTCTTTCATACCTAACGAACACTATTCCCTGTGGAGAACGATCAATCCCCCGTACTTACCACTACACTATACTACATCGGTCAGGTACACTGCCTGGTGGGGTTGTAAGCCTCTTGAGATCCCTCGAGAGGTAAAACCTGTTGTAAGGTTACAAAACCACGCATCAAGTTTTTGGCGCCGCTGCCGGGGAATAGTTATTGTTTAGGTTGAATTTTTATTTTATAGGTCTACTCACTAGATTCCTTTCTAGTGAGATTTTTGTTTTATTTTTCTAGGTTTTCTTTAGTCTATCTATTTTCTTCGTGTCTTTGTTCGTAACCATACCATCCGACATCATGGAAGATGGTAATATCCTTAATCCCAACAACCCACCACCACAACAACCACCACCTCCTAGAGCCCGTACTTTAGGAGAGTATTCCCGTCCTAGCCACCATGGCTATCGAAACACCATTGAGCTCACTCAAGGAGCCAATGTCACACCCTTGCGATCCGACACCATCCGGTTGGTGCAAAGCGGATGCGCATTCCATGGACTTCGTTCCGAAGATCCTAATCAACATCTCAAGGACTTTCTCAAAATCGTTGATTCTATAGACCTTGATGTTGCCACTCGAGAGACGACCCGATTGCGTCTCTTCCAATTCTCTCTGCGGGATCAAGCTAGTCAGTGGCTAGAACGTCAACCCGCAGGATCCATCACCTCTTGGGATGATCTCACCACTCGTTTCCTTGCTCAGTTTTTCCCACCGGGAAGAACTACCAAGCTAAGGAATGATATCTTGATGTTCCAACAACGTCAAGGCGAAACTCTCTACGAGGCATGGACTCGATTCAAGGACTTACTCCAAAAAGTCCCTCACCATGGCATAGAACTTTGGCTCCAAGTCCAAATCTTCTATGACCATATCAATCTCTCCACGAGGCAAACCATTGACCAATCGGCCGGTGGTAAGCTACGTGATCTAAGTGCGGAACAATCATGGGCTCTCCTAGAGGATCTTGCTCTTTATGACAACGAAAGTTGGAGTGATCCCCGTGATTTGAATAAAACGGTCAAGGCAATATCTTTGCCTTCGAACAATTCAAGCACTTCCGACCGTAGGATCATAGAACTTGAAGACCAAGTCAAGTTTCTCATGAAATCCTACGAGGCTCCTAAACCTCCAAGCCAAGTGAACAAAATCACTTCTTCATGTGAATTATGTAGTGGTCCCCATGACACTCGTGATTGCATGGAACTCCCCGAACAAGCTTTTGTGGACTACGCATCCTCGCGTACCGACGGAGCTGGAGACAAGTGGTACACTTTCAAACCCGAGCCAAACCCTTATGGTGATTCATACAACCCCTCATGGAAAAATCACCCGAACCTTAGGTGGAAACAAAACCAAAACGCACAACAACCTAATTCTTCCAACCCACCTAATCGT
Source organism: Artemisia tridentata subsp. tridentata (assembly GCA_021014915.2). Classification (NCBI taxonomy): domain Eukaryota; kingdom Viridiplantae; phylum Streptophyta; class Magnoliopsida; order Asterales; family Asteraceae; genus Artemisia; species Artemisia tridentata. The sequence goes on along the minus strand of CP139505.1, from coordinate 171,957,801 downwards.
TTCCAATCAAGCGGTTCCAACTCGAACCGTACTTTCAACAACAATCCTTCCGGCAATGGTAGTACCAATAACTTTGAAGGATTGATGTCTCAATTTATGGCATCTCAAGAAGCTCGGATAGCTAGATTCGAATCTGAATTCAATCAACAACAAACAGAGATGACCAACAAAATTGACAACTTGTTGAAAGCCCTCAATAACCAAGTGCTATCACCTCCACATAAGGACGCTAGGAACACAAATAGCGGACCCCAAGTAAAGGACCCTTCTTCATCCAAACATGTCCACTTCGTCAACGTTGTCACTATTAAACCAATCGATAGGAGCATGGAAGAAAGTGACAAGAATGAGGGTAGGATAGAAATGGAACCTAAGGATGAGGATAAGAAAGTCGAAGTTGATAAGGAAGTTAGGACAAGTGAGATTGAAGAAGTAGATGATGATGAGGACTACTTCAATAGGCTACCCACTAAGGAAGAGCGCGCATATCATACAAACTTATTCGATGACCCCGAGACACCATACTTCCTAGGTAGACCAATCATTGAAATAGGCGACCCTTCTAATCTCAACATACCATGCAACATCGGACATTTGCATGTGTGGAAAGCCTACATCGACCTTAGATCACCCATAAACATCATGACTAGAGCCCACTACAACTTGATAATGAAAAATCAACTTGGGTATAGGATGCTCCCTGACAAGGGTTGGATGAGTAACTTCACGGGAAGAGTTAAGGGATTACCGGTTTATGTAGGAAACTTCACCTATGTCACCGACTTTGTAATTGTAGAAGATATCCGCCCAATAGTCGATGCGTCCTTAACTCAAGTGGTTTTTGGAAAACCATTTGTTGAGGTCTCTAGAATGACTTATGAACCTTCCTTAGGGATAGTTAGATTTAAGGATGAGACCGATGAAGTAAACTACCAAATGCCATATAAGATAGAACAATTCCAACACTCGTCAAATGTTGAGAAGGAGCTCAAGCAAGTGGTCTACTATAGGAATGATGAGGATAGAAATAAAGGAGTAGACTATGTTATGGAAAGGATATTCGGTTTCTACAAGGATTGTTTGAAATTAGGACCGGAATATAAAACCGGGAATGAAAATGGCCTAGGAACCGTGACCGATGACGGAATCACGTAGACCCCGTGACTTTGAGTCTAGCTACAAGACTCGTTAATAAAGAAAAGCGCTTCTTGGGAGGCAACCCAAGCTTTATTTTATTTATTTGCTTTGTGTGTTTATTTGTTTGTTTGTTTGTTTTTATTTGTTTCCGTATGTGTGCTTAATTTTTATTCTTATAGATTCATGTTCAAAACTAATTTGTGAAAATGCTTTATTTTGTTTTTAACTTCGTCTTAACTACATATAAAGGTATTTTGCAAAAGTTAAGTGTAAGGGAAATCTAAATCGGTTTATTAGAACACAAATTAACATGAATCATAATAATAATAAATTAACATACATATTCGTATTTGTTTGAGTCAAATGCTTGTATCGAGTCATAATGATGTTTTGCAGGATTTCCAGGAAGTAAGGTAAAGGTTTTTCCAGAAATTTTCCGGAAACTTAAAATGAAAATTTTTGTCAGGTCATTTCTGACGGCGTCAGGGTTTATAACCTGACGACGTCAGATTTAATTTTCAGAAATTTTTGAAAGTTTTGTTTTTAAAAAAGTTTTTATTAAAATCTCCAACTTATAATCTCCAGGAATCTGCAAAGTTATCATTCCACAAGCATTATATCCTTATATATAGATTTTATCCCGCCGATGTTATGCAGGTTTTTGTGTTTGTTTTCTCAGGCTTAACAGGTTATTTTGGACAAGGAAATGTTTTGAATCAAGCTTATGGCGATGCATTAGTCATGGAGCTTCGACATTACTTTGGAAGAAGATTTAACCGTATTATTTCATTATCCACCGAGCGAATCAGGGGAGTATTTGATTTCATTCTTTTACTTTATGCTTTTACATCTTGTTATTTGAACATTGGGGACAATGTTCATCTTAAGTGTAAGGGGAGGGTAAAAGTACGATTTTAGAGAATACTATTACGCTTTATTTTTGTTTGTTTAATAGTAGATGTGTAATAAAACTGAGAGAAATACTTGTTAAGGTAATTTTAGTGCCAAATTTAAAATTTTTTACAACATTTAGGAGTGAAACTTTGATCTTAATGAGCGTCTCATGGATAGGAATTATATGACTAGCACAAAAACCGTACCACTAAAAAATTTTCCACCCCCAAATATGTGAGGTTCACCCCTAGAATTGGTAGGAAAAGCATTTTGCTATGATGTGTGTACCGTTAGCACTTAGATTCTAGAACTTGCGTTAGGACCATTCCGAGGCCACAAGTGAGACTACATTCGTGTAGTTAGATTTACTACATGATAAGAGGCATTAGGATTAACCCATTGTTTTACACCTGTGTTTTTGTTATAATTACATTGGCTATATTGGTCAAGTAATTCTCCCACACCTTTTGCGTTGTACTCATTTTTAGTACACGATACCCCTAGTACACCCCTCAGAGCCTATCTTTTCGTTTCGACCTTTAAGCATTTTACTTAAAGGAAGAATTTGTTTACACCCCACTTAAATGTACACCCAAATCGCCTTAGCCTACCTTGTATGCACTCATCTTTAGTGCATTATTGTTACAACATTTGTTTAAACCCAAGTTAATTATCTAGTTGATTACATGGTTGCTAAGTCGAGTCATATCCTTGTACATATTGTTTTGGGACGATTGGGACTCATGGGTAAAGTACTAGTGTAATGGAGTAATGGGGAAGAACATCATTTATTACCCCCATATGTGCTAAATATTTTAAAAAGTACTCCAAGTTTTTCAATTATCTTAATTCGAGTCATTAGAATAGTTATTTGTAAAGTTATGTAAAAGTTCAAGTGTAAGGGGATGCAACGCCCCTATGATGTATTATTTTGGATGGTAGGGCAAAAGTGTATGCAAAAAAAAAAAATCAAGAAAAATACAAAAAAAAATGAGAAAAAGAAAAATAGAAAAAACATACGGACTACCATCCCGTTTCATTTTTATGTTTTTGTTATTTTGTTATTTTCTTTCATTTGCTTAAATCGAGTCGAGTCTTGGCTTAGCAACATTGTATAGTACATGTAATTAATCAAGATCTTTAACTCGCCACCAGTAAAATATCCTTTATCCAACAAAACCGTGTTTTCCTTTTCCCTACACCTAACGTTATAACCCATTTAAAAGCCCTCTTTGATAGTTTATCTTAGGTGCTTACGCCTAGTGGAGGAGGTTTTCGATCCTTTCCCAAGCCTATGGTAATCTATTTGCTATGACAGGTAGTGAGAGATATTATCCGTTTTCATTTATGAGATTTATTTTGATGACACTTGAGAGATGTGAGTATCTAAACACTACTTGTGAGGTGCTAGTTTATAATCTCCGTGCTTATTATGATTGAAGTGGAACGAATATTTGTTGTAATTACTTTTATGTTTGCATTAAATGACCCCTAACTTGTATTTTGATTAGAATAAAAGCGCATTTGCTTGAGGACAAGCAAATCTCAAGTGTAAGAGTATTTGATGAAGCGAAAAGTGTACCGCTTTTAAGGGGTCATTTAAGCCCTAAATCGTATTTATTTGATCAAATATTGCCCTAAATCGTTCCTTTTGTCATTTTAGGTACTTTTGAGGAGAAATCTGGAAAAGGAGGCATTTTGGACGTTTTTGGAGCATAAAAGTGAAGAAAACGACAAAGTCTCAAAATTGTGCTGAAAGTTACCTTTGACGGCGTCACATGTTACTCTGGACGGCGTCATGGCTTGGCAAGAAAAGGTGGACGTGAAATTTACTCATGATAAGCCAGTGAAAATAGCATGTGAATTCTGACGGCGTCACGCTTTAACCTGATCAAGGGCGTCACGGCTTAAATCAAAGAGGGACGGCGTCACGTTCAATAGCTGACGGCGTCAAGCCTTGATAAGCCAGAACGGATTTTGGAGAGCTAAAGAGGGACGGCGTCAAGAAGGTCATCCGGGAACCCTAGAAGCGGCGAGGTGACGGCGTCACACTCCATAAGGTGACGCCGTCAGATGTAAAAATCTATATATAGTTTTCTAATTTTTTGTCATTAAAGAGAGCTTAGTGTGGAATTTTTGGGAGAAAACCCTAGGATGATTTTAGCATCTTTTTCAAGGCTTTTTGCCTTGAGATCTTCCATGTTACATTGAAAGATAAGTTGTCAATTAATCATTCAATATGTCTATGTGTTGTTTGATTTTATCTTGTTCTTGTCTTTTGTTTAACATGTTAGGCTAGATTTATCTTGTGTTTGCTTAGATCTAATGAAACCTAGCTATTGATTATTGGTTATTAGTGTGTTATTAGTTGTATTGGATGATTGTTTATCTATGTTAGGCTTAAGAAAACTGGCTAACTTCCTATTCGGTAACTTGCTTGAACGTCTTAAGAAACATGAACCAAATGCGTACTAAAGGTTTTTATGGTTGTATTTAATGCACAAGCGAATTCTAGTGATCCCATGTTAGGAGCTTCCTAGCCGGCTCGACATAGGAGTGAAGTAGGAGCTTGTAGAGTTGGGGAAGTACGTACGCCACCCCACAATTGGTATTAAGGAATACACCCGTCATCCACGCGACTAATACACACTAATCAACCGGTAAAAGATAGTTAGGGAGTAAGGAAATCTAAGTAAACACATTTCTCTACACATAAGTTTCTCACCAACATTTTATTTTCAGTTATTTACTTTATTTGCATTTGTAGTTATTTGGGTTAGTTGACTAGCAACTAATTCCGCCCACTCCTTCAAAACCGAGATTTTACTTGCTTTCATAAAAATATAAAAACATAAAAAAGAATCTTCCTCAACCCTTAGACCTATTAGAGTAGTCTTTCATACCTAACGAACACTATTCCCTGTGGAGAACGATCAATCCCCCGTACTTACCACTACACTATACTACATCGGTCAGGTACACTGCCTGGTGGGGTTGTAAGCCTCTTGAGATCCCTCGAGAGGTAAAACCTGTTGTAAGGTTACAAAACCACGCATCACACCCCCCCCCCAAGACTAAAACGAGACATTGTCCTCAATGTCTTAAAGGTAAGGGTTCTCTTACATAAATCTAAGGCCGTTTATTAATTATGCCAAAGATAAATGTTAAACGATAAGATTAAGGATATCGGATGAGCAACGAATGATGAAACTCGAGTGGAGAGAAGCAAACCACGAGCACGAGAGTCTTCATTATTCGGGCAAATCCTGGACATACACAAACAACCACGAAACACAAGAAATGGAAGAGGTAGCCCTCCTCACGTCACTTATTAGAAAGAAAGTAGAAAGAAGATAGAAGGATAAGCATGGGGTGCCTCCCACGAAGCGCTTTGTTTATTAACGAGTCACGTAGCTTGACTCGTCCCCGAATTTAGTTGTCCATGGGGAAAGTTTGGAGATCTGGGACAACCATGGATGGTATGTCCCCTCCAAAATAGTGTTTCAACCTATGACCGTTCACCTTGAAGTTTGGACCGTCGTTTTGAGCTAACTCGACGGTTCCATATGGAAAAAATTGAGTGATGGTGAACGGCCCAGACCAGCGGGTTTTGAGTTTGCCCGAGAAAATCTTTAATCGAGAATTGAAGAGGAGGACTCGATCACCAACATTAAAGATGCGGTTTTTAAACTTAGAGTCATGAATCCTCTTTGTTTTCTCTTTGTAGATTAGAGAATTCTCGTAGGCTTGATCCCGAAGCTCATTTAATTCATTAATGTGGAGCTTGCGGTGATCACCCGCGGTCTTGAGGTCGAAATTGGCATGTTTTAAGGCCCAGTACGCCTTATGCTCGAGCTCGATGGGCAGATGGCAGGCCTTTCCGTAAACCAGCTTGTAAGGAGTACATCCGATGGGTGTCTTGTAAGCTGTTCGGAAGGCCCATAATGCATCATCCAATTTGTATGCCCACGAGGCTCGGTTTTCACCAACGGTTCTTTCAAGGATACGTTTCAATCCACGATTCGAAACTTCGACTTGACCGCTCATTTGCGGGTGATACGCGGTAGAAAGTCGGTGGGTAACACCATACTTGAGCATAACTTTAGCAAATTGATCATTGCAAAAGTGAGTACCACGATCACTGATTATAGCCCGAGGAGTTCCGAATCGGGAGAAGTGATTTTTCAAGAACTTAACCACAACTCGGGCGTAGTTAGTGGGGAGCGCTTTTGTTTCAACCCATTTGGACAAGTAGTCGACAGCCACGAGTATATACTTATTCCCTCATGAAGACGGGAATGGCCCCATAAAATCGATGCCCCACACGTCAAAAATCTCGCAGACTTGAATTGCATTTTGAGGCATTTCGTCTTTTTGCGAGATTTTTCCTTGACGTTGGCAAGAGTCACATGACTTTACCAAGTCGTGGGCATCGTGATAGATTGTCGGCCAATAAAAACCAGAATCAAAGACTTTTTTAGCGGTGTAGCTGGCACCATGATGTCCCCCCGTGGGTCCATTATGGCAAGCCGTGAGAATGTCAACGGCTTCTTGGCCATGCACACACCGTCGAATTACTTGGTCAGCACAAATTCTGAATAAATAGGGGTCTCCCAGAAATAATGCTTAACATCTTTGAAAAATTTCTTTTTCTGCTGGGACGACATCCCTTTTACCACAAAATTCCCCGCATGGTAATTTGCATAGTCGGCAAACCATGGGGTACTCGGATCATTCTTTAAAGATACCATCCCAAGTGTCTCGAGAGGAAATGTTTCGGTGATTTCCTTATTCTCGAGATCACTTTGAGGGGGATTTTCAAGTCTGGACAACTGATCAGCGGCTAGATTCTCTACTCCTTTTTATCACGAATGATAATATCAAATTCCTGGAGCAGAAGAATCCACCGAAGTAATCTCGGCTTAGCATCTTGCTTCGCTAAGAGATACTTGAGAGAAGAATGGTCCGTATACACTATGCTTTTGGATAAGACAAGATATGGTCTAAATTTCTCAAAAGCGTAGACAACGGCCAACAACTCTTTCTCGGTAGTAGTATAGTGAGATTGAGCGTCGGTCATTGTCTTGCTAGCATAGTGTATCGGCTGAAAGTATTTTGATTTGCGTTGCCCCAGGACTGCACCAATAGCATAATCGCTCGCATCACACATTAGCTCAAAGGGCAAGTCCCAATCGGGGGAAACCAATATCGGAGCTTCAGTCAATTTCTTTTTAAGAACCTCGAATGCTTCGATGCATTCGGGAGAGAAGAAGAACGGAGCATCTTTTTCAAGAAGATGGGTCAGAGGCCGGGCGATTTTAGAGAAGTCTTGAATAAATCGTCTGTAGAAACCGGCATGACCAAGGAAACTTCAGATTCCTTTAACGGTAGTGGGATGAGGTAGTTTTGCGATCACATCGACTTTGGCTTTATCCACCTCAATCCCGGCATTAGAAATTTTATGGCCGAGGACAATGCCCTCTTTGACCATAAAATGGCACTTCTCCCAATTTAGCACAAGATTGGTGTCTTTGCACCTTTGAAACATTTTGTCTAAATGGGAGAGGCACGAGGAGAAAGAATTTCCATAGACGGAGAAATCAGCCATAAAGACCTCCATTGTCTTCTCGATCATATCGTGAAATATGGCCATCATGCACCTTTGGAACGTGCCTGGAGCATTGCATAAGCCAAAAGGCATGCGTCGGTAGGCAAACGTTCCATAAGGACACGTGAAGGTGGTCTTTTCCTGATCTTGGGGATCAATTGGTATTTGAAAATACCCGGAAAAGCCATCGAGGAAACAATAGAACTCATTTCCCGCCAAACGCTCAAGCATTTGGTCCATAAAAGGTAGCGGGAAATGGTCTTTACGGGTAGCATCATTGAGTTTTAGGTAATCGATACACACTCTCCATCCGGTGACGAGACGTGTGGGGATTAACTCATTTTCCTCGTTTGTTACAACGGTCATTCCACCCTTTTTGGGCACACAGTGGACCGGGCTAACCCATGAACTATCGGAGATCGGATAAATCATCCCGGCATCAAGGAGTTTGATAACTTCCTTTTTGATGACATCATGGATTTTTGGGTTAACCCGTCTCTGTTGCTGGACAGCGGGTTTGAAATTTTCTTCAAGTAAGATTTTGTGAGTACAGAACCGAGGGTCTATGACCTTTATGTCAGAGATTTGCCAAGCGATGGCACTCTTATGCTTTTTAAGCACGTCTAAGAGTTGGGTCTTCTCCTCATCTTTTAGGTCTTTAGAAATGATGACGGGAAATTTGTCGGTTTCTTCTAAGAAAGCATATTTAAGATGAGGAGGTAAATTTTTGAGCTCGAGCTCCGGAGGATTCTTAGTAGAGGGCTTTACTTCTTTAATTTCTTCTTTTTGAATTTCTTCCGGAGGGAGAGAAGATGACGGATCACTATTAAGTAACTTCTCAAGGAGGAGAAGGTCTCCCTCCGGGTCAAAGTCTGAATCATCAATTTCCGGTGAAACTGATTCATTCTTAAGACAAGCCTCGATCTCTTCCAGGATGAAATCACTTCCCTCAAATAGAGTGAGGGAAGGGGAAGAGTCGGAAAGAATAGGTTGAGAAGAAGGAGTGGGATTGCCACTCGAGGACTTATCGGAAAATCCAATAACTTCTTAAGAATACTCCTCCGAGGCAACATCAATCACATCAATTCGATTAATCGAGACGGAATCGTGATTGGAGGAGTATTTGAACGTTCGGTCTAGGTTGAAAGTCACGGCCTCATTATCAACCCGCAGCGTTATTTCTTCACCATATACGTCAATCAAAGCACGCCCGGTCCTCAGGAATGATCTTCAAAGAATTAGAGGAACCCGGGGATCAGCATCAAAATCTACAACCACAAAATCGGCGGGGAAATGGAACTTCCCCACCTTGACAAAGACATCCTCGGCTACACCCTTAGGACGGGTTATGGAACGGTCTGCAAGCTCGAGGGTCATGCAAGTAGGAGTGAGTTCCGGTAGAGAAAGCTTATTCCAGACGGAAAGCGGCATTAGGTTGATGCTTGCACCGAGATCGGCCAAGGCGTAGCATTCAACCATTCCCGGAAATTCACATGGAATGAGGAATTTTCCGGGATCTCCAAGCTTTTCGGGAAGCTTCTTGAGGAGAACCGCTGAGCAATTCTCGTTCAGAGGAGTTTTTGCTAATTCAAATAATTTTTCTTTGTTGCTCAATAAACCTTTGATGGTGGAAGCAAACTTAGGCATCAGAAGTAAAGCATCCGCGAAGCTTATGTCAAAATGCAAATCTTGGAAGATTTGAAAGAATTTCTCCATTTGATTTGAAGCTTTTTCGCGGAGCTTTTGATCATTCAATCTCGAAGGATAAGGAAGTTTGGTTTTGACGGGAGCTTCTTCGGGCTCAAAAACAATCTTTTAGGAAGTTCCGTGTTCTTTGTCGCCTCGGTCTCACGGACGACTACTTTGGGAGGAAGAGAAGAAGAGGTAGTCGGAGCCGTGGGTCCATCATATGAAACACCACTTCGGGTGGTGATTGCTTTCATATCACCCCTCGGGTTAGCAATTGTGTTGCTAGGAAGAGAAGATGTACCCGAGGTTGAGGGTTGATTCATTTGTAAAAAACCACTCATCATTTGCTTAAGCTCGTTTGTTTGTTGAGTCAATGTCGTATCAATCTCTTTCCGAAGTTCAACTCTCATGTTATTAATTTGATTCTGCATGGCTCGTATGCTAACATCGGTTGTCTTCATATAGTTTGAGAAATCGGGAGAAGGTGCAACTTGTGTAGGAGGAGATTGATAGACTTGTTGCGGTTGAGCATGATAATTGTTTCCACGGTTTTGGTTGTAACTTTGGTTTTGATTGTAACCTTGGTTGGTTTGATGAAAACGATTTTAGTTGTTTTGAACGGGTGGAAAACCGGGTGGTCCCATTAGGTTACTAGCATTTTGAGGACGAAATCCTTGATTCTTATTATAGTTTGTTGCTGCTATGGTAGCATTGCAAACATGGCTCTCGGTAGCTTCACAATTATAATAAGGATGGGGACCACCACATATAACACAAGTTTCTGTAACTGCTTTGACGGGCTCCGGTTTCTGATTCTGGAGCTTAAACTCTTTCATCATCATACGAATAGCATTGGTAAGCTCGGCCATCTCCGATGGATGGGCCGATGAAGAAGAAGGGGTGGAAGAATTCACTTTCGAAACAACCGGTTTGTTTCGTGAAGTGGGAACTTTGGATTTGTTTTCGATAATCATTAAGATATCTTTCGGCATTCGACTCAAGATATTGCCACCGGCGGCTGCGTTGAGTGAATCTTGATCCGATTGAGTTAAGGCATTGTAGAACGTATCGATTTGATGTAATTCTGAGAAACCGTGATGTGGGCATTTACGTAGGAGATCCTTAAATTGTTCTCATGCCTCACCAAAATTCTCATCAAACCGTTGTTGGAAATTTGTGATTTCATTCCTGAGATTAGTCATTTTAGACGGAGGAAAGAAATAATTCACGAATTTATGGACGAGATCTTCCCAAGTATGGATCGATTGAGGGGGTTCTTTTTCAAGCCAAATTCGGGCCGCCCCCTCGAGGGAAAATGGGAATAACCTCAATTTAATAGTGTCATGAGGGACATCCTTATGGTGGTGTGTGGAGGTCAACTGGTTAAACCATCGGATGTGTGCGTTGGGATCCTCCCTCTCAAAACCATGAAATTGATTTCCCATGACAAGTTGTATTAAAACGGTTTTAAGCTCAAAATTTGTATTATTAATTGGTGGTACAACAATAGCATCTCCGTATCCCACGGTGGGACATTGGAGTAACTCTTGCATAGTACGTTGATCCTCGGCCATTTCGGTAATGGGAGTATCAACTTGAGGACGTAACTCGGGTACGTTAACTCTTTTGCGTCGACGAGAACGACGAGTCAGTAAGAGAGAAGATTTATCAATTAAGTTTGATTTGGAACGGGTGAGCATACACCAAAATAAATTTAAAAGAAAAATGAATTTGGAAAAGGAAAATATTTTTGGATTTTTTTTTATATTAAAGGAAAAATTAATCACAATATTTTTGGTACCGATCCCTCAATCGATATCGTTTCTCTTAAGACTACTCGCAGAGTGGCGGAGAAGCAAAGGTCCGCTCGAAAGCTGATTAAAAACTGTTAGGAATTAAGCTTAAGCAGTTAAGACTGTTGGAGGTAACTGTTAGGACTGTTGAAGATTGAAGTTAAGACTGCTGGAGAATGTTGAAGACATGAGCAGTTAAGACTGCTGAGAGAAGAAGTTAAGACTGTTTATGATTTATGTAAAGTAGATAATTATGGAAAAGATATTGTGTATATCGTATAAGAATAGATTGATAGTTATCTTGTACAGGAATCCTTAGTCTATAAAAGGATTGCCAAGGTTAAGGTTTAGATATACAATACACAATATACACGAACACAACACATATACGTATTTGAAAGATTCAAGGTTGTAAACCCTAGTGATAGGAAGATCACTCGTATTATTATCCTAATAATATTGAATCGTTGAAGGTTATTTATTATGTGTTCTTTGTTCATTCTAATCTTACAAAACACATAAGATCTTCTAAGTGCTAGCTAGTAAATTCCGCGTGCTAGACTTAGTATAATTCTTCGTATCACATCTAACACAAGGAGTGTGTGTAGATCCGGTCAAGTGGTATCAGAGACAGGTTTACTGATACATAGATTTAGAAGATCCGAGAAGAACAAAGATGGACATGGAAACAACACCATCCACAACCAACATTGCTGCTAAGCTTCCTATGCTTAAACCTAATGAGTTCGACATGTGGAGACTTCGTATTGAGCAGTTTTTTCAAGTGCAAGACTATGCACTATGGGAGATCATTGAAGATGGAAACTCTTTTACCCCTGTTGAAACAACAACTGTTGTTGAAGGTAAATCTGAGACTACAGTGCAGACAAAGCCAACCACTAATGAAGAGAAGGCAAGGTACAAGAATGATATTAAGGCTAGAAGTTTGCTTCTGATGACTATTCCCAATGATCAGTTGCTGAATTTTAGTAAGTTCAAGTGTGCTAAATCTCTTTTCGAAGCTATTGTTGCAAGATATGGTGGGAATGAAGCCACCAAGAAAACTCAGAAGACTCTTCTCAAGCATCAGTTTGAGAACTTTACTGCAGCAAGTAATGAGTCGTTGGATCATATGTTCAATAGGCTTCAAAAGTTGGTGAGTCAACTGGCTGTTTTAGGAATTGAGATGCCTCAGGAAGATCTCAACTCAAAGTTTCTAAGAAGTCTACCTTCTGAATGGGCTATGCATGTGGTAGTTAGACCCGTTTCCCGGAATACAAATAGGCCCCACCCTAGATGAAGTTGACCCGAGCCTAAGTATGTTTGACTAAGGATATGTGGTTGAGTCTTTTAAGTGGATGTCTGATGAGGCCTAGATGCGGCGCATCCAGGAAGTTACATGCGGCGTATGGTAGAATGAAAAGTAGAACCGACTTGTTTATAGTCCATGCGCCGTATTGGAGAAGGAGATACGGCGTATATAAGGGGTAGCATGGATGCGGCGTATCTATGCAGATAGATGCGGCGCATCGACCTTAAATAAGCAGAATTGACAGAATTGCCCTTGTAGCTAGAAACTTCCCCATTTATCTATAAGTTTCCACACTCTCCTGCAAAAGAGAGTTTGTTTTCTGTGGGTGTCGAACCAAATGAGAAAGAGAGGGAAAGATGATGAGATGATGATGGTTTAGTGGTGATAATTCAAGGGTTAAGTCTATAGCTTGTTCCTAGCATGGTTATCAAGTAAGTAATGATGTTTAATTAGTGTTTAATTGGTGATTAAGAAATTAGGGTTTGTAAACCCTAACTTGGGATTAAAGGGTAAATGGTGTTTTAAGATAATTAAGAGGTAATGATAATTATGTGATGAGTTTATAATGGGTTTAAGTTAGTAAATGGTGGGATTGATTATCATATAATCAATATATGATTATATGATGATTAGAAGTGTTTAGAGGTTAGTTATGGTTGTATTAATCATGATTATAGTTAATGATTATGTATTATATGTTATGTATGATCATGTGTTTTAGGATGATTATGATGATGATGATGGTTAGAAGATGTTGTTGGTGGGATTTGTGTTAGTAGCCTAGCTTGGATTGAAGGTAAGTAACTCTCTCTAAAACATGTGTTATGTATGTATTTATCATATATGTGTTATGATTGTGTAAGAATAGGAGACTTGGATTTGGAATGGTTATGAGTTGGAAATTAGGTGGCTAGTGACTTTGGTTGAGAGTAAGATAGCTTGATGGACTTGGACTAGCTAAGGTATGTAGTTTGTTATAGTTGTGATGAAGGGATGCAATTGTATTATGAAGTTGTATGTGATGTGGGAGGTATGAAGTAGTTTAGTGGCTTTTATGTGATTATGATGCTTATGTGAAAGTATGTGTATGATATATGTTTTATGATGGGTTACTTACTAAGCGTAAGCTTATTCTTTAGTTGTCAATGTTTTTGTAGGCTTAAGTGCGGCGGAATGGAAGGCTTGGAGTGTAGCATAAGAGTTTGGAATGGATTTGGAAGATAACAAGCATTAGGAGCTAGGTAGAATACCGAGCTCGAGTCAAAGTTGTACCCCGAGAGTCTATTTTATGAGTTGTATAATGTGTGTCAAAGTCGGGTAACGGTTTGGGAGTCTAACGAGTTGTCAAATGTGTTTTAAGTGTTTTTAGTGAATGTTTAAGGGGCGTTTGGATTTAAGTGTGTTTGTACCCATTTTGGAGTCAAACGGGTCAATTGCCGTGTATTATAGTTTGATATGGTTTTGAATGTAAAGTGAGTGTTTTGATACAAGTTATAGTGTTGTATTTGAGGTGTCAAAGTGGCTTGGGTGGTGAGTTGAGTATATGCAGGTTTTCCTTCTGATGTTCTGTCTTAGTTGGTCGATGCGGCGTATCTAGTATATTAGATACGACGCATCAGAAGTTAAGGTGATGCGGCGTATCTAGTATATTAGATGCGACGTATCAGGAGTTTAAGGTGATGCGACGCATCATTTCAGGTTGATGCGGCACATGGTCTCTCAGCTGTGATACGGCGTATCCCTCAAAAGGATACGGCGTATCGTTGGTCACAGAAGGTCGTTTGGTTGTGTTACAAAATTGTGTGAAATGTTTTGAAGGGTGTTCGAGTATATGTTCTTGCAAGTATTTTTCAAAGGGTTAAATATTGTAAGTTCTGGTTATTGAATGAAGAAATAGTATGAGTCCGTTTTAGTCAAGCGTTTCCGCGTCAAAAGTTTTAAATTTTAGTCAAAATGGGTACGGGGCGTTACACTGAATGGGCTATGCATGTGGTAGTATGGAAAAACAAGCCTGATATAGATTCCATGAGCTTAATGGATCTATATAGCAACTTCAAGATAGTTGAACATGAGATTAAGAAGTTTGCTGGATCAAGTTCAAGCTCAAGCTCAGGGAATTTGGCCTTTGTATCAACTCCCAGTTCCTCAAGTCCAAATGAAGAAGTGCAAGTTGCTGGAGCAGTTGGAACTGTTAGTGCAAATCTTGGTACTGCAAGCTCCTCAAGCAGTATTAGTGGACTTTTGAATGATGATACTTATTGTGCTTTTCTGACTACTCAGCACAATGGAAGTATGTTGACTCATTCAGATCTTCAAGAGATTGATGAAGATGATATTGAAGAGATGGATATTAAGTGGCAGCTCTCTCTTCTCAGTTTGAGAGCTAGAAGATTCTTGAAGAAGACTGGCAAGAAGATTGTCATAAACAGTAATGATGTTGCAGGGTATGACAAATCCAAGATTGAGTGCTACAACTGCCACAAGAAAGGTCATTACTCAAGGGAGTGCAGATTGCCAAGTCAACAAGATGGAAAGAGTAAAGCATATGTGATGAACTCAAATAAGTACATTTTATTATCATCATTTATCCTATTTATTTGACTTGTTTTATTATATTATATATGAGAATCGATACATTAATGTTTACTTTAGTAATTCTCAGGTAAAAACAAGCATTATGTGAAACTTGGCGATTTTGGACTAATTATGGAGCAAAACAAGCAAGATGTCAAAAGCCTACTGAAATCCAGAAGATCAAGCTCGTTCTACTCCAGATACGCCGCATTATACTTCTAACATACGGCGTATCACTATCAAGATTTCACAAGTTACAATCCAAGTACATGCGCCGCATACAAAGATCAAGATACGCCGCATCTGAAGACGGTGTACGAATATTCCTGAATATATTAATCTTGGACCCCACGCGAAGTTAAGTCAATGCGCCGCATCTATCAACTAGATGCGCCGCATCGATCCCTCAGACAGAAACTATAAATACCCCAAGGCCAGACGAATTTCGGAGACGAAGCTTTCGAAGACCGAAGACCACATAACCCTAGAGCCGAATTCAGACGACCAAGCAGCACAAGACACGCCTAAACGAAGATACAAGAGCTGTAAGAAGGTCCTGCATGTATTCAATTCATTAAGTAGTTTTGTTTTATTGTATTAGTACACTTTAATTCATCAGGATTGATGGGCTTGTGTCATGTGACTACGGAAGATCATGCACTCCCCTTAATATTGCTTTCCCATTAATTAAAGTTTATATGTTGATGTCTTTGGTGACTTTTATTAGTGCATTGATAACCTCTGTGTCTAGCTGAGTCTTGCTTGGGTCGCCATGCCCCTTCCTCGCCTATTTGTTTTAGCGTCTCTTGAATAAATAGGATAGACATAAGTAATCATTAAGGGTTTACTCGCCGATAAGATTAGAGCCAACGAGAAAGGTTTAATTATATACACTTCATATAAAACTAGCAATAAAACAAGTGACAAGCTACTTAATTATCAGGACAGGTCTTCTTATTGTCTCGAGTATCTATCTGTGTACGTGTGTGCTAATCGCTGATTCGTGCTCATTAGTTTAGTTTACTATTTAATCATAACCAAACCGTACCAGTCTCTCAGGCTGAACCCCCTTGCGTTAGATTAGGTTGTATAGCTAACTTAGGATATTAAAATACTGATTAGAATAACTAGATAATACGTTCCACTCTTAGTGATCGACACTCTACTTACCATTATATTCATACTGACCGGGTACACTGCTCGTTAAGTGTGTGTGTTATTGATAAGTCGGCTAAATATAAATTTAAAACTTGAGTAGGCATTAATACTGCTAAACCGCAACGACACAACGCGCCCATCAAGTTTTTGGCGCCGCTGCCGGGGAGTGAATTGTTATTATCTGTTAATTTGATTAGTATTTTAATTAGGTTTTTCTTTTTAGTTTATTTTTTTAGATTCTAACCACTAACCCTGTTGAATATTAGATAGATTGCATTCATTGTATAATTTGCATATTTTTTGTGTGTTTTTGTTTTCTGTAATTTTTGTTTCTTTTTGTTTGTTTTTATTTTTGTTTTTCTTTCTCTATTTTTCTGCATTCTGCTATCGTTGTATTGTGCTGATACAAACGATACGGCGCATCTGTTTTCACAGATACGGCGTATTGCGTTTAATTTTTATAAAATACAACGCGTTTAATAAATTCGAGTACGACGCATCTTTCCCCAAGATACGGCGTATTCTGTTTTTAATAAGAAATTTTTCTAAAACCTAACGCCATACGACGCATCTGTTTTAACAGATACGGCGTATTTCCTATTTAAATTAAAAACAGCTTTTCGAATTATTAAACAAAGGCGACGCATCGATCTTTATCGATACGGCGCATCTACTAAATCAAAAATCTTGTATTTTGAAACGTAACGAAAATACGGCGCATTAGCTTTTGTTAATACGACACATTTAATTTTAATAAATATAATCGATTTTTGATAATTTAAACTTGATACGGCGCATTCTAAAATTATAAGCGGCGTATCTGTTTTCTGAATAAAAGTCTGATTAAATTTTAACGTAATAAGATACGGCGTATCCAACTTTTTGGATACGGTGCATCGTTTGCAGATATCAGCAACTTTTATTTTTCTTATTCCCGAACGGAAAATATTCTAACTTACCCTTACACTAGGAAGTTTTTACTTTGAAATCTACCTGTCTTTAATTTTCAGGAACAATGTTCGATATTTTCTCCAACTGGTTCGGAAGACCCCAAAGAAACCTTACCATGGAAGAGTTTGCATTACTAATCGCTCAAGCAAATGAAAAAGAACATCATGAAGCAAGAAACTTTATTAATGAGTTCAAAGGCAGTCATGAGCTGTTACTAAAGGAACAAAACAACATGATTAATGGATTGGCAATTGAAGTGCACCAATTGTCAACGGTGCTTAACAAGGTTCTTTTGGTAAAACACGATTTGAAAGGAATTACAACTAGAGGCGGAAAGTCAACCTTTCAAATCGGAGAGACACCCGAGGATAACAACACAAACAAGATTTCCCCTGAATCTATATCATCTGAGCAAGTGCAACCAAAAGAGACTAATCCAGAACCTGTGATTAGAGAAGAACCTTCTGTTGAACTTAAACAATCAACCCTACCTTTTCCACATAGGGTAAGGAAGGAAAAAGAAGATGCCTATCAAAGGAAGTTCCTGGAAAATCTCAAGCAGCTGCAGCTAAGCATACCATTTATGGAAGCCCTAGTGCAAATGCCGAAATATGCTAAATATCTGAAGAGCTTGCTTACAAACAAGTCCAAACTTGAAGAGGCTTGCACTGTAACAATGGGAGAAAGAAGCTCAGCAGCATTGCTCAACAAACTTTCATCTAAGGAAAAAGATCCAGGGAGTTTCACTATCCCTTGTCAAATTAAAAATTTACATATTGGAAATGCTTTAGCCGACCTAG
This sequence comes from Artemisia tridentata subsp. tridentata, assembly GCA_021014915.2. NCBI lineage: Eukaryota > Viridiplantae > Streptophyta > Magnoliopsida > Asterales > Asteraceae > Artemisia > Artemisia tridentata. The sequence continues at coordinate 171,939,885 of CP139505.1, read as the reverse complement.
GAGCTAGTATAAGTCTTATGCCCTCTTCTATGTATGAAAAATTAGGCCTTGGTGAACCAAAACCTACTAGGATGTGCTTAGAGCTAGCTGATAGGTCCATACAATACCCATTAGGAATAGCTGAAAATATATTAATAAAAGTTGATAAATTTGAACTACCTATTGACTTTGTTATCCTCGATATGCCCGAAAATTCTAGAACTCCTATAATATTAAGGCGACCATTTTTAGCCACTGCTAGGGCCATGATTGATGTTTTTAATAAAAAGATAACTCTTACCATAGGAAATGATGAGGTTGAATTTAATATGGAACAATCTATGAGTAAAACTAATTATGAAGATGATGAATGCTATAATATCGATGTTTCTGATGACACAATTAATCAATTTACTCAGAAATTGTTAAAAAATAATTTGCTTGATTCTTATCTGCTTAAAAATTTAGAAAACACAATCGCCATAGAAGATCAAGTTGATGAAAATACTATTGATAATAATTTCGCTGTTGATTCCGCTGTTTGTAACGCCATACGGCGCATCGGAAATATCGATGCGGCGCATTTATCTGATGACAACAACGACGTAATAAAAGAACAAGTTTATTCCGCTAGTGCTAATAAAATTGATGATGTTAAACCTGTGCTTAAGGATCTCCCTTCTACTTTGGAATATGCTTATTTAAATGGGAACACTAATTCACCCGTTATTATTGCATCTGACTTAACGCCAAGAGAAAAAGAATCCCTTCTGCAGGTACTATATAAACGAAGAGGAGCATTAGCATGGAGTATGTATGATATTAAGGGAATTAGCCCATCATTCTGTACACATAAAATCCTTATGGAAGATGAATTCAAACCAACTATCCAACCCCAAAGGCGTCTGAATCCAAAAGTCCAAGACGTGGTGAAAAATGAAATTGTGAAATTACTTGACTCCGGACTTATCTACCCAATTTTCGACAGCTCGTGGGTCAGTCCTATCCACGTTGTACCAAAAAAGGGAGGAATGACGGTAGTACTCAATGACGACAATGAGCTAATCCCTTCAAGAACTGTTACTGGATGGAGAGTTTGCATCGACTACCGCAAACTCAATGATGTTACGCGAAAAGATCACTTCCCTCTTCCATTTATTGATCAAATGTTAGAAAGACTATCAGGATATGATTATTATTGCTTTTTAGATGGTTTTTTCAGGTTTCTTCCAAATACCCATTGCCCCCGAGGATCAAGAGAAGACGACTTTCACCTGCCCTTATGGAACCTTCACCTATAGGAGAATGCCGTTCGGACTATGCAACGCCCCTGCTACTTTCCAACGTTGTATGACGGCTATCTTCCATGATATGGTAGAAGACTTTATGGAAGTCTTCATGGACGACTTCTCGGTGTTCGGTAACTCATTTAGTGATTGTCTCTTTAAACTTGATAAAATGCTTGCTAGGTGTGAAGAAACTAACCTTGTTTTTAATTGGGAAAAATGTCATTTTATGGTTAGAGAGGGAATTGTGTTAGGACATAAGATTTCTGGGAAAGGTATAGAAGTCGACAAAGCTAAAATTGATGTAATTGCCAAACTACCTTACCCCACTAATGTAAAAGGTGTTAGAAATTTTTTAGGGCAAGCTGGATTTTATCGTAGGTTCATAAAGGATTTTTCAATGATATCTAGGCCTATGACCCAATTATTGCTAAAAGATGCGAAGTTTGATTTTTCTGAAGATTGCAAAAAGGCATTTAATATACTTAAAGAAAAACTAACTAGTGCACCTATTATAATTTCTCCGGATTGAAATCTGCCTTTTGAACTAATGTGTGATGCTAGTGATTATGCTGTTGGAGCTGTACTTGGCCAAAAGATAGAAAAGAAATTTAAGCCAATTTATTATGCTAGCAAAACATTAAATAATGCCCAAGAACATTACACCACCACGGAAAAAGAACTTTTAGCAGTAGTTTTTGCATTCGATAAATTTAGGTCATATCTTATATTGTCAAAAACTATGGTTTACACTGACCATTCTGCCTTGAAGTATTTGTTTAATAAACAGGATGCCAAGCCAAGGCTTATTAGCTGGGTTTTATTGCTCCAAGGATTCGATATTGAAATTAAAGATAAAAAGGGTGCAAAGAATCTAGCTGCTGACCACTTATCTAGACTTGAAAACCCTAATATGGAGGTGCTTGATGAAAGGAAAATCGCTGATGACTTTCCTGATGAACACCTTATGATGGTAAGAATTAAGAGCAATAATAATAGACCATGGTATGCCGACTATATAAACTTTATTGTTGCAAATGAAATTCCAAAAGGGCTAACATCCGACGAGAAAAGAAGGTTTCTAAATCGCGCTAGTGAGTATATTTGGGATGAACCTTATGCCTTTAAATTATGCCCTGACAATATTATACGAAGATGCGTAGATGGTGATGATATCCCAACAATATTGGCACATTGCCATTCAGGGCCGACGGGGGGACATCACGGTGCAGTTATTACAAGAAGAAAAATCCTTGATGCAGGATTCTATTGGCCCACTATGTTGGATGATGCAAAAGATTATATAAAAGGATGTGATGCGTGTCAACGATCCGGAAATATTACATCAAGAAACGAAATGCCTCAAAACTATATCCATGTATGTGAAGTTTTCGACATATGGGGATTGGACTTCATGGGACTGTTTCCTGAATCTAAAGGTAATAAATATATTTTGGTTGCTGTTGATTACGTATCAAAATGGGTCGAAGCGCAAGCGTTACCAACAAACGACAGCAAGGTAGTGCTTAAATTTTTGCAAAGTTTATTCGCTAGGTTCGGAGTTCCTAAAGCATTGATTAGTGATAGGGGAACACACTTTTGTAATCACCATCTAGGAAGAGCTTTGCAACAATATGGAGTGTATCATAGGGTTTCCACTGCATACCATCCTCAATCCAATGGGCAAACTGAAGTAACCAATAGGGCTATAAAACGGATTCTAGAAAAGACGACTGGATATAATCCGAAAGGGTGGTCTGACAAGTTAAATGATGCCTTATGGGCATTTCGTACAGCCTATAAGACACCGACGGGATGCACTCCATTTCGTCTCGTATACGGAAAAGCATGCCACCTACCGGTCAAAATAGAACAAAGTGCATATTGGGCTTTGACGAAATGTAACATGGATATGGAAGCTGCGACGAAGAACCGTTTCATGGAACTTAATGAACTCTACGAACTAAGAGATGAGGCCTACAGAAATGCTAAGATCTACAAAGAAAGAACTAAAAGATGGCATGACTCAAGGTTACATGGGGATAAAATGTTTACTATTGGAGAAAAAGTGCTGCTATTTAATTCTCGATTAAAGATGTATCCAGGTAAACTTAAATCAAGATGGACGGGTCCGTTCGTTGTCAAGAAGGTATATCCATACGGGACTATTGAAATATGCGATAAAAATGGTTATATATTCAAGGTAAACGGGCAACGAGTAAAGAAATACTTTGATAATAAAATTGAGGATACTGAGAACGAGGTGGTGGAGTTTGAACCCGAAGTATTGAAATAAGGAGCTGAACGTGAGTCTAACTTGAAGACTCTGGAATAAAGACAAGTGCTGACCGGGAGACAACCCGATGAAGAAAAAAAATTACTTTTCTGTGTCGAGTCTGTCAGACCTGCAGAAGATGCGGCGCATCTCCATCATAAGATGCGACGCATCACCTGCACTGGTCATATCTTATTTCATTTTCTGCATTTTTACTTTTGACTTTAAAACTTTCTGTCAGTTTATTCAATGCGGCACATCCCTGGTTAAGGATGCGACGCATCTTTTATTCTGATTCGTACTTATTCCAGGCTCGATACGGCGTACCTTTTTCCATAAGATACGGCGTATCGACTGACCTGATGATTTACAGTTTTAATTTTTATATTTTATTTTTACTAACTACTAATGTATTATGCAAGTTTGAACTTTCTTAACTCAGATGTGTTAAAGTCTAAATGGTATTATAGATTCCTGCATTTTTTTGTGGATACATCATCTATGAAGCTTGAATGTTCTAATCCACAAGAAAGTTGATTTTTGCTCTTATACAAATGGAGGATCATACCGAGCAAATCTCAGGGGAGTTTTTCTGTTCTAATTCTTTTATTTTCTAGATTTTTTTATCTTTAACACAAACAACGAGGACGTTGTTTAACTTAAGTGGGGGGATTGGAGAATTAAAACACTTACTTGTCCTAAACTTTTTCAAAATATGCTTAAAATGCGCTTAATATATCAAAATTTAAATTTTTTAGCATGTTTTTGTTTAAAGTCTAAATTACATAACCGCACACATAACTCTATTCTTTCAAAAATATTAAAACTTTAGTGTGCTGGTGACTTGTAAACTTTAGAACTTGGCTTGTATACTATTCGAGACCACCATAATAAGTATTATCTATATAATTGGAGTGACTTGTCTAAATTGGTAAATTTCTAGGATTACACCAAATAGCCTTTATGTTATGTGATATTAACTAACTACACTGGTTAGTTAACCCCCGTATAAACCCTTTGTTACTCTCACTTTTAGAGTAAGATACCCCTAGAAAAACCCTCAGAGCCATTCCTTTCGTTTCTTACACCTTTGTTATAATGTTTCGATACACCCTTACACCTTAGCCTACCCTGTAGATTAAAATCCGTGGTTAATTGCTTTAGGCAAAGTGTGTTTCCTTACATTACCTGTGTTCGCGTGCGTAATTCATTATCTTTGGTTAGGTCGGGAAATTGCACAATGCAATTGGTATGAAAGTAAATACTGTATATCTTTTAGTTTATTTTTCGTGTGTTTGCTACTTTCGCTATTACAGTTATTTCTGAAAGTATGAAGAGTATGGAAAAATTATCCGGAAAAATAGTGATAGAAAAGTTGTGAAATTTTACACATATATGTTAGTGCAGATTGCCAAGTCAACAAGATGGAAAGAGTAGAGCATATGGAAACAAGTCAAGAGTTGTGGAGGTTACTGATTCAAGCTCAAAAGCCATGGTTGCTATTGATGGCTTAGGATTTGACTGGAGCTATATTGCAGAGGAGGAAGCTGAAGCATCTACAGAGGTTGCTCTCATGGCATTTTCAGATTCTGAGGTACAAGTTTCAAAATGTTCTAAATCTTGTGAATCTTTAAAAGAATTAGAAACACTTAAAACAAGATATGAGAGTCAGTGGAAAGAATTAAAAGAAACTGCTTTTAGCTTAGCAAATCATAAGAGAGCTTTAACTGTGTTAGAAGAGAAAATTGTTCATTATCAAAACAATGAGTCTAAGTTTTCTGATGATATGATTATTGTTAAGAGGGACTTAATGTTTAGAGAGAATGAGATTACTGTTTTAAAACATGAGCTAGAACAGGTTAAGAAAGCTAAGGAGAACATACAGATGAGTGTAGACACACTTGAATACACATCAAAAGGTGTTCAAAAGATAATTGAGAGTCAGATTCAGAATAAAGCTAAGTCAGGCCTAGGATATAAGTCAGTTCCACCTCCTTATAGAGGTATTCCATCACCCAAAGGTATAGACTTAGAACACACAGGACTCCCTGAATTTCAATTACCTGAACTTAACTATGGTCCTCAACCCAAGAAGGATGTAGTTGATAAACCTGTGTTTGTAAGTGCAAGTGATAAGTCACTATCTGAGGACAAGGTGTATTCTGATAGGTCCTCACCTAAGGACTCAGATGCTCCAACAATTGAGGAATGGACTTCTGATGATGAGGATGATCAGGTTGTGGTTAAGCCTGTTAGTGCTAAAGTGGAGGAACCAAAAGTTCCAAAGATGGTTAAACCTGAAACTGTTAGGCCTAGTTCAAATGCCAAACCTTTTAGACCAACAGTTAGGTATGCAGAGATGTATAGAACCACAAACAAGCCAAGAGGTAACCAGAGGAATTGGAATGACCTCAAATCCCACCAATTAGGAAAGGATTTTGTTTGCTATAGGAAAGCTTGTTACTCTTGTGGTAGTTTTGATCATCTTGCAGATTATTGTGATAAATGGGTATCTGGATATACAAATCATAGGTTGAGCATTGCAAGACCTCAATCTTTTCCTAGGAATGACAAGATGATACCTAGATCAGTTCTTTTGAGGTCTGGACCTAGAGCAGTTCCAACTGTCAGACCTATGAGACAGATTCACCCAAGGCCACCAGTTCAAAATCCAATAAATGTTTTTAAACCATCTTACAAAACTGGTAAAAGAACTTTTTATGAGAAAGCAGTGGTGAAAAACCAAGTTTGGAAACCTAAGGTAACAACTGCCAAGCCAGCAGTTCCAACTGCTAGCAGGGTAATTGGTACTGGTGTGAATAAAAACACTGCTAAGGGAAACATGGGAAATGGAGTGAATGCTTCAGCATGTTGGGTATGGAGACCAATTCAACCCAATGGTGCTAAGACTGTTTTGAAAAGAATGAATTATGTTGATGCTAGAGGAAAGCCTAAGTCTGTTTTGGCTTGGGTTCGACAAGAAAACTAATTTTTCTTGTTATATGCATTGTTAGTCATATGCTTGTATTTGGTTTCTTTGTTTTTGGACTAACAATTGCAGGATTGGAGAGTAAACACCAAGGGATTAATAAATGCTTGATGTTTTGGACTAAATGGTGTTCTGGAGATTAGTATGTGATTCTTGCATACAACAAATGGTAATTGGTTCACCATGTCTTATGCACATAAGAACCAACTAGTCCAGAGCAAACGGTTTCTGGTAAAGACTAATCAAATCCGTTTATGGTTGACAATTTACCAAAAATTGTATGGTTATCAGCTCACCATATCTAAATGTGAAGAGTTGGCTAGTCCAAAGCAAACGGCTATTGGTAAAGACATATCAAATCCGTTGATAGCTGATAGTTTGCTAAAAACTATGTATGAGCCATGTTATTTTAAAATTCTTATTTTACAAAGTTGGGACGGCTCAATAATTTTTTTTTTAACAGTTGGGACGGTTAGTAAAAAATATTGGTACGGTTCAACTAGCCGTTATGATGAACAAGGGTTGTGACTGAATCCTTGCCCAAAGATTCACCTCTCATAGCAGGTAATACAGCTAGAAGTGATGAGGGTAGTTCTTCACAAACTGAATTGACGGTTTTATGTACCAAGTTAGTAAACAAGGTTGATACTTTGGAGAAGGAGCTAAAGCAAACCAAGGAGGATTTTAAAGCTCACAAGGAAACTTTTGCCAAAGTCTATACAAAGCTAACAAAAAGGGTGAAGAAACTTGAAGAACAGTTGAAGAAGAAAAGGGCAAGAGTGGTAATGGATGAAGATTCTGATGATGATGATTCAGATGGCTCTGAAGGGGATGATGAAAATTCTTCCAAACAGGGGAGGAAATCTGGTAAAGAAAGGAAATTTGAAGAAAATGATAGATCAGGATCTCAGGGGAGGTATGATGAAGATTCTGAACAAGAAGGTTTTGATATTGGTTCAGGTTCTGGTAATGTTCATGAAGAAACAACTGAGAAATATCAAGCAGTTCCAAATGAAGAAGCAGTTCAAACTGCTGAGACGGAGCAAGAGAAAGAGCAAGAAACAGTTCAAACTGCTGAGTCAGAACAACAAGCAGTTCCAACTGAAGAAACTTCTGCTGAACAAGTTTATGAAAGGAGAAGAGCAGATAAAGGAAAGAATCCTATGACATCTGAAGAAGTGGCTGCTGTTCAAGAACTTGAAAGGCTTAAAAGGTTGAAACCAAAAACTAAAGAACAGATAGATCATGATGCAGAGGTTGCAAGGCAAATGTTAGAAGAAGATTTGGCTGATAAGGAAGCTGAAAAGGAAGCTAAACAAGCCCAGATGGATCATGATGAAGAATTTGCAAGGAAATTGGCTACTGATGATATAAGGAATATAGCTGAATTCATGAAAAGAAAAAGATCAAATGAAGTAGATCAAGAAGAATTCAATGAACAGTTGCAATATTTTCTGGATTCTGATGTGATGGTAAGAGCACAAGCTTCTATGGTTCTTAAAGATCAAGAGTTGAATGAAGATGAGAAGACAGAGGAGCTTAAAGAATTTATACTCAAGAAGAATGGAGTTGCAACATGGGATGATCTGATTTATAGAATAAGAGAAAGCCAGAAGTCAGGGTACAAGACTAAGTTACCAACAAAGAGGGAACTTGTTGAGGATATGAAGCATTATTTGAAGAACTCAGCAAATTACTCAATGAAAGATTTCAAGGGAAAGTCTTATGCTATTATTGAAAAAGAATTCTGTGAAACTTATGCTATTTTGAATTCTCCAAAAAGAAGTGTCAAAACAGGTAAGAAGAGGGAAGCAGAATCTATGGAATCAGAAGTTGCTAAGAAACAAAAGTCTGATGAAGAAGGATTAACTGATGAGAAGATTAAAAGCATGATGGTGATTATTCCAGAGTATTCTTACATTAAACCTTTGCAGGTCAAACAACCAATTATTGACTGAGAAGTGTTTACTGATGGTAGAATGAAGGGATGGAAGATTATTAGACTTGGAGATATTTCTGAAAGATATAAGTTGTTTGAAGATTTACTTAAAGGCTTTGACAGAGAAGATCTAAATCAACTTTGGAGTTTAGTGAAAGAGAAGTTCAGAGATATTGATCCAGTTGAAGATAAAGACAAAGAACTATGGGTTCAATTGAAGAGATTGTATGAACCAGATGGTGGAGAATCGATTTGGAGATTTCAATCTCAAGTCAAGGATATTTCTTGGAAGTTATTTGGTACATGTGGAGTACACAGAGTATCTACAAAGGATGGATTAGAGATATATATGCTGGTTGAAAAGAATTATCCACTCAGACCAGGTGTTTTGACTATGCTGGTATTTACTAAACTAGAAGCTAATGAAGAGTCTGAAATGGCTAATATGCTGGTAACGAAGATATTCAACCTTGCACAAGAAGTGAAAGCTAGATCTAAGAGATTTGCTTGATGGGTATTTGAAAGAATTTTCGGCATTAAGAAGAAGAAGCTTAATTTGAAGAAACTTAATGATTGGGAAGAAATCATAAGTTTAGGGGAGAATTGTTAGGAATTAAGCTTAAGCAGTTAAGACTGTTGGAGGTAACAGTTAGGACTGTTGAAGATTGAAGTTAAGACTGCTGAAGAATGTTGAAGACATGAGCAGTTAAGACTGCTGAGTGAAGAAGTTAAGACTGTTTATGATTTATGTAAAGTAGATAATTATGGAAAAGATATTGTGTATATCGTATAAGAATAGATTGATAGTTATCTTGTACAGGAATCCTTAGTCTATAAAAGGATTGCCTAGGTTAAGGTTTTAGATATAACAACACAATATACACGAACACAACACATATACGTATTAGAAAGATTCAAGGTTGTAAACCCTAGTGATAGGAAGATCACTCGTATTATTATCCTAATAATATTGAATCGTTGAAGGTTATTTATTATGTGTTCTTTGTTCATTCTAATCTTACAAAACACATAAGATCTTCTAAGTGCTAGCTAGTAAATTCCGCGTGCTAGACTTAGTATAATTCTTCGTATCACATCTAACACAAGGAGTGTGTGTAGATCCGGTCAAAAACCCGCCTCTTTCGGTTTGCAATTTAATGTCAAAACCATCCTTAAACCACTTGTATAGGTTGTAATCGAAAGATAATCCGAAATCAAATGATTTCACGATTGTTTTGTTGTTTTAACGATTTTTTTGGTATTGTTAACACTTTAGGAAAAGTGTTAGTGGTATTTTTAATTTTTTTGGATTTTATATTTTTGAAAATATTTACGAAGAAAAACGATAACTTCCCGGGAGAAGGATCTTCAAAACACGAATTGAAAAACGGAATCACGAATTCACGTCAACCTTCCCCGGCAGCGGCGCCAAAAATTGATTTAACAATTTAGTTCAAGGAATTACACAAAGGAAATATGTAAAACCCGAGTTCGTTGTCCTGATTGAAGATTGAATGGAATTGTGATTTCGGGATCGTGATTTGTGTAGTGAATAGTGATAAAAGTAAATATTTAGGAATTTAAGCTACAAATAATGAAATATAAGCTAGAAACAAGTGATAAAGCAATAAAAACAAGTAAGCAATGCACAAGTAGGCTAAAACGAAAAGAAAACTTAAAACGCGCTAAACCCGGCTAATCCCGAGCTTAAAATGTCAAAGTAGTGAAATATAAATCCTAGGGATTCCTAATTAATTTTCCTAAATCCTATTTAGCAAAAGAAAATTTTAGAAAAAAGAATTATATTTTTTTTTATTTTTATTTAATTTTTTATGAATTAAAAACTAAATTAAAGAAAATAAATGATTAAAAATATTAAATGAAAAGAGAAAAATCTGAAAATTTTAAGAGAATTTCTTTAAAGTATACTGAAGCTTGGAAAATTAATAAAAAGGCACCAGCTTATTGGAATAAGCTGATTCTAAGCTAAACAGTTTATTAAGCTTATAAGGGAAAAAGAGGGTTAAGAAATAAATGTTACAAACTGGTATTGAAAAAGACCCAAGGGCAAATGGTTGAGTGTGTGTGCTGTGAACTGAGTGACCAGGGTTCGATCCCTGGTTTGCACTTTTTTTTTGAAAACTTTATTTTTTTTAATTTTCTTTTTGAGACTGAATAAGCACTTAATTATAAGTACTTTTTAAAAAGCAAATATTTTTTGAATCCTTATAAAAAGCTCAGAATAAGCTGAGCTTATCTGATCAATGGGCTAAAGAGGTGCAAACAAGCAAAAGTGATAAAACAACTAGAGAATAAGCTATAATAAGCTAGCAGCAACTATGAATAAGCTATATCATGCAATATCTATTCTAATCAACAAAACTAAATCATAATAATCTATAATCAATAGCAGATAAGCACAAGATAATCTCAAATAAGCTAAAACTAAAACTTTTGCAGGCCTAAGTATAGGGTCTGATATGGTTTTTAAGCAACCAATAAGCTGATGAAAAGCTATTGGAAAATTTTGGAAAAATAGGCAATATCAAGTTAAGCCACCCAAGATCTACTGTGCCAAATTTCAGCTAATTTTACCTAAAAGTGAAGAAGCTAAAGATCCAAAAGATACACTAAAAAAAGGACTATGCTGCTAATGTATACTGATGATGGAGTTTTAGAACCTTAAACTCTTCAAATCTTAACCAATTACTACCAACTCTTGAATCCTAACTTTAAACACTGACATGCACCTAAGAATGCCAAAAAGAAGGTCCAAATAAGCTCTAGCTTATATCAAGCTTATATGGGCAGTTCAAGATCTAAGTTTTCACCCACTAATGCACAACCTCAAAAACTATCAAAACTGCTTAAGACCTAGTAACAACAGCTTATATAACCTCAAATAAGCTCAATCAAAGTTGTCCAAATTGCAAATGAACAGTACCTAGCTTTTTTTGGTCAAAATAGGATTGAATCCAAACACCCCTTTAGAAGGCAGTTTTGGAAATTTACACTACAAATCCTCAATATAAGCTTTGATACTGCTTAACTACTGATTGTCTAACTTAATTACTACCTAATAAGCAACTTTCTACTTTGAAATAAGTACTAAATAAGCTAAAAGCTACCTTGACTGTTTTTGGCTTTTTATAAATTTTAATAGATTTAGGCTATACCAATGATGCAACTAGATGACATAAGCTATGTGAAACATATATAAGCTAAATTTAACAGAAATTAAGCACAACAATAAGCTCAAACAGATTATGCAATAAAATCTACTTATTAAGCTAGAAAATGCAAATTTAGGCTAAAAATGGCAATTGAAACTTACTTAAGACCTCAGCTTAACAGAGGTACCAACTTAATGGCAGCTACAAGCTCCTAGCTTATCAAGGATAAGCTAGGTAAAGTCCATCTTGCCCCTCCATTGCGGGCAACTTCCAAAAGCTTTCCACAAATATGCATAGGTATAGGATTTTGATGTTTTGGACTGAATTGATCACTACACAAACTCACTGAAGCTATAATAAGCTAGAATGAGCTTATACAAATGGAAAAGAGCTTATTGCAAGCTGTTTTAATTTTTTTTTTTCTTTTTTTTTTCTTTTTTTTTCTTTTTTTTTTGAGTTAAATAAGAGAAAGTGAAAGTAAATTAGGAAATAGCTTTTTTAAGAACTTATACTAGCTTGTGAAACAGAAGATAAGCCAAGGTTAGCTTAACTTAACACACATTAAAACAGAAACAGAGTACTGGTGAGAAATTTAAGAACAAACTCAACATCAAATTTCATTAATCATTAAAAATCCAATACAAAAGATCCTTACAACTTCTAAAAACACTGAATTTAAAATAACAACTGAAAGTGAATAAAAACGACACTAATTTTAACCTAATTTTTGACTCTAAAAATTCATCCTGCTGTGAAGAGCTGCCTCTATTTATAGGCATCAAGGAAGCTAGGGTTTCCTCAAGGAAGCTTCAGGAACTCATTCTATAGCCCTTGGATTCATCTTGGGCATCACTCCTTCTATTTTAGGCCGTTGATCATGATTGGTGGAGCTATAACCAATGATTTTGCTGGGAAATGCCACCCTGGCATTCTCTGCCATGTCAGAAACCTTCTAGATATTTTTAAGGAAGGTAATAAATGTAGGAGAGCAGGGTAAAAGTTGAGGACGAAGGAGGAATAGTGACTGGGTTAAAAAAGGCGAGTAAATTGGTTAATGGTTGACTGGGTATTTTGGGGGTTGACTTCGGGTATAAGGGTTATAATAAAGAAAATGGATCCGGGTTGGGGTTTTAGTTTGATCCGGTTTTATTTTATTTAAAAGAGGGTTGGGCTTTTGTAAATGGGCTGGGTTAGGGTAGTGGTATGGCTTGGTTTTATTTTTGGGTTAGTATAAGTATTATTTATATTTAAGGTTTAGGATTTAGTGAAAATGGGATTTTAAGGTTTAGGGATAAATTTTGCCAAGTTGTGAATTCAAGAGACTTTTTCTGCCATTTCTTCAACGTTGATCCAAAGGCCATTCTTGTAATTCTTTGATTCTTCAAGGATTGATTTTGTCATTATGAGCATAAATATGATCCAATCTTGATAAAATCTTTCCCGGCTTCAGCTTTTGACCTTTTCCAAATCTCGTGCTCGTTCTTTTGGTTTTGTCTTGATTTTGTCCATATTTCTAAATATCCGTACCTGCATATAAACAAACACAAAAACACAAATATCTTTGGCATTTTGGTTAGTTTTTTGGTTGTTTTGGTCAAATAAAGGTATGTGAATAAGCACATACCACCCTCCCACTAACGACACTCAGTAACGCTCGTTAAGTAACCCCATGTGATACCCACGTGAGGGTAAAATAGTAATTTAAGTCTTTTTTCCACATCCACCCACAAACCCAGATTCTTTCTCATTATCTTTCCCTACCAACTCCTCTCTTCCCCAAACTTTCATCCACACCATCAAAAATTGGTCATCATCTTCGTCACAATAATCTTACCAAATTAAAATTTATCAATGTGCTAAAAGAAACAAAACCATCTCATGGAGTACACTTACGTCACTAGATGTAAACCAAATTTACACATATACATATTTAAGCAGATCTGAAAAAATAAAACCCATTTATCATCAACAACACATACAAACCATCTCATTGCCGCCACTACTACTCATCCGTAACCCTCTCCATAGCTCGACTAACCCCTTTCACACATATCTGAGTTTGATGATTCTTTTTTTCGCTAACGGTGACTGGATTTGGGGTTTGGACTGTAGATGTCGATGATGGTTGAGTTTGAAGGCAGTGAATGGCGATTGAATTTGTTCAGGATATTATCTGTTTCTAAACGATTCTTGATAGTTGCTTGCATTCAAGTAAAGAATTTACTAGTGTTTCGTCTCAACCCTTCTTGGACTGAATTCTTAGGTTGGCCGGAATGGGTGTGTGGAATTGGATAGGATGTGAGAATGAGTTTTGGTTTTGGTGATGATTTTTTAATGAAGATGTAAGATCATGGGTTGGTATTTGGAGGTTGAATTTTGTGTTTGAGTTTATGAAGATGGGTGTTGTTTTGGGGGTTTCTGGTGGTGGATGGCAGTAGTGGTGGGTGAAGGTTAACTGAGGAAGTGATATATGGTGATGTTTTTTTTGTTTTTTTTTTGTTTTTTTTGAAGAAGATGTTGAATGTGAAAATCATTGTGGATGTTGAATGTGATTGTGGTTCCTTTTTTAAGATATAGCCGTGGTGATTGGATATGGGTGGAAGAGATGGTGTTGGGTGGAATGAAGTTTTGAAGATAAAGATGATGATAGTGGGTGCTGGGTGGGTGTCTACGGGGTTGAACGGTTGAAGAGAAATTGTTAGAGGGTTTATATAAATTTTTTATTTGTTAGAGCTTAAAAAAAAGAAAAATTATAGCAAGATGACTATTTTACCCTCACGTGCAAGGCATGTGTAAGGGTTTAACGTACAAATATAACGGTCGTTAGTGGGAGAGACAAACGGTGCATAACGTTTCACACTTAAGACCGAGTGGTGCAATTTTTTTAGACAAAAGACCACCGGCTGCGATCAACACAAACTACAATTAACACAGGTGTAATTTACTCTAAAAATTAAACAGCAAAAATTTCAAAAAGCAAGCGGGAAAAACTTTATTTAAACCATCAAACTCCCCATTAAAAAACACACACATTGAGAGTGAAAATGGAAGAATCATCGAAAAAAGCGATGAGTTTAAATCAGCTTCACAATCGATTCATCACCGCTTCCAAAACTAAATCCACTCCCTACACTTTATTATCTGGTAATTTCTTCATCAATTATTCAATTTCATTTTATAAACCCTAATTTTTCAATTTTTTTATTTTTATTTATTTTTAATTGTTAGTTTATAAAATTAGTTCAATAGATGTTGATGTTATTAATTTTTTCATCAATTATTCAATTTCATTTTATAAACCCTAATTTTTTTTTTTACTTTTTTTTTAGTTATTAATTTATAAAATTAGGTCAATAGATGTTTGATGTTATTAATTTTATCATCAGTTTCATTTTATAAAGTATAAACCCTAATTTTTTTACTTTTTATATAATTTAGTTGATGTTTTATAAAATTAGGTCACTAGTTGTTGATGTTATTAATTTCATCATCATCATTTCAAAACCCTATTTTTTCATTTTTATAATTTTAGTTGATATAAGTTTAAATAATCACTGTTAATTTGTTTTTGGATGTAGAAATGAAGAATAATGGGGAACGGCTGGTGGAGAATGACGCGCCGTCTTTTAATTTAAGCGATTTTGACGATTCGCCGTCTCGTAAGTTTTATTCATTTGTTTTGATGTATTTGTTTAGTAATTTGTGTTATGTTAGTGACTTTATGCTGTTGTTAGTTGTGAGCCCTAATTTTTGAGTTGGATTTGAAATGTAGCGCCGAAGACCATGACGGGGCACATGAATGAGGAAAAAGTTTCAGCTAAGGGTGGAGCGGATTATAGCGGTTTTGGTTCGTCTAATACCGGTAGTTATTTGTTTTAGTATATATTGAACTGTGTATTTAGTTGTTGTGGATTGTGTGAAGTACAGATTATTGTGATTCTGGAAGCACGAGATGTTAATGGACATATCTGTGTTTTGTGTACATTTGTGGGAATATGGTTATTGTTGACTTGTGTGAAGTTTGATAACTAGGTTTTAGCAAACGATAGGAAAACATGATTTTAGTGTAGGATAGAAGTTTACTAGATAGTTTTAGCAAATGGTATGAAACACGTTTGTGTTTGGAATTTAGTATATATTTATAAAAGGATTATGTTGGTCATTTGTAAAATTTAGATTGTTATTTTTAGTTGATAAGACTTAGGAGTGTTTGAAGTTCAAAGTTAGTGGTTAACGGAATGATGAAAATTGAGCCCCAAACTATGAACACAGGGGCCAATTGTTGCCAAAGCCACATAACCTATCTGCCGCTGTGTGCATTTAGTTGGTTATAAACTAGTCGCTTATCATGTTTGTTTCTCATCCTGCTGTATGATCTTGTTATGCTATGTTGTTGCTGCTTAATGGTAGTTTATTCATAAGATTAGTGCTGTAAACTTGGATTATAAGTGATTAATCTTAATGCTGTTATTCTGTTCACGTTTTATTTTAATGCAGAGATGAAGAGTCACAAACAGCAGGTGGACGATGATGTTCCTTCTTTCAGTGTTGGCGATTTTGATTCTCCTTCTCGTAAGTCTGTTTTAAGTATTTAAAAGTATTCAATATATTGTGTCTGTAAATGATTCTATATGGTTACTTGAAAACTCTGACCGTTATCTTAACTTGAATTGCAGCAGCACCAAAAACTGTTATGAATGATGATAAATTTTCGTCTGAGCAAGATGATGGTGGTGAAGATGGTGTCTACCATGATGAATCTGATGATATCGGTTACAAATCCTCTTCTTCTGGTACTTTGTCTTACTAGTTCTGCTTTATGTTGAATTGTTGATGTAAAGTATAGACTTAATTGTGCTTGAGGAAATGTATTTTCTGTATTTGTTGATGCATGATCTTGTTGCTGTTTGAAATTGAGCAGAGAAAGTTCAGTCAAAGGTTACGTATGAAGATGAACTCCTGTCTGATGAGAAATGTGAAAGTGCGGACTCTTTTGGTGAACCTGCTAGTTTTGTTGTGGATGACTTTGATTCTCAGCATGGTAATCATTTTTTCGCCTAACTCTTGTATTGTATGAGTATTTTGTTTTCGGGTTTTTTACTTTATGCATTTGTGATTACAGAAGAGGAAAAACAGCAGAAAGTTAAAATACAAGGACGAAGGAGGCTCTGCAAAGTCGTGGTTAAAGATGATGAAGAGGAAGATGACAAATTCCATGACGTTGAAATGGATTTTTCAGCTGCCAAGGTTCAGGAATTTGACTCACCGAGTCCTGTAAAGAATACTGAGAACACACAAGATGGCGGTGATGAAATTAGAGATATTTTAAGCAATTTAAGTTCAAGGTTTGAAGTTCTATCAATTCAAAAGGAAAAACGCCCCCCCAAAAACCTTTCAACTTCATCTGATACGGTTGTACAAGCAAAGTCCAATGTACAGAAGCCAGTAAAAGTCTCTGAACATGTGGATGTTGGAAATACTTCATTCTCTTTTGCATCTAAACAGCCTGATTTATCACTAAATGCAATGACCACTAGAAAAGAGAATATAAACAGTGTGTATGTAAAGAATGAAGTAAGAAAACCTGTACCTACTGCAAGTGCTGTTCGTTCTCATAAATATGAGACTGATGAGGTTGATGATGAAGACGATGATGAGTGCATGGTTACAAGTGGCCAGAAGTTTGTCCAAAAGGTGGAGAGTAGGCCTGGAAAGTTACAGTCTGATGATTTCAACAAGGTTTTCACATTGGATGACGACACAAATGTCTCTGCTTCAGGAGCTGAAGTGCCATTTTCTCTTAGTAACCCAAAATTCAACTTTGCGTTACCTAGTAAGATTGCAACCATGCTATACCCTCATCAGCGTGAAGGTATGAAGTGGCTTTGGTCTCTTCATTGTAAAGGCAAGGGTGGTATTCTAGGAGATGACATGGGACTCGGGAAGACTATGCAGGTATGCATTTGTATCCTGTACTCTTTATGTAGAATGACTTTAGCTGATGCGTTTTAAAGAAATGACAAGATCTATGTAAAAATGAGAATGCTCTGTACAAAATATATAGGGGTGGGTTATAAATCCATATTCATTTTCATTTCACTTTAAGTTTTAACTGTCGTGTCATTACAGATTTGTGGTTTTTTGGCGGGGCTGTTCCACTCAAATTTGACGAAGAGGGTATTGGTTGTTGCTCCAAAGACACTTTTGCCCCATTGGATAAAAGAACTAGGCGTGGTTGGTCTTGCAGGAAAGACACGAGAGTGAGTTTTCTACTGTTTAACCACATTTTTTTAAATATAAGCTGCTTGTGCTTGTGAAGTTACCATCAATATCGTTCTTTACTTTTCAGATACTTTGGGACTTGTGCGAAAGCTCGACAATATGAGCTTCAGTATATACTTCAGGTAGTTTTTGACCCATCTTTATTTATTATAGTTGCATGCATAAGTAAAACTTTTACTAGTATTCAGTTGATGCATACATGTGTTTTAATGATGGTTTTTATTGATTTGGTTTGTAGGATAAGGGTGTTCTTCTGACAACATATGATATTGTTCGCAATAATGTGAAAGCTTTATCTGGAGACTATGATGAGGACGAGGATGATGCCGTGACGTGGGATTACATGATTCTTGATGAGGTATATCTTGTGCTTGCAGTTTGAGTTCGTTTGTTAACATGCCTCCAAGTCAATTTTGCATGCATTAGCATTTCATGCTTCAGTTAATCGTTTTCTTAACCGTTTCTGAACTTATGTATCATTTGTTATCTTGAACAACTAAACACAGGGACATCTCATAAAGAATCCTAGTACACAAAGGGCTAAAAGTTTGCTTGCGATACCATGTGCTCATCGTATAATAATTAGTGGCACCCCAATTCAAAATAATCTAAAGGTATGCAATCTGTAACTACATTATATATTTATGTCAGCACATATGTATTTGCTATATTCGATTTACTCAATAGTTTGTATCTAAAACCACTTTATTGATCCGTTTGTTATGCAATCCAGGAACTGTGGGCTTTGTTTAATTTTGCCTGTCCAGAGCTTCTAGGTGACAAGAAATGGTATGATTTTATTCTGATCTCACATGCTTGTAACAAGTTTTGTTTAGAGTTTTTTCTTACATCTAACAGCAACGTGCTTATTATTTCTTTTGTTTTCTTACTGTTATTGTGCCATGTTTGTTATTTTTTTTTCTCAGTTTTAAGGACAAATATGAGGCGTTAATCCTTCGTGGAAATGACAAAAATGCATCTGATAGAGATAAGCGCATTGGTTCAGCTGTTGCACAGGTTAGTCTCTTGTAGACTATGCACTGTACACCCTTAATATAATCTCTTGATATGATTGATATCATTACACATTTGACTGTATACTGATCAGGTTTTTAGCTATTTGACAGTTACTATTTTTTAATATTCAAGGACTTACTTGTATATTGGATAGTGTTAATGAATTAAGATGCCAAAGCCTTAGCAACATTATAGATGTAATTGCGCTGTAATGCCAAAGCCATAACCAAATACTTCTTTTTGCTAATTATTGCAGTTTCAATATGTGGAAGTGTTTGGTTGTGGCTACTACTTTGTCTTCTGGTATATCATACTAACTCTTATTTTCAATTGTAAACAGGATTTAAGAAAATGTATCCAGCCTTATTTCCTTCGCCGTCTAAAAAATGAGGTGTTTCGTGATGATGGTGGTTCAAATACAGCTAAGCTTTCTAAAAAGAACGAGATCATTGTATGGTTAAAATTATCCAGTTGCCAGGTACTGTTAATAAGCATTCACCCATATAAGAGTAATAAGAAATGGTTTAAATGATTTGTTTAATTTCAACATATGTTTTCTAAAATTTAATCTCTTTTGGTTGCAGCGGCAACTATACGAAGCCTTTTTGAAAAGTGAAATTGTTCTTTCAGCATTTGATGGTTCCCCTCTGGCTGCTCTTACGGTATTGTTGTTCGTTTATATTTTAGTTATGTCATTATTGCCTTTTTGATGGTGCCTTCATGCTGCGATTGCTCACGTCTGTTATTACCATGTGTCTTAAAATAAAGTTAAAAGGTGCAATAATCAGTTTTGTGATTGTATAAGATTGATTACTGTTATGATCTGGCTCTTTTGGGTTCAATTAGTCAAATACAGAGAAGCATTTTAGAAGCGGTAAGATAATTGATTATTGAGATAAAGGTTTTTACATGACATGTCACATATCTAGTTTTATATAGCAGATCACGTGCTATTGTTTCTTCATGTTTGAGTAATCATTTATGAGACACATTCAAACACTGCCCAAGTCTTTTGCTTATATGTTATTCGCCTTGATGCTTTTTTTAAGCATGTTCAACTCATAATCTCATATTTATTCTCATATTTTTTGTTTTAGATCCCTTAACTATCATATTATTGGCTCGATTATATGATTAGCTTTACAGCATCTGTGTATTTGAAACAGATATTGAAAAAGATATGTGATCATCCACTTCTCTTAACAAAGAGAGCTGCTGAAGATGTTTTAGAAGGGATGGAATCGGTTCTAAATCCCGAAGATCACAGTGTTGCTGAAAAATTAGCAACGCACATAGCAGATACTGCAGACAGATACATAGATGAAAACAATGACGTTCTTTCATGCAAGATCTCCTTTATAGCTTCTTTGCTGGTTAGAACATTACAAAATCAGTTAAACATGCTATAATTCATAGCAGCAAGTGTGATATATAACTTTTCATATTTTCAACAGGATAAACTGATTCCAGAAGGTCATAATGTTCTTATCTTTTCTCAAACTCGCAAAATGCTTAATCATATCCAGGTTTGTTCCAAATTGTTATTATATTTCGCACAATAATCCGATTTGGACTACTTTTCATCTCTAAAAGGTCAAATGGGTCCAAAGTTGCACACATTGTATATTTGATGCATGGGACTTCCTAAAGCATTATTGCAAAAAATACATTATCGTTATATATTTGTAAATAACTAATCATAATTTACACACAATATTAAGATCTAACTTTTATTTGCAAAAAGTGTTTCAATTGACGTGAACAAAAAACTGTCAGTACCCAACAAACCTGACCCACCGGTTTTTTCACTTCTTACATCATGTTATGGATATGTATTTGCTTAACTTAAATTTTATTTGTTTTTCTCTTGTGCCTAGGATACTCTTAACGCCCGAGGCTACAAGTTCTTGCGGATTGATGGTACTACCAAAGCTAGCGACAGATTAAAGATTGTCAATGTCAGTATTTTGTCTTAGTAAACCAGTTATTTTGTTTTATTCAACATAAAATGACATGACTTTTTTAACAGGATTTTCAAGAGGGTGTTGGAGCTCCAATATTTCTATTGACATCTCAAGTTGGTGGTCTGGGACTCACCTTGACAAAGGCTGATCGTGTTATAGTGGTTGATCCAGCATGGAACCCAAGGTTGTCGTTTTCACTAAGATGTGTTGGATCTTGTATAATGAATTGCCTTTTTACTGACATTTTTATCCTTTTAAATCATTTGCAGTACTGATAATCAAAGTGTTGATCGTGCATACCGTATTGGGCAAAAGAAGGATGTTCTTGTATATCGCTTAATGACTTGTGGTACAGTGGAAGAGAAGATCTACAGAAAGCAGGTTAAATATGATACAAGTTTTAATCTTGACTATTTTCTTCAGCAGTTCTTGTTTTTCATGTCATATCTTATATTATAATTTTTGTGAGACAGATATACAAAGGGGGCTTGTTCAGAAGTGCTACCGAACACAGAGAGCAAATTCGCTATTTCAGTCAACAGGTCAATACTGAAAGTTGGATATTATTGGTAACTGTTTCGCTTAATAATTAGTGGAAAACGGTGCTCATATGTGTGCATTACCTCAGGATCTGCGGGAGCTTTTCAGTATCCCCAAGCAGGGTTTCGATGTTTCATTAACTCAACAACAGTTGCATGAAGAACATGATTCTGAACACAAAATGTTCGTATTTATTTTAGCCTTTAATTTTTCTTTTTTTGAATGATTAAGATGGAGTTATTTGATAAATAATGGCTTCCTTTTACCACCGTTTGGTTCATAGCAATTCACTGATATTCTTTTACCACAGGGATCCATCTCTCAAAGTCCATACTAAATTTCTGGAATCACTTGGTATAGCTGGTATTAGTAACCACAGCTTGCTCTTTTCTAAGACGGCTCCAGTACCAGTTGTAGACGAGGAAGAACTTACAAGGTGAGGCTCTTTTAACCTTCAGGGCTATCATGGCAAATTCAACATTTGAATTCTGGCAGATTTTATTGTAGCATGTTTCCTGAAAGGTTTCTGCGATATCTTTCATCTAACGAGTTACCTTAATTGTTTTTAGGGTAAGGCAATCAACATATGTGGGCAACTCATATTCACGAACACCACAAGAACAATATGTGGATGCGTATGTCTTTTAACAATCTCAATTCTCTTGCCTCAAGTAAATTTGTTATGATTTATTCATTTTTATACTTTATCTTTAGCAGTGCTCAGTTTGCTTTTAATCCCAAAGACGTTCCTGTGAGAAGGAATAATGCCTCTCCAAGTATCTCCAGCAAACTAACTGAATCGGAAATCAAACAACAAATCAATCGCCTTTCTCAAGTTTATGAAAACAAGGTATGATCTAATTATAATCTACATGTAAACTACGGTCGCTTGTTTGATTGTTTTTCGTATCATCATTTTATACATACACAACTGCTTCAAATCCTCCAATTCCTTAGTTATGACGGCGTGATCATGTTTAGCATTGACCTCATGTTATATTATCTGATTTCCTGGGATGAATTTAGCATTAAAAGTTGACAGCGATGTCAATCTTCGAAGATTGGTGATTTGAACAAGCCACCTTTACTTCTACACATCATATTTTTTGTTTTTGACAACTTCACTCTCATCCTTTAATAAATAACTAAAGCAAAAGTAGGGATAAAAATGTCAAACCAAAAATGTGTTTGTTTGTGGAGTAAAACAATTTGTATGCAAATTGCCTCTATTTTTACAAATAGGTAAGTTATAATTTGTCTTGTAAGAATGAGGTTACCTTCTGTTGCAGTCATAAGATTATACATTTGACTCGTTTTTCTCCACACAGGTCACTTTTTTCTTTTCTTCATTATATATAAGAACGTCAGTTAAACTTATCTGAAGTCATTTGTGGTACTCCTATCCCAAAAATGCAGATGTGCTTGACACAATGACACATAATATAATTAGTAACATTGCTTAATATGATCAGTTGTCTATAATGCTTTATTGCTCTTCAACATGGGCAATATGAATAAAATTGTGGATTACATTCAAGTTTACATAAAATTGTCTATAATGCTCTATAATATGACCAGTTGTCTATAATGCTCTTCAACATAGGCAAAATGAATAAAAATGTGAACTAGATTCAAGTTTACATAAATCATTCCATGATTTGTAGGTTCATATGACATCTTCTTGGATTCTTACAGTCATTTAGCATTTGAACCTTCGTTTATCTACTTATGAAATTTTTTGTTTGCGTGATTCATTCAGGCTATGGTGGGAAGGTTAGCAGACAAGGGAGAGAAGATAAGAAAGCAGATTACTGAGTTGAATTTAGAGCTTCGTAGGCTTCAAACATCGAGAACAGGTGAAGTAGAAACCATTGATTTGGATGATGTTGCTGATGATTTCAACAGGGTGTTGAATGTTTAGATGACACCATGAAATTGTAGTGATAAAAAGTTATCCATTGCTTATGAAACTTTTAAGTCGTTCTATGTTTGTTCCACTGTACAAAACATTTTACGGCTTTATCAAGATCATGGTTATATGATCTTTATTGAGTAATCGAATACTCCACTTAATGGTGGCATTTTGATGTGCAAATTTGTAGTGATTGTTTGCATGCTAAAAAGTACGAATTCCAATCGCAGAATTGTTCTCAAGCGTATTTGATTACTTTTCAATTTCCTCTCTACTTCTCTTGATTTCTTTCCAAATAGATACTCGGAACAGAGTGTAAGAGTCAAAGTTGCCAAATGGTTATGTCTCTGCAAGTTGCAAATCCTCCCAATAGTAGACATGATGTTAGTGAAGCAAATTATCCAAGGTTTTACCATAGCATTTCATGCTTTTGCAACTTCAGATCTCTCTTGTATTAGTTGCTTCAATTTCAGTGTGGTGTATTGCCATTTTTCATATGACAAACTTGTTTAGCAGTAAAAGATCAAAGAAGCTTTCTTCTTTCATCATATTACCAATTGCTAGTTCATGTATCAATAGCAATTACAAATTCGAGTTTCACTAGTTGCATTCAAACATTAGTGTTTAGAGGTTTCAAGTTCCATATTTAAGTTGCTATTAACGTGTCTGTGTGTTTGGGGTTTTGCAAGTTTCACTTTGTTAAAAACAACAACGGTTGTTATTGCTTTATTTCTATGAGTAATGATATATCTTTTTTAAAACGATGTTGCTAATGCCACATGTCGCGAGACGAAAACTTGGCTCACTTTGTGACTCCAATTAAAATCACTAATACAATTAGGGCTGAGCAAACCACTCGAACGGACCGGACCGACCGAGACTGGACCGGACCGGACCGACCATATTCGGTCCGGTCCTCGGTCTCGACTTTTGGGCTAATTCGGTCTCGGTCTTGGTCGGTCCGGTCCGGTTCGGTCAGGACTACAAACCGACTATTTTGCCTTGTTGGACCGGACCGACCAAGACCGGACCGGACTGATCACATTCGGTCCGGTCTTCGGTCTCGGTTTTTGGGCTAATTCGGTCTCGGTCTTTGTCGGTCCGGTCCGGGACCGATGCTCAGCCCTAATTTTTTAAAAGGATTTGAAAGAATAAGCTTTAGGAAGATGCATGATTTTCCAATTGTTATTTGATATAATATATTTATCCCATAATCCTCTAGTCAATGATACTTCAGTAGTTATTTTATGTGACAACGACATATTACTTATTTTTTAACCGAAATCAAAATTGTTTCTATTTATTGTAGAATAAGATAAACAAGTCAGCATCACAGTGAAAAAAACATTATATTCATGTTTACCTCACAAGATAAAACCCATAACTAAAACTTGACAAAAGCCACTCAAAACACTTGTTTCACGACATAGTCACCACATTTTCGGCCTATAACATTGATCAAAATGTCAAGAACGATGTAGTGGGGTGGATGTGTTGACACTGAAAGTAGATACTTTCTTGTCTCAAAATAAGTGTCCACTTTGAAAATGCACAAAATTTAAGATATTATTATTCACTATCCATGAACAAAATATCATTTTACACACTATAGTCTTTTTTGATTTATACACTTATTTCGACATATTCCAAAATAAATTTATAAACAATTATTTGAGGCTAAGAGATTAATGAACTACTTATTTTAAAATAATTATTTGAAATTATAAAAAAAAATATATATATATATATATATTTTTACAATCACACCTAAACCTAAAATCTTTGATAAAGTAATTTGATTGAATCTTAAACAAATAATAATTTCCAAATAGTATGCAATTTTTCCAAAATAACCAACACGGTGTTTGGCTATTTATCAATTAGGCTTATGCTTATAATTTTATATTATATAAACACCTTGTAGTTTAAGGGTATGTTTGGCACATAAAATTATGGAGAGATTATGCTTATTTTTTCAAAAAATAAGCTACTTAAAAAATAATATTCGTTTGGCAGACAAAATTTATAAGAGATTATAAATAAAAAAAAAAAAAAATCTTCCATAATCTCTTAAAATAAAAGGTAACTTCATGTAGCTTATAAAAATAATCCCTTTTTATAATCTTCATCTTCAGCACCAGCTCTAGCACCATCCCCAGTTATAACAAGAGTTACTTTCGCCAAACATACCCTAAATATCATAAACTCATAAGCCATGTTAAATGTTTTGTTTGCTTTTGTTTAACAAGTTAAGAAGTTTAGGGGGTGTTTGTTTAAAATTAGAGTAAATTACACCGTTCGTCCCTGTGGTTTAGGGTGAATTTCATTCTCAGTCCCTATTTTTTTTCTTGCTTTTTTCGTCCCTATATAGTTTCAATTGCACACTGTTGGTCCCTAAATCAAAATTGAGCTAACGCCGTCTGTTAACTACTAACTAAGCAAGGGTAAATTAGTCTTTCTATACAAGAACATATATTTTCTTTAATCCACTTCTAACCTACACAAAACACATACGCAGACACAAGAACACAATCACCAATACAAACACTGTTGAAAAATCCACTCCCTTAGATTCGAAGATGGTTTATTGTCATTGTGGAAAACGTGCAGTGGTTGTTACATCATGGACACCAACGAATCCAGGTCGAAGGTTTTATGCTTGTCCTGATAGGGTAAAAGTTTTTAATTTGAAATTTTCATTTTTAGGGTTTAATGATTATTGATTAAAGTGGGTAATTATTTTATATGGTTTTCTTGTATAGAACTCTGATTACAGGTTTGTTGATTTCATGGACCCCCCAATGTGCCAGCGTTCAGTTCAAATCATACCTGGACTCTTAAGGAATATCAACAACCTGCAAGGCAATTTGAAACAAGTTCAAGATGATCATGATAGGGTCAAGAAATACCTGATTAGGACTTGGATTGGAATTTGCTTGTTTGTTTTGTTCAAGATATTATCTTAGACTGGTAAGATGTTGTAGGTTGTTGGCCTTATTAGTTGTTTAAGTTGTAACAACAACCTATGTTTTGTATTTTGGTACTCTTTAATTAATGAATGGGTTGTTATGTAGTTACTGTTTTTGTGTTTACTTATTGGTCAATGAGTTGGGTAAAAATCAGTAAAATGTAATGGTTACATGGGTTGGTTTAAAATGGGGCAAATGATGGTTACATGGGTTGCACTCACAGTTAACTAACATAGTTCATTAAAGATGAAAATTGACTTTGAAAAGTCAAATAACATAGTTCCTAGGATTAAAACATTTTTATTCTAGGTCATACAAGCATTACATAAACATTCAGACTAAGCCCTTTTGTTTTTTCCATTCCCTTTTGAACCACCCATGGAAATTTTGGCTACAAAGGGCTTGATTTTAAGCAATTCACTAGTCTCCTTATTTGTCAAGCCCAAAACCTTCTTCCTCTCAGCAAAAGCCACCTTATCAAGCTGTTTTGGGGTAAGACTGCTGCTAGGTTCACCCTTTTTAAAACTTGAATAGTTTTTTGGGAAATAATCAGCCCATGAACCTTCATAATTTGACTCATCACTTTCACTACTGGAGATGTTAATGATCTCTGCACAAAAAAAAAAAAAAAGTCAGCAGTATTTGAGAAAGAGAAAAAATAAAGTCAGCAGTGTTGGGAAAAAGACCTGGTTTGATGTTTACCAACTTCTTGGAACTCATGTTTTCAGTTTGGGAGGATATGCAAATGACAATCACCAACTGCCTTTTTATAATGCCTATTTCAATTGGATTGGTATGAGTTCCAAGAAAAATAGTAGTATGCAGAGTAGCTGCATTGATGCCTCAATTCACAAGCTTTCCAGCTAGGATTGGTATGAGTTCCAAGAAAACATTCCTTATGCATGTGAGTATTGACCCAAATATGAGAAAAAAATAGTAGTATGCAGTGTATACTATTCTAAGATTCTCCATTTGTCTGTATACACATATTAGACTTTTTAAGTCAAAATGGATAAAACAAACTCAGCAAAATGTTTGACTTTTTAAGTCAAAATGGATCCACCAAACTGTATACCATGGATAAAACAAACTCAACAAAATGGATAAATTTCACTCTGCAAACATGGATCAAAATGGATCAAAAACAAACTCAGATGTACACAGTTGTATACCATGGATAACACAAACTCACCAAATTGGATCAAACAAGCTGAATACAAAAGGAAAACAGATAACCATGTGACTGCATTCACATATTAGAGTAGCAAAATGGAACACATTGTTTGGTTTCATATATTGCAACATTAAACAACCTAATTTCAAGTACAGACATACAAAAGGAAAAGTAGACAATTACAATAGTTTTATGCATAAAGAGCACATCTAAATAACAACAGACAGCTACATTACACTTGTTTTTTTCCCTTGTTGGCAGTCTTTTTGGTCTTCTTAACTGTGTTACCACCAGCAGCAGGCTCACTCTAACTTTGTCATTCTTCTTTATATAAAGTTCTCTTCTAGTTTCAATAGAGTGTTTATGAATCAAATCTTTTACCTCAGCTGCACTACTAAATTCTTGCCCAACATAAAAATTAACCTTTTGAAGTCAACCATCTACAAACTGATTCTATGTTCTCCTAAGCTTTTTAAGTTTTCTTGTCCTAATCCTGTCTAATGGATCTTCATCAGAAGCACTCTCAAACTCATCATTATCTATACCATCAATTCCCAGCTCAGTATCAAATTCCTCATCTGCATTAAATTCTGGTGTATACTCATTTCTCATTGTCTTAGCATTTGTTCTGTCAAAATCCTCCATGTCAACTTGTACATCAACAAACTCATTTTCCTCATCCACTAACACATCACTGTCACTACCTTCACCCTCACTGTTTTCATTCTCTTTATCTATTACATCTACTTCCTGTGTTACATCTACTTCATCATCTAAACCAAAAAAAGGATCAAAGTTATCTTCTCCCATGAAAGGATCAGGCACAGAGTAGAAATCCTGGGCAAACTCAGTTTGGGTTTTAGTTTTAGGTTCACTGCCTTCACATTCTGTTGGGAACACGTTTTGTATTAATTCAAGTATTGATCATAATGTAATAGGTTGCTTAGGCCTTTAAGTTTGTTTTAGGCCCAGCCCATGTAGAAGGCCCATGGGCTGTGTCATTTTTTTAATTAATTATGTTGTTTAGGGCTACAAGCCCATCCTTATGTAAAAACTATAAATACCCCTCCCATTACAAGGGAAGGGGTTGGTTGATGAATGCTTAAACATTTCCATATTATGATGATCATCTTCCAATCTCTCTTTCTCTCTCTAGATTTAGGGCTTATTAGTGCTTAATCTTTAGTAGCTTAATTCATAAAAGTATAAAACAACAAGTGGTATCATTCGCCTAGGGGTAATTTAGGTTGTTAAAAGATTAGATTTACGAAAAAATCAAAATAAAAAAATCCGAAATATTTACATTCATCGAACGATTTAAGAGTAGTCGAGTTAGACTTTCTCTTCGGCTGATTACTTCGAACGATTACATCGAACGATTTCATCGAACGATTTCATCGAATGATTTGTTTTTGATCGAACGATTTGTTTTGTGATCGAACGATTTGTTTTTTTTTGACCGAACAATTTTATTTGATCGAACGATTTATCTTTCATCGAACAATTTCCAGTAATCGAACGAGTTCTTGAAGTTTTAGATATTTATCGAGTTTCTAGTGTAAAATCCTCCGAGTTTTTCAACGATTGAAATCTCAGAGTTTCTAGAGTAAAATCCTCATAATTTCTTCACGCTTTTCATCGTTAAACATATCTAATCTTCAAACAACAACCGTTATTATCCTTTAAAGATCCTTTACCATACAAGCTACGTCAAAATGTCTCAACCACCCCACTTCAATTACTACTACCAGCTACAACAACATCCACAACAACAACAGTATCAACAACAACATCAGTATCAACAACAGCAACAGTATCAACCACAACAATTTCATCAACAACAACCACAGTACGCTCTTATGCAACAACATCAATTCATCCCTCAACAACAAAACTTTCACCAACCAATGAAAAACTACCAACTTCCTCAAAAAGAACCTCATTGGTTTGACAAGATGTGTGAAGCTATCAGCAGTCAACAATCAAGGCATGAGGCCGGATCATTGGAAACACCACCAATGCTCACCCCTGGAAACTATGTTCAGTGGTCCAGTAGATTTCTACGATTCTTTGAGTTGAGGAAACCACATGGTCAGTATCTCAAAAAGGTTATCATTGAAGGACCGTATCCTATTCCTTCTTCCACAGTTGAAGCTGATCCCAATGCTATTCCACCAAGAGCTGCATCAACAACTCCCATTTCTGTAACTCTCTACACAACTGAACAAGTTCTACAACAAGAAGCAAATGAGTTAGCAATGGCATACATACTCCAAGGAATACCTAATCCCATTTTCAGGAGTATTGATGCTCAAAAGACTGCAAAGGACATGTGGGAGTATGTGCATCTTTTGATGGAAGGGACTGAACTTAACCAAGAGGATCTGGAATCCAAACTGTATATGGAATATACTCACTTCATGATGGAACCTAATGAGTCTTTGGAATCCTACTACCATCGTTTCACCAACATTATCAATGATTTGGATCGACACACCATCACTTTACCAAAGATTGCTGTGAACTCGAAGTTTCTAGGATGTCTTGGTCCAGATTGGAATAAGTATGTCACATTTGTTTGTCAAGCTAAGAAGATTAACACTGTTTCTTATGGATTGTTGTATGATTATCTCAAACAACACCAATCTGAGGTTGACAAAGACAGAGCAGCACGTGGAGGATTCTCATCAGTACCAAACTCTAACTCACTTGCACTTATTGCTCAGTCTCACTTCACACCATCCACTCAGGAATTTGCTCCACCACCACCTCATTCAAGTTATGCACCACAACCTTCAACCCAAATTGTTCCATATGAAGCACCTTCACAATATTCTGACAACCAAATCACCTCTTATGATAACACTTATTATGGAATGTATTCAAATGTGGACAACGATGAGGATGATGCTTTTAACTCTTTGAATGATGCATTTGCTTTGATTGCTCGTGCTTTTGGCAAAATTGCACAGAAATCAAACAATCGTCTAAGATCCTCATCAAACACACGAAATCAAGCAGTTGTCAATGATGGAAGGGTTGAGATTCAGAATCGTTCATCAGGAAGATTTGGTTCAGGGAATTATATGGGTAATTCAGGGGTAGTGGTCAGCGGTTTGGTTCAGGAGGAAATTATATCGGGAATTCTGGTAGGAACAACATGGGTAATGGTCAGAGGAGGAATCAGTTTGTTGACAAAGGGAAAGGGATTGCTAATACGTCAATCACATGCTACAATTGTGGGGGCAGTGGTCATATGGCTAATGCATGTTCCAAGCCTCGTACAATGGGGAGTGCCTATCACAAGGAAGCTCTTCTCATGGCTCTCAAGGATGAAAAAGCTAGTGGAATGTTGACTGAGAAAGAACAAAGCTTCATGGCAAATGCTTACTCCGATGATGAGATGGAGGACTTGGAAGCTAATGCTGCAGTCATGCTGATGGCCAATATGCAAGAAATGAATGTGAGCGAGACAGGCCCGGTCTATGATACCGATGGCTTATCTCAGGTACATAATACTGAATGTCTTATTCATGAGATTGCATCACCATCTGCATCTTCATCTGCACAAGAAAATGATGATCAACATGACTCATCATCTTCATCATTAGTCGATGATCAAATCAACACTAGTGTCACATTTGATGAAGATCAAATTAACACTTTTGTTTCATTTGATGATCCTCCTGAGGATGAAAATCATGATAACATTGATCAACATGTTGTTGAGCACGATCAAGATTCGGAGATTATGACCTTATTGCTGACCACCCAATCACAATTAAATGATCAAAAGGCACAGATTGATAAATGCAATAGTATAAATCAGAACTTAAAAGAAAAAATAGCATTGTTATCGAAGGACAATGAGTGCTACAAACTACAACTTTCAGATTATGAAAAACATGTAAAACGTGAGAATGGATTTGAGCATGCATTCCAACGAGATTACATTAAAGTAAAGGAACTAGAACTTCAAAATCGTGAGCTAATCAGTTCCAAAGCCAATTTACTTTCTCAAAAAGCACAAGAGCAATTTTAATTCAAAAAACAAATTGACATCTTGAATTCTGAGCTATTGAAAACTCAAACAGATCTTTCAACATCTCAGAATAATCTTCTTGAAGAAAAGCGATCCGCTAAGAAACTAATTGACTCATATGTTGAGGAGATTCTAGCGTTGGAATCCAATCTCAAGGAATTTCAAACCCTTGTATATAAAACGGGTAATTCAGTTACACAAATTCAGAAACTAACTGTGCAACCAAGTCCTAAAGGATTCGGTTTTGCAATTGGTGGAGAAAAACCACGTTTTTTTTACAAAAAGCACTCAGTGATTATCCCAAGATACAAAATGCTGAAATGTTAGTTGATGGAACCTTTCAAAGAGTTGTTATGTATAGTAGAGATGAAGAACTTGATGATCTTGAAAACAAGGGTCGATCTACGTGCAATCACCAATTTTCAAATCTTAATCATGATTATTCAGAAAGTCCACCACCTCATATCAGTAAAACATTTTTTCCTCCAAAGGATAAACCTGAACAAACATTGATTAGAAATGATATTGATGTGCCTTCTCATGTTGCTCCTGTTACCACTACTGTCGCACAAATCAATGGTCCAAAATCTGACAGTAATCATCAAATGCCTAAAAAATGTCGTATTCTACAATATTTTAAGACATTTATGGATGACATCACTCTTTTGGAACATGTGATTAAAGTAAATTCTGAAATCAAAGTCTCTACCTTTCTTTCTCCTGTGGAGAAAGAAAAGAGAGAAATATTTCAAAAACAATTCTTACCACATGTTACCCACCTGCGACGTTGTGCAACAATGTGGGAAGAGGAACTACAGACTGAAATTGCATCAATGAAAAGTATTTTCAAAGCTAAAGATGACAAAATTTCAAAACAAAAGTGTCAAAAGAAAGCTTTAGAAAAAGAGGTCGATCGACTCTTGCAACGTGTTCTTTGTGATGATGTGATTTCTGTGATTATGAATTCAATATATATGTCATGCAATGCTATGCTTGTTGATGATCATGTTGATAATGTTGATATTCTGCAAATGGAGATTGATAATTTGTTGAAAGAGAATGAGAATCTTAGACAAGTTAACAATGATGTGACAACAAACAGTGCAAAAGAAATTTCCAAACTAAACGAACGGTTGCAATGGTGTCAAGTTCAAACTACTGAAGCTGAATTAAAATTTCAAAAGTTAAAAGATTCTTTGTCATTTCAAAACAGTCATGTTTCCGAATTTCAAGAAAATAACGAAATTGATGTTTTAAGACATAAAATCTTTCAATATGAAAAAGAAATTGATGAAGTTTGCCAAAACAGAAATGCAATTGTTCGTAACAACAGAATTTTGGAGTCACAAATTCAAACCCACAAACACACCATCATTGAATTAAAAGGAAAAATAAGAGTTTTGGAAAAAGGAAAATTTGTGATTGCCTCAGAAAAGCATACAGTTGATAAGGCACCTAAGCGAGCATCATCTCAAACTACTAATGTTAATCCTTCAACTTCCATAGGATTAGGTAGCACTTCTAAGGCTAGCAGCCCAAAGGCCATCAAGAGTCACAAGAGGATTAGTGTCTGGCAACTTAAGAATCGCTTATCTAAGAATGAAGATGTTGAAGTTAATGATAGTATTTTGAATAAAACGCATGTTACGTCTGATGTAGAATCTAGCTTGTCTAAGTGCAATTCTAACAATGATGTAATGAATGCTGAATCGTTAAATGTTATGAATGCTTTAAATGATGATGTTATTGATGCTTCATGTGTGTTTTGTCATAATAGTATATTATCTGGTAATCATGAACAGTGTGTTACAAAATCTCTTTTGTGTAAAAGACGAAAACGTACTAAAGGCAGAACCCTAAGGCCTATCACCGCTGCTAAGTCCATTTTAGGGAAACCACCTGCAGCAGTTTCTGTAACTAACATTGACAACACCATAGTTGCCCCTAGGACTACCAAATAACCTAGCGAATTCACTAGGAAGAAAGCACAGACTAGTTGGACGTAGCAGCGTTGGTTGCAATACAAACCTACCTTTAAATGGGTACCAAAATTGCTTAATACGTGTGTTGCTAACCCAACGGGATCCACCATTACAAATTCTCCATCTGTGTCAAATTCTTGTGATGCAGGTGGTACAAATAGTCCTATGGATTGTTGATAGCGGCTGCTTCCGACACATGACCGGTAACTTGAAACTTCTCACAAACTTTATCGCAAAGTTCATTGGAACGGTCAGATTCGGGAACAATCACTTCGTAGCTATCATGGGCTATGGCGACTACGTTAATGGGAATATCGAAATTAGCCGTGTTTATTATGTTGAAGGCCTTGGACACAACCTCTTTTCAGTAGGTCAATTTTGTGATGGTGACTTGGAAGTAGCCTTTAGGGAGAAAACATGTTTTGTTAGAGATCTTCAAGGGAACGACCTCATGAAGGGAAAACGTGGCACCAGTCTTTACACCATCTCCTTCGACAACATGACTGCTTCTTCTCCGATATGTTTACTCTCCAAGGCTCATCCCACGAAAGCTTGGTTATGGCACAAAAGAATGTCTCATCTCAACTTCAAAACCATGACTGACCTTGCAAAGAAAAAGTTGGTAGACGGTTTACCCAAATTCAGATATGCCAAAGATCACTTGTGTTCTGCTTGCGAACAAGGAAAAAGTCACCGTGCTCACTTTCCTCCCAAAACAGAGCATAGCACAGATCATGTTCTACAACTACTTCACATGGATTTATGTGGTCCAATGCGTGTTCAAACTATCAACGGAAAAAGGTATATCTTGGTAATAGTTGATGATTTCTCGCGATGGACTTGGGTCTACTTTCTTTGGACTAAAGACCAAGCTCCTTCGATGATCATCACATTTCTCACAAAGATTCAAGTTCAGGTCCGTAACACCGTCAGGAAAATCAGAACAGACAATGGTACTGAATTCAAGAATCAGACTCTTCGGGAGTTCATTGAGAAAAATGGCATTGTTCATCAAACTTCAATTGCTCGCACTCCAGAACAAAATGGTGTAGTTGAAAGACGTAACCGGACGTTAGTGGAAGCAGCAAGGACTATGTTGATTAATGCTCAGTTACCAGATTATCTATGGGGAGAAGCTGTATCAACTGCATGTTATACACAAAACCGTTGTATGATCACCAAAAGACACGAGAAAACTCCATATGAGCTAATGCAGGGCAGAAAACCAAATATCAGTTACCTTCATGTCTTTGGTGCTCTCTGTTACCCGAAGAATGATCGTGATGATCTTGGTAAACTTAAGGCTAAAGCAGATATTGGGATATTCGTAGGCTACTGTGAAAATTCTAAGGGATTCAGGATTTGGAACCGTCGAACCGGGGAAATTCAAGAAACTATACACGCTAACTTCGATGAACTCACGGAAATGGCTTCTGAGCAAAACAGCTTAGAACCCGCACACAACCGTCTCAACTTCCCTGATTCTTCATCCGCACCCTTACCTTTCAACAGGAAAGATTTAGAAGATTTGTTTGCTCCTCTGTTTGATGACATTCCTACTTGTAGTGCTTCAGATGCTTCCACCAGTTCCGCTGCTCAAATTAACTCTACTATAGCACCTGAAACAGTCACAACTACTTCTACAACAGTTGTTGACAGTGCACCACAACCCGAACCATCATCATCAGTAGATCAAACACCTTCTACTGCAGTTGAAGAGTCACCCCCCATTCTAATCAAGATCCCACACCGGCAAACTTTGACGGAAATGCATTCTTTAATCCATTTGCTCCACCCCCAACCATTCCAGAAATTGGAGAATCATCCTCGAGCAGTATGGATCCGTCAAATTTGCAGCACCATGTTCAACCTTACCCATTGATTGCGTGGTTTTGTAACCTTACAACAGGTTTTGCCTCTCGAGGGATCTCAAGAGGCTTACAACCCCACCAGGCAGTGTACCTGACCGATGTAGTATAGTGTAGTGGTAAGTACGGGGGATTGATCGTTCTCCACAGGGAATAGTGTTCGTTAGGTGTGAAAGGCTACTCTAATTAGGTCTAAGGGTTGAGGAAGATTCTTTTTATGTTTTTATAGTTTTTATGAAAGCAAGTAAAATCTCGGGTTTGAAGGAGTGGGCGGAATTAGTTGCTAGTCAACTAACCCAATTTACTACGAATGCAAATAAAATAAATAACTGAAAATAAAATGTGGTGAGAAACTTATGTGTAGAGAAATGTGTTTACTTAGATTTCCTTACTCCCTAACTATCTTTTACCGGTTAATTAGTGTGTATTAGTCGCGTGGATGACGGGTGTATTCCTTAATACCATTCGTGGGGTGGCGTACTTACTTCCCCAACTCTACAAGCTCCTACTTCACTCCTATGTCGAGCCGGCTAGGAAGCTCCTAACATGGGATCACTAGAATTCGCTTGTGCATTAAATACAACCATAAAAACCTTTAGTACGCGTTTGGTTCATGTTTCTTAAGACGTTCAAGCAAGTTACCGAATAGGAAGTTAGCCAGTTTTCTTAAGCCTAACATAGATAAACAATCATCCAATACAACTAACAACACACTAACAACCAATAATCAATAGCTAAGTTTCATTAGATCTAAGCAAACACAAGATAAATTTAGCCTAACATGTTAAACAAAAGACAAGAATAAGATAGAATCAAACAACACATAGACATATTGAATGATTAATTGATAACTTATCTTTCAATGAAACATGGAAGATCTCAAGGCAAAAAGCCCTGAAAAAGTAGCTGAATTCGTCCTAGGGTTTTATCCCAAAATTCCACACACTAAGCCCTCTCTAATGACAAAAAATTAGAAAACTATATATAGATTTTTGGATCTGACGGCGTCACCTTATGGAGTGTGACGCCGTCACCTCGCCGCTTTTAGGGTTCCCGGATGACCTTCTTGACGCCGTCCCTCTTTAGCTCTTCCAAAATCCATTCTGGCTTATCAAGGCTTGACGCCGTCGAACCATGAACGTGACGCCGTCCCCTTATGATTTAAGCCGTGACGCCCTTGATCAAGTTAAAGCGTGACGCCGTCAGAATTCACATGCTATTTTCACTGGCTTATCATGAGTAAATTTCACGTCCAACTTTTCTTGCCAAAGCATGACGCCGTCCAGAGTAAATTGTGACGCCGTCAAGAGTAACTTTTAGCCGATTTTTGAGACTTTGTCGTTTTCTTCACTTTTATGCTCCAAAAACGTCCAAAATGCCTCCTTTTCCAGATTTCTCCTCAAAAGTACCTAAAATGACAAAAGGAACGATTTAGGGCAATATTTGATCAAATAAATACGATTTAGGGCTTAAATGACCCCTTAAAAGCGGTACACTTTTCGCCTCATCAAATACCCTTACACTTGAGATTTGCTTGTCCTCAAGCAAATGCGCTTTTATTCTAATCAAAATACAAGTTAGGGGTCATTTAATGCTAACATAAAAGTAATTACGACAAATAAATCGTTCCACTTCAATCATAATAAGCACGGAGATTATAAACTAGCACCTCACAAGTAGTGTTTAGATACTCACATCTCTCAAGTGTCATCAAAATAAATCTCATAAATGAAAACGGAAAATATCTCTCACTACCTGTCATAGCAAATAGATTACCATAGGCTTGGGAAAGGATCGAAAACCTCCTCCACTAGGCGTAAGCACCAAAGATAAACTATCAAAGAGGGCTTTTAAATGGGTTATAACTTTAGGTGTAGGGAAAAGGAAAACACGGTTTTGTTGGATACGGGATATTTTACTGGTGGCGAGTTAAAAATCTTGATCAATTACATGTACTATACAATGTTGCTAAGCCAAGACTAGACTCGATCTTAAGCTAATGATAAAATAACAAAAACATAAAATAAACATAAAATAAAACGGGATGGTAGTCCGTATGTTTTTTCTATTTTTCTTTTTCTCATTTTTTGTGTTTTTCTTGATTTTTTTTTTTTTTTTTTTTTTTTTTTTTTTTTTTTTTTTTTTTTTTGCATACACTTTTACCCTACCATCCAAAATAATACATCATAGGGGCATTGCATCCCCCTTACACTTGAATTTTTACATAACTTTACAAATACTAATCTAATGACTCGAATTAAGATAATTGAAAAACTTGGAGTACTTTTAAAATATTTAGCACATATGGGGGTAATAAATGATGTTCTTCCCCATTACTCCATTACACTAGTACTTTACCCATGAGTCCCAATCGTCCCAAAACAATATGTACAAGGATATGACTCGACTTAGCAACCATGTAATCAACTAGATAATTAACTTGGGGTTTAAACAAATGTTGTCACAATAATGCACAAAAAATGAGTGCATACAAGGTAGGCTAAGGCGATTTGGGTGTACATTTTAGTGTGGTGTAACAAATTCTTTCTTTAAGTAAAATG
The DNA here is from genome assembly GCA_021014915.2 of Artemisia tridentata subsp. tridentata. Lineage (NCBI taxonomy): Eukaryota > Viridiplantae > Streptophyta > Magnoliopsida > Asterales > Asteraceae > Artemisia > Artemisia tridentata. The sequence goes on along the minus strand of CP139505.1, from coordinate 171,901,933 downwards.
CTTAAAGGTCGAAACGAAAAGATAGGCTCTGAGGGGTGTACTAGGGGTATCGTGTACTAAAAATGAGTACAACGCAAAGGGTGTGGGAGAATTACTTGACCAATGTAGCCAAAGTAATTATAACAAAAACACAGGTGTAAAACAATGGGTTAATCCTAATGCCTCTTATCATGTAGTAAATCTAACTACACGAATGTAGTCTCACTTGTGGCCTTGGAATGGTCCTAACGCAAGTTCTAGAATCTAAGTGCTACCGGCACACACATCATAGCATAAATGCTTTTCTTACCAATTCTAGGGGCGAACCTCACATATTTGGGGTGGAAAATTTTTTAGTGGTACGGTTTTTGTGCTAGTCATATAACTCCTATCCGTGAGACGCTCATTAAGATCAAAGTTTCACTCCTATATGTTGTAAAAAATTTTAAATTTGGCACTAAAATTACCTTAACAAGTATTTCTCTCAGTTTTATTACACATCTACCATCAAACAAACAAAAATCAAGCGCAATTGTATTCTCTAAAATCGTACTTTTACCCTCCCTTACACTTAAGATGAACATTGTCCCCAATGTTCAAATAATAAGATGTAAAAGCAAAAAGTAAAAGAATGAAATCAAATACTCCCCTGATTCGCTCGGTGGATAATGAAATTACACGGTTAAATCTTCCTCCAAAGAGAATGTTGAAGCTCCATGACTAATGCATCGCCACAAGCTTGATCCAAAAACATTTCCTTGTCCAAAATAACCTGTTAAACCTGAGAAAACAAACACGAAAACCTGCATAACATCGGCGGGAAAAATCTATATATAAGGATATAATGCTTGTGGAATGATAATTTTGCAGATTCCTGGAGATTATAAGTTGGAGATTTTAATAAAACTTTTTATGAAAACAAAACTTTCAAAAATTTCTGGAAATTAAATCTGACGCCGTCAGGTTATAACCCCTGACGCCGTCAGAAATGACCTGACAAAAATTTTCATTTTTAGTTTCCGGAAAATTTCTGGAAAAACCTTTACCTTACTTCCTGGAAATCCTGCAAAACATCATTATGACTCGATACAAGCATTTGACTCAAACAAACACTAATATGTATGCTAATTTATTATTATTACGATTCATGTTAATTTGTGTTCTAATAAACCGATTTAGATTTCCCTTACACTTATCTTTTGCAAAATACCTTTATATGTAGTTAAGACGAAGTTAAAAACAACATAAAGCATTTTCACAAATTAGTTTTTAACATGAATCAATACTAATAAAAATTAAACACACATACGGAAACAAATAAAAACAAACAAACAAATAAATAAACACACAAAGCAAATAAAGCAAATAAAGCTTGGGTTGCCTCCCAAGAAGCGCTTTTCTTTATTAACGAGTCTTGTAGCTAGACTCAAAGTCACGTACATTACGTGACTCCATCATTCATAATGACGTATCCCTGATAGATATGATCCTTGTTATCATGGTGGTGGTGTCTCAATCGCTCGACATTTGCGGTCACTTCACCTCCTCCTTTGCTGGTCAAGCTTACTATCCCATCTTGTTGTAAACCTTTAATTGTGAATGGTCCGTACCACCAGGGACTTAGTTCATTAGTAGGTGCTTCTGTTTCTGAATGCCTTAGGAGCACTGAGTCTCCTTTTGTAAATTCAACGGGGTCATTGATTTGCTCATCAGCCTTAATATAATTGTTATTTCTACCCTTACATTCTCTAATCTCATTTTCCATATAACTCTTAATCCTTGCCTCCCATGCAAGAATTTTCTCTCGAACATTACCACGGACTACATTAGTGTTAGCCTCCATCTTCTTCTGCAGAGCAATATCTCGTATATGTCGTGGGATCGTTGGGAAGTTTATTGTTTTCTTCCCCTTCTTCATTTGGATGGTGCTATTTTCGTAATTGATTTGTGCTCTAGTGGTAGCGAGAAAGGGTGCCCCAAGGATTATTGGCATATTCATATCATTTCTCTCAATGATCATGAAGTCGACCGGATACAGGAATCCGGCAACGTTGACCAACACATCTTCTGCAATTCCTAGCGGATACTCATAAGAATGCTTTGCAAAGGAGAGTTTAGTATGGGTGATGGATGGCAACTCATCGGTTAACTGAACATAAACGGATAAGGGCATCAAATTTACGTCGGAACCTTGGTCAGCTATCGCATCCAGATACTTGTGTTTTCCAATGCTGCATGGTATTTCAAAGACCCCGTAGAATTTCTGCTTTTCCACTAACTTTTGTCCTATGAGGCATTCATACAATTGCCCACCGGGTAATGTGTCAGATTTATCATCCGGTTCCACCTTCTCGGACTTCTTGTTGGGTAGATGAATACGTCGATAGTTTCTCACCCAATCGTTTATGGTCTCCTTGTTTATTTCGTGCTTCAAGTAATGTTTCACTTGTTGTGACACTGGCGGTTCAACCAATTGGCGCTCCTCAGAGGGCGCCTCCTCTCCTTTGTCGGAATCGCATTTGTACGCATTGGTGTTTCCATTATTAAGTGGGATGAGGTCAATTTTGTTAACTTCCATAGTTATGGATTTCCCTCTTCCATCATTTCCGCCCTCTTGGACGACGGAGGTGGCCTTGACAAATTTAGTGTTAGGAACATCAACGTCATTCCTCACCAACACTTTTGCAGGGGCTTTTGTATTTGTGTATTCTTTCAAAAGATTCATCATCTCCGCCATCTTCTCCTCCATTTCCTCCTTCTGCTTGTAGACGGCTTCCTCAAATTTTGCCAACCGTTCGGAGTGTTTTGACATGTACTCTCTCATTCGAGCTTCGAATGTTGGACTAAGTTCCTGAGGTGGTGAGTTGGGTGGGGCGTGCTTATGGAAGGGTTTAGTATTTTCCCTACGGGGTGATTCGGACAATGGTATTTGCTTAACGCTTGAGACTGAGTTAATTGTTGCTTTTTGTGGACTTAAGGGTCTCTTTTGCTTTTCCATAAGATATGCAACCCTTTTCTCAAGTTCACTAACGCTTTCCTCAGTGATTTGATTGGCGGTATCGGGCGATGAATATGTCTTGACTGCCGAGCGCACGTCGTGGGAGACTTGCCACAATTCATCATCGTCGGATGCAAGCTCATCAATGATCTCCCATGATTCCTCGGCGCTTTTGTCGCGCAATCTGCCCCCGGCGGCTCGATCGATGGCACGCTTGGTGTGGTAATCAACATGGTCATAGAAGATTTGGATTTGAAGCCATAGATTTATGCCATGGTGAGGGACTTTTTGAAGTAAGTCCTTGAATCGAATCCATGCCCCGTAGAGGGTTTCGCCTCGACGTTGTTCAAACATCAAGATATCCTTCCTTAGCTTGGTAGTTCTCTCCGGTGGGAAAAACTGAGCAAGGAAACGAGTAGTGAGATCATCCCAAGAGGTGATGGATCCTGCGGGTTGACGTTCTAGCCACTGACTAGCTTGGTCCCGCAAAGAGAATTGGAAGAGACGCAATCGGGTCGTCTCTCGAGTGGCAACATCAAGGTCTATAGAATCAACGATTTTAAGAAAGTCCTTGAGATGTTGATTAGGATCTTCAGAACGAAGTCCATGGAATGCGCATCCACTTTGCACCAACCGGATGGTGTCGGATCGCAAGGGTGTGATATTGGCTCCTTGAGTGAGCTCAATGGTGTTTCGATAGCCATGGTGGCTAGGACGGGAATACTCTCCTAAAGTACGGGCTCTAGGAGGTGGTTGTGGTTGTTGTGGTGGTGGGTTGTGGGGGTTAAGGATATTACCATCTTCCATGATGTCGGATGGTATGGTTACGAACAAAGACACGAAGAAAATAGATAGACTAAAGAAAACCTAGAAAAATAAAATAAAAATCTCACTAGAAAGGAATCTAGTGAGTAGACCTAATAGAAATAAAAATTCAACCTAAACAATAACTATTCCCCGGAAACGGCGCCAAAAACTTGATTGCGTGGTTTTGTAACCTTACAACAGGTTTTACCTCTCGAGGGATCTCAAGAGGCTTACAACCCCACCAGGCAGTGTACCTGACCGATGTAGTATAGTGTAGTGGTAAGTACGGGGGATTGATCGTTCTCCACAGGGAATAGTGTTCGTTAGGTGTGAAAGGCTACTCTAATTAGGTCTAAGGGTTAAGGAAGATTCTTTTTATGTTTTTATAGTTTTTATGAAAGCAAGTAAAATCTCGGGTTTGAAGGAGTGGGCGGAATTAGTTGCTAGTCAACTAACCCAATTTACTACGAATGCAAATAAAATAAATAACTGAAAATAAAATGTGGTGAGAAACTTATGTGTAGAGAAATGTGTTTACTTAGATTTCCTTACTCCCTAACTATCTTTTACCGGTTAATTAGTGTGTATTAGTCGCGTGGATGATGGGTGTATTCCTTAATACCATTCGTGGGGTGGCGTACTTACTTCCCCAACTCTACAAGCTCCTACTTCACTCCTATGTCGAGCCGGCTAGGAAGCTCCTAACATGGGATCACTAGAATTCGCTTGTGCATTAAATACAACCATAAAAACCTTTAGTACGCGTTTGGTTCATGTTTCTTAAGACGTTCAAGCAAGTTACCGAATAGGAAGTTAGCCAGTTTTCTTAAGCCTAACATAGATAAACAATCATCCAATACAACTAACAACACACTAACAACCAATAATCAATAGCTAGGTTTCATTAGATCTAAGCAAACACAAGATAAATTTAGCCTAACATGTTAAACAAAAGACAAGAATAAGATAGAATCAAACAACACATAGACATATTGAATGATTAATTGATAACTTATCTTTCAATGAAACATGGAAGATCTCAAGGCAAAAAGCCCTGAAAAAGTAGCTAAAATCGTCTTAGGGTTTTATCCCAAAATTCCACACACTAAGCTCTCCTTAATGACAAAAGATTAGAAAACTATATATAGATTTTTGGATCTGACGCCGTCACCTTATGGAGTGTGACGCCGTCACCTCGCCGCTTTTAGGGTTCCCGGATGACCTTCTTGACGCCGTCCCTCTTTAGCTCTTCAAAAATCCATTCTGGCTTATCAAGGCTTGACGCCGTCGAACCATGAACGTGACGCCGTCCCCTTATGATTTAAGCCGTGACGCCCTTGATCAAGTTAAAGCGTGACGCCGTCAGAATTCACATGCTATTTTCACTGGCTTATCATGAGTAAATTTCACGTCCAACTTTTCTTGCCAAAGCATGACGCCGTCCAGAGTAAATTGTGACGCCGTCAAGAGTAACTTTTAGCCGATTTTTGAGACTTTGTCGTTTTCTTCACTTTTATGCTCCAAAAACGTCCAAAATGCCTCCTTTTCCAGATTTCTCCTCAAAAGTACCTAAAATGACAAAAGGAACGATTTAGGGCAATATTTGATCAAATAAATACGATTTAGGGCTTAAATGACCCCTTAAAAGCGGTACACTTTTCGCCTCATCACCCATCCACTCACAAATGGACTAAGGATCATCCGTTAGTAAACATCATTGGTAATCCAGACAACCAGTCATGACACGACAAAGACTCTATACAGATGGTGAAACATGCATTTATGCACTCACCGTTTGTCAAACAGAACCCAAAAACATCAAGGAAGCCCTGACATATGACAACTGGATTGAGTCAATGCAAGAAGAATTGAATCAATTTAAGCAGTTAGAAGTTTGGGAATTAGTTGAAAGACCAACTGGGGTTTATGTCGTTGGATTGAAATGGATATGGAAGATCAAGCTCGATGCAGACGGCACTGTGATTCGTAACAAGACCCGACTGGTAGCAAAAGGATATAGCCAAGAAGAAGGAATTGACTTTGAGGAATCATTTGCTCCGGTAGCGAGGCTTGAGGCGGTGCGCATGTTTCTGGCTTATGCGGCTCATAAGAATATAACGGTATACCAGATGGACGTGAAGACTGCATTCTTAAACGGAGAACTTCGTGAAGAGGTCTATGTCTCACAACCAGAGGGATTCGTTGATCCAGAACATCCGAACCACGTATACAGGCTTAAGAAAGCCCTCTACGGCCTTAAACAAGCCCCGAGGGCCTGGTACGATAAACTCACTGCATTCTTGCTTGCTAACCATTTTACTAAAGGCTCTGTTGACCCGACCCTGTTTATACAGACACACGGGGAAGACATTCTCATTGTACAAATATATGTGGATGATATTATTTTTGGCTCAACCCATAAAAAATATTCAAACGCTTTTGCAAAACTAATGAAACAGAACTTTGAGATGTCTATGATGGGTGAGCTAACGTTCTTCTTAGGACTGCAAGTTCACCAATCACCCCGTGGTATATTCTTAAGTCAGTCCAAATATGCTCAAGAAATACTGAAAAAACATGGCATGTCCAGTAGTGATACATATAACACCCCTATGTCCTCCTCATCCCCGAAGCTAGATGCTGACATAAATGGGAAACCCACTGATCCTACAAAATACCGTAGTATCATTGGCTCTCTCATGTATCTCACCGCTAGCAGACCAGATGTTGTATTTGCCACTCATCTTTGCTCCCGTTATCAATCTAGCCCAACAGAAAAACATTTATCTGCTATTAAAAGAATTCTTAGATACATCAAGGGAACCATTCACATGGGGATCTGGTATCCAAAGAATTCTGGTTTTGCACTAATAGCTTTTTCAGATGCGGATCATGCGGGATGTGTGGATACAAGGAAGAGTACATCAGGAGGAGTTCAACTACTAGGAGACAAACTGGTATCTTGGCAGTCAAAGAAACAGGATTGCACATCACTTTCTTCAACGGAATCTGAATACGTAGCTATGTTTGCCTGCTATGCTCAAATCATCTGGATGCGATCACAACTCATGGATTATGGATTCGTCTTCAACAAGATTCCTATGTATTGTGACTCCAAGAGTGCCATTGCCATCTCCTGCAACACAGTGCAGCATTCCAAGTCAAAGCATATTGATCTTCGATATCACTTCATCAAGGAGCATGTGGAAAAGGGTACCGTTGAATTATATTTTGTGGGTACTGATCACCAACTGGCAGACATGTTCACCAAAGCCTTGCCTCATGCAAGATTTGTGGAACTTGTCCATCGGATCGGAATGAGATGTTTGACTCCTGCTGATTTGAACAAGTTTCTCCTAAACAATTAACTAAGTCAGACATCAACACTATCATGTATATATATATAAAAAAAAAAATGAGTGTATCCCTTTTGGTGTGCAAAAGAAGATCCGAATCAAAATATGATCTCATCTTTCAATTTCTCTTTAAATTCAAACATCGGTCATATTTTGAGGGGGAGAAATTTTTGCACATCTTCCGTCACATTTCTTCATCACATTATTAGACAATATTGCCTTAGGACCATTAATGAAAATAAGTCTAAAGATAAAGGATTGATATTGTCTTATTAAAATATGTGTTATCATTAAGACTTAAAATCAAAATAGGATGCAAGTTAGAGGACCAATGTTGTAAATTTCTCAAACCTATTTTTGATAAAAGCTCTAAGTCTGACCCAGTCAAACTCACAACCTCAAAAACGTTTTTCCCTCTTTCGCTAAAACCCTCTCTCGCCTAAAACCCTCCTCGCGCCTAACCATCAAGAAAATTCCAAAGATTGATTGTTTGTTTGATTAATTCCTTACCTGTAAGTGTTCGTGTGCAATTTGTTATGTGCTTAAATTGTTAAAATTGTTAGAACATGTTAGGGTTTATCAAATCGATTTGGGGATTTTTTCCTTGTTCAATTTGTGACCTAATCTTGTTAGCATATTACTGCTATAACATGTTTTAATGACTATTGCTCATGATTAATTAGATTATATGGCACTAAATGGGTTGGATTAATTAACCTAGGATTTTCTTTGGTAGTCGAATGGGTGTGGCAGTGATGAACAAAAGATGTGTTGAGGTTTATTTGATTGATGATATGTATTTTGTTTGCTTATGTTGGTCTGATAGTTTGATGTGCCGAACAGTTTGATTATCAGGTTGCTTATGGTTGATTATGTTTGATTGTTAAGTGTATATTTGATAAGTGACGAGTTAAAAGCTCTCTCATCGAACGACCTCATCGAAGGAAATCAGTTAATCGAGTTAGATTAAGCTGATCGAACGTCTATGTTAGTCGAACGATTGATTTTTAGTCGAACGATTGATAATTAGTCGAACGATTGATAATTAGTCGAACGATTGATAGTTAGTCGAACGATTGACAGTTAGTCGAACGATTGATAGTTAGTCGAACGATTGAACATAGTCGAACGATTGAATTTAGTCGAACCATTGATAGTCGAACGATTATTCTTAGTCGAACGCGTAACTTAGTCGAACGATTCACCAGTAGTCGAACAAGTAAAACTTAGTCAAACAAGTGAACTTAGTCGAACGATTAACTTAAGACAAGTGCATGTTCTTAGTCAAACAACTGAGTGTAGTCGAACCAGATAGTTGAATCAGATTAATCAAAGTACTTTGATGAGTGAATGGATATGTGGTTTGATTACATGCTGATGTTGTGTCTTAGTGATAAGTGGTCATCTTCATGTCTTCGTGTGTTATGTGTTGTTTTAAATGTGATTAACAATAAGAGACAATATCATGAAATCATTATTATTCACTAACACATGTATACGGTATCTATTGTGTATTGTTGTTGGTGTTTTGTAATGATCAGGTGAACTATGTCTCGAACCATGTCTCAAGCATCTGTAACCTGACAACCAACCATTCCAGAAGAAGGAGAACGTAAGATTGGCCACTGTAACTCAAGAGTTGATTTCAAGAAGTTGAGTTGTCTTGAATCTTGCCGGATCATTGCGGAAATTCTTGAAAGACACTTCATTAAACCAACATTGACAAACACTGCAAGTGTACCTGAAATCTATCTACACCAGTTCTGGAATTATTTGGTCATCAGTGATGATGAAGAAAGCATGACAATCACTTTGGACGATACTGAGATCACTTTCAAGGTTGAAAGTCTAAGGAAGGTGTTGGATCTACCAAAGGAAGTGACAGGAGATTTCAAGGAATTTCAGGAAGATCCTACATTTGAAGAAATGATCAAAACACTTCAACTTCTGGGATATGATGAAACAAAAGAACCACTCTCATCACTTCACAAAGTCGAAAGGAAATACTACCCACAACCTTGGCATACCATGTACTCAATCATCATCAATAGCATAACTGGAAAAAGCACTGGATTGGAACACCCTCGACAAGAGCAACTTCAATTCTTCTGTGGCGTTATCAACTTTAAACATCTTGACTTCGCCTAATACATCTGGAAAGACATGATCTTTCTATGCCACAAATGAGAATTGACAAAAAGCTCAAGTTTCGAACACAAATGAGAAGATTGGAGAGTTACGTAGGAGGACGAGCCAAAATTCCAAACATTCTCACATTCCGCCGTCCTGTGTAAACTCAGTGGTACAATTTGTCTCATTTAATCATCATTTTGTCATCATTTCATCATTTTCCTAATACCAGAACGGTTTGTGCACACATAACAGTGTACAACCCGCACTTGTAAAGAAAGGACCCTGAGGTACGCTTCAGTGCCTCAATCCTGATAAAAGGAGCGAAAGCTTCTTACTTATGAGTAGAATTAAACCAAAATTTTTCTAAGTTTTCAAAAATTCTGCTCATAAGGACAAGTATTCCCTTGTCAAGGGGGAGTATTTGAAACATAATCGTTGTTCAAAATAACAAACGTTCTTGAAATTCTTCCCTAAAACTCAAAAATAGCATATTTTAATCATAAAGTTTTTTCAAAAACATCATGAGTATGCTATTTTTGAGGGGGAGAATAAACACTTGATTAAAATATGGTGTCTCAATTGCTGGTATCTCACAAGTGCTCGACTCAGAATTGACCCTCGAATTGACGATAACTAAAGTTAGTAGTCGAAAAGACATGTCCTGGACGGGTAATAATTTCAAGCCAGTTTATCTGGTGATGTAAGCGTGTCTCGCAAAGGATATATCTGAGTAGAATGTACCGATTTCGAGCGATTTTCCTTGAACGTGATCTGGACGGGTAATAATTTCAAGCTAGTTTACTAGTGATGTAAGCGTGTCTCGCGATGATCATGTTCATTGAAAATAAATCAATTCAAAAGTGCCAACTCTTCCCGACATGTGCAAATTTCACTTAACCATTTATGAGCACATGTTAAGGGGGAGTCTTTCTGAAAATACAAAACTCTCGAAGTGTTACAAAATGTTTCACAATCTTTAACACTTTGAGAGATTTTCAATGATTTGGTTTATGGCATCAATAGGATAGTCACGAAGTTATAAGGTGGCTAGGGTTAGGAAAAACCGTCCTATGATCCGCCAGAGCCGGAGGGATCTTCCCAAGGACAACTCCAATAGTCTAGTATTAGAAAGTCCTAGGTATGAAAAAAAGAGAGAAATGAAATGTAAGGAGAAAGAAGGGGTTGAAGAATGAAAAAGAAAAGCAAAAGAAAAGGGTGAAAAGAAATAGCCCTCCATTTGTTCAACCTTAGGGCAGACACCGGGTTCAATTCATAATCTACTGGTTGACTAAGCATCACCGGTATTGAAGACAAAAGACGTCATGGACCCAGTGACGCACTACATAACCCTTCTTAGCCACTCAGGTGCCTCTCAAAAGGCATTTGTTTCATTTCACACGGAGAACCCTTCATAATCTATCGACCTCTCACTACGAGGGTGTTGATATTGAAAAGGAGGCAATCTGCTCCATGCCTCTGACGACCAAACAAATGTGCACTAATCGAGTCTAGAGCCATGAGATATATTAAAGATCTCTTAGGTACACTTAGTTTTACTCTGCTGTTCTACATCTTGGGCAGCTGTTGTAAATTAAGAGAGTGTCCTTCGCAGATCTTAGCAATCTGCCGTGAACATTCTTGAGAGAATTCACAATTGTGATTCTCAGTGATAGAATGTAAATCCTGCCAGGGTCAACATCAAACAGCCCTGACAGCAGGTCACTTCGGTAACTCCTTGTGGGTTACGCTTAGTGAATGCTCCAAAATGGTCTACAGTCGTGGGGTGATCTCCAACGGCTCACTGAATCATTTGGTGCACTCCGGTGTGTCCGTGTATAACCTTTCGAGGGTATCTGATTCAGAACGGTTTGGGTAAGGATTAGAGAAAGTCTTCACACTATGCTGTTGACGATCTCGAAGTCTGAACCTGTAAGTACCGGTTGATTTATTGCTAACTGTTTTCATGCAGCGACGAATCATGGAGTCCAGAAGATCCATCATGCTCATATCCTGAAGATGAGTTCTCACAAAGACTTAAAGATATCAAAAGTCCAAAGTTGATAAAGAAAATTCAAAGTTCAAGCTCTACAACCTTTCACTAATCAAAGATTGAAAAGTGAGAACCAGTTGAAGAACAAAAGTCAAAGATCATATGAGCATGGTGGAAAAGACGAGAAGACCATTGGAGAACGGCAGATCATCATCATACCATATCATATCACATCACAATCAAGAACAAAGAACAAAGATTATGAAGACGTCAGAGTCAAAAGAAGCAAAGACGACGTCAAGCAACCTTGATGACCAATACTTAGGGGGAGATTGTTGGGAACACGTTTTGTATTAATTCAAGTATTGATCATAATGTAATAGGTTGCTTAGGCCTTTAAGTTTATTTTAGGCCCAGCCCATGTAGAAGGCCCATGGGTTGTGTCATTTTGTTAATTAATTATGTTGTTTAGGGCTACAAGCCCATCCTTATGTAAAAACTATAAATACCCCTCCCATTACAAGGGAAGGGGTTGGTTGATGAATGCTTAAACATTTCCATATTATGATGATCATCTTCCAATCTCTCTTTCTCTCTCTAGATTTAGGGCATATTTGTAAAACCCAAAATTTGAACAATCTGAAATGACCAAAATACCCTCTAGTTTCGAAATTTTAAGAACTTATGAAATACGCTATAAATTAAAAACTTGAGTTATATAACATGTTATGACTCGAAACCATACAATATGAACATATAATCCAAAGTATTATATGAAATTATATATGAACCTTATGATATAAATTATAACATGTTTAATATGTCACATTATAGGCCAAAAATATTTAAACATGTACACAACATATAAATGGAAAATAAGTAAGAATTTTAGCTAATTTGGAAAGTGCAAATCACACTTAAACACACCCAAAATTTCGTCCATATCCCTCCCTACTTCTTCTCATACAACCGTGTATGATACTCTCCATCAAAAACCCTAGCTCTCTTTTCTCCTTCTCCATTTGTACGGCTATCTTCAAAAAAAAAAGGAGAGAAACAAACCCTAGGAACTTGTTCATTCGATCATCACAAGAAGAGGAGGAGTGAAGCCTTGATCATTGTGTTCTTATTCAAATCATATCACAAATAAGGTAATCAATGCACATCATGATTTAATCCATTCGAATTTTGAAGCGAAACCCTAATTATTTACATAAAATATTAAATCTGCTACTGGTCTGGAATTTTGTTCGACTTTAATCAATCGAATCTTGATGATAACTAAGTTTTTTTAGGTGGTTTTTGAATCTAGAATTAAATTCAATGAAATAGATTTCTGTAGAAATTAACCTTGTAATTTTTAGAGGCCTGGAAGACCACTTTTTGATTTTTGGAAAGTTAAGTGTCAAATCGGATTCGTATGTCTGGAAAAACAGTCTGGGTTTTCCATTTTTCATTTTCAAACCGTAACGAATTAGAAGGTCTCCTTTGAACTGAGTAATATTGGATGTGTCTCTTAGTTACTGGAATTTTCCTAGATTTTTATAAATTTTCTAAATGGGTCTGAGGATTAATTACTTTTCGGGTGTTTTAATTGATCCGGATCTGGAACAGGTTTGGAAAATGGATTTTTCATTCATACCTATACTAGTTAATAAAATATGGAAAAATTTGGTAAAATACTAGGGGAACTGAGGTATCTCTTTGAATTTTGGTGAATTTTATTTCGAAGATATAATATGATTCATAATTTATTTTAAACAGGCCCAGTCCATACTTAAAAACTGTTAAAGTGTAAAGAACTTTTAAAAGGTGTTATTTGGTTACTTTTCTAATAACTAAAGGGTACAAATTGTAAATTGTGAAACTTGAAGGAATTAAGTGTCATTCTGTATAAAAGGAATATTTAAATCAGTAGGTAAAGTATTTTCATTGTGATACCTTTGAATTTAGAATAATTACAGTTTAAACCCTGAACTATGAAAATCTGTCATAATTAACCCTAAAGTTTTATAACTTGATAAAAGATACCTTAATACCATAATATTCTGTAATTAAGGACTTAACTAAATCTGTAATATCAATATCTGGTTAAATATGAAAATCTGTTAATTCTGGAAACCTGTTAAAAATAGAAAGTTACTTAAAATGGAAAGGTAAACTAAAAGGAATAATCTGAATTAGAATCCGTAGTAATTTCGTCTTCTACTTCATTAGGTGTGAAGAAGGAGAAGTCCTGATTTCTGTTCTGTGTCTGTTTTGCTTATTCTGCTTTGCTAATAAGGTACAGATATTCTGCCCTTTTTCAGTAAGGGTTTTTCATCCCCTTTTCTTTCAGTTTTACATTTTCTTTATTAGGATCTCCGATACCACTGCTATGTTCGCTTCTGTTGTGAATCTTTGTTGTGATCTGTTTGTCTTGAACCTTTTGTTTGAACCTCTGATATGATTCTTTTATTCTGAACCTTTTTCCTGAACTCTGATTGTAAACTGGTTTGTGAACCCTTGATGTGTTTCTTCTATTCTGAACCTTTCTTGAACCTTTGTGTTTTGATCTCTTGTTCTGAACCCTGAATTTGTGAATCTTGATTGAATCTGATCTGTGAACCTTGTTCTGAACCTTAACCTGATATATCTGTTGTAAACTTGATTTGATTTTTGGTATAAACCTTAACCTGTTAAATCCTTATCTGAACCTAATTGATTTTGAACCTTTATTAAACTACATATGAAACTGTTTAAGAAAAGCTATTTTAAAAAGAAGCGATACCACTTGAAATGGAAGTTACTAAAAGTTTTGGAAGACCATTTTTATGAAAACTATTTTGTAATATCATTTCAATGAAAACCATTATTAAAGGATTGATTTAAATGAACTTTTGACAGGAACTTCTGAAATGGATTATTGCTATAAACTTGTAATTCTTAACCTTTGATATACTCTTTTGGACTATTGGAAATAAACTTTTTAATCTGAACTTACGTTTTGATATTAAACTTAATCTGATAAACTTTGATTTGAACCTTATTATCTTATTCTGAATTGTTGACATGACCCTTCTGCCATGAACCCTTAGATATGACTCTGTTTATTATATGACATCTGACCTTGACCACAGTCTGATATCCGAGCCAATCACTAGGCATGAGGGTTTCATGTCCATGTCATTGATGCACCGATGGCATGACTCTAGGGCAGGAGAGTGATGACCTGTCCCGTCCCTGATTTTATCTGTTATGTAGGAGAAGATTCGGGCCTACTGGGGCGTATGGATGCATCCTAGATCTGATCTGTTTCTGTTATCTGTTATATATATATCTCTGGTGACTGATGGTGTGTGCGATACACGTCTTTCACATATCTGGGAGCTGATCACTCCGATTTGATACATGAGGTCACCCCTCATATTATCTGGTTACTTGAGAGGTATCCCCTCTAGATTACTTATGTGACTACACTGTTATGATATTATCTGTTATCTGGGCTCGTGATAGATTTCTGTTCCCTTTATTCTTAAACCTTATTTATTTATTCTTATTTCATTTCATTTATTCCATTTCTTATTCCTATTCCTTCATTTGACTTGTGTCTGTATGATCTGTACTTTCTGATTTCTGTTGCACTGCTCTGTATTTCCTGATTTTCCTTTGTACTGCTATCTGTTATCGTTTCTGTTATCTATATATCTGTTCACTGAGCTTTTGAAGCTCAGCCGCATTTCTTTTCCTGCGGCAGGTTTTAATAGGAAGCTGGGAATGAGTGAGAGTGTACCTCTGGACTTAGAAGGCTTGGTAGCTATTCTGGATTAGAATTGGATAGAAGATATTATGTTTTAGAATTAGTTTTGCAAGCTTTCATTGTAACCTTGAAGGTTCAGTATTTCATTTGTAATCCTTTGAGATTTTTGTATTACTGTAAGATGTATGCTTTGTTATGTTCTGATATGAATCCATTGTTGTGATATCTTTACCCTTGTCGGGTTGGGGTGTTACAATTTATGGTATCAGAGATCACAGGCTGCGACTCGTAATACATTTACCCTTGACCTGTGAATTCTGGACCACTAAGTTTCCACTGTAGGCGCTCGTAGGACAACCTTTGAGAATTTGCTGTAGGATTTCCCTATAGGAACTTAAATTCTGACCAGTGAGGAATGGGTCGATTATAAGGCATTTTGTTTAAGTATCATTGCTTCCGCATTACTCTGATTCGTGCCTTGTTTTGGTTTAAGCCTGTTAAAATCACATTTGGAAATTTAGAGCTTATGCCTTGCATCACCTAAGAAATGAAACCTAAATAAACCTGAAGCATTGAGAATTGCATAGTAATTGTCTGACACTATTTGATCCTTGCTTTCAGATTCTGACTCCGACCTCTGAACCTTTTGTTAATCATATGATGCCTCTTCGGGCATTCTGAGAATCCCCATATCGATGATGTACTTGATACATTCTGTTATTTGTTTCTTGCTTCTGATAATCATCTATGAACCTTTTGACACTATTTGATTCCGTCTTAACCATTTCTGTTCCCATGAGAAGTCTTGTGGTGTTTAACCACGAGTATAAAAGGTTCTCCCTCTTATTCTGAATGGTAAAGATCTGCTTTGTCGATCCGTTTTCATTGATAATTAACCTTGATTTTCTCCTGATAAAAGATTAGTTGATTGATCATTCAATGGTGACGACTATCCTCCTATGTCTCACCTTCGGCATTTGAAACAATTTTGAACCCCTACCATGATTACCGACTGTTAAATTTTTGCTGCCACTACCTGATTTTGACCTTCACTCCGATCTGTTTGATAAACAGTCTGATATCATTTCGACCATCCCGAAGGCCGTTTAACCCTAATTTGGTTGACACCTTCTATAAATTCATTACCGTGCTGAATATAAATGTATCATCTGATACTATTTCTGTCTTGCAAATCCATACCACTCCTATAAGAACTCTGGTAATTTTTTTTACCTTGGATATAGAAGTTGATTTCCCTCCCTTGAATGATGAATCTTAATTGCCAATCAGTTTTCCTTTGGAAGGATTTGATGCAAATACCGTCTCTGTATGGAATTGTTAACTGAGCATATGATGCTGATATCCGATATCTCATAAGTCTCACTTCTGCAATTATACGATGTTCGTATTACCGATGATGTACACCCTACCTGTCACTTATGCTAAAAAGCTAAACCAAAAACTCCAACACCTTGAACTGTTCGCGTACCTATCCCTACACTATACTGAACCATGTACTTGACTCTGACATATGAACTATCCGTCTAGTTAAGTGACCATATACGTTCTGCGGATCTGTTTACTATTGATATACTTGATTTTGGAGATCTTGTGATTATTGATTGACTGGTTCTTCAGCTATCATAAACTACCGCATCTGAAATGTAACAATCTATTCCACCCTACTTTTGATATAATGACCTCTAACCGCTTAAATATGTTAAGCTTAACCCTGCTATGGAAATATGTACCCTGACCTCATTTGATTATCAAATTCTCCTGACACCCTATTAGTATCCACCCCTAGAAAGTGTTGGCATTGAAAGTTTTGTTGTACAAATTTTCTGGCATTTTCTGATGAAACTCTTGGGTTTTCTCTCCTGTTGAGCAGAAAAATTTACTCTGAACCAATCTCAGTTAATGAACCATGATGCTGTAGAAGATGATGAGATATGTTTTTGTCCACCTCAGTGTTCCCCTTGAATACCCCTATTAGTTTATGAAGAAGAAAGAGAAAATTTTGCGTCTGCATATCAACTATCGTAAACTTAACCGTAATCTCACTGTAATCACTTTTCATTTCCGAGTATAAATGATTAAATTATTCTATCCTTGTGAACTCTGTATCAGACAACCTCATT
This sequence comes from Artemisia tridentata subsp. tridentata, assembly GCA_021014915.2. Classification (NCBI taxonomy): domain Eukaryota; kingdom Viridiplantae; phylum Streptophyta; class Magnoliopsida; order Asterales; family Asteraceae; genus Artemisia; species Artemisia tridentata. The sequence continues at coordinate 171,884,790 of CP139505.1, read as the reverse complement.
TAATGTTCGAAGGACTGAAGAAGCAACCACAAGAACTCCTGAGAAGGGAGATGACTAACTGAGAGCAACTTCCGTAAAGTAATTCAGTTTTATTTGTAAAGATGGGTGATGTGATTTAGATATGAAGTTTCCCTGAAGTGATTCATGAAAACTGTTTTCATACTCATTGTGACCATTATGAGTCTTAAATAATGCCAATAGTATTGGCTAATAAGAATCATGTTTTCACGAGTATCTGGACAATTGTCATAGTATGACAGCATGTTTGTGCCCTGAGACGAACGAGGAAACATGTAGACCATCTTCGTATTAAATGGAATGACCTTTGTTCTGGAAGAGTAGATGTGATTGGCGTTCAGAGATTGTAGCAGACACCACTACCAAGCATCCGATGACGACAGCAATCTGAGTTGGCGAATTCCGAACTGTGCTAGCAGACTTGTCCAAGACTCGCAGTCTTGCTTCTCTATTCATTTTAGTTGTACTAAGATGAATTGAGAGCAGAAGAAGACTTGCGTATGGAACTTGAGATCATGAGTTTAAATGGATGAAAATTCTGGAGCGAACGTTTGTGTTTGGAAGAATAAATTATGTGACAAATGAAGCTATGGATGACATAATTTACTTCCGCTCGACCTATTTAAAAATCTGTTACCTGATGATAAAATCCTTTGAATGATTTAGGTTCTCTGTAGTAATTCCGCTCTGTGTTCATTCTGCATATGTCGGACGATGGTTTTGTTATGTAAAATTTGACGAATGATGGATGATCTGATGTACCAAATTCTGATAGACGTTCTGGGACTTCCGTTAATTTTTCGAGTAATTCGTTCTCCTCTTAGTTAGGGTATTTGATTCTGATGAACTCTGAGACCGTAGGAAGACTAGGTGGGTTAAGATAAGCTATTCTGTTCACGACTTGAGATAAAATATGACCATCATGAGGGCATATTTATATGATGCCAGTATTATGACGTCTGGCCAACGTGATAATACTTACATCATATGACGTGCACTGGTTGTGGGCATAGGATATTTCGAGAAGTGCCTTAGAACTTTAGAAATTCCGATAACTGTTGGGATTATCTCCATTAGTGAGACTGTAAGTTCATTCTGACTGTACGCGTAATCTGCTTTCACCGTTCTGTGAATTGATACGTCTGGAACCTCGTCGCGCATTCTGCTGACCCCTGAGCTTCTGATAATAATCTTAGGTTCTGTTATAGAACTTCTGCCAATTGATGTTATCGATAATCTATTTCTATACGCTCTAATCTGATCTGTCAATTCAATTTCTGTGGACGGCATATCCGTCAGAATCCTATGTATTTCCTGCGTCTCTTCCGAGAGAATCCGATCATCATCTATTACGTTTGGCATATTATTCTTTGGATCTGGATTCAGTATGATTTGTCTTTTCTGCGGAAACCGAAGCTTTGATCAACAAGATAGAGTCATGAGAAACAAGTCTTCCATATTTCTGTTCACAGCCAGTTGTGTTTCCGTTTCGTTTCGCCTCAATTTTCTAGGACGAAAATTTTTCTTTTAGAGGGGAAGAAGTTGTAAAACCCAAAATTTGAACAATCTGAAATGACCAAAATACCCTCTAGTTTTGAAATTTTAAGAACTTATGAAATACGCTATAAATTAAAAACTTGAGTTATATAACATGTTATGACTCGAAACCATACAATATGAACATATAATCCAAAGTATTATATGAAATTATATATGAACCTTATGATATAAATTATAACATGTTTAATATGTCACATTATAGGCCAAAAATATTTAAACATGTACACAACATATAAATGGAAAATAAGTAAGAATTTTAGCTAATTTGGAAAGTGCAAATCACACTTAAACACACCCAAAATTTCGTCCATATCCCTCCCTACTTCTTCTCATACAACCGTGTATGATACTCTCCATCAAAAACCCTAGCTCTCTTTTCTCCTTCTCCATTTGTACGGCTATCTTCAAAAAAAAAAGGAGAGAAACAAACCCTAGGAACTTGTTCATTCGATCATCACAAGAAGAGGAGGAGTGAAGCCTTGATCATTGTGTTCTTATTCAAATCATATCACAAATAAGGTAATCAATACACATCATGATTTAATCCATTCGAATTTTGAAGCGAAACCCTAATTATTTACATAAAATATTAAATCTGCTACTGGTCTGGAATTTTGTTCGACTTTAATCAATCGAATCTTGATGATAACTAAGTTTTTTTAGGTGGTTTTTGAATCTAGAATTAAATTCAATGAAATAGCTTTCTGTAGAAATTAACCTTGTAATTTTTAGAGGCCTGGAAGACCACTTTTTGATTTTTGGAAAGTTAAGTGTCAAATCGGATTCGTATGTCTGGAAAAACAGTCTGGGTTTTCCATTTTTCATTTTCAAACCGTAACGAATTAGAAGGTCTCCTTTGAACTGAGTAATATTGGATGTGTCTATTAGTTCTGGAATTTTTCTAGATTTTTATAAATTTTCTAAATGGGTCTGAGGATTAATTACTTTTCGGGTGTTTTAATTGATCCGGATCTGGAACAGGTTTGGAAAATGGATTTTTCATTCATACCTATACTAGTTAATAAAATATGGAAAAATTTGGTAAAATACTAGGGGAACTGAGGTATCTCTTTGAATTTTGGTGAATTTTATTTCGAAGATATAATATGATTCATAATTTATTTTAAACAGGCCCAGTCCATACTTAAAAACTGTTAAAGTGTAAAGAACTTTTAAAAGGTGTTATTTGGTTACTTTTCTAATAACTAAAGGGTACAAATTGTAAATTGTGAAACTTGAAGGAATTAAGTGTCATTCTGTATAAAAGGAATATTTAAATCAGTAGGTAAAGTATTTTCATTGTGATACCTTTGAATTTAGAATAATTACAGTTTAAACCCTGAACTATGAAAATCTGTCATAATTAACCCTAAAGTTTTATAACTTGATAAAAGATACCTTAATACCATAATATTCTGTAATTAAGGACTTAACTAAATCTGTAATATCAATATCTGGTTAAATATGAAAATCTGTTAATTCTGGAAACCTGTTAAAAATAGAAAGTTACTTAAAATGGAAAGGTAAACTAAAAGGAATAATCTGAATTAGAATCCGTAGTAATTTCGTCTTCTACTTCATTAGGTGTGAAGAAGGAGAAGTCCTGATTTCTGTTCTGTGTCTGTTTTGCTTATTCTGCTTTGCTAATAAGGTACAGATATTCTGCCCTTTTTCAGTAAGGGTTTTTCATCCCCTTTTCTTTCAGTTTTACATTTTCTTTATTAGGATCTCCGATACCACTGCTATGTTCGCTTCTGTTGTGAATCTTTGTTGTGATCTGTTTGTCTTGAACCTTTTGTTTGAACCTCTGATATGATTCTTTTATTCTGAACCTTTTTCCTGAACTCTGATTGTAAACTGGTTTGTGAACCCTTGATGTGTTTCTTCTATTCTGAACCTTTCTTGAACCTTTGTGTTTTGATCTCTTGTTCTGAACCCTGAATTTGTGAATCTTGATTGAATCTGATCTGTGAACCTTGTTCTGAACCTTAACCTGATATATCTGTTGTAAACTTGATTTGATTTTTGGTATAAACCTTAACCTGTTAAATCCTTATCTGAACCTAATTGATTTTGAACCTTTATTAAACTACATATGAAACTGTTTAAGAAAAGCTATTTTAAAAAGAAGCGATACCACTTGAAATGGAAGTTACTAAAAGTTTTGGAAGACCATTTTTATGAAAACTATTTTGTAATATCATTTCAATGAAAACCATTATTAAAGGATTGATTTAAATGAACTTTTGACAGGAACTTCTGAAATGGATTATTGCTATAAACTTGTAATTCTTAACCTTTGATATACTCTTTTGGACTATTGGAAATAAACCTTTTAATCTGAACTTACGTTTTGATATTAAACTTAATCTGATAAACTTTGATTTGCACCTTATTATCTTATTCTGAATTGTTGACATGACCCTTCTGCCATGAACCCTTAGATATGACTCTGTTTATTATATGACATCTGACCTTGACCACAGTCTGATATCTGAGCCAATCACTAGGCATGAGGGTTTCATGTCCATGTCATTGATGCACCGATGGCATGACTCTAGGGCAGGAGAGTGATGACCTGTCCCGTCCCTGATTTTATCTGTTATGTAGGAGAAGATTCGGGCCTACTGGGGCGTATGGATGCATCCTAGATCTGATCTGTTTCTGTTATCTGTTATATATATATCTCTGGTGACTGATGGTGTGTGCGATACACGTCTTTCACATATCTGGGAGCTGATCACTCCGATTTGATACATGAGGTCACCCCTCATATTATCTGGTTACTTGAGAGGTATCCCCTCTAGATTACTTATGTGACTACACTGTTATGATATTATCTGTTATCTGGGCTCGTGATAGATTTCTGTTCCCTTTATTCTTAAACCTTATTTATTTATTCTTATTTCATTTCATTTATTCCATTTCTTATTCCTATTCCTTCATTTGACTTGTGTTTGTATGATCTGTACTTTCTGATTTCTGTTGCACTGCTCTGTATTTCCTGATTTTCCTTTGTACTGCTATCTGTTATCGTTTCTGTTATCTATATATCTGTTCACTGAGCTTTTGAAGCTCAGCCGCATTTCTTTTCCTGCGGCAGGTTTTAGTAGGAAGCTGGGAATGAGTGAGAGTGTACCTCTGGACTTAGAAGGTTTGGTAGCTATTCTGGATTAGAATTGGATAGAAGATATTATGTTTTAGAATTAGTTTTGCAAGCTTTCATTGTAACCTTGAAGGTTCAGTATTTCATTTGTAATCCTTTGAGATTTTTGTATTACTGTAAGATGTATGCTTTGTTATGTTCTGATATGAATCCATTGTTGTGATATCTTTACCCTTGTCGGGTTGGGGTGTTACATTATTAGTGTTTAATCTTTAGTAGCTTAATTCATAAAAGTATAAAGCATCACATTCTTCATTCCTAGAACTACCTTCACCAGTCACATTTGCATTGTCCTCTTTCTATTCTAACATTAATTTCTTAGAACAAGAACCTGAAACTGATCTTCTAGGTTTCATCTTGCTAGGTGCTGCATTTTTAGGTGTCACAGACTCAGGAAGTTCCACAATGAAACACCTTTTAGATGGTGTGTTATAGGCAGCCTCTATATAAGTGTATACAGTAGTCTCCTCATGTTCTATGAAGGCCTCAATCAGCTTATATCCAACCCTAATGTACTCGGCCAATTGTCTAACATCATCATCATTTCCTAAAGCATATAATCCATTGTCTAAGTTCATATCAGGCCTAAGAAAACTATAGTACATTATGGTTTCACCATTGAATCCTAATTTCTTAACCATATCATTAAGCTCATGTATTGAGAACTCATCAATATCAATGCAGTCAAAATAAGCAAAGTCACCATTTACATAACTCCTACCAGGTGAATCAGTGAAGATCCCAGCATAATTAATCTTCAACGAAAATAGAGCATCTGTGTTTTCCTCTCTATTTGCTGAGAAATCAAAAACGAAAACAGAGCATCTGATGGGAAAAACTTAAAAACCGTATCATACCGTAAGCTTCATAGACATCAATATCATCCTTTGATTGACGCATTGACCATTGGTTTGTCGACGCCACCATTGCATTACCCTTTTCAGATTAAGGGTTTCGTTTTTAAGGAAGATGAAAAGTTAGGTGAGGGAAATTTGGGGGGAAAGAATTTGGGTTACGTCTGTTAAAGAAACCCTTTTATTATATGACATAAGGTAGAAAGACTAATTTACCCTTGCTTAGTTAGTAGTTAACAGACGGCATTAGCTCAATTTTGATTTAGGGACCAACAGTGTGCAATTGAAACTATATAGGGACGAAAAAAGCAAGAAAAAAAAATAGGGACTGAGAATGAAATTCACCCTAAACCACAGGGACGAACGGTGTAATTTACTCTTAAAATTATATACAACTTATTTGTTTTTCGGCTTATATTTCACAAGCCTCATTTTTCAGGCTTTTGAGTCTTGTGCGTGGGCTTATATAAGTTTAATATGATTTAATAAACTTATATACGTCAGCAAGTCTCAAAATAAACAGTAAAATCAAAAAGATCATTTCCCCTCTTTCGCCTCCGCCTCTCCATATCACCGAGAGTATTTTTATTCAGCAGGCAGGTTTGCATCATTTACATTTACTCTCTTCGAGTATTAATTATTTTTTATAAACATACTTTTGTTTCTTGAAATGCTCTCTTAGTATAATAATGTTTTCCCCTGTTAATACTTTTGTAACTTGAACACCTTCATATCTGATAATCTGATATGACCCTTTTAATGTCATATCTACACAATTTATGCACCAAGTTTCACACTAACTAATTGATAAGAAATTAAGGGCGTGTTTGGATTAGGTTATTTTCTGGGCTTACTTGAATATGGAAGAAGCTCTTAAGAGCTTATGGACTTAATAAAGCATAAGCTTATGATAAAAATAAGCGCATACATCCGAAAACAGGCTATTATATCAAACATGTAAGATGTGGGACGGGTTGTTACAACACACACCCTTACATTTATTATTTGTTACAAAAAACATAGATGATTGTTGCTACTTCGATTCATATATTACAATATGTTTATGCACTCTTTCACATATTTGTTCCTTTTTCATCCACGTAGTTAATGGTATTCAAATGGATTTTAAGATTAGTACTTGGTTATTCTATTCAAAGTGATAGCCTCACACTAACATAGTTTCTTTTAAGGTAAATAACGGCTGGAGTGTGAGAAGTAAGTGCTATAATGCTATTTGAGTTGTGCGTGTCCATAGATAGATGCCTGATATCTTGCGACTTACACGAGGTTTGCATTTGTGTGGTAGGCCTTGACATATGACGTGATTAGGTTCTCTCAAAGTGACAGAGTGGGTCATCGACTTGTCACCCTACTGAATAACATTTTATATTGGTTGAGAACTTAGGTTGCAAATTTCATAGCTATTGTTTATAAATGTTGGGGAATGTTGATAGTATCATACACTGTTATAAAAAAAACTTCACATTTAAGATATAATCATGTTAAATGTTGGCGAGTTAGATAAAAAGGTCATACTTATACATATATTTCTTTTGTTGTAGTATGCTTCTTTGGTGATTGAGACATTGAGTAACATTCCCCCGATGGCACTGCGTTTGAGCCACTCTCGCATCATATCCACTCTGCTCCAATACCGTTCAGTTTGTTCATTCTCTCCCTCCACTTATGAACCCAAAGAAACAGAATCAGAAACCTTGGCAAAATCTTCACTTCCTTAACTCGAATCATCATCCGAAGCGGATTTGATTACTCAAATGCTCATCCAACACCATAACCCTTTCCACACAATGGAATCCTCTTTACAACTTAACGAGATCAACATTTCCCCAAATCTAGTTCACCAAACCCTAATTCGTCTAAAAAACATTTCCAAAATCGCCTTACCTTTCTTCACTTGGGCTAAAGATCAAGCTCACTACTCCCACGACTCACATGCGTACAACCTCATGATTGACATATTAGGTAAAGTCCGACAATTCGATGCAGCTTGGCAATTAATCGTTGAAATGGATCAAAAGGGTGTGAGCCCAACTTCCACCACTTTTTATGTTCTGATCCGTCGGCTGATTGCTGCTGGTTTGACCAAACAAGCTATCCGTGCATTTGATGATATTGGTTGTTTTGTCATAAATGATGCTGACCAACAACAACCCATTGATGACTTCTATTTTCTTTTTGATACACTCTGTAAATACGGATTTCCGAAATTTGCTACTGAGATGTTTAATAAATGGAAAAACTGGAGGTTCCAGCCTGATGCAAAGATTTACACTATTTTAATTTACGGGTGGTGTAAAATAAACAACTCTAAAATGGCAGAGAAGTTCTTTAGAGAGATGGTGGATAGTGGAATCGAACCTAATGTTGTTACTTACAATGTTCTTCTGAATGGGATATGTCGGAGGTCTAGTTTGCACCCTGACGGGCGGTTTGAGAGGACTTTAAAAGCTGCTGATAATCTTTTTGATGAAATGCATCAAAGAGGTATAGAACCCGATGTAACAAGTTATTCTATTGTGTTACATGTTTATAGCCGGGCACATAAGCCGAATCTTACACTTGAAAAGCTAAAGATAATGAAGGAAAAAGGCGTTAATCCATCATTGGCGTCATATACATCTGTTGTTAAATGTCTTTGTTCATGTGGACGGATTGAAGATGCTGAAAAGTTGCTTGATGAAATGGTGCAAAATGGGGTTACCCCGTCTGCAACGACTTATAACTGTTTCTTTAAAGAGTATAGGGGTAGGAAAGATGTTGAAGGTGCTTTAAACCTGTATAAGAGAATAAAAAATGATTTTGTATCATTTCCTGATACACATACGTATAATATACTTATAGGGATGTTTATGAAGTTGAATAGGTTTGATCTTGCGAAAGAGATTTGGGATGATATGAAGGGTAGTGGGGTGGGGCCGGATTTGGATTCATACACATTGTTGGTTCATGAACTGTGTGATAAGCAAAAGTGGAGAGAAGCGTGTGAGTATTTTGTTGAAATGATTGAGAAAGGAATTTTGCCACAAAAGGTGACTTTTGAGAGGCTTTATAGTGGGTTGATACAATCTGATATGTTGAGGACATGGAGGAGGTTAAAGAAAAAACTTGATGATGAATCCATATCATTCTCTTCAGAGTATGAAACGTATCATATTAAACCTTATAAAAGGTGAAAGTCATCCCATTACGCAAACTTGTATGTCCAAGTTATGTAAACGCACAGGAAGGGAAATTTCACATGCAATGAGACTTGGTGGTCAGTCTTTACATTTGTTATTGATAATCAGTTTTCAGGTAACATTTAGTGCAATTTCACATACTTTACGGATCATAACTATGTGGTTATATGTTCTCATTTCCTTCTTTTTCTGCAAATGCAATAGGAGCAGTCATTTAAGAAACCATTTTATTGCTCTTGCATACATTTGTCAAGTTGGCTGGTATGAATATATATTCCTCAGTACACCGTTTGTTAGTTTACGGAAACTCAATGGTTATATATAGACACTTGTGTATATTTAATGTGTTAGAGGTGTGCGCACTCTCTCCTGTTGTTTGTCTGGATGGTTTTGAGTAATACAGGGCATTATTACTCTACAATGTGATGTTTTTTACACAAGGCAAATCCAAGGCGACCCTTATACTCGCCACGGTTCTTGTGTGTAGAAAAATGTTTTCACATGTTTTATTCTCAATACATGTACCATCTTCTAAAAGCAAAAACATGGTTATTATATTGGCAGTCATGGTTTTGATTAATCACTAAGAATGATCCTAGTTAGAGTGGCAAAATGGCCGGTGAGAAACCTTTGGAAGTGGGTAAAAACATGTTTTTTTAAAAGACGAATCGGTCGGGTTGGATCGACCCACAAACCTGTTTGTATTTTCTTTTCTTGAGTTATATGTTGTTGTAGGCAATGTTTTATATATTGTTCAAACCCATAGTATTACAACGATGGTCTGGTTTTTAAAACACAATAGTTTAGGAGGTTCTGCATTTTGAATACATTTTTGGTGACCTTTGAGTTTGACCCATTTGGCCTTGTTAATGAGACATACAATGCCACAGGTCAAACTCAAGAAGTCAAAGATACTCAAGCTCAAGTTCATACTGCTACAAGAACAAGCCCAAGTCCAAGTCCAAGTCCAAGTCTTCAGTCTCAACACAAGACCTGCATTCTTCTACATAATTGTCTTATTCCTTGTAATAGAATGTAGCTTATAGCTTAGCCTAGCATAGATGATTCTAGAATCTTCTAGAAGTAGTTTGACAGTTAGTTAGTTGCAAGTCAGTCCTGTATATATACTTCATTGATTGTACTCTTTTCTCTTTAACGAAATACAACATCATTCCATTTTCACATTTCTTTACATTTAACTAAATGGTATCAGAGCCATCACCACTACAAACTGTGGTGATGAGCTAAAATCCGGCAGCAATAACTGCCTTCACCATCATAACAACTTTTCCCGCCAAATTTTTTCCAAAACAACCACCATTAATCCAGTCACAGAAACCACTTTACTACCATAAACAACCATCATTCTTCACCCAAAACCATCAATATCAATCAATAACCATCATCAATCTCCATTATCACGGATTTTTCATTCAAACAATCAGATTTCAATCAAACAGTAACCAAAACCCATAAATAGTTGCAAACAGTCACAATCCTTATTCTCTACACCAATCAAAGCATAATCAACAACAAACATCATCAGGACCAATCAATCACAAGAATCAAGAATCAAGAATCAGTTAGAAGAAAAAGTCAAAGTTTGTTAGAAAAGTCAAAGTCTGGTGAAAATGGTTAATTCTGGTAATTCTAATGGAGTTGAATCTTCTGGTGTTAATTCAATGGATCAAGAAGATCTCAATTCAGTTTTTCATCCACTTCACTTTCATCAAAATGATCATCCAGGTTTGATACTCATCTCCAAAAAGTTAACAGGTTCAGAGAATTTTAGTACTTGGAAAAGATCCATTTCAATTGCTTTGAATGCTAGAAATAAGTTGGGAATTATCACTGGTGAGTATGATGAACCTGCACTTGGTTCACCACTTAGACCACACTGGGAGAGGGCCAATGATATGCTAATCTCATGGATCTTGAACACTGTGTCAGAGCAAATCAGTAACAACTTAAGTTTTGTGCATTCTGTGTCTGCTTTATGGTCTGAACTCAATGAGCATTATTCACAGCTTGATGGACATAGGATTTATCAGGTCACTTTTGCTATTGTTCAACTGAAGCAAAATAATAGCACAATTGAGGTTTATTATCAGAAACTTAAAGGTCTTTGGGATGAATTGGATGCTCTTGAGGTACCTTATGCTTGCAGTTGCAAATGTACATGTGAGAATGGGAAAACTAATGGTGAAAGAGACCAAAGGAAAAGGCTTATTCAATTTCTTATGGGATTAGATGAGAGCTACACAAATGTTAGGGGTCAAATCCTGCTGCTACAACCATTACCATCAGTTGCAAAGGCTGCCATACCTATTGCTCTCAATACCATGACTGGTGCTCATAGCAGACAGCAAAAGTTTAATCCAAACAGGTCTTACAATCCACCCAACAGGACTAATACCCAAATCCAAACACCAGTTCAACCTGAGAGAAGAAACAACTTCAGGAAGGTTCAACCTGAGAGAAGAAACAACTTCAGGAAGGGAATTATCTGCACAAATTGTAACAAAGAAGGCCATTATGGTTGAGTGCTACAAACTTGTTGGCTATCCTGTGGGACACCCTCTTCATGGCAAATACATACCACCAAATCAAAGGGCTCAACAGAACAACAAAGGCAAAGCAACTGTGAACATGGCTGTTGGTGAGAATGATACTCCTTTGGGAACTGGTGACTCACAAACCTTTGATCAATCAAGCTCAGGATCAGATCACTTTGTGAGTGCAAGGATGGACATGTTGCAGAACCAATTAAACCAAGTCTTAATGATGCTACAAAACAAAGACAGTGATCCTAACCTCCTTCCTGCTTACATGGCAGGTATATTCTCCATCCTTTACTCTTTCATTGCCTCCTAGTATCTGTATACTACTTTCACTCATGTTTAACATCAAAAAATGCAACCCACCCATCCTAGTTTCACTGCCCAATGGTCATGTTATAGAGGTCCACCTAATAGGCTCAGTTTGTATCCACAAAGACTTCATACTACACAATGTCCTTTATGTACCTTCATTCACCTACAACCTCATTTCCATAAGCACTGCACTGAGATCCACACACTCATCCATCACCTTTACTTACAATTCATGCTATTTTCAGGACCATAATGGAAAAAGGACATCAGGAACCCTCTGTGGTGGACTTTACACTCTCACCTCTTCAACACAACCACAACCACAACCAACTCATTCACCAACCATTCTTTCACATATCAGTAACAACCACCTATGGCATGCAAGATTGGGACATCCTTCTTTTCAAGTTCTCAGCAAAATCAAAAGTTTACCTGTTTCTTCATATGTCCTTTGTCTAAACATCATGTTTTACCATTTCCTGTTAGTATTTCTCATGCTAAGTCAGTCTTTGATCTAGTTCATCTTGATGTATGGGGTCCATATAGACACCCAACCATGAATAAATGTACATATTTTTTAACCATTGTTGATGATTTCTCAAGGGCAACTTGGACTTATCTTTTGCCAAATAAATATCATGTTGCATCCACCATCAAAACCTTCCATACATACATCAAAAATCACTTTCAAAAGTCAATAAAAACAATTAGAAGTGATAATGGGACAGAATTTCTTAACCAATCACTTGATGAATTTTCAAAAACCATGGCATTATTCACCAAACATCATGCCCTTATACACCACAACAAAATGGCAGAGTTGAAAGGAAACACAAACAATTGTTAGAAATGGCAAGATCCATCCAGTTTCAAGCAAATTTTCCAAAACATCTTTGGGGTTATTGCATACTGACCTCCACCTACCTAATCAATAGACTACCATCCAGAGTTTTAAATGACAAAAGTCCCTTTGAACTTCTCCATAACACACCACCCAACCTCGATCATCTCAAAATTATAGGCTGCAGATCCTTTGTCCACAGTCACACCAATGACAAATTTGCCCCTAGATCCATCCCCACAGTCCTACTTGGCTATCCACCAAACCAAAAAGGCTATATTGTTTATGACCCCACAACACAGAAAACCATCACAAGCAGAAATGTTACCTTTGATGAGACAATTTTTCCCTTTCACCAAAGTCTCAATACTTGCTACCCTGCACCACCATCCACAACAGTTTTTCCCTCCACTTCCAATGAACCACCACCCACAATTCCACCACATACTGATCTCATTTCACTAACAATCACACCTATACCTTCACCCAACCCTATACCAATGGATACAACTGAGCCTACATCCCCTACTAACACCAATGCACCTCATCCAAACACCCCAACTTCAACTACATCAGCACCCTCAACAAATTCTCCCAAATCTTAACAGTTTCACCTTAACAGCTTATTGTGACAGTGATTGGGCTAGTTGTTCCTATACTAGAAGATTAGAAGATCAGTATCTGGCAATTGCTTATTTCTTGGGAGTAGTCTAATTTCATGGCAATCCAAAAAGCAAAATGTGGTCTCAAGATCTTCTACAGAAGCCGAGTCCAGGTCACTTGCAGATACTACTTGTGAAGTTTCTTGGGTCAAAAGTCTCCTAAAAGATCTTCTTGTCCCAATTTCTACACCAATAAAAATTTTCTGTGACAATGCTTCTTCTATTGCCTTGGCATCTAACCCAATCCAACATGCTAGAACAAAACATATTAAGATAGATTGCCACTTTGTCAGAGATAAGGTCAAGCTTGGACTTATTCTTCCTACATTTGTTCCTTCTAAAGCACAAGCAGCAGACATTTTTACCAAGGCTTTACACAAACCTCTCCACTTCAACTGTTTATCCAAATTAAGCATTTGTGATCCATACACAATGCCAATTTGCGGGGGGGATAATGAGACATACAATGCCACAGGTCAAACTTAAGAAGTCAAAGATACTCAAGCTCAAGTTCATACTGCTGCAGAAACAAGCCCAAGTCCAAGTCTTCAGTCTCAACACAAGACCTGCATTCTTCTACATAATTGTCTTATTCCTTGTAATAGAATGTAGCTTATAGCTTAGCCTAGCATAGATGATTCTAGAATCTTCTAGAAGTAGTTTGACAGTTAGTTAGTTACAAGTCAGTCCTGTATATATACTTCATTGATTGTAGCTCTTTTCTCTTTAACGAAATACAACATCATTCCATTTTCACATCCTTTCTCATTTAACTAAACTTGTTGACCTGTTACTATTTCCATTTCATATTTTCTTAAATTTCACTATCTGACCCATTACAGGCTATAACTCAAATCGACCCTTTAATTGATAAATGGGTCGAAATGATCATCTATGGCCCAAGGTGTTGTATTTTCCATACTTTTTGCTTGATGTAATTCAATATCGTTCTAATGCATCAGTGTTAACTAGGTACTGGATCTCATTCGCTCGTGGAAGCATGATGTACACCAGGGTCATAAATAGCACATTGATGAGTCCTCCGAGTCGCATATGTTTATTATAATGTTCTACTGATGAACAAGCCTGAATGTATTGCTGTTATATTGAGCATAAACATCGGAGATGATTCTTATAGTTTCATTTATGGTACAAAACGATGCCCAACAACAAAGATACAGCTACAGGTGACATGAGTATGGACTCCAATCTACAAGTTTTGGCTATGAAACCTTATTTTCCGTTTACAATTGGTGTCCTGTGCTATACATCCGGTAGGATTTATCAGGATGAAGTTTTTATGTTTTATCATTATGGTTGTTATAGTAGAATTGCCTGAGCTAAGATGATGGGACCTCCTTGTAATACTGCACTACATACAAAAAGAAAGAATAATCGAATTCTCGTAAAGGAACAATCTACTACGAGGGTGTCTGGAAATGCTTATTTTCTGAAGATAACATTTACCAACTTCAGACCTTGAAAGGTTCATTGTCGGTTCTGAAAACGGTCCTTTTCACATAATGCAACCAAACTGGTATACCATTGTATATTTTTATATACACTAACTTGTTAGGATTCTAAAAGACTAAAACATATATTTACCTTTTAAGCATAGAGCACATAATGAGTGATTCTCTAGTCTCATGTGCTAGTAGCTAAGACATACTAACAATATGAAATATTAACATAAAAAACCGAAAATAGAGGAAAGTTGAATGGTTATAAAACCCAAGGAACATAATTAGTAGTCCAATATTTCATTATCAACGAGTTGGGCAACGATCCGCCGCGTTGCGGCGGGGCATTGTTTTATTTCGTTGATTATTGCACGGTATTTTTATTAAGTAGAAAGTAGGCCGAATTCTAAGTTTTGATTTAGTTGCAATTGCGGGTATTTTTTAGAAATTTTTGAAAGATATTTTTTGGAAAAGTACTACTTTTGCAAAGAGCGCGAACTTCAGGGGTATTTTTTTGCCAATTTTGAAACAGATTTTTTAGAAAAGGACTAATTTTGCAAAGAGTCGTCAACTTCAGAGGTATTTTTTGCTAATTTTTTAAACTTATTTTTTGGAGAAGGACTACTTTTGAAAAGAGTCGTCAACTTCAGGGTATTTTTTGTCAATTTTGGAAACTTGTTTCGTTTGTTATTGGTTTCTTATTGGGCTGGGAAAGACATGGGCTGGGCCAAGAAGTAACAGTTTTGATGACGCAAATTTGACGTCAATGTACTGTAGCAAACATCCGACGCAAATTAGTATATATAGTAATATATACGATTGTCAACGAAAAGTTACTATACATAAAGAAAATTTTCCACTATTATATGATATATCAAAACTTTTTAGTGTTTTTAAACATAAAACTAGCCTATTTGTTAATGCATTTATTTTGTGAAGAAAAAGGTCATGTGTTTAAACCTTCATGTATTCCTTTTTTGTTTATCACTTTCTTTTCCCTTTATTATTTATTTTCACTTTCTTTAAATCCTTTTTTTATATGACAACATATGTGAAATCACTTAATTTCACTTCTAAAAATCAAACCTTTTGACAACATAATTAAGTTTGCGATTCGTCTACATGTGGAATTTGAAATTAATATAACTTTGAAAGAAATTAGAGAAAAAAAGAAGAAAAAGAAACGCATATGCTTGGAAGCATAAGGGGAGGGAAGATATGGATATGATAATTGGATCCCCGAAGCAATGTCTTTTGGTTTAACCTTGAAAACTTTTCTATCATACGTTTAATAATAACTTTTTCTTTGTTTATGTATATAAACACCTAGGATAACCCAACTTGTCTCTAATAAGATATAACGATTTGAACACTTAAAAAAAAAAAAAAAAAAAAAAAAAAAAGTTGTTAAAATGTTTAGAGATAGCACTTCTCAGATCAGGCGAGGCCTCTCCAGAGGAGCTGGGCGCCGGGGCCCTGGCTGCACTAGCGATTGGCACATAGGGGAGTGGTTGCCCGACTTTCTCGGCCTGGTATCCTGCACCTCGCGCTCATGATATCTACATTTAACTGTGCCCCGGAGACACGGTCGAAGCACGCCCGCCCAGTGTGCTTCTTTCACGACATGCTCTGGTCCCGGGTGTCTTCCAGTAGTCTTCTAGCGTTAGAAGAAGTCGTGTCCGTCCCGGACATCTGCAATGCCCTTCCCCGTTTTTTTTTTATATGGGGTGAAGGAAAAGACTGACCCCTTCGGTTACTTATGTCTAAAGATTTGGTATTAGGTTCGGGGTTCTTTGTCCGTTTCTTGAATAAAAGGTGAGGTAAAGAGTCACACCCTTACTCGAGGAGGCATATAAAGGTGTATAAGCGAAAAACGCATAAAAGTATAAGAGGATGTATAGAATGATTGAGATAGTTTTCTACACCAATAAAGAAAACGGCTTAGTGTGACCTATTGATCGATGTTGGTGGTTGTTTTATTTAATTTATATAAAAAGAAAAAAAAAGGAAAGAAAAGAAATAATGATACAAAAAAAAAAAAAAAAAAAAAAAAAAAATCATATATACATATATATTCTAACATTTGTGTGTTTGGGTTATAATAGTGTGTTATTATAAAAATAAAAACACCACACACAAACACTCACTCAGTTACTCACTGTTTGAATAATAAGAGGTGGCTAAAAAATCATATATACATATATATATATTCTAACCTAAGGCGCTGTTTGTTTTTTAGAAGATTTTAAGTCTGAATCTGATTACCATGTCTGAATAATAAGAGGTGGCTAAAAAATCTGAATCTGAATCATATGATGCTGTTTATTTTTACAAAAACGTCTGAATGTTCGAAGTATTCAATTTTAACAATTTAAGTGAAAAATAGCTATATTTTTACTGAAAATAAATTAATTAAAACTATAATATTCTTACTCCCTCCGTCTCAATTTATTTGTCAGGAGAGAGAAAACACAAAGTTTAATAAAAGTGAGGCCACTTTAATTTTCAACCACTAAAATGGAATATTCCTCTATTAGATTTTCTAGTAAGGAAAGTGGACAATAATCGTATAGACAATTAAATCATATAAATTGACAGGATAACACACAATCACAGCAACTCACACCATCCAACAAAACATTATCCTCTTTGAGATCTGGAAAAGTCAACATCTAAACCATTCACAATCAAAGCATCTCACACCATCTTCCTTCTTTATTTTACAAGATCCAATAAGATCGAACATGATTTTCTTCATTTGCTTCATACTGTACTTTCCTAGATTCTATCAGTCGACTTCATTTGCATGTGAATGGTTTTAATTAATAAGATCGAACATGGTTTTAATCTCAAGAAGGGTGATAGCTGGTGGGTGGCGGTGGAGATAGGTGGTGGCCATAAAAAAAACAGACAAGCGTATCTATTCAAACGCTATAATGAATTCACTTCATCATTCAATTTCCCTAACACTGTTGATTGGGGTAGTGCTCGAAAGGTTTGATTTAATTCACTTTTTCATGAGATTATTGTTATTTGCAAACACATTTTTTTGATTCAATGCTTATATTGCCTTCAAGGTGTTTGATAAAATGCTTATATTACATTGTTTGGTTAAAATTCATTGCAAACACATTTTTTTGATTCAATGCTTATATTACAGGTCTACGGGGTGCTCGCTTTTTCTGAGGTCTGTGGCTTTGCCGGTTATGTGGTGCAACGTTACACCCACCAAATCGCGCCTAATGTTACATTGGTTAAACTTTTTCTTATCATTTGGTGGGCCTCTTATCTCCACTCTCAGAAGAAGATACTCATCTCTATCATCTTTGCGATCTTCTTCTTTGTCCTCACCGTTGGTGGACAACATGTCACCACATCCTTTCACCTCGATGAGAGGTACTAATTACAAGCTCATTATTTTACCTCTCATTGAGGTGAAGGTATGTGGTGACATGTTGTCCACCAACGGTGAGGACAAAGAAGAAGGTCGCAAAGATGATAGAGATGAGTATCTTCTTCTGAGAGTGGAGATAAGAGGCCCACCAAATCATAAGAAAAAGGTTAACCAAGGTAACATCAGGCGCGATTTGGTGGGTGTAACGTTGCACCACAGAACCGGCAAAGCCACAAACCGCAGAAAAAGCGTGCACCCCGTAGACCTGTAATATAAGCATTGAATCAAAAAAATGCGTTTGCAATGAATTTTAACCAAACAATGTAATATAAGCATTTTATCAAGCACCTTGAAGGCAATATAAGCATTGAATAAAAAAAATGTGTTTGCAAATAATAATAATCTGATGAAACGGTGAATTAAATCAAACCTTTCGAGCACTACCCCAATCAACAGTGTTAGGGAAATTGACTGATGAAGTGAATTCATTATAGCGTTTGAATAGATACTCAATTGGCGCCATGACGTCTTTATTAATGCAGGACTCCATCCTATGCTCTTGGTGGTGTTGCGTTCCTTTTTTTATCTTTGTTTGCTGCCCTATTCACTTATTCGCCAGCCGTTGTTTTCAACCACAACATTTTGGCTCTCCCCCTTTACATCTCTTTTATTGTTTTCACCCAACTACACTATTCACTTCCTTCTTTCAAGCCTGATGATTCACCTCCCCCGGGTGATGATGTTATGGCCTTTATACGCCCCCTTCTCTCTTCTCTTCATTGCTGTCGTAGCCTTTTTTTGGCTTTGTATATTCATATTCTTCAGAGTGCGTAATCTCAGCTTGGGGGTCCTTGTGCCCTTCCACCTTCATCTCATGTCTCTCTTGGTCTATCTCTCGGGATATTCTGTGTATTATCTCACGGTAAGCTCTGGTTCTGTCTCGTAATGCTAGGTATAATGTTATGCTTGACTTCAATTAATCTTACCTGTATCTATGTTTGCTGCAGTTTGTGTAGGTTTGCTGCAGTTTGTGTACACAGTCTCGTTGCTCTTCGCTTACAACCTACGCCACCATGCTTTCGATACTATGTTTCCACAAGCTGTAAGCGCTTCAACTGAAGTACCAGAAAAAGGTCTTATCCGAGCACCCAATGTGCCGGACCAATCCTCTGTCTTGCCCTTTTTCACCCATTTTCTAGGAAGGTCAACCTACATCCTGTATCAGCCTGGTAACATGCCTCGCTTCTTTTGTCTCTCAAGTCCTTGAATAGTTTTATTTTACGTGTTCTAAACTGTATGTGTATCAGCTGACCTTTTGTTGAGGTGCCCTTTTTTTATATTATCTGTTGAGTCATTCTGTTCTTAATTAAGATGAAATTGAAACACGAACTTTCTGTCAAACCTTCTCGTTAATTGAACCACCACCACCCACCTTAATTCACCTCAAAATGCATGTTAGTGTCTTCTGGTATGTGAAGCGTATGTGTGTGTTTGTTGGTATTTGTTGGATCTGTAAATCACCTAAAAAGTTTATTAATTTAATGGCTTTTATGACTTTTGCCTCAAATGCTCACCACTTACTATCCGAGTTTTGTGTTGTTTTGTCTTGTGTAGCATCTGTGACAGTGGCGCTGCTATGGGGAATCTATTATGTGGGTCTTGAAGTTTGGTATTCTACAGTCAGAATTTGGCTTTCTGCAAAAATCTGCGGGTTGTGTGTATGGGGCGCATGCTATGCCTTTTATGGCAGCCAGCTTGATTGAAGGTGGAAGATTTATTGTTCTTTGGTTTCAGGATTTTTTTGTTGAAGACTGCAACTTTCTCAAATTTTTTGGTTCTGTTTTTTGCCATTGTTTTTGCTTTTAAAAAGTAGGCGGGATTCATGTTTTGTGAATTTGCTGGACAAGTGAGACAAACACTGCGCCCGGGTTGAGTTTTCCTGGAAATACTGATTTTGAAAGTGAATATAAACGGATTAAGGTTGCCTTGGTATGTTTATAACTCTGTCCTGCTTTAAATCATGGGAATAGTGATTTGGATTGTCTAACCATTAATGTTTATGATGTTGCTGTTGCATAATCATGTTACTAACTTACAAACCATTTTTCCAATTTATATTTTTGTATACCATGGCAAATGATGAGTCTGGAATGAAAGAGCATACAAAACTACAAACCTGTTATAAGTTCCACGCCAAGCTTTATGTGTTGAAGCTTTATATATCCCTACAAACAGATAGGTTCGTGAAGCATATGATTGCTATATGGTTCATTAGGCCATGACACCGCACGTACCAAAGTGGGCCAATTGAATGGGTGTTATCCAAAACCCACTGCGCGGCAGCACCCTCGTTAATCTTAAATATTTACTGTATAAAAGATAAACATTCCAAGCCTTTCTTTGACTAATGTTTTTATCTAAAAAATTCCTCTCATTGTAAAAGACATCAACTTTTTAGGCATATAATGAACTCTTGCACAATCAACTGTTGACTATTTTACTGGGCTTGGCACCATGCTACATAGCTACAAATTTAGGTCGATAGATAATTATGTCCCAAAAGGATATTAATATATATACTAATAGAGATTTATGATGTGACATTAATTAATTTTCTTAACTCCTTTAACACTCTTTGATTCGGCTCCTTATTGGTTGTCAAAGACAAATTAGCATTCAAACAGTACGCTGCTGCCAAGTTGGGAAGATCCCATTGGATACGAAACATTTCAAGTTTTACTGTTCACTGTGTATTTACACTAATAGTATATTAATCATGGCAGTAAGTGAGTAATACACCTAACCATTGTAACATTTCATGTTACTTTGCCATGTGTTACCAAATACTCTGCCAAAGCATGGCTGTTATTGACTTTGAACATACACATTTCTTGCTAACTTTCTGGAACAACTGCAAAGATATACATTACTAGAACCACCCACATTTCACACATAAAACAAATCAGCCGTTTGAACTAAACAAAAAACAAGCAGAAAAAAAAAAAAACACAAAAAAAAAAAAAAAACAAGAAAAAATTCAGCAAGAAATACATCTCAGGAGCAAAGATTGCCAAAGGTATGTTTTCTAAAACCTTCCTTCTGTTGTGATTTCATGCATGTATGTACTATGCTTCTTTGTACCTGGTAGATAAAAAAAAAAAAATAACTTTAGCACATTAGTTGTAACATAATGCATTATGAAACAAAAATATTGCAAATCAGTGTTTTTCAATAGTTGATGCATTTGCAAGAAAAAATCAACCAATCATTCCTGCATATATTGTCAATCACCCTGTTGGACACACAAAAATGCAAAGACCATTTGGGGATGTTACAACTTTCAAAAACAGTGGCCCAACTAGAAGGGAAACTTCTAGCCCAACTACAAATCAAAGTGAGGATGTGGCAAAGGGATATTTGTTCAACCTGTGTGTATCAAACTATGACCACAAACAGAATCCTCAAAAGAAAGTGCACCTACAAACTGATTTGATGTCACACAAATATGACACTAAAAACAAAAAAAAGCATATGTTGGAAAGGACAGAATTTATCAGGCACTTTGGGGAGCCTCATTCAACATATACAAGTTCACATAATCCTTTGGATTATGCCACAGGTGAGAATACTAATTGTACCATTTATCCTTATAAATTGTCACTTGATTGTTTCTAAACTAATTGATTTGGTGTTGTGCAGGTTCTAGAAATACAGGCACATTAAATTCTATGTACACTTATGATGCTGACACTCTAGAATTAGCAGCCAAGATTCAACAAATTGGTGTGCCTAATAGGAATACCAATACAAGATTAATGGGAGATCAACAGGGTAGTGGTATGCCTGCTTCTGAAATTAAGGGTAACCTACCTGTTATCTCAGCTGATTAAACAGATTTGTAATTACAATTTAACTGACACATGTACAACTTCTACAGATACAAGGAATGAAATACAAATGGAGAATAACATAGTTGCACAGGCATTTGGGAATTTCAACAATGGAATTTCAGATATGAGTAGCAGGGCTTTCGATACAAACCTTCATGAGGCGGAAAATATGAGTAGCAGAGCTTTCGATGCAAACCTTCATGAGGCTATTTTTTCCGCCGTTTCTGATAGTCACACGATACAGTCAACCAACACCCTGCGCCAAATTAGTACCGATATTAATATACAAAACAGGCGCTCAATCATAAATGAAGACAATAATATGTTACATACAAGAAAAGCAAAAGGTAGTGCAATTATTCTATAAACTGATAAAAAGTTGTTTACTTATCATTTTATTTACAGATAATTGCCTTTTGCAGTTGCGAAAATACAAACACAACAGGAAAATCTGTGTGATGCCACTAAAATCTACCCACCTTCACTCCATTTCCAGAGTAGCATGCATAATATTTCAGGTTTATTTTCGCCAATATTAATGACACACTTATCATTTACAAAACTTAATAGGCATTAACTTGAACAAAATTTGTTGCAGAAGATGCTTCTACAAGTTCAGCAGATAATGTATGTGTCTTACAGAATCAAAGCACCAATCATGCTCCTATCAACAACACGGAAGGCCCTTCAGGTTATTCAGGTAGATATTGCATTCTTCATTACATGAAATAAAGTTTACTGACTTAATACCCATTAATTTTCACACAATTTTTCTCAGATTATACGTCTACAAATTCATTAGATGATGCATATGTGTTACAAAATGAAAACAACGATCCTACACCTATGAACACCAGTGATACTCCTAATGCATTTAACCAGACCCCTTACCGCACTCTTAATTCCCAAGGTAACTATATTCATTCACCTTATTAAGATTAATTTTACTTAAACACTTATTGTAAATTAACCTTACATAAATAAATTCATTGCATTTTCTATCAGGTGTTTCTAATCCCACCAGTGATACTCCTAATGCATTTCGCCAGACCCCTTACCGCACTCTTAATTCCCAAGGTAACTATATTCATTCACCTTATTAAGATTAATTTTACTTAAACACTTATTGTAAATTAACCTTACATAAATAAATTCATTGCATTTTCTATCAGGTGTTTCTAATCTATATATTGATATTGGTGATCCTGATTGGACATGCAACCACTGCGGGGCTGCATTTTGGTATGCTGAAAGGCTCAAAAATTCAACACCATTACACATTCGTTATAGTCGATGCTGTGGGGAAGGGAAAGTGTGTCTTCAAGAAGAAAGAGATCCGCCAGATTCTTTAAAACAGTTGTTGAATGACAAGCACTTTATGGAAAACATTAGAGCATACAACCAAATGTTTAGTATGACATCATTTGGTGCACACATAGACGAAAAAATTAATGATGGACGAGCACCATATGTGTTCAGAATTTGTGGTCAGGTGTGTCATTGGTTAGGGGCGTTATGTCCTCCAGAAAATGAAAAACCAAAGTTTTTGCAACTTTACATATATGACACGCGAAATGAAGTCGAAAATAGGTTAAGAAGATTTGGTGGAACACAATCATCGTCCTTGAACCCTGAAATTGTCCAAGGTCTGATACATATTTTGGATACTCATAATGAGTTGGTTGCATTGTTTAGGACAGCTAGAGACATCTGGGAGCAAGAAAATGTACCTGATTTCACCATTCGGCTTTACAATGTAGATGGAGCTCGCCAATATGAGTTGCCATCTGGAGACATCGTTGGTGCTATTGTCTTTGAAGATGGACCTGAAACGAAGACAGATTACGATGTAATAATACAAAAAAGAGGTGAACGCCCTCAAAGAATTAACAAGCTGCATTCAACCTATATGTCATTACAGTTTCCACTTCTTTTTGTGTATGGTCAGCCAGGCTATACTACAAAATTAAGATTGGAAATCCGTAATGCACATGGTGAAAGACCTAAGATGTCTATGAACACCTATTACATTTATCAGTTACACGAGAGGCCTCATCTTTATGGTTTGCTTTTTAAAGGCGGAAGATTATTTCAACAATACGTGGTGTCAGTCTATTGTGCACTAGAGCAAGATCGGCTTGACTTTGTAAGGGCAAAGCAAAATAACATTAGAAGTGAGTATTTGTCAGGCATCTATGATGCTATTTCAAGAGGAGACCGTTCAGGTGCAGATATAGGTAAAAGAATAATTTTACCTTCAAGTTTTACTGGCGGCCCACGATACATGTACAGTCATTATCTAGATGCTCTTGCTATCTGTCGAGTTCTTGGCAATCCTCAATTTTTCATCACGTTCACATGCAATGTCAATTGGCCAGAAATCCACAGATATATGCAGTCTCGCCAACATCTTTCACCAAATGATAGAGCTGACATCGTTGTTCGCGTCTTTCAACAAAAGGTCAATGATTTTCTGAAAATTCTGAAAGAAGGCACCATATTTGGACCTGCAACAGGAGGTATCTCTTTAGTATATATATTATTAGTAAATTTAACGAATAATACATAATAAAAATTATAAATACATACATAACAAATTAAACATATACATATAATATACATCTATATGAGACACATATACATAAACATATAGATAACTCATATTTGCTTCTGTTTCATTATGAATGCAGTCTTATACACAATAGAGTTTCAAAAACGGGGTTTGCCACACTGCCACACATTGCTATGGCTAAAATCAACTCACAAGATACGGTCACCTGAAGATGTGGACAAGTTCATCTGTGCAGAGCTACCTGACCGAACAACTGATCCAGAGGCATACAAAGTTGTAACCGAAATGATGTTGCATGGACCATGTGGAGCTATTAATCCAAAAGCCCCATGTATGCAGCAAGATGTGTGCACAAAGAAATTCCCTCAAAAATATCAAGAAAAAACATTCTTTGATAACAACGGGCATGTGCATTATCGTAGAAGAAAGAGCAGACATTATGCAACAAAAAACAAAGTCAAGCTAGATAATACGTATGTTGTTCCATATAATAGGATACTCTGCCTAATGTTTCACGCACACATAAATGTGGAATATTGTGGCTGGAGTATGCTTATCAAATACTTATTCAAATACATATCCAAAGGAACTGATAGAATTGCAGCCCGAATCACAAGACCCATTGGTGAAGCGTCAACATCATCTAACAGTCCAACAGTACATGTAGATGAAATCCAGAACTTCATAGATGGCCGTTTTATATGTCCGCACGAAGCCTGCTGGAGAATACTAAACTTCCCAATACATCACCGTGAACCAGCTGTCCAAATTCTTGCAGTTCATCTTGAAGGCATGCAACGGATAAGTTTCCGTGATAAAGAACCTTTGGGATATGTTATCAGTGGTGACGGAAGAACACTGACAACACTTACCCAATGGTTTGAATTCAACAGTTTATATGAGGAAGGACACCATCTCACATACGTCGATTTCCCTTCGGCTTTCGTATGGTATGAAAATCAGAAAACCTGGAAGGCTAGAAAACACAAAACAAAGGCGGCGATTGGAAGGCTTGCGTATGTGCATCCTGCTGCAGGGGAATTATTCTATTTCAGAATGTTGCTGTGTCACCAAAAAGGTTGCAGATCATTTACAGAAGTTAGAAGAGTAAACAACACAATTTTTCCTACTTATCGAGCAGCCTGCCAAGCCATGGGATTACTTAAAGATGACCGAGAATGGGAAGCAGCTATTTCGGCTACATCAGCAGAGCTGCGAACACTTTTTGCTCAGATCTTGCTTTATTGTGATGTTGCAGACACAGTAAGCCTCTGGGAAAATCACTGGTCACTGATGGCTGATGACATTCCGGCAAGAGCATCTGCTATGACTCATATCAGAAATCTTCATATCAACAATCCACAAATGAAAGGCTACATTCTGTATGAGTTAGAGGTCATACTAAACAGTAGTTCAAAATCAGTTACTGATTTTGGCCTACAACCTCCTCCTCAGAAGCTACTAGACGACTTAAATAACAGGTTGCTAATGGAAGAAAAAAATTACAATCACGATGAACTAAAAAATGAAGCAGATGCTGCTATCACCAAACTAAACAACGAGCAGCAGATTATTTACAACCTTATTGTCCAGTCTTCAGCAAGAAATGAGCAGCAATTGGTCTTCGTTTATGGCCATGGAGGCACAGGTAAAACATTTTTATGGAAGACAATAATCAACAGATTACGCTCACAAGGCAAAATAGTTCTAGCAGTCGCATCATCTGGAATTGCATCATTGTTACTTCCATGTGGCCGCACAGCACATTCGCGCTTCAAATTGCCACTTGATTTAACAGATGAATCAATGTGTCATGTTCAAAAAAAAACAATGCTTGCAGAACTATTTTCACAAACAGATTTGATTGTTTGGGATGAAGCTCCTATGAATGACCGAAGATGCTTTGAGACACTGGATCGAACACTTAAAGATGTTCTCAGCAATCCGGATAAATTATTTGGGGGAAAATCAGTAATGCTTGGTGGTGATTTTAGACAAACACTACCAGTAAAAAAAAAGGGTACAAAAGCAGATATAGTCAATGCATCAATAACTGCTTCGTATCTATGGCAGCATTTTAAAGTATGTAGATTGAAACAAAATATGAGGTTACTGCAAAGCAACATTGATGCCATTGAAAAAAAAAAGACAGAAACATTTGCTTCATGGTTGTTAGATATAGGAGATGGCAAAATAGGTGAGCGTGATTTGGAAGACCCACATAACGCCAGTTGGATTACAATTCCTCAAGAGTATTTAATTGAAGACAACGACGAAGGCCTACATACACTTATCAATTTCATTTATGACAAAGACACATTGGAATCACCAACTGCAGAAATCTTACAGCAAAAAGCGATTGTGTGCCCTAAGAACGAGACAGCCGATACAATAAACGCAAAAGTTCTATCATTAGTAAAAGGCGAAACAACAACTTACATAAGTTGTGATGAAGCTATTCCTCTTACAAATGATGGTGCTGCAAATGAGCATCTGTATCCGCCGGAGTTTCTAAACACACTGAAAATCTAAGGATTCCCTCCAACCAAGCTTGAGGTTAAAATTGGCACCCCAATTATGATGCTACGCAATGTAAACCTAGGAGGTGGCCTCTGCAATGGAACAAGAATGATTGTCACACAGCTGTTTTCAAATTTAATACAGGCATAAATTATTACAGGCAACAGGATTGGCGAAAGAGTTTACATACCAAGAATTATTTTGAAAAAAAATGATGCTGGCATGCCTTTCACATTCAAACGAAAACAATTCCCAGTGAAGGTCTGCTACGCAATGACGATAAACAAAAGTCAAGGGCAGTCTCTTAGCAAAATCGGCGTCTATCTTCCAGAGCCTGTTTTCGCACATGGTCAACTTTATGTCGCATTATCACGAGCAACAACCCCAAATGGTCTGAAAATCCTTATAAAAACACAAGAAACCCCCCCCCCCCCCCCAACACAACTAAAAACATAGTGTACAAAGATTTCCTTTCCACAATTACTTCACCAGAAATTTAGACACTTAAAAAAAAATTTCACAGAATAAGCATCATTAGCATTTGCATAACTTCAGATTTCCATTCATTTAGGATTCTTTTTTTTTTTTTTTTTTTTTTTTTTTTTTCGCATTCCATTCAATTAAATATAATACAAAAGGTATGTATTCATTTAATTACCTTTTTTTTTCAGTTCACATGTATGCTTCCTAATAGCTTTTCCAACTGTTGTTATCACAGAATGGCGTTAACCACTATGGCATTAAGCTCTATTCGGGAACTGAAACCTGGAGACAGAGACAAATTAATCGAGGTTAAAGTATATCGTGCATGGGCAACTCGAAATCCTCCAGACACAACTGAAAAAGGCTACCGTGCAATCTTAATAGACAGACACGTAAGTGAAACAAACAACATACAAAAAACATTATACTTACTTCGTTATTAATCTTCTTAATACAAACAGGGTGACGCCATCCAAGCAAACATGATAGCTGAAGACATTCATCATTTCAGGCCTCTTCTTATACCTGGAACAGCATTTCGTATATCAGGTTTCCATTGTATTCCAACAGAAAATTGGCAGCAAACTCTTGAGAACAAGACATCACTCTCATTTAACCCACTCACAAAACTCGAACCCATACCAGCACAATCATTCCCGAATCACTACTTCAATTTCACATCCTACAATCAGTTACCTAGAAAAGTGTACGACCCCCACACCAAACCCAAGAAAGAATATCCAGTACTTACAGGTACGCAATAACAACTTCTAATAGTTTTATTTACTATAATTAAAAAAACTACATATAACTCTACATACCTTAAAAACTGCAGATTATGTTGGATCTTATATTACATCAGGAGACGCTGGCGATATTGGCGATCCTAACAAGAATCAATCAAGAATCAGAAAAGTTGAGATACAAAATCTAAAGTAAGTTAGTTAAAAAAAAATATAACACAAAAAACCTATAATGCAAAGTACCTTCATGCTAATTATTCACAATTCGTTACTACAACAGGCGAAATTCTATTGAATTGACATTGTGGGATCAGCTTGCCGACAATTTCCCAAAAGAAGCTATTGAACAACTTGAAAGGCCTATCATAATAGCTGTCAGCTCATGCAGAGTTTCAAAGTACCAAAACAGAGGTAACATTACTATTATTCACACTAAAATATGTATCTTATATATGCATAAACAAAACAAACATTAAAAAAATAACCATTTTCTTTCTACAGAACTTCAACTTTCATCAACACCAGCAACATATTATTACATAAACCCTGACATCCCAGAACTGGAACGATATAAAGCAGCGTAACTTTCATTATCCTTATTCAGTGTTCTAAATTTTTATGTATAAACACATTTGACTAAATAATTTCTACATCAAACAGCTACAAAGCACTTTATGAGGAAAAGGCCCCATTGTGTGTGACTAGATACCGATTACAAAACACTGAACAAGAACAGCAGAAAAACCGTATTCCAATTGCAACACTTCTTCAACATAATCCAGATACATACAAGGTAAGATACAACTACTAATGTACATTTATATTGCAACTATAACAAATGCAAATAACATATCTGACCTACATTTTTTACATATTTTCATAGGGAGTACGCTTTACTTGCCAAGGAACAATAACAAACCTCAATACTAGCAGAGGATGGTACTATACTTCATGTTGTATCTGCACTAATAAAGCAACAAACATCCAAGGAAACTACGAATGCAGGAAACACGGATTCATACCAGCCCCTAACTATCGGTAAACAAATACAGCATATACATCTTTCTTAATTTACACTTGCTTACATAATCTTTCCATTCATGCAGATACAATTTCAGAGCTACTATAACAGATGGCACCAAACCCGCACAATTTATATTCTTCACACCTAAAGCAGACGAATTTATTCGTGTCAATTGTGCAGACTTGGTGACATCAAATGAAATTGTTGAGCCTGGCCATTTTCCAAATGCAATTGAAGCAATTGTAGGAACAACCCATACATTTCAATTTCATTACAATCCAACTTGCAACCCAGGCTACATCGAATTTGTCATTGATGAAGTGTTTGGCATACCAGACCAACTTAAACAGATTGAACCACAAATTTCAGGTAAACAAACATAACTATCATCACCATTTACAAATATCAACTACATTCATCCTAATAGTTACACATATTAATTCTATAATGCAGGTACTCAATCACTACCAAAACCATTACCTCCTAACACGTACGTACCAACAGCCACAACAGCAGAGGTAATACAAACACCCACCAACACTATCGTCCACCATGAACATTCAGAAAGTTCTAAAGTTTCAAAAGAAAAAGACCAAGACAATCCACCACACACAGAAAAAACAGCAGGTAACAAAGTTGGAATACTTAAGAAAGAAACACCAAACTTTGCAATTTAATCTAACAAAGCATTATCATTTTTGCATTTTCTTGCAGGAAAAACACCGCCACCAGCATCCTATACAGGTATGCAAACCAGATCAAAGACAGACACACCCTCGAATGTTGATCAAAAAACAATGAAGCGGCCACTCTTCACAGACCATCCATCAGACACCAAAAGACCAAAAAACTAATCTCCTATATGCAACTATCATCTTTTGTTACTTAAATACAAACTTCCCTACGGCCACTACCAACAGTCATGATCAATGACTTATGTATATATCTAGAACTACTAGCACCACTTATGTTTACGTTAGTTTGCCATTCAGCAAATGTGCTAACCCACCGTTTTGTATAACAAATGCACAACATCATGTAATATAACTCAGCTGTTAATGGCTAATAACAGTCTTATTTGGTGCAACAACTCTACATTTTCCTATACATTTTGCGACTGTGTTTTGTACAGCACCTCTACAACCATAACTCTTATCTCTTAAAAATAAAAACACTAATGCATATCACAAAAAAAATTCCAATAATTTTGCAACAAAAAAAAAAGATATTAACAGCCATACCCTTAATATTATATTCACAATTTTAAACTTCATACATTCTACTACCCATCCCAAAACACAACATCTACATTCAATCATAAACAGCATACATACTTCTAATAAAAACACAAAAGACAACCAAAATATACCACACAAAACACATCATTCAAACCAGAAAAGATTAATCTTCTTTTCTTCCCTTCCTTCACGGGCCAAATCCATCACCTTAATCAATCCAGCAAGCACCTCCCTCTCTCTCTTCAGAGTCTCCTTCAAACGATCCAAACCAATGTCACCCTCCTCATGTAACAGTAAAAAACCTTCCCCTTCTTCCACCAACTCCTCTAACCACTTAACCTTTGCACACAACTGATCACGCTGCTCCCCAAGCACCATCAACAACTGATCATTTTCAGTGTAGTCTTGACTAAACGCTGCAACCAAACAATCATCAACTTCATCGGAACCAGCAGCAACCTTTAGCTTCTGGAAATTAGGTGTACGACCACATCCATAGGCAGATGTTGTTGGTGGTGTAGCCATTATGAAAGCAAACAATTACGCAAATATAAAAGAAATTTATTAGGGTTTTCCTTAAGCTCTTTCCCAAATTGTTTCCCCAATAATCGATTTCGCGCGCCACTCTTAAAGAAAGAATACAACCCTAAAGAACGGCCCCTTACTAAATACCCTAAAAAAAAAACCTATTTTCTTTTAACACCTCATTTCCAATGGGCTTAAAACATAAACTGCATTGCTAAATTAAAAAAAGCCCACTTACCCTTATAAACTAACCATACAAATTACCTTAAGCCCATTTTTACTTTCCAATTCTCTTTTTTTCTAAATAAAAAACTTACCATTCTAAAAAAATGCATATGTAAAAAAATTACAAACATTTAACTAAATAAAAACATAGCAATAAAACGATCGCACCGCAGCATCGCGCGGGCTATTTTTCTCGTTAAAAACAAGAAAGGAAACTCACGTCCCTTCCCAAACTAAAACGGCTCTCTCGTGTCCGGTTTTCTGCAAGCTCTTTATGCATCCATTTCACTATCATCTTACAGGCAGTGCATACTGGACTCCCCAATCCAAATGATACAACATCGCTCTTATCTAGCTAGAATACTCATAATGCCAATATTGTACATCGTACAAGATTGCTGAAATTATTCATATACCTAGGTGCAAAAGCATACATTAGCTAGGCACACAAGATTTATTAAAATAGAAATGCTTTAATGCATTGCGGAAACGGTGTAGATTTATATAGTCGTGTCATATATAGGTAAATGAAACAAACATTGAATCCCTTCCTTACGGCTAAAAAAATGTTGCCTTCAACGCCTTAAATAATAAGATTTGTGGGTTGATTAATGATCAGAAAAAAGTAAAGAACGAAGTAAATGATGTTTAATTATTTAGGGTAAAATACATCGTTGGTCCCTGAACTTAGGGCAGATTGCGCATTTGGTCCATAGATAACGGGATCCGTGGGAATGGTCCCCAATTTGGCCTTTTTGGTGTCTATTTGGTCCCTTGAGCCCCGTTATACTTAACTGTCATTAGTTTGACTTGTTATCTCTCCTATTTGACTTTCAAACCATGGGCTTTTTTGTAATTTCACTTTTTGGCACTATTTCACTGTTTGTCCTGACTCATAATTCAAAATAGTAACCTTTATGGAGGTTTGTTTTTTTAAATCTTTTTCCCATTACACTCGTAAGGCTGTTTTTTTATTCATTTCTTTTGTCTTATGTCCATTCATGTTAAACTTTATCATTTTCCATGCACAAATTTCTCATTTTCCATGTAAACTTTATAGTTTTGGGCTAAAAAATATACTGATATTGCTAAACTTTCTATTGTATGTAATAAAAGTTTAATTACGGTAAAATGATGGAGTTGTGTATCATTTCCACATATTATTCCAACCACTACATTTTTTTTTCTCTTTTTCTTTCAACACCAACTCATTTAAAATATTTTACACATATTATATAACAAAATTTATTAACAATGTTACAAACTCACAAATAAATTTATAAAACAAATTTACACACCAAAATAAAAATATAGATCTACACACACACAAAAAAAAAAAAAAAATAATAATAATAATAAAATAATAATAATAATAATTATTACATAATTACATACACTATAACAAAATTTGTACGAAGCTTACTTAAACTTTAGAACAAAATTCATGCAAATTTTATAACAAACTTTTACATGAACTTTACACCAACACGGCGAGATAGCGGCAACATCAACTTTTTCCACTGAGATAATATTCATGTCTACATAAAAAAAAAACATACATTTTCGAGTCGAGTTATTTTAGAAACCAAACATTCCTCACATACCAAGGGACTCATCCCCACCATCCATCTAAAAAGAAATCAATGGTTAATGAGATTAAAAGCATTTAATATTTCACCCATTTTTTATAATTTAAATATCTCTTAAACCGTTAATCGTTAAGCGAAAATAATTACACCATCGCGACAAGCATTTAATTATCTTTCTATAGACGGGCATTTTGATATACTTTCGACAAAAAAAAAAATTCATTTTTTTCACGTTTTTTTTCGTAGCCGAAAAAATCATATATGATATATCATATATGATATTACATATCATATATGATATATCATATATGATATTACATATAATATCATATATGATATGTAATATCATATATGATATATCATATATGATATGTAATATCATATATGATATATCATATATATCATATATGATATGTAATATCATATATGATATATCATATATGATTTTTTCGGCCACGAAAAAAAACGTAAAAAAATGAAAAAAAAAAAAATTGTCGAAAATATATCAAATTGCCTATCTATAGAAAGATAATTAAATGCTCGTCGTAACGGCATATTTTTTTTCGCTTAACGATTAACGGTTTGAAAGATATTAATATTTGAAAAAAAAGGATGAAAGTGGGTTTTTTAAATTGTTGGGATTAATCTCATCCATTAGATCAAATAAAGATGGAGGGTGGAGATTAGTCCCTTGGTATGTAAAAAAAGTTTGGTCCTCAAATGATCTTAAATCTACATTTTCATACATAAGTAATGTAGAAAACTAATTGTTCTTTCGTACACCCCATAAATCATCTAAAATGACTCCACAAGGCCTGTGTCAAATAAAAACATTAAATTCACCAAATCTTTAGAAGGTCAATTTACTATTTTAATGGTTAGTACTAATCGCTAATGCATGCCACATCATTTCAAAATCCCGCTTCTCTAATCATAAAATTGTTAAATTTTCTTAGTTAACAAAGATATACAATCCTAACAACATTCGGTGGAGAAGAAGCAATTAACATCATAGAAAAGGCATAAAAGTCATAAGCAAATAATACTTAAGAGTTCAAATGATTAAAGTTGGATCTTTAGACGTTTTATAATAACTAAAAAATTAAGGGAGCAATTTCTACTAATATCAGAACTAAAATTAGATTTCTTGAGTGTGTTACACAAACTAAAGTTGTTATTATAATTATAATATATACTAAAGATGGATTTTGATTAGTCAAAATGGTGTGTGATTATGTGGTGTTTTATCTCATAATCTTGAGTCTCATTGGGCCATGTGTTATGTTTAACAAAAAAAAAAAAAAAAAAAAAAACAATATTAGTATGCATCTACCCATTGTGGAGGCCTATGATTGGCCCATTGCAAGGGAGAAATTTTCTGTTCACGTACGGCCTTTGCTAATGATTCCCTAATACACACTGCTTCGACATTATTACTCAGGCAAATAAATATATCAGCTTTACTTATACCGATACACAATCTAAACCATACATGTGTACATTAACCATGTCTTTATTCTGACAATGAAGCTTCCTGAATACAGTAGTTTCGTCGATTTCAGTCGGTTCCGACTTGACGAATTAAGGGATATTTTCCAGCGAGGGATATTTTCCAGCGAACCCAGTAACCGATTTCTTTCATTATGATTTCATTTGGGTTAAGCAATTATTAGCTTTACGTATTTCTTTAATTTTAGTATCTGCTTCCAATTAGGGTTTTAAAATTTTGGGGGTTTTCTTAATGATTTACATTTACGTATTCCTTGAACTTTAATCTGTATTTCCAATTAGGGTTTTTAAGATTTGGCAGTATCTCCGGGTTTTCTTAATGATTTACAATTATGTATTCCTTCAACTTTAATCTATATTTCCAATTAGGGTTTTTACAATTTGGGGCCTTTATAATATGATTATAATTATACTGTTTGTTGTTCCCGATGGGTATACTCGAGCACTTTCAAGTTTATGGTATAAAACACAACATAATGATCCACCATTAGTCGTAAGGAAAAATGGTTTTTAGTATACATTATAATAATATAATTATAATTAGGGTTTTTTTAATTTAGGGGTTGTCTTCATTTCTTTTGCAGATGGGGTTGCTGATAATGTTTGCACCTAACCATGTTCAGGTATTTTTTCCTTCTCTTTTGGTTACCTATTTATGGTTAGTAATTACTTATATGTTGTACATATGCATTGTTTACTGCAGCCTGTATGTTTGCGTGCCATCCATAACATGATTGTGTGTGCACACACGCCAAGTGTTTGGTAACGTTAAGTGAGCTGATATGTTCGTATAAACCGTGGTGACAAATATATAAGACACAACAGCAGTTACCATCATCTATAATAGATATAGATGGTTTCATTGTTGGTTGTGTCTGTTGCTTGTATATGATGATCTTTTAAATATGTTGTCTTGCTGCAGAAGTTGGAAGGATGGTAGAGTGCAACAACCAGTTGCCTCAGCAACCTCTACGTTTGCAGCAAGACAATACAACTACATGATTATGTTGTTTATTATGCGTAAAACTTGAATTTCATTGGGCCACCTGTTATGTTTGTGGGGGGGGGGGGGGATAAATAAATAAATAAATAATAATACTAATATGTATGAACCTATTGTGGCTGCCTATGATTGGCCCATTATTAATTCTATTATACTAATTCAGTATCTTTTGTCCTCCTATTCTTTTTACCTTGATAAGTATACCTTACGCAGGGTACCTGTATACTAATGGCCTATGTTGATGAGGTGTTGCTTACTGAATCAAATGGTATTTGTCATACAAAGTCGTAACCGTAGCTTGGCGGGGCAATTACCGGATGGCGCGATAGCATATGTACTATTGTGCAACCGCAGTTATTTGCAGCCATGGCGGTACAATCGTTGGTCATCACCTTCCTAATACAAACTTCTTTGGAATAAGTGAAGTAAAACATCTTTACTTATAGCGGTACGCAATGCAAAACATACATGTGTATACTAAACATCTACTATCTTTTTTTAAGACTGTTTCAATGGAGTAAAGTAATGGGCTATGATGATTGACTGTTGATTACTGAACCAGATGATATTGGTGAAACGAAATTGGAACCGTAACTTGGCGGGGCAATCACCGGATGGCGCGATAGCATACTTGCTATTGTGCAACCGTGTTTATTTGCAGCCATGGCGGTATTCTGAGGTTTTTGACCATCTCCCATTTAAAAATCTGAGCCTAATGGTTTATTGTATCCGTTTTGTGATATCTAAGGTTTTAAACAAGTTTATCTATATCGTTGAATAAAACTACTGTATTCAAGAAGCTTCATTGTTAGAATAAAGACATGGTTAATGTACACATGTATGGTTTACATTGTATATCGGTATAAGTAAACCTGATTTATCTCAGTAAAATCCGAAGCAGTGTGTATTAGGGGGTAAATACTACAGACCGTACGTGAACAGGAAATTTCTCCCTTGCAATGGGCCAATCATAGTCCTCCACAACGGGTAGATGCATACTAATATTGTTTTTTTTTTTTTTTTTTTTTTTTTTTTTTTTTTTTTTTTGTTAAACATAACACATGGCCCAATGGAAATAATCACCCCACTATTAACATCATTCGTTGGTTTACTTAGGATAGGGCTATGATGATTGAAACCTATTTTCTGAAACTAATGAATTGGGTAGTCAAAGATTGTAACCGTAACTTGGCACGGCAAAGACTGGATGGCATCATTATGCAACCGTTGTTCTTTGCAGCCATGGCTGGTCATAAATCTTTTTCACCCTGTTTGGCTATAAAATCTGAGCCTAATAACTACCTTTGTATACGCATGATTGTTTTATTTTAAATTTAGAGTGTTACTCTACTGTAGTAGACGACCGTATTTTATGCATCTTGGCAGGTTTTTTATACTTTTCTGGTGTTTAGCTTTGGCCCGTTTGGTGTTGGTAAGCCCAAACCCGGAAAACACAAATGTAACATCTAACATCGTTTGCCAATATTGGCAAATAAAGAACGTGGTGCACTTTAAAGTGCAAAGTTTCTAGCCAACACTTTTTATTTATTTATTTATTTATTTTTTTTAATTTTTTTTTGATTTTCAAAGGAAACAGACCTGTTTGTCAGCCAGATTCTTTCTACTTTAAAGCCCACCACGTTCTTCATTTGAAAATATTGACATACGATGTTCATCATAGTTACCCATTCTAAGTTTCCATACAGTTCCTTTTGTTTTTTCAACAATCTAGCAAATCGCTTGGTGCAGGCCTTTGCATAAAGGGAGTTGAAACGACAAAAGGAACTGTAAGGGAACTCAGAAGGGTTAACTATGCTGCTTTATACCTGTTACGCAAAAGGCAATGATGAACTTTCTGCATATTAACTTTTCATATGTGTGGCTCACGCATCTCCGTATTTTGGCACGGTAACCAGGACTCTTATATGGTTGCAGCCATGGCGGGTGCGTAGGGTGGCTCAATGAATTGCAGATCTGAGCCTGTTTTTAAAAATCAATAGCACCGTTGGAGATGATTTATGTCATCCATTGAATATGTTTTTCGCATATTGCCAAATTCAGTTTCATAAAAGGCTCTTTTCTATCACAAACGTTAAATATTGGATGTCAATATTGGCAAACAAAGAATAGCATGTACTCTTCGTTTGTTAATATTGACACATGATGTTCAATGTAGCTGCCTGCTCTTACCTTTCTTCTCCAGTTCCTTTTGTTACTTCAGTGGGCTAGCAATGCGTCTGGTGCAGGCCATTGTGTAAAGTCTAACTGAAGTAACAAAAGGAACTAGAGAGGGAGATAAGAGCTTCCAGCTATGTTGCCATTGGGATAGTTTTACAATCGAATATTAGGTATATGAGATGAGGAGACGCTGCTGGCTCCAATATTGAGACTAATGAATTGGGTAATCAAAGATTGTAACCGTAACTTGGCACGGCAAAGACTGGATGGCATCATTATGTAACCGTTTTTCTTTGCAGCCATGGCTGGTCATAAATCTTTTTCACCCTGTTTGGCTATAAAATCTGAACCTAATAACTGCCTTTGTATATGCATGATTTTTTTATTTTAAATTTAAAGTGTTACTCTACTGTAGTAAACGACCGTCTTTGATGCATCTTGGCAGGTTCAGTGCTACAAAAGCTTCTGATAATCGGTCGACTGCATTTAACCATAAGAGCAACCACAGATATTGTACATCGTGTGTCAATATTAGAAAATGAAGACTATTTTGTATTCTTTATTTGTCGATACTAACAGTTGATGTTCTGCGTCTGTCATGATAATTTTTTTTCCGCATATTCGTAACTGCAGTTTCACAAAAGGCCCTGATCAACAATAGAGTACAATTATGAAAGATAGATGAGAAACAGAAGAGAATGGTGTGACAAATGATTTGGTGCAAATTACTTCTTCGCACCATCCTCTTTTGTTACCCATCTATCTTTCATAATTGAACCATATTTTTTATCAGTACCTTTTGTGGAACTGGATTTGCGAATATGCGAAAACAAACTTACCATGACATAGACAGAACATCAACTTTTAGTATCGGCAAATAAAGAAAACCAAATACTCTTCATT
The DNA here is from genome assembly GCA_021014915.2 of Artemisia tridentata subsp. tridentata. NCBI lineage: Eukaryota > Viridiplantae > Streptophyta > Magnoliopsida > Asterales > Asteraceae > Artemisia > Artemisia tridentata. The sequence goes on along the minus strand of CP139505.1, from coordinate 171,846,360 downwards.
TCCTAATATTGACAAGCGATGTACATCATCTGTGGTTGCTGTCATGGTTAAATGCATACGACGGCTTATCAGAACCTTTTGTACCACTGAACTTGCGAAGATGCATAAAACACAGTTGTGTTTGAGATTCTTCATCTGCTTAAACTTTTTAACAAGATACCATTTTTTTTAGTCGAGTCAAAGGGTACATTTACCCAAAAAATTGTCCCATAAATTGTTAGTTCAATTATGAAAAGTGTGCAGATTTATTATACGACAACTGAGTTTGCAGCAATGGTTGATGTGTTGGTCGCCAAACTTACAGTTGAGATAACGTGCATCTTGACAAGGCAAATTATTGGATCTGCACCCATTGTGTACGGTAACATATGTTTTTTTTACAATTTTTGGGTTTTTTGAATTTGTTTTGCAGATGCCATTGCTGATGATCTTTGCACCTAACCATGTTCAGGTCTTTCTTTCCAATTTTGTTCTTATTGAACATCATTTTACTTGCGTATTTCTGCTGTGGAATTACTTATATGTGGTGCATATGCATTCTTCATTGCAGCCTGTGTGTTTGCAGGTCATCCATAGCATAATCGTGGATGCAGGGACAGTAAGTGTTTCTTAACGTCAAATGATTTTATATGCTGCTATAAACAATGCCCACAAATATATACAAAACAATGAAAGTTAGCATCATCTATAACAAATATAGATGGTTACGTTGTTGGTTGTGCACTTTCATTGCATCTGTTGATCCTTTAAATATGTTGTGTTGTTGCGGAGGATGGAAGAAGGTCCATTGTCAGAAGAAGAGCATGATTAGTATGCACATGTATGGTTTACATTGTCTATCGATATAAGTAAAGATGATCAGTTTGTATAAATAAATGGGTTATGACGATTAACTGTTGATTAGTGAATCAGATGATATTGGTCAAATGCAGTCGGGACCGTAACTTGGCAGGGCAATTACCGGATGGCGCGGTAGCATACTTGCTATTGTGCAACCGTGTTTATTTGCAGCCATGGCGGTGGTTGAAGTTGTTTGACCAGTTTCCATTTAAAAATCTGAGCCTAATGGTCTATTGTATCCGTTTTGCGGTATCTAATACCAACTGTTTGTAAACCATACATGGCTGTGTAGATAGCAGGCCACAATGGTTGTGTACATAGAAATATTGTTTTTTTTATTATTAAACTTAACAGGTGGCCCAATGAGATTACACTGCATACTATGGAGACAAATTAAATATCAATAAATAGACGGAATATCATCGATGGATGTACGGCGACCTAACGCAGCTATTACTAAATTTGCATGGTCGCCGTACATCCATCATTGATACTTTGTCAATATTTTTGTGCTCCCTACGTTTTCACACTCACCTACCTCAGTTCATTATGGTTCAACTCAGATCAAGATCGGATCAGGACTATCATACCTGAAACAACGTATGTGAAATACCCTAATATATCTTCTTCTTTTTTTTTTTTTTTTTTTTTTTTTTTTTTTTTTTTTTTTTTTTTTTCCAGCTTCATGATTTATGCTTTGGATGAAGATGTAGAGAGAACGAACAATCTGAAAAAGAATGCATTACAATAGGTTGGTGAAAGTTGATACTATCAACAACACCAATACAGATGAATGAAGAATCAAAATAATAGAAGCAAACCCAGGTACCAACATTCATGTTAACAATTTCTCTTATTTAAAGAAAAAACGAGAACAATTACCTTTATTCTACAATAAGTTCTCAACAACATCGATACAGATCAAGGAACAATCAAAATAATAGAACGAAACCCAGGTATGAACATTCGAGTTGACAAATTTTCTTATTTAAAAATATCATTTGCAAATGTAAATATTAACTGTTTTGTTTCTACAAAGGCGGATGAAGACAACAAATGCAGATCAACTATGAGGGCATTGTCTGAAAATAAACGACCACATTTAAGGAAGCAAAAACGGTCAGTTACACAATTTACCTTAACATAAACAATAACTTTTATAACATCTAATAGTGCAGTCACATAGGGTCCAGGTAGAAATTATTACAAGACTCATACTAAAATTAAATAGAAATACATAACTGCAAATAAAGCAACGAACATGAATACCACAACATAATCAACAGTAATTCCCTCCACTTCTAACTAGCCAGTCAAAAATCCATTAGGCCCTTAAGCTTCTGAACAAAGATCTCCTTATCACGACCATTTAGCTCCAATTCGCCTGTCATAATGCGCATTTGCAACACCTTTTGGTTATCTTTTGATTGCACTTCTCTTAGATATTCAGCGGTTTTCTGAGCATAGTCATTCCCAACAGTGTCTAATTCTTGAATAAAAGCCGCCCTTTCACGCATTACCCCAACAAGCCTACCACATAGTGCATTCATCTGCTGTGCCATTTGAAAGTCTTCGATTCCAGATTTATGACAATATAGGATCAAAATTTCAGGCCAATTGTTTGAATTTGCCTCAATTCTAAGTTGATCACACCTAGGACGGCAAGACATTTTTTTTTTTTTAAAATCACAAATTGGAAAATGAATTGGCCAAATAAAGATACACAATACCTTCCTTAAATACAAAAAAGCCTAAAAGAGTTGTCTGCATATATATTTTTTTATTTTTTTATTATTTTTATTTATTTTATTTTTTTTCCCACATGGATATCATGAAATAAGATACCCTTATGTCCTTTCTCTTATAGGATCATACAGCTATTGAAAAAAAAAAATCTTTGCCATATACCATAACTGCCAAAAATGCACTCATTTTTTGGATTTCCATTATAAGTATTCAACATAATTACAAACATTCTACTATTCTGCTTTTCAATTAATCCACAGTATCATCCAAAACAATCCACAATTATTGCTTTAGAGAATCTAAAAGTTACCAGAAATAATTGTATCCCTACTGTTTATTTCGTAATGGATAATGTAATAACTGTACATTCTGACCATGATGATTAAATGTAAATGTCAAAAAACATATTTAGAAGATGATACATATCTTGGCTAGCCAATCCGGACGGTAACTGCTACTTGAGAAGGTCGCAGTAGCAACTGTGAATGCAACCGCCATGATAATCTGAATACAACATATCTGAAGCTACTTTAAAAATACTGCCTTCATTTTTGTCGTTGTTTATTTATTGGTACAAATAACAGAGGCTGTGATGATCAAATGTAAATGTCCACAAAATGATTTTTAGAGACTGATATGTATCTTGGCTAGGCAATCCGGATGGCATTTGCTACTTGAAAACGTAGCATTTGTAACTGTGATTGCAACCATGGCTTATTAGCTCATCATAATCTGAATACAGCATATCTGAGCCTCCTTTAAAACTATGGGTCTAATTTTTAGGACAAAATTACTTGAACTTGAGCGGTTGTCTGGAACTGATGCTATACTTTCACTACATTTGATCTGCTATGTCAAGTGGTTCTTCTTGGTCTTTTTCCCCTTTGCCTGGGTTCAATGTATAAGTTAAACAATATGTATAGCGTAAAATTATGTTTTTTTAATTACTATATTCAGGAAGCTTATGTACACATGTATGGTTTACACTGTATATCGGTATTAGTGAAGCTGATTTAACTCACAAAAAACCGAAACAATTTCTGTTAGTGGGTGATTAGCACAGGCCGTACATGAACAGGAACCTTTGGCCTTGCAATGGGCCAATCATAGACCGCCACAATAGCTGGGTACATACTAATATTGTTTCCTATTAAGGCTCTAATAAGATAAATGTTTGTGGCTTCGGCAAAGCTTAACAGTGTACGTATGTTGCTCGAACACCATCGTAGATTTGCAGCCATGGCGGGTGTGTCCTGTTCCTGCAGACATTACTTTTTAATGTAACAACCTGTGATTAATTGTTGCATAAGGTGAAATGATACCAGGCTGCAAGTTAAGTGTCAATATCATACCGAAATTATGTTTTCGTTTCTATGTTTTAAGATTATTCACACATTCCCTTTTCTCTGCATCTTTGCAGGGATACACATACTGAACTGCTATTTGACTTACAGATAGTATTTTGACAAAGTTGCAAAAGGTAACTACCATGGTTGTTATGAATGTTATTAGATCTATGTCAACATGGGATTGTTTGACAATTTCAGTTCTACTAACGGTTACTAATTCATTTATGACAGCTTCTGATTTTGGGGAGGATGAAACAATCAAATTCTACCAGATTCTGGAACGGTGTTAAAGCAAGTATATTAACACAAGATGAAACTGAATTTGGCAAAAATATCCATTCTGTTTTTTCTGGTCGTTTGTTCAATGTTAAAAATAACAGAGGCCGTGATGATGAAATGTAAATAGTAGCAAAATGATGTTTAGAGGCTGATATGCATCTTGGCTAGGCAATCCAGATTGTACTTGCTATTTCAAAAAGTGGCATTTGCAACTGTGATTGCAGCCATGGCTTATTAGCCCATGATTATCTTAATACAACATATCTGAGCCTCCTTTTAATACTAATGCAACAACTCCCGTTTTTTTTCTTTTTTTTTTTTTTTTTTTTTTTTTTTTTTTTTTTTTTTTTTGGTCTTCATTATGTTTATCCTGTTAAGGATCTAACATAAATGTATGTGGATTTGGCAAAACTTTAACATGTCCATAACTGGGTGGGCAAAGATACTATGTTTACAGCCATGTCGGGTATGTCCTGTTGATGAACACATTACTGTTCAATGTACTAAGCTGTGATTAATTTGCAAGTTAAGTTTCAAAATGAAACCCAAATTATTTTTTTCATTTCTATGTTTTAAAATCATTCACACATTCGACTTTCTCTACATCTTTGCAGGGATACGCATAATCAATTTTCCCGGCTGTCTCCATACCGATCAATCTATGAATGCAAAATATTGATGTTGTATTTCGTGTCCTATTGGATTTTTCATACTATATAACAATTACAGTTATGAGTGCTTCAATTATAAAAAACATTCTTCTTATCACATTATGTTTATTCAACTTACATTATTTTTTTATCAGTAAAGTTACATTATATAATTTATTTTCAACCAACTATTGAATAATTAACCATTTAACATATACAATTAATTTTACCATATTAATTACTTGCAATTGCATTGAACTGTAACTCTCAAACTTTTATTCGTATAACTTTATTTCGTAATTACCGCATCACTTTAAGTTGCTACATACGTCTGCCCCGCAGCAACGCGCGGGCAATCCGGCTTGTTAACATTATATAATATATATACATGTACCTTTATTTGACAAACTTTTGCAGCTTACCTTTTCGTCAATTAGTTTCTTTGTGGTAACAACTAACTTTTACATCTCTAACGTTGAAACATAGTGACTATTGTTTTATGGTTACCAAACTTTCCAAACCGAATTAAAACTTTCAAACTTCATACACTACTTAATGATCATGAGTGTTGGTCTCTAAACTGAACTCCACTGGAAATATAATCTTATTAGTTCACATTTCTCAAAGTAAAGTGGTATTCAAATATCAACCAGTATGTTGATACAAAGTTTATTATGTAATTATTCCTCCAATTTCACATTCTGTCACTGGTTGGTATAGAGTTTATTCAGTTACCTTAAACATATAACACATCAAACACCAAGCATTCAAATGGTTGACAAATTCTTTTATACATTAAATTAGGTCTCTACCCGTCCGATGGAAGGTTTTCTTATTAGCTGATTAAAATCGTAAAACTATGGTTAAGATTCCGTATATACTAATTATAGCAGACGCACGAACTTTGACTTGTAATATTAAAAAAACCATAAAAGAATGACGTGATGTTTTGGTTACGTGATTAAGAAAATGACACAATTTCTTGTTTTGTTCTAACTTAGTTTAGTTTGTTTGAAATACGTTATCATTTAAAAAAAAATACTATGTAGATCCATGTGTTTTTAATAACATTTTTGAATTTTACATATGAGTTTAGGAAATTTTAAGGTTTGATAATTGGCAACTCGTCACATGTTTTTATTGAGTTAGGCCCCATATTACTATATTAGTATCAACCACTATATAAAGCAAACTTGCTTTTAGACAATTGTGTTTGTTAAAAGTAGCAGTAGCAGTGAGCGGTAGCTGTGAGCAGTAGTTGTGAGCAGTAGCCGTGAGCAGTAGCTGTTTTTTAAATAAAAACGTTTGGTAACATAGCTGTAAAATCCACAGCTCTTGTAAATATCCACAGCTTCAAAAGGAAGCATTGGGAAAAAAAACTTTTCTAAAAAATTGCTACAACTCATTGCTCCCTTACCAAACGAACATCAAAAATAAAAAAGCTCATTCTCACCGCTCATTGCCCCAAAAAGCTCCAAAAAGCTTCGCGCCAAACATCTACACCAAAACTCCTAAAAAATGACACCTGGCATTTTACCTCATCCAATTGCCCATAGGGCATGTTTGGCACGAAGCTTTTTAGAGCTTTTTTGGGTAATGAGCGGTGAAAATGAGCTTTTTTATTTTTCATGTTCGTTTGGTAAATTTTTAGAAAAGCTTTTTTAGAAAAACAATTTTTTAGAAGAGCTTTTTTTCCAATGCTTCATTTTGAAGCTTTGGAAATTTACAAGAGCTTTTTTATACTAAATGACTAAAATACCCCTACCCCATCTTAATAAAAACCCTAACATATATCTATCACGTCCGTGGGTTTTTTTTTCCTCTCAACAATTGCTGTCATCACATACATCTTTCAAGGTTAGTGCATGTTAATTATTTGATTGACTAGTTGTTTCTGTGATTCCTAGCATCCTCGTATACATGTAGAAATTATTATTAGATATTCATGTTAAGCATGACAGTGACATTCCGTCATTTAATTAAATAGTTAACTAGTTGTTTCTCTGATTCATAGCATGTAGAAATTATTATTATATATTCACACGAATTCGACATTGATGATTTGGTGTGAAAACAAGAACTGGAATTTATTTGTGTGGCCTAAAATGAATCAGAAGTTTTGTATGTTTGCTTGTGTGAATACGTGGATAAGATTGTAGCATATACAGCTAAAGTGAAATCAGCTACGTAACATGCACATGCGAAAAGTTAATGGTCCTAATAAAACTCCATTCTCAAAACAGTGCTTGTCTTGTGACATTTAAAGTGTTGTGTTAGTGTCTTACAACAACTATAATAGGTTATAAGATGATGTTGTTGTGTTGGTGAGCACTTTAGATAAGATGATGTTGGCACATAGTTTATAGGATGATGCTGCTGTGTTGGTTACCGATTAGTTTTGTAAAACATTAGTGCTTATAATTAGACACATTAGTTTGTACTGTACGAATACTTTAGATGCTAAAAACACAAAATATTAGTCGTAAAGAGGTTACCTACTAAAGAGATACATGTGTTTTTTCTTTCTAGATGGCCCCAACTAATGAAACCGCAAAAGCTAATTATAATTGGACGGAACAATCTGTCTTGAAGTTGTGTGAGTTCTTAATCGCATATCAAAATAAGAAGGGCCGAAATTGTGACTTTAAATGGATGCAACTTCAGCCTGAGTTTGAGATAAAGCATAACATCAAATTCAATAGCAAAAAATCATTAAAGAGTAAGTTTGATGGGATGAAAAGACAATTTACCCTTTGGAAGACCTTGAAAAATGGAGAAACTGGTTTAGGTTGGGATGAAAGTACCGGGAAACTCAATTGTTCCGATGATTGGTGGGACCAAAAAATTGAGGTAAATTTTCTTTTATTCATTTAAATTGGAAGATGTCAACATCTCATTATAATCATTATAAATTGTAACTATGTATTATTTATTGTGTAGGAAAATGAAAATTTTAAACCATTTAGAACAAAACCACCATCTAAAGAATTGCAAGATGCATGGTATCAACTCTTTGGGGATTTCGTTGCTAGTGGGTTGAATGAAATGGCGCCCGGTATGGATGTAGGTACATCAAGTGAGGCGCCTATTGCTAACGTTGAACCCTCAGGTGTAGCATTTGATGATAATGCAGATGCATATGAAGTATATACTCAAATCTCTAATTCTCTAGATTCTCAAGAGGAAGCATTTTATACAGAGTTAATGAAAGATGTGGGCAAAGATGTCCCAACATCAAGCCAAGTTGGAGTTTCTAAACAAGTAAACAAGTCTACTAAATTAACTATGAAACCAAAAAATGTTGAGATGAAGCGAAAAGGGAGGGAATCGACAGGATCAAGAATATTTAAAGAGTTCATGGTTACACAAAATGAGAAACAAGATCGTCTTATAGAAATTTTACAGTCTGATGTTAATAAAGATGATCCTTATAGTGCTAGTAGGTGTATGAGTGTCCTTAATGGCATGATAGATGGTGGAATGATGGCAGATGATAGTCCTCTTTGTTATCTTGCTATGGATTTGTTTAAAGATGCTGTCACACGGGAATTGTTTTTGAATATGCGGAGTGATGATTTTAGGCTAAAGTGGTTGCAACATAAGCAAGATTGATGCGAATAAGCTTTTATTTTTTATGTGGCCAATGATGCATGATATGGACATCTGTTTTATTTTGTTATGTTATGTTTTATTCGGATAGTTTATGTTATTTTGCATGGTTAATGAAGTATGGAATAAAAATTTGTTTTATTGTTAATTTTCAATGTAATTTAATTTGTTGATTTTTTTATTTTTTATGTTACTTTATGACTTGATATATGAACAAACTACGAGATGTTATTTGTTAATTTTGTATTTTACATATGCTTGGTCTTGTATAGGTGAACACAATCAATATGGATACCGGGAGAATAGAGAAAAAAAGAAAACATGATTGTGTACGATCAATTATGGAGTCATGGTCCTCGTCTAATATTGCTGCTGCATACTACTATAAGTATATGTACAAGGAACCATGCATGACGTCACCTCAAACAGGAGAAGCTTGGATGAATGAGGTGTTAAATGGTCATCATATCCGTTCTGTGAATGCTTTTAGAATGCATTCACATGTGTTTTTAAAACTATGTGGGGAACTAGAATCAAGTTACGGACCAAAGTGTAGTGATAGAATGACGGTTGTCGAGAAGGTGGGAATATTTGTTTACACACTTGCGTTAGGTGTGTCGAACAGGGATGTTAGTGAGCGTTTTCAACGATCTGGAGAGACCATAAGTAGAGCGTTTCATGAAGTTCTAGAGGCGATAACTGCTAGATCCAAAGGTTATCATGGTCTAGCCCGTGAGATGATTAAGCCGAAGGATCCAACCTTTCAAGAAACACCTCCTAAAATAATGAATGATAACAGATACATGCCATACTTTAAGGTATTCATATAGTTCTTTTGCTTTCTAAATTTTATGATTTTCATTCCATATCGTGAACATCTTATATTTCGTAGGATTGCATCGGTTGTATTGATGGCACACACATAGGGGCGTGCATCCCAGAGAGCGAACAAATGCCTTACATAGGTAGAAAAGGGGTACCTACTTTCAATGTGATGGCAGCGTGTGACTTTGATTTATGCTTTACCTTTATATCAGTTGGATGGGAGGGATCTGCACACGACACACGTGTATTTCTCAGTGCCATTAACAATCCATCAATGAACTTTCCAAAACCACCCAACGGTATATTTGATTGCCTTTTTTATTGTATTCTAAATTTTCAAAGGCACTAACTTTTATGTTATAAGCAGGTAAGTATTATTTAGTGGATAAAGGATATCCGGATAAAAAAGGATATTTGGTTCCATATCCAAAGACCAGATACCATAAATCACAGTTTGAAAATGAGCCGCCTAATAACATGCAAGAAAGTTTCAATCGTTCCCATTCGTCTCTACGAAGTGCGATTGAGAGATCATTTGGAATATTGAAAAAAAGATGGAAGATACTCGGTAAAATGCCTAAATACAGCGTGGAAACTCAACTCGATGTAATTACGGCTGCATTCGCCTTGCATAATTACATTCGTAATAATGACAAAGAAGACATGGTGTTCACAACATTTGAACAACATCCAGATTACATGGGAGGTGAAGAACTTCGTGACGTACGTGGCACGAATGCAAATAATGATGATATTTCTAGTGTAACATCTATCGAGATGAAACGAATTCGCAATGATATTGCCACTTCAATATGGAATGCACGTCGTCGGTAGTACATTACTAGTGTATAACGGTATTATGAACTGTCCAGCATGTAAACGTAACTTTATTATTTATTTAGACAATTTTCTAATGAAATATGCATATGTCCTTTTACGTCATTTTACATATATATAAATACAGCTACAGCTTTGTTACCAAACATTTTTATTTAAAAATAGCTACTGCTCACGGCTACTGCTCACAGCTACTGCTCACAGCTACTGCTCACAGCTACTGCTATTTTTACCAAACACAGCCATAATCACTTGCCTTGATTTTGTGCGGGATTACTTTGGTAGCATTCATTAGTATAGATTTGATTCAAAGATAATTGGTTGCTACTTGTATACAAAAAGATGTTATGTGGTTGAAATTGGGACTACTTTCTGTAACTTCTATTAGCAAATTCATGATGTTGATGATACTGAGTTTCTCACGTGTTAGTCATTGCGCACTTTGGTAAATGGTGATTATGAGTGCTGATTGTTGAGTTAGAAGAAAACAATTGAATTTTCTACATTTAGAGGTTGTCCGCATTAGTGGAACGATTAACTTTTTATTAACATTACATTTTTTTTTATAGAAATTGCTATTAATTAGTCATTCTAATTTACACCACCTGGATAACAAGTGAACAAACTTCACTGTGATTGTGTGACTTACGATGTTGACCTGTTTTATACTTATTGTTACTAGCAATTAGTAACACAAAAACAATGTAATTGTGTGACTTAAGGTAACTCATATTTGACTTTAAGAAATGAAGATCTAAAAAAAAAAAACGAAGATTTTGTCGTGAAACTTTTAAGGTATTATAATGATTTGTACATTATAAAATTGAAGTGCTTGGCAGGTTTTAGTTATTTGCTATGGTTGTTAACAACCTGGTCAAAACACAAGATGGAATTATTACATTGTACCCGGTAACCTGAATCACCCGACTCGAATACCATCCGAACCCGATAACCCGATATTTTATCAGGTCAGGTTCCGGGTGAGTATTTAAAAATCAAAACTTGACAAGACCCGATAACCCGATAACACCCCTAGTCACACCAGGCCACCTTCCACATCAACGTCACCTCAGCTTTCATACCTTCTCACATTTCACGCGTAATGGTCACAACTCTCCTCACCTTTCATTAAAGTTCCCACTTTATACAAGCATACCCACACATACGCTCACAAACCAAATAAACAATAATAAAACACAAACACTTGGCAGAAATGCCAAAAGGGTGAGCCAGCTCACCTTGCATTCCTAGTTTGAGCCAACCTCACGCGTGAGGTATAATGGTGGTAGTGGTGCCGAGGTACAACCTCACGAGTGACAAAACCTCACCATTACTTCCGGTCTTAGTGAAGCAAATTATCCAAGGTTCTACCATAGCATTTCATGCTTTTGCAACTTTAGGTCTCTTTCTTTTATTAGTTGCTTCACACTTCTCCACATGGCAGTTTGTCAATTTCAGTGTCCTGTATTGCCATTTTTTATGTGACAAATTTGTTTAACTATAAAAGATAAAATGTAGGAACCCAATTGTATCAAGATCATGCACATATATAGAAGGTTTTAGAGAGAAGGTGGAACCAAAAAGGGTGTAATATTAGCTTTACACACACATAGGAATGAGGAACCACACCTTCTACCAAGTGAGAAAGGTGTCATATATGTCCATATCGTATGGGCTATATCTAATGGGCCTTGACCATGGTTAGATACTAGTTACTAACTAATTTATATGTTTAGCCCATATACAAAACTAAGATCACTACTTCTAAGGCTAACAATCTCCCCTTAAGAGGTGATCTTACATTTCTTCATCTTGTGGACGACTAGTCATATTAGCACCACGTCTTTGTTCTCTACCTCCAACAAAACATTCGATCCACTTCATCTGCTTACGGAATCGAATTCTCTTCTTTACGGCTTCCTTGATCTTCCCTAATTCGTCCACTTGAAATGACAACATTTGTGGCTTGATCTGTTGATACTAGTTCCCAACCATTATCGTCTTGATCCCTTCATATACATGCTTTAAAGTACTTGTATAGAACTTGTGAACTTCGTCAGCAGCAATGAAACTTTTCTGACTGTTGCTGCTGAGATAAACAACTCACGTTTTCAGTTTGGTGATGAGCGTGTAAGGTTCTTTATCTTTGGATCTCCATCAAAGGCTTTGTAAGATTGAGACGATACTGATAGCTTTCTATACCGAGCTGGAAGTCATTAACCCTTTTTTCAGTTACCCGGCATCTCATGATCTTGACTAGTGGCCGAACAATCTCTTCTCTGAAATGATGGGTCCACTCATAGTGGAGCTTCTGTCTCTTCACGTACAAGTCTTCTAGATCATTCATGTGCGTTTTCTGAAAGTCAACTTTGCAGTAATCATAGGCTTGTTCATCTCCCCTCAGAACTGTTATCTTCTTCACATACCTCCATCCGTATTGTTCTTCTGTAACTATATCGAAGATCTCTTTGATGGCTAGTTCTGAGTAGACGTCCTTCTTTGAACATCCGGTGAGTTGATTCAGAAGATACATCCCTCTTTTCTATTCAGGCCAATCTTTAACGTCGTAGTATGCCATGTGAAAGAACTTGTGTATCTTTGGCCCCGTACTTCGTTACGAATGTAGGATGCTCTTCCAAATCATCTTCATCAAAATCAATAGCCTCCAGCTTCCTTTCCAGAGATGGTTTGAGATCGGGTTGAGCTTTTCTTCCTTTTCTGAGGTAGAAGAGATCGAAGTTGTTGTATGACATTGCTTGTTCACTTGGACGATTTTGGGACCGTATACTGGAAGCTCTTCTCTTTGAGTATAAGGAAACATGGTGTTGAGGCAGATTTCCAGATCGAAGTTATCAGGTTCTTGGTTTTCCCAGAAAGTGTTCTTTGCATTCCATGCATCATTGAGGTTCTTCTCAATGAACTCTCTTTCTGCACCTGATCTGGACTTGAAGTATTCATTCATTAACTTCACTCTTGCTTTCTCAATTCTATCTTGTTCCCGTATCATGCTTTCTTGAACCCCGATTGAACTTCTGTAATCAAGTTGTCCAACAATCAACTCTTCTTCTTCCTCCTCTGGCTCGTTGTTGTAGTTTGCATCATAAAACCAGTCAGTATCATCAATTAGATCAACTACAACTTTAGTGACTACCTTGTCATTCTCTTTAGTAGCTTCAGACACTTTACTTATCACTTCACCACTTTTAACCCCTCTAACTCCAAAATCATAAACTCATCGGTTGACAAATAAGATGTTGTAGACTCTTCTACATTTTCTCCAGCTTGAGTGCTTTGCTTTTGTTGTGTCTGACTTGTTGTGCTTGTGGAAGGAATGGATGAATCACCAGTTATCTTCTGATGCTTCGCCTTCTCCCCTTCAGGATTAGCATCATCCTGATGGTCATCATGGGGTCTCTTGCGAAGGTCTTTCTCCTGAAAAGTCTGTTGTCTCAGCTAAGCTCTTTCAATGCTTTGTTAGACAGGTCTAAACATATTTTCATCTTCTACCATTAGTTCAGAGTTATTTGGCGTATCTTGGTGGAGAACTTGTTTCTTCTTTTCAAAAGTGATATTCTGAAATGGTCGGGATGGTTGAAATGTGAGTGTATTGTTGTTCATGAAGTGATGGAATTTGTTGTGAAGCTTCTGATCAAGAATTTCTTCAAGCTTCTGATCAACTTTCTTATCAAGGATACCATGTATGTCTTCATTTACCGCCGAGCCTAGACCTTCTACGATACCCACTAACCACTTTTCCATGACGTACACAGGTTTAGGTATCTTGTAGATTGCACGTCTGCGCTTCTGTTGTGAAATGAGGTGGCGTAAATGTCTTATTCGTGTTGTAGAGATCGTAGTTGTTGTTGTAGTGGAGATGGTATAATTTGACGTGTGGGTGGTACCGTGGTAGTGGTTGTATGAGTGTGAGCTGCTTCTCGGGATGTGTTGTTTTTGGTTCTTCATCTTCCGTTGTTATCACTGTGTAATCTGTGAGTTGTTGCACCGGAGGTGTTGTCACTGAGACTTGATCAATTCCTTTTGTTGTTGGTGCTAAAGATCCCGTGTCATTTAAATTAGCTTCAATCCCAAGAGAGCTTTGACTCTAAGCAACCTTCTGGATGAGGAAGTCAAGGTTGGTAGATGTGAACAACGTAGCCAGGTTTGGAGCTGGTTGTTCTCCCATTAATGGTGCTAGTTGGAATGTAGAGAGAGTGTTGGTTGGGCTTGGTGCTGTGGTTGTGATGATCGGTTGCTTTTGTCTCTATCTTCGTACCAAATTGTATTGTGACCCATCATCATTGTCATCTTCATTATCGTCATTCCGAACACTAGGTCCAGCTTCGTCTACATTTCCACCAGAAAACAATTGTTCCAACTCTCTTTCTTTAGCTTCTCTTTTCAACCTTTCTTCTTCTTCCCTTTTCCATTTCCATTCTCCCCTTTTTCTCCCCTCTACTATTCCTTTACCCTTGCTTCGCTTTTTCACATCTTCAGTGCCTGACCTAGTTTGTCTGCAAGCTACGGGAGCTGCTGGAGCTGCTGTGGTTGCGGGAACAGACCTAACCGGTTGTGGTCGATTCCTTGCAGCTACTAGGTTCATGTAATCGTTGTAAGCTTTAGACTTTGGGTTAACAAGTTCCATTAGCACTTATGGAATGAGCATTCCATCACATCTTCTTGTTGTGGGGTCATCACGGATAAACTTGATGATGTCATCATCCAGTTGTGTATGATACTGGTACACTTCTGGTGCTTGTCTTGTAATATCCGGATACATGTTCATCCAGTACTAAATAAGCAGCTTAATGTATCTACATAAAGGAATTTTTCCTTTGACTTTTCCTTTCTCGTTGACATGCTCGTAAAAATCTTCCCAGATGACTGAAGCATAGTCAATGTGTCTGTTATATATAAGTCCTTCCATCATCCACAGAGTAAGTAAACGAGGCAATTCCTTACCCGTCTTCTTTCTTGTTGTGCAGCGGTTGAGGATTATCAAGACTGTTTGCCATGGTTGAGGAATGTGTTTCCTCTTGATGCCCAAGGGAACTCTGAGTTAACCAGCCCTTGTATCATATCCAAGTCTTCGAACAAATTCCATGAGCTGAGTGGCTTCGTGCATTGGCTAATATGGATGATCTTCAGACTCGATCGGTAATTGCAGCACTGTGTGGAAAACATTAAGATCCGCCTCGACAGTTTGTCGATCGATCGTACATGTTATTAGACCAGTTCAGTATGAGTACTTTGCCGTATAGCAAAACTGTTGGATATAGATTTTTGGGACATCTGTGGTGATTGTGAGAGCGGGGAACATGGGAAGTTGTCTTATGATGTTGTATATGATTTGTTGTGGACATTTGAAGGTGTTGGGTAGTCGGGAGTTGGTTTTGACTATTTCTTTTTGTCTTGCTTCATGTACTAGTTCTTCAGCAGTAAGTACCGGTAGTTGTTCTTGTGGTTGTTCATCATGTTGTTGCTTCTGTTGTTCATTGTGCTCTTGATCATTGATGACATCAAATAACAACATATTTATAGCATCATTTATCCTATGTATATTGCTTGTTTTGCATTATTTTATATGAGAATTGATACTTAATCGCTTACTTTTGTAAATCTCGGTTATAAACAAGCAATCGGTGAAAGTTAGCTATTTTGGACGTAAATTGGAGCAAAATGGATCAAGTTGGAAAAGTCTACTGAACTGAAGACAGATACGTCGTATCATTCTAGACATATACGCCGTACATCAAGACTTGGACGAATATGAAGACCATTGCCTGATTTTGAAGCATACGCCGTATGAATTTCTTCCATGCGCCGTATATGAAACTTTGGTCAATGAGAAGATCTGACTTGCTTTGCCATGACAAGCCGCATGACATTAACAGCATGCGCCGTATCTACTTTGAAGACTTCATCAGATTTCCAAGATTAGAAGACAAGATGCGCCATATGAAGATCAGCTATGCGCCGTATCATATGCAGGTGTACGAATATTCAAGAATATAATAATCTTGGACCCCACGTGAAGTTACCGAGATACGGTGTATCTCACTATTTGATGCGTCGTATCGATTCTGTTTCCATAATGTATAAATACCCCATTCTACTGCCAAATGAGGAGACCATTCAACCACACAAAGACACAACCAGAAGGACGAAATCAAAGGCATAATAAGATCTTGCTAGTGCATAATTACATAGGAAGATTCGCTTAATTGTATTAGTACTCTTTAATCATTTGGTTAGCGTGCTCTTTCTTTCATTAGATTCATACTTAATATACTTTCACTCATTAAAGATTATATGATGTTTTATTGGTTTGCAATGCTTATGCATATGTTTTGATTACATATATAGTTTATCGTGCCTTGTCAGCTATTTGGCTCGCACAATTACTTCATTAACATCGTTTGCATGATTAATGTAAGCCTCTAAGGGGAAAATTAATAAATAAACTAGTAATCATTAAGGTAGACTTTATGCGGTTTTCTGATTAGTCGTGACAGGACTTTTCCGTTGAGAAGACTTACAAACTGAAATCTAGACATTTAGACTTGATCTAGACATTGGCACGAGATACGCATACACGTAAGCAACCAAAGAGAAATAACATAATTAGTACTCATCATATATAACTAAACGATTAGCGAGCACATCTTCCTTACTATCGGCTTGACCTCTTATCTGCTATTTGTATTCTATCTGTGTACGTGTGTGTCATTCGCCTTATTGATTGCATTTATAATTCACTTAATCTAAACATCATGCCAGTCTCTCAGGCTGAAAAC
The DNA here is from genome assembly GCA_021014915.2 of Artemisia tridentata subsp. tridentata. Lineage (NCBI taxonomy): Eukaryota > Viridiplantae > Streptophyta > Magnoliopsida > Asterales > Asteraceae > Artemisia > Artemisia tridentata. Next base: position 171,829,431 of record CP139505.1, on the reverse strand, counting down.
CCCCTTGCATTAGATTAGGTTTAATTAGAACTAACTTTAGGATTAAAATACTGATAGATACTTAGATGTTAACGTTCCACTCTTAGTGATCAACACTCTACTTACCAACTAGACTACGCTGATTTGGAATTCTGCTCGTTAGTGTTTGTTATAGGTTAAGTCGGCTAAATATAAATATAAAACTTGAATAGATAATCTACACCTACAATGATAGCACATCAATTTTTTGGCGCCGCTGCCGGGGAGTGAATTGTTTAACAAATTTGTATCTGTTAGTATTTTAATTTAGGTTTAACATAGTTTATTTTTTAATTTTAGTTTTTTATTTGACTAACTGTGTTGTATATTTGTATAAGTGCATTCATTGTATTATTCTGCATATTTATCGTTATTGTGTTTATTTTTGTTTGCTTTGTGTTTCTGCATTCATTAAGGTTTTTGTTTAGCATTTACCTTGATTGTTTAACCCTTCCATTGCACAAGTAGAATTTGTTTCAGAATATGGACAATCCTAACATCACCATGAGAGAATATATTCTGAATCTAACAAGCAATGCTCGGAGAAAAAATAATGTTTTCAACTGGTAAACTGCAAAGTCTGGTAAGACAAGGATACAACTCGATGAAGGTAACATTGATCTTCTTCGATTCTTTGAAATTAAATTCTCAGCTATTATTTATGATGATGCATTAAGCTATAAGGAGGATCCTACACCTGATTCCTCAATGATAATTAATGATATATATGAATTATCATCTTTACCTTACTCTGAAATTTGCATCACGTTATCTAAAAAGAAAGCTTTTAAGAAAAGGTTAGCTAAAAAGGAAAAGTTTAACATATTAAACATTGATACAATCTTTTTTCTTATGAAATTCCAACTTTTGATAAATCAGACGAAATTTACAACATTGGTTGTAATTTCGTCAGTTTTAATATTAAGCACTTTTCAGATGATGATCCTTATAATGCATTACCTGCTAATACGAATCATGACCTCGATCTCTCTAAGTCTAAAACAATGTCTATTTCAAATATTGAAATGTTTTCATACATATATTTAAAAAGAATTCGTAATGGTATCGTGATTCAATGGCACTTTAAAATGGATATACCAATTGATGCAATAAAGAATTTATATATACATATATTTGGCATTCCGTTTGACCCCAAGCTAATGTATAACGAAAAATGTTGCAGATGCCAAGGTACGTTCACTTTTAATTTTCTATTTGCTGATAAAAACTATTATAATATGATCAATACGACGCATCTTAAAAAACCAATACGCCGTATCTAAACTCTTTGACCGGTCAACCAAATTTTTTAAAGATACGACGTATGAATATAATCAATACGCCGTATCATTTCTGCTATATAAAAAGGGGTGCGATACGTCACACTTGATCTTACTGGATCATTTTTCACACACACACACACACACACACTAAAAAACCCTATAATTTTTGGGAAGAAATGACTTATTTGCTTTTATCTCGATCTATCTCAGTTATTATAAGGTACTATCCCTGATCTCAAGATTATTTGAGTTTGATTGTTTTTCTAAATTAAAAAAAAAAAAACGAATTAGAGTTATTGAGAATTAAGTGATTAATGGTAAAATTGACCGAGCTATAATGTTTTGATCATCGAAATATTAAGAAACCCTATGGTTAATTGGATTAAGGAATGAATTAATGCGGCCAACTTGTATTGTTTAGGATTTAGGGTTTCGGATTTTTAAATTGGGGGTAGGATAGTTTGAACGGGCTTGTAATTATGTTTTGGCTAAAACAACGCTTTCTGATTTTATGACAAAAATTTACGCCACTTTTGCGGATTCTTGGGGTACGTGAATATTGACTGATGCCTTATACTGATACTATGAATGATACGACGCATTCCTTTGCTAAATACGTCGTATTGAAATAATTTAATTATATTATTATTTGATGATTTGATACAGCGTATCAATTTATATTGATACGGGGAATCTGTCGTACGCCGTATATAGGAAATAGGATACGGCGCATGAAAGTGACAGTCCCCAATACTCCATATCAGTTTTGAACAGATACTGTATAAGTGATGCGGCGTATCAAATTTATTTCATACGCCGTATTGAACCATTTTATAGACAATTTTATTCAATGTTTGTGTCTTCTAATATCTTGCAGATGATTCTTTGACATAGACACCCATGGTTGAGATTCGAGCTTACAGGACGGCCTCCTGAGGGAATTTTAGGAGTAGTTTGGTGGACTAGTGACATTTAACCACAACATAAGGGACACGGGGGCTATTATTTTGGCCAAGCCAAATATGAACCCCGTAAGAAGTGGTTATTGGGATAATAAGATGCACAATGTGCCTACTAAGATACATACTGTGCCCACTAAGGTGGATAAAGCCCCAGGAACCCTTAATACTAAAAGTTTTTTAGTAGGAGTAGCTACTTTGATACGAGTGTCGGGGTTAGTCAGATTGACACCCCGAAGTATCTGAATGGGAAACGTCAGACACCAGATGAGTATGAGGGAGTTTATTTTGGTCCAAAAGCCACATGCTAAAGGGAAGCTGCAGTTGAAACCAGCTTCGTGATTATTATGCTTGTTTATCTTATTTCTCTTTTGTGGATGTTTTGATTAATGTAGTCGGATATATTATTAAGGTTAATCTTTTGTTGTATCATATATATATATATATATATATATATATATATATATATATATATATATATATATATATATATATATATATATATATATATATATATATATATATATATACACAATTTTATTAATACGTTTGGTATTTACTCTGAGATAGGAGAATTGTATCAAGACCGGCATTAAGTTCAGTAAGATTAATGGATACGCATATAGTGGAGTAGGAATCTAACATGATCTGCTACTGACTATTTTTGAATCTGTCTAGTAAAAGGATACGACTCATCCAATAAAATGAATGCTGCGTATCTTATCGCTTGGTTTGTTTTATTCTGTATTTTATTCCAGGCTCGATATGGCGCATCCCATCCCATGGATGCGGCGTATTGACTAACCTAATGAAATCTTCATTTTTAGTTTTTAATTTTTAGTTACGTTTTTACTAACCATCGATTAATCAGAGACACACTAGCTATGATTTTTATGTTCATTAACACAGGTTGATTTCAAGGAAGTGGTGGTTTACATACATTCTGAATTTTCTGTGTGTTGCAGCCATGTGGGCATCCAGATGCCCTAAGACACACGAAAATGTAAAGATGCTCAAAAACGCATAATGCAGGATCATACCGAGCAAATCTCAAGGGAGTTTTATGTTCTAATTCTTTCTATTTCCTGTTTTTAATTTTATTTACACAACGAGGACGTTGTTTATCTTAAGTGGGGGGGGGGGGGGGATGGAGAATTAGAACGTTATATGTCCTTATTTTTAAAAAATATGCGTAATATGTGCCTAATATATGCAAAATTTAATTTTTTTCTAGCATGTTTTTGTGAAATCAAAGTTGCATAACCGCACACATAACCCTTATTTCCATATTGTGAGAATTAAGCCTTATCCGTTTCCATCTATTTTACCCAAATTCCACAAAAATATGAGTGTGCCGGTGACTTGCAGTAAACTTTAGAACTTGGCTTGTATACTATTCGAGACCACCGTAATGAGGATTATTGATATAATTGGAGTGACTTGTCTAACTTGGTAAATTTCTAGGATTACACCCAAATAGCCTTACATGTTATGTTATATTAGCTAACTACACTGGTTAGTTAATTCCCATGTTAAACCCATTTGTTACTCTCATTTTTAGAGTAAGATACCCCTAGAAAAACCCTCAGAGCCATTCCTTTCGTTTCTTACACCAATGTTAAAATATTTTGTTACACCCTTACACCTTAGCCTACCCTGTAGATTTAAGTCCGTGGTTAGTTGCTTTTGGTAAAAGTGTGTATTCCCCGCGTTTCCTGTGTTCGTGTGCATAATTATTATCTATGCTTAGGTCGGGAATTGTTCAATGCAATAGGAAGTGAAAATAGATATTGTATTTTTGTTTTTCGTGTGTTTACTACTTTCACTATTATTTTTATATCTGAAGTTTGAAAAGTATGGAAAAATCATCCAGAGTTATTAAGATGGTGAAGTGGTGAAATTTTACACCAATAGTTAGTTATGATTTATGTATATAAAAAAAATTGAAAAAAAAAGAAAAAAAAAATGAGAGAGAGAAAAAAGAGTGAGGAATGTGTTAGGTCACCATATTGATAAACACAAGTATATTTTAGAGAGAAAAAGTTAGAGAGAGAGATATATATATATGGGAGGAATACGTTGTGAATGAATAAGAAAGAGTAAATAGCATAAACATGAACCGACACTCTCAAATGAGAGTTTACATAGTGTATATAGGCGTTCACTAGGGCAACACCCCTAGTGGGCTTTCTAGAACTAATTTCAAGGCCCATGGACTAGATATGTAAGCCTTGAACTAATTACAAACATGTAAGTATAAATGATAAAGCAACCTATTACAAAAGTAATGACCGACACTTGATATAATTAAAACGTATTCCCAACAATCTCCCCCTAAGGGTTGGTCATCAAAGGTTGCTTGACGTCATCGTTGCTTCATTGGTGTGACGTCTTCAAAATCTTTAAATCCTTGTTCTTTGTTCTTGTAGTGATCAAGTGATGGTATTCTCTGTCTTTCATCAACGTCTTTGTCTTTGGTGTCTTTACGTCTTTCCATCATGCTCATACATCTTTTGACTGTGAAACTTCATACTTGCGTAGCTCTCAATTCTTTGCATTGATCTTTATCTTTCAAATTTGTAGATTCTTTTGCTTGACGTATAATCTTTCTTTGAACTTTGCTTTACTTTGATCATTGTGAGAACTTTCTTTGATTTTGTGATGTTCGTATGAGCATGTGGAAACTGATGTAACGCTGATGATGGTAATGGTGGTAACGGAACTCCCGGTCTCCATAAGTACCTGCATGAAAACAGCTAGCAATAAAGTATCTAGCACTTACAGGTTCGGACTTCGAGATTATTAACAGCATAGTGTGAAAACTTTCTCTAATTCTTACCAAGGTCGTTCCTGAACCAGATACCCCCGAGAGGGCCTACACAGATATACCGAAGTATATCAACGATTCAGGTGAGCCGCTGAAGTATACCGAGGTATCACTCCAAAACTATAGACCGTTTGAAACCACCGCGAACACTAAGCGTAACCCACAAGGGATTACCGAAGTGACCTACTGTCAGGGCTGTTTGATGTTGACCCTGGCAGGAATTTCCATTCAATCATTGAGAATCACAATTGTGAATTCTCTCATAAATGTTCTTGGCAGATTGCTAAGATCTGCGTAGGACTCTATTATTTACAACTGGTGTCCTTAATGTTGAACAACCAGTGTAGAAATATTAAGTGTTCCTAAGAAATCTTTTGATGAATCCCGTGGCTCTAGACTCGATAAGTGCGTTTTGATTTTAGTAGTCGAAGACTGGAGCGGTGTCTCCTGTTTCAATATCAACACAACTCGTAATGAGAGGTCAATAGATTATGCAGGGTTCCCCGTGAGAATGAAACAAGTCCTTTTAAGAGAACTTGAGTGGCTTAGAAGGTTAAGTGCAATGCGTCACTGGGTCCATGACGTCTTTGTCTTCAATACCGGTGTCACTTTAGTAACAACCAGTAGCATATGAATTGAACCCGGTTTCTGCCCTAAGGTTGATCATTTGTAGGGCTATTTCTTTTCACCCTTTCATTACTTTTCTTTTTAATTCTTCAACCCCTTCTTTCTCCTTTCTCATATTTCTCCTTTTTTTTTTCAATCATACCTAAGGACTTTCTAGTACTAAACTATTTGGTGTTGTCCTTGGGTAGATCCCTCCGGCTCTGGCGGATCATAGGACGTATTTCCTAACCTTAGTCACCTTATAACTCCATGACTATCCTATGTTTCCATAAAACCATTCATTTAAAAATTTCTCAAAGTGTTTATGAGTATAAGATACGTTTTGTTAACACTTTGAGAGTTTTGGATTATTCAGAAATACTCCCCTTCATATGTGCTCATATGTTATAAATAGAAATTTACACATGTTGGGTGGAGTTCGCACTTTTAAATTAATTGATTCTCAGTGAACATGATCGATTCGAGACACGCTTACATCACTAGTTAAACTAGCTTGAAATTATTACCCATCCTGGTCATATTTAATGAGAATATCTCAAAACGGTACACTCTACTTAGACAAGTCCTATTCGAGACACGCTTACATCACTGGTTAGACCAGCTTGAAATTATTACCCGTCCAGGACAAGTCCTTTCGATTACTGACAGTTAAGTTTCATTAATTCATTGGTTAAATCTGAGTCGAGCTCATACGAGATTCCACATTTGTTACCATATTTTATTTACTTTTGTTTTTTCCCCCCTCAAAAATAGCATATCGATGTTGTTTTTGTAGAACATTTTGATTAAAATATGCTTTTTGAGGTTTGTGGGAAGAAACCAACAAGAACTTATCATTTTGAACAAAGATTGTTTCAAATACTCCCCCTTAATATGTGAAATAACATTTTGAGGTTTTGATTACGAGAGGGAATACTTGTTCTTTTGAGCATAATTATAAAAAACTTATAAATTTGATTAATTCTACTCAAAAGTAAGAAGCTTTCGCTCCTTATATTAGGATTGAGGCACTGAAGCGTACCTCAGGGTCCTTTCTTTACAAATATCGGGTTGTACACTGTTATGCGTGCACAAACCATAGTATCACTAACAAATCATATATCAAGAATGTTAAATACTCACAAACTACGCAATCATTCTGGTCGTTGGAATGTCAAGATCGGGAAGCTCGGTCTCCCACCAACATAGCTCTCCAACCGTCTGATCTGATCCTTACGCTTCAACCTCTGTTCAATTCTGTTGATGAACCTGCGGACTTCTCTAGCTTCCTTTGAATTCCATCTTTTGCTCCCGAAGAGGTCTATGTCCTTTAGCCAGCTATTCAAACCATCACGAACTGACTTCAAGGTGTCATCACAGAACTTATGAATCTCGTCGTACGCCATGAAGCAGTTGTGAGCAAAGGCACTTCTGTAGATGAATCCAAAAGCAGGTTCTTTCATTAGAGTGTACTGTGACAACTGATTAATGTTGTTGAAGTGAAGAGTCGGTGCTGTCAAATTCAACTTCCTCTGATAACTTTCAACACCCAATTGTAGATCTTCAACGCGTTCCTGAATGATGATGCTACTTATGAAGATCAGAAGAGAAATGATGAATGCAAGCTGCATATCCGTTGGTAGATTACGCAGTTTCTCTTGAACTTTGAGAAGGTACATATCTTCAATGTCATTCAGGTTCAACCGTGGAAAGTCAGCTTATGAGAATTCATACTCCTTTTCATCTTGACACTTGACGATGATCTTCTTCAGAAAAGAGTATCCCCATTTAGTAGCTATTGAGATAAACTGGATGGAAACAATTCGTTGGTTATGCATTACATCCCCCTTTGTTTGTTCTAGCCTGCTACTACGGTAGAAGAGCTTTCGCTTTTCATTCTAGTCATGAATCCTGCACACCGCGTCTCTATCGTATACCACAAGCTTGTCAACGAATAGATGTTTTGCATCTTCTTCTATTGCGGTGTTTAAGTACCATGCAGCTGGGATTCCGAGGGTTAAGGATGTAGCATACTTCTTTGCGGATGTGTTTCCATGTTGCAAGAACTCCATGTCGGTGTTGAAGAAGAAGCGAAATGGAATCCTTGGTTGCTCTGGTTTTCCCACCATTGGTAGTGGCTTGGTCCAATCTGTGTAATATGGTCCAGATTTCTTTGAAGTGTGATCCACGTTGAACTCAGGATTGAGCCAATCGATATCATTGGACATTGCGCGAGCAATGTTTTCCAAATGATATTCAAGTTCGATTGCACTCCCAGGTCGATCTTTTAGAAGATTGAAGGCTGCATTCTTGATCCGTCTGAGTTCCTTTTTGTTGAGTTTCTTGATGCGGAAGTCATGCTTTAACTTCTGAACGTATTCCACAGTTCGTCCATCCACCGGTTCATGATCTTCGGCTAGTGGTGGTTAAGCATTGACCATGTCATCAAACCATCCGTATTCGGCAGTGTTGTCGTTGTCAAGCCATTCGACAACTTTTGGCTGCTTGTCTCTTGGATGTCTTTTGCTCTTGGATGTTGATGATGGTCCAGGTTTTGTGTGAGGTTGAGGATCAGGTTGTTCCAAGTCTTCTCCACCCGTGTAAACGAAGTGATCGTCTGTTTTAGGAGCTGACTCGGATGGTTTAGGTTGGTTGGGTGTAGTGGTTGTTGAGGCAGGTTTGACCGGCTCCTGATGAGAAGATGAAGGACCACCGGTTGGCTTTTGTTTCTTTGATTGTGAGTTTGGATCCGGGTCTTCGTCTTCTCTAGGTCTCTTTTGAGTGGCAGCTTCAGCCTTACATGACTCCTTTTGAATGTTTGCTGTAATAGCATCAAAGACTGCTATTTCTTCTGGAGTCATGGTTGTTTTTTCAGCCAATTTGGCAAACAATTGAGCTTGCAGATCTTCAAGTGTGAGTTCCTTTGGTGTAGGAACCGTGTAAAGGGTGAGAGGAGTGGAGGAAATTACTTCCTTAACAATTTGTCTAACAATTTGCTGGAGTTGCTCCTTGAACGGCTTGAGCTGATGCTTCAACTCTTTTGAAGTAATTTTGACCAGATTGTTTGTGAGGTATTCATCAGTGTACTTCTTGATTACCTCATCCATGTCTTCTTGGACATCTTTTGACAAGTAATCATCAACTTTTTTGCTTGGTTTCTTGTAGATCAATCATCTGATTTGTTAAGCCAGTGACAAGGCTCGTGAGTGTTTCAATTTTATCTTCAAGTTTGTTGTGCCTCTTCAATCGAGCTTTCTTTATGGCATTTTTGATCTTGATTGATGCTTGTGAGAATAGAGTGTTGATTGGTTTCTTGATGGATTTGTCAGTTGATTTTGATGTTGTTTGTGTTGGTGGAGGTGATGATTGTGTTGATGATTCGGGAATGGCGGAAGTGTCTTTGTGGACATTTGATTCCAGGTCTTTCTGTGAAGGAGGTGAAGATTCAGGTCTTTCAGTCTCTTTTCTTCTTCTTCTTTAGCTTTTTCCTTCATAGAGACTTCTTCTACAGCCTTTCGAACATCTTCATCAGTTACCAATAAGTACTCCTCCATGTCTTCATCTTCAGCATCATTCATTTCCTCATCCTCTGGTAGCTCTTGTTGTTTTTCATGAATGAAAAGTGCAGTGGTAGAATCCTTTTCCTTACTGGGTTGATTAACCAGATCGGAATCGGATGCTGTGACGGGACCCTTCTCCTCACCGGGTCGATTAACCGGAAGAGGTTGGGTTGCACTGCTGGAACCTCCTTCCTCACCGGGTTGATTAACCGGAAGAGGAGGTGGTTGTTCTGCCTCAAATGTCATTATTCTGCTTTGTTGGAGGCCAAGCTTCAGACTTCTTTCATTAATTTCCTCAGTAGTTTGCCCGAAGTCCATGTCGGTGTCATCATAAGTCTGTTGTTCTTCAGTCATAGGTTCTTTCAATTTTCTCTTGTCCTCAAGCTTTGATTCTTCTTCTGTCATCGGTTGCTTTAACTTCTTCTCATTAACGACCTCCGTTTCATCTTCCGTTTCTGCATAGTAGTCATCGATCTCTTTGTCAAGCTTAGCAAATGATTTGTTCTTAATTTCATCATCTTCTTCTTGTTTTTTTCTTTATTTCTTCAGCCGTCATTGTGTCTCCTGCATGAGCTTCTTTATAGACCACTGGCTCATCAGATTCAGTTTATGATTCTTCAGAAGGTTGAGGTGATCGTTCTGGAGAAGGTTCAGGTTTGACAACTTTGACAGGTACCTTCCTCTTTCTGATCTTTGGAGGGGCAGGATTTTTGGCCTTTGAATAGCTACCAGTACTCCCTGCTTTTCCTCCCTTCTGACCTCGAGTCTTGATTGATGAAGCTTGAGTTTCTTCGTCGAAGAATCCGACTTTCTGTTCTTGTAAAGCTTTTTGGTAATATCTGTAACACGGCGCATCTTTGACTTTTTCAGTGAGAAGGCAGTCAGGAAGTTGTATTCCTTGTTTTCGAGTACTTGTTCCTAATATCCTGATCTCCTTTAATGCATGCTCATTCTTAATTGTGTGTTTGTCCTCATTATCAAGTCGTCGAGGAATATCATCAAATTCTTCGAGAAAGTGATGAATGAGCAGCTTTATGTATCGGACGAAAGGAATCTTGTTGCCACCTTTCTGAATGTGTTGGACAAGATCTTCCCAAATAAGGCTTGCATAGTCAATCAGCTTGACGTTGACCATGCCCTAGAAAATTTGAAGATGAGGCAATTTGGGATGCTCATGCCCACTGTCTCTTCCTGAAATGGATTTGGCAATGATGATGTACAAGGTTCTCCAAGGCTGTGGCATATTCTTGAGATTCACTCTTGAATGTGTTGAAACAAACCCTTCCTGTAAAACCCTAAATTTTGAATGCCTAATTTTACGTCTAATTTGAAATTTTCCGAAGTTATGGATACGATTATTTATAAAACTGAAAGTAACTAAACGAACTTACCGTTAATCCAAATAATTAGAACAAAACATCATCATGAAACTTTTGAACATATTTGAAATCCAAAATATTTCTAAAACATAAAATAAACATGAGGCACCAATTTCGTTACACGAATTATTGTTTCGGGCCGTATATTTTTTTTGTTTTGCTACAACGACCCAATCAAGGACCCAATGAACTTAGCCCACACACCAAATTCAGCCCTTTTTGGCCCAACCCGAGGCCCACAAAAGAAGAAAAGGGGACCGGCCTTATACCCCTCTCCTCCTCCCATTCACGGTATAATCAAAAAAAAAAAAAAAAAAAAAAAAAACCCTAACCCTAGCAACCACCATTCAGCCGCCCCTATCTCCCTCCCCATCTCCTTTATTTTTCCAATCCGCCATCAAGGCAAGCAATGAATTCGTTGGTGCTAAACGTAGGAGTGATCGTGGGTATTGTTCTAGTTCGAAAAGATTGAATTCGTGTGGTGTTCGTGTCTTTTGATCCTTGTTTCGTTCGACTTGATCATCAAGAGGGTAAACCGTATCAATCTTTGATCTATTGTCTTTCTTTTGATCTTATAATCATATGAAACGTGTTACATGAACATCTAAATAAATCGGCTTAAAACATTAAACATGGATACGAAAATGGTCACATAAAATCATAAGAATTCACATGAAATAATGAATTAGGGTTAGGATTTTTGGATGGAATTTTCGTGGGTAAGCTTTGTGGGATTTTAAGAACATGTTAAGAGGTATCTAAAATACAGATCTTATGAGTTTTGAGGGTCGTGGATGTGTTTGGGTGCGTTAATAAACGTTGTAATGGTCAATTATAAACCCTAAGTTGCTGACATAAATTAAGGTCGAATTGAAAGGGGTCTATCTTGATGATATCAACGTGTTTTTGGGTGATTCTTGGGTCTAAAATCAATTTCTGGAAAAGAGCTTTCTGAATATGTAAGCCTTATAATTTTTGGAGGTCGGGAAGATATCTTTTCTGATTTTACAAGTTCAAGTGTCAAAACTAAAATTCGGGATTCTGAAAATCAGTCCACTTTGCCGATTTTTCATTTTCAAACCATGAGGATTTGGGTCATAAAAATTTTCAGTATTTAACTTCTATATGCCTAGTAATGTCATGAATTTTTGGGGATTTTTCCTGAATGTATTGGTGGGTCAACCAAGTGGATACTTTCTGGGTACCACAGCAGATACGTTTTCTAGGTAGTCTGAATTAGAGTATTTTTGGTACGGGATTAAACTAACTAATAAATTTTGGGAAAATTCTTGTGGGTTCTAAAGACATTGAAGTACCTGTGAGAATTTTTGTGAATTTTATTTTTAAGTTCTGGTGTGGTTCAAAAATTCGTCAAGTTGTGACCTGTTCATAGATAAAAGCTGTTAAAAGTTAAAAAGCTAAATAAGTGTATAACTTGATCAAAAAGGGTAAAAGTGATCATAAGCTACAATCCTTTACTTAATTTGACATTCTAGAGGTAATTAAGATACTTAAGTACTTTTCATAACTCAAGTTAATATGAGACATGATCATAATTAGTAAGTAAACTAAACAACGATCATTTGTAAACCCTAATTAAAATGAAAGTAACCCTAAAATACTATATATGGAAACCTACTAATTATGGAAACTTACCAATTCGGGAAACCTGCTAAAAATAGAAAGTTACTTAAAATGGTTAAACTACTTAAAGAGGAAACTTACTATTTTTAGAAAGTTACTATTCTTGGAAGCTGCTATAAAAGGAAAGTTACTAAAAATGGAAAGCCGACTAAAATAAGTAATCTGATTTAAATAAGATATTAATAATAAGACGATCATGTATTCGTGTAGATTCGCTGAAGAAGGAGTTTGCTTCCGATCGTTATGTTTCTATTTGTGTTTTCACTTGCGGTCTAAGGTACAGATATTCTGACCTTATCTCTTAAGGTTTCTCATGATTCGTTCACATCGGTTTGATATTAGCTTTAATTATGATGCCTTTGATCTGAGCCTTCTTATTATGGCTTTCTTATTTGATCTATGCCTTTGCTATGCTCCCTTAGATTTGTAAACCATTGATATTGTAACTGGATGAGAAAACCTTTCTTAATTATATCATGAAAATGTTTTGAGGAAAACTATTTTTAAAAATGATGTTTGTGAGCACGATGCGATACCACTTTTATATGAAATTTTACTGACTTTTATGAAAATTACTTTTAAAAACTTTCTTTATGAAAACTGTTATTAAAGATCACTTTTGTGAAAGCCATTATTAAAGGATTACTTTTATGACACTATGATATAAACATTTAATATAAACCTTTTGAATTGAATCTTTACTATGAACTTTTGAACCCTGCAGTTTGATACCCGAGCCATTATATTTTCCTAGTCATGGGGGTTCCATGGTCGTGTCATTGATGCACCAATGGCATGACTCTAGTGTGGTCGAGTGATGTTCTACACCGTCCCTTTTTTGTTATTTATTATGAGCTCAATTATTATATATGTTTGGCCACTAACATCTTTGCAGGGGCGTATGGATGCATCCTAGGTTTGTTTTGTATATGATATGATATGATATAACTTGATTTGGTGATTGATGCTGTGTGCAATACATGTCCTTCACATATTTGAGAGGTCGCTCCTCTATGGGTATTGATGATTATGATTTGATTTGTTTGGGCTCGTGGTAGATTACTGACCTTTTCTTACTCTTGATATCCATTTATTTATACCTTATGTTTTTCCCCAATGCACCATATTATATTCTTGTCCCTTACCTTTCATTTCGTTTATATATATCTGTTCACTGGGCTTTTTAAGCTCAGCCGCATTTCTTTTCTTGCGGCAGATTTTAGTTGGAAGCTGGGTTATGTGTGGAGAGTACTTTGGACTTAGAAGACTATACCTTGATAGCTATTCTGGATTAGAGATGACTAGAAGTGATTATATTTTTAGACTTAGTATTTATTGTAATTCTCATTTGTAACCTTGTATTTCAGATTTTCCCTTTGTAAACCTTTGAAATTCATTTGTATTATTTAAGTCATATGCTTGTGTTTGCTTTGATATGTCACCATAACGTAATACTTCTACCCTTATCGGGTTGGGGTGTTACACTTTCGATTCATCATAACCAATTTCTCTAAGAAAGTCAAGAACTTCATTCTCTGATGGAGTCGGGTGATATTCTTCAGCAGGACGAAGATTTGGTAAGAGGAGTATGGAGTGAAGAGAGTCAATATCCACCGTGACTTGACGTTTGTCTAAAGTGAAAGTAAAGGATTCTTCACTCATGTCAAGTTTAATTGTGTGCCAAAACTGATGAATGTAGAAATCTGGGACTGAAGCTGACTTTGTCATCATGAACTTGTATGATTCAGTGCATGTGAACTTGTTGAATTCAACACGAAGATTGTTTTTGCCAATGACTTTGTTGTAGTCTGCTGGAAAGGTATTTTTCATTGTGAGCTTTTGTGGGGATTCTACATTTGCTTGTTGTGCAGCCATTGTAGTGATCTGAAAAACATGAATCACAGACACAGACATTGAAACAATACAGATTGTTAGAAATTAGTATAAGTCTGATTCATTGTCTTAGTCCTTGTTTAGTTGTCACATAATCAGTGGAATAAGTGTAATTTCATTTTAAGTCACATTAAGTCCTCTTATAGCAGTTGTAATGTATTGTGTTTGAAGAGTTGTTAACTTTAATGATACACAAAAACATCACAAATTGAAAATCCTTTGAATTGATTAGAAAGAGTGACAAAAGGTAACAAAATTTGAAATAGTGATTTATTCATAAAAGTGACTCTTACGCGTAAGAGTGTAACTTATGCATATGAATCAATCTTATGCATAAGACTGCAACTTATGCGTAAGAATAGGTCTTATGCGTAAGAATGCAGCTTATGCATAAGAAAGATTCTTACGTGTAAGAAATTAACTTATGCGAAAGACTCAATCTTATGCGTAAGACTGCAACTTATGCATAAGAATAAATCTTGTGCGTAAGAATGCAACTTATGCGTAAGAAAGACTCTTATGCGTAAGAAATTAACTTATGCGTAAGACTCAATCTTATGCGTAAACACTTTACGAATTTCTTTCCAAGAAATTCGTAATCCACTGAAGATGCTTATGCGTAAGCAGTTTGAAACCTTGATTTTCTTTACAAACTTCGATTTCCTGTAAACGAAATAACAAACCACTGATCAAGGACAATTCACAACATGTTTTATACTCAACACATGACTGGTTTACTCAGAACAGACACAAATGAGCTTACGCGTAAAACCCTTAGAACAATTTTTACGAACAAGAGATCTTCATGTTAGATGTTAAATGCAATGATTGGCGAGTGTTTCTAATGCTGTTCTAAGTATATAGACCAAGTTTTAACACTTTTTAACAACAGAAAATGAAGATTGAACTTGAACGTGCACCCTTAAACCCTAAACCTATGATTTTGAATTTTAATAAGTTATAGGTTTGATTAACAGGCACAAAAATGTTCACTGACATGTTTAAACACTTTCCCATTTCATTAATTACATCAAAACACACAAGAATAAATTTCCCCAATTGGTTCGTATGAACGCTAAATTCAAAAGCGATCAATTGATGTTTCTGGGTGCAATCAAAGGGTTGTAACATGTTTATAACAAGATAAGAATCAAAACCCACCACAAACATTGAACAATAACTCAAAGAATCATAAATCCCCAAATTGACGAAAAACCCTAAACCTTAAATCGTTTATTGTGACAAATCTAACCGTTGGATTGTTTAACAATCAAAAACCATTTCTTATATTAGCCTGAAGATAATAAAAACACTTACGGATATGAGATTTGAGGCTTGGATTAGTCTAATGATTCATGGCCGTGGATTATGGTGGTTGAGGTGTAGTAACCTTTTTTTTTTTTTTTTTTTTTTTTTGTAGAAAATTTATTAGTGTAGTAAATGCACTTTGTTTTTTTATTTTTGTTTAAAAATTTTAACTTTCAATTTCTGACACAAATGGTCCTCTAACCACATAACTATGCACCTTAGTCCTTTTACTCACAAATGGTTAAAAAGACTAAACATAATTAGGCAAAAAAAAATTTCAATACTCCCCTTGACTTTTGATATGATAACAATTTTTTTGCTTTCAGAAAAATTTAAGTACAAGGAGGGTATTTCATGGAGAACATTTTACCAACACAATTAAATAAACAACATCTTTTTGAAAATATGCAAGCACAATTTCTAAAAAATTTAAAAAATTCATACTCCCCCTCAACACTTGTTCGGAAAAAAATGATGATCTTGTTTTAAATGGACAAAGAGTTGATGGAAATTTGTACTTGCATTTTTTTTTAATAAAAAAGTTAATAAAATGAAAAATCTTTTTGAGTTTTTGGATAAAATATGTACAAAGTGTTTTTGGTGTTTGACTTTTTTAGTTGTTTTTAAGAAAGTTTTTCAAGTCATCTGGAGTCAAACACCGCATACCAATTTGGTGAACTAATTTCACAAATCTTGCATGGGGCAAGGCTTTGGTGAATAAGTAAGCTAATTGGTATTCAGTACCCACAAAGTATAGTTCAATTGTACCCTTTTCAACATGTTCATTAATGAAATGATATCGAAGTGCGATATATTTTGACTTCGAATGTTGAACCGTGTTGCATGAGATGGCAATGGCACCCTTGGAGTCGCAGTGCATGGGAATCTTATTGTAAATGTAACCGTAGTCCATCAGCTGTGATCACATCCAAATGACTTGAGCATAGCATGCTGACATGGCTACATATTCTGATTCTATTGATGACAATGATGCGCAATCCTGCTTCTTTGACTGCCAAGATACAAGTTTGTCTCCTAAAAACTTCACTCCACCAGATGTACTTTTGCGTGTGTCTAGACATCCTGCATGATCAACATCTGAAAAAAGCTATTAGTTCAAAACTAGAATCCTTCGGATACCAGATCCCCAAATGGATGGTTCCCTTTATGTATCGAATGATTCTTTTAACCTCAGAGAGGTGTCTATCAGTTGGTTGTGACTAATAACGGGAGCATAGATATACAACAAACACTATATCTGGTCTGCTGGTTGTTAGATACATGAGGGACCCAATCGTACTACGGTATTTGGTAGGGTCAACAGGTATCCCATGTAAATCAGCATCCAACTTTAGTGATGATGCAGACATAGGGGTGTTATAAGTATCACTATTTATCATGCCATGTTTCTTTAAAATCTCAAGAGCATATTTGGACTGACTTAGAAAAATTCCACGGGGTAATTGATGAACTTGGAGTCCTAAGAAGAATGTAAGTTTACCCATCATGGACATTTCAAAATTTTGTTTCATTAATCTTGCAAAAGCATTTGATTATTTTTTGTTTGTAGAGGCAAAAATAATGTCATCGACATAAATTTGAACAATTAAAATGTCCTCCCCATGCTTTTGAATAAACAAGGTTGGATCCATAAAACCTTTAGTAAAATGATTGGTAAGTAAAAAAGCAGTCAGTTTATCGTACCATGCCCTTGGGGCTTGTTTAAGTCCGTAAAGGGCCTTTTTGAGTCTGTACACGTGATTGGTATGATCTGGATCGACGAATCCCTCTGGTTGACTAACATAAACCTCCTCACGTAATTGACCGTTTATAAATTCCGTTTTCACATCCATATGATAAACAATCATATTCTTGTGGGCAGCATATGCCAGAAAAATACGGACAGCCTCAAGCCTAGCCACTGGAGCAAAGGACTCGTCAAAATCAAATCCTTCCTGTTGAGTGAATCCTTTAGCTACCAGACGCGATTTGTTATGAATCACTGTGCCTTCTACATCTAACTTGTTTTTCCAAATCCACTTCAGCCCGATGATAAAGATCCCTTCTGGGTTTTCAACTAATTCCCACACTTCAAGTCGTTTGAATTGGTCGAGTTCATCTTGCATTGACTCAATCCAGTTGTCGTATGTTAGTGATTCTTTAATGTTTTTGGGTTCATCTTGACAAACTGTGAGTGCGTAAATGTAGTTTTCAGCATCGGTGTGAAGTTTTCTTCTTGTCATAACTGGAGCTGAGGGATTGCCAACGATGTTTACTAAGGGGTGATCTTTTGTCTAATAATGTGTTGAAGGGTGATGTTGGTAGAACGTATGCATATTAGACGGATCCAAATTGCGTGTGGACGACTCTACAATATCAGGGACGGTTGGAGTCGATGCGAATGGATTAAAGAATGCATTTGATTCATAATCTACAAGTTCGGGTACTGGTTGTTGTTGTAGATCTTCAACTGCATTGCCAGTGTTGGAAGCGGTTTGTTCTGCTGTTGATGGAGATTCAATTGGAGGTGCATCTATAGCAACGGTTGTTGTTGTTGGTGATGGTGTATCTGGTACTGGAATATTATCAGGTTGTGCAGCGAAAATGGGTGATAGAACTAGTGCACGATATGCAAAGGAATCATCAAACAAAGGAGCAAACAATTTTTCTAATTCTTTGCGGTTGAGTGAAAGAGGTACAGCTGATTGATCTGGAAAGTTTAGATGGTTGGTTTCGGGTCCTAAGCTGTTGTGCTCAGAAGCCATTTCTGTAAGCTCATCGAATTTAGCATGAATAGTCTCCTGAATTTTTTGAGTACGACGATTCCAGATTCGAAAACCTTTGGAGTTCTCACAATATCCAATGAAGATACCAATGTCCGCCTTTGCTTTGAGCTTTCTGAAATCATCACGATCATTATTTGGGTAACAAAGAGCACCAAATACATGAAAGTGTTTTATATTCGGTTTGCGGTTGTGAACAATCTCATAAGGAGTTTTGTGATGGCGTTTGGTGATCATACAACAGTTTTGGGTATAACATGCAGTTGATACAGCTTCTGCCCATAAATTATCTAGTAATTGAGCATTGATTAGCATCGTTCTTGTAGTTTCCACTAACGTCCTGTTGCGTCTTTCGACAACCCCATTCTGTTCTGGACTTCTTGCAATGGATGTTTGATGTTCAATTCCCACTTTCTCAAAATAAGATCGAAGAGTCTGATTCTTGAATTCAGTTCCATTGTCTGTTCTAACCTTTCTGACCGTATTACGAAGCTGAACTTGAATTTTTGTGAGAAAGGTGATGATCATTGAAGGAGCTTGATCTTTGCTACGAAGAAAATAGACCCAAGTCCATCTGGATTAGTCATCAACAATTACTAGAATGTAGCGTTTACCGTTGATCGTTTGAACACACATAGGGCCACACAAATCCATATGAAGTAGTTGAAGAACGTGATCCGTACTGTGTTATGTTTTTAAAGGAAAATGTGCACGAGTACTTTTTCCTTGTTCACAACCTGGACATAAGTGATCTTTTGAATATCGAAACCTTGGAAGACCATCGACTAGTTTGTGACGTGCAAGTTCCGTCATGGTTTTGAAGTTCAGATGAGAAATTCGTTTGTGCCATAACCATGATTTTGTTGAATGTGCTTTGGAGATCAGACATATAGGAGAAGAAGCAATCATATCAGACATTGAGATGGTGTATAGACTAGTTCCACGAGTGCCCGACATTAGATCATTTCCTTGTAAGTCACGAACGAAACAAGTTTTCTCCCGAAATGCTAGTTCCAAATCCCCATCACAGAATTGACCAACTGAGAAAAGGTTGTGACCAAGGCCTTCGACATAATATACACGATTAATTTTGATGTTGCCATTGACGTAATCTCCATAGCCCATGATAGCAGCGAAATGATCATTCCCGAATCTGAGAGTGCCGATGAACTTTGAAACAAAGTTTACTAACAATTTGAGATTGCCTGTCATGTGACAGGTACAGCTGTTATAAAAAATCCATAGAACAATTTGTACCACCTGCACCACACGAAGACGACAAAGATGGAGTGATGGTATGGGTGGAACCCAAAGAAGTTGTGGGTTTCGTTGGGTTAGAAACACATATATTAATAACTTTAGGTAGCCATGTAAAACTAGGTTTCCTTTGTAACCAACGTTGCCATGTCCAACTAGTTTTCGCTTTCTTATTAGTGAATTCGCAAGGTGATGGAACTGTCTTAGGATTTGTATTCGCAACTATGGGAGTATCAAAGACATTTTTAGAAACTACACTTGGCGGTTTTCCTAGCACAGACTTAGAAGCAATAGTGGGCCTAGAAGGAATGCCAGATGTATGTTTCTTATTATGAGACAAAAGAGATTTTGCAACACATTGAGTATGATCACCAGATAACATGCTTTTACGACAGAAAACACAAGAGACATTAACATTTAAAACATTCAAAGTCTGGGCATTCGTTACATCGATATTAGAATTACAAGTTTTTAAGTTCGAATCTATATCAGACGCAACATGCGTTTTATTCAAATTCCTAAGTTGATCTTCTACTTCTAGGGCTTCTAGTTTTCCACTTCTACGTTGCAAGATCCTAGGCTTCCATTTGTTGCTCTTACGCATTGATCTGCTAACGCTAGTAGTGGCGACTATTCCTGTAGAAGTGGAAGGATTCAAATTAGTAGTCTGATTGGATGTTTTCCTAGTTGTTGTGTCCATTTTGTACATTCCTGGTGCAATCACATTTGTGTTAAGAAATTTTCCTTTTTCAAGTAACTGAATTTTCTCATTTAATTCAATGATGATGTGTTTCTTTTCTTGGATTTGACTCTCAAGTTCTCTATTTAAGCGAGCAGTGTCTTCACGGTTTTTTCTACAGTCAGCATTTTCTTTCAAAAGTTGAGACCGAGTCTTTTCCAAAGAGTCATAAATTGTTTTGTACTCATTTTTAAATTCTCGATTTTCTGTTGATCCCAGTTGAGCACTTGATCGATTTCCATTAGCTTGTAAAGGTTAAGTTAATATTGAATAGATCCAATATAACTTATGTAGAAACTGTCTTTGATTTGTATTAAAGTTTATGCGGAATCTAAACTTTAATCTTAAGAAGAATTAAACAAAACTATCTCAAACAAATCACTTCAATATTATTAATAATACGAATACTCTAAAGTATTAGGGTTTACAACCTTGAAGTTTTCTAAAGAATCGTATCTATCTCTATGCCCTAGGTCCTCCTTTTATAGACTAAGGAGTCCTAGTCGGCTTACAATTGCTTGCTATACAAGATAAATCTTTTCTATAATTATCTAACCGACTATACATGTTTATCTCATAAGCAGTACTAACTATGTACTCTAGCAGTCTTAACTCTAATTCTAGCAGTATAAACTCTTCAGCAGTTGTGAGTTTGTACTAACAGTACTAACTTTTCTTCTAGCAGCACTAAACACTTAGAGTGCTTTTCTTCAAGTTCATCAGTAATGAAAGCAGTTGTAATGTTGAACTAGCAGTAGTAACATGTTGTCTAGCAGTAGTAGCCACTTGTATATTTTCTTGAATACCTTCAGTAACACTTAGCAGTAGTAAGATATACAAGCTGTTGTAACAATTTGTACTAGCAGCAACAATGTCTTAGAGTAATTTCCATTAGCAGTATTAATCCAATAAGCAGCAGCATCTCTAAAACCCAACAATCCTCCCCTAAACTTGATATTTTCTCCTAAAATCATCAAGTTTCTCTTTAAGCTTGAACTAACACAAAGAGGATGATCCCAAACAATTAATTCTGTGGCATGTTCTTGGGTCCTAGATCTTTTCCCATCTTCTTGAGCAGCTGATAAGCCATCTCATCATAAGGATACTGAAGCTGAAGTCTTTTCTTCCCAAACAACATCTGATGCAAAATATCTTTGTGAAACTTTAAAGGATAATCCTTTTCTACAAGCATGTAGATCATCAGCCCATGTGCAGTCAAAACATGCACTCCACAACTCTGATAAAGCTTCCATTCTATCATTGTGTTGTGTCTTAGCTTTCTCCATGCTTCATCCTCATGATGTGGTTCAAACATCACTTTCAAGTAATCCCAGATGACTAGATCATAGATTTGCTCTGGCTTGTCATTACCAAATCTTTGTTTGTATAGCCTCTATAAAGCCACCAAATCTTCTTTGTCAAAGTGATGAACCATTTAAAGAAAACTCACAAACCTCAAAGATGAACCATCAGCCCTCTTGATATCCCAATAAGTTGTTTTCCCATGAAATCCAGACTTGAAATCAACTATTGGTTGTTTAACACTTAAAGTCTCTACATCCATGGCTTCTCCTTCAGGTTCTTCTACAAATACAACTGCAAGTTCAGTGTGAGCTTGCATTTGTTCTACGTCTACATCAGCTTGCTTAGTTTGCTCTTGATCTCTGCTCTGATCTTTCTCTGCTTTGTGCTCAATCTTCTTCTTTTTATTGCTTTTTCTTTCCAACTGTTCACCTGCTCTCTTCGAACTTGTACTCTCTTCTTTCTTTTCTTCACTGCCCTTCACCACTTTAGCATACAAAAAACTTTCAATCTTTCTTTTGGCAATTGTATATAATTCTTCAATTTTGCTATCAGCCAAATGTTTCAAATACTTTAGTTTCCAATTGTCCATATTCTTCAAATAGGCACACATGAAAGCTCTTCTTTGTGCTTTAGTGGGTGGCTTGTTCTTTTTAGCTGCATATCTTTGTGTTGCTTAGAACTTCTTTCTTTCATCAATTAGTTCTTTCAGCATCCTGGCTTTTTCATCAATTGAGTACTGATCCTGCTCTTCTTGTTGGAGTTTCTGAGCAAGCTCCCTATCAGCATCAACTTGAGCCCTTTCCTCATCCCATGCAGCAATCAACTCTGCATTCTTGGCATCTTTCTCTGCAGCTATTCTCTTTTGTTCCAAAATATTTTTATTTTCTTCCTCAAACTCTTGTTGAAGTTTCTCTGCAACTTCAACATCTAATTGCAATTGCTTTTCTTTTGATAGTGGTTTCTCCACAGGTTCTTCAATAAGAATTCCTTTGCCTTTGCCTTGCACATGTGGAGTTGATTGTGTAGCTTTTGGCTTTGAAGATGGCTCTTGTATTACAACACCTTTGGTTACTGGCTTGGATGTCTTCAGTTCAGCAAGTACACTAGCAGCAGTTGTAACCTCTGGTGTAGCAGCACTAACTTTTGTACTAGTAGCTGTAACTGGCTCACTAGCAGCAATAACTTCTGGAACACTAGCAGCACTAACACCCTGATCAGCAGCACTATCAGCAGTAGTAACTTTGGCCACATAGCTATCAGTCACCACTTGATTTCCTTAGTTATCAGCAACTACAAAATCCATTTGCTCACTCTCTGCACCAACACTTTCACCCTCCTTAGCCTCCCCTAAAGCTTTGCCTTCATTCCCCCCTGTTTGGGAGCATCCTTTGAAGCCTCAGAAGATTTAACCTTAAGTTTGGGAGTTCTTGGTCCTTTGATTCCTTCCAAATATCTAACCCTTCTCTTCAAAACCTTTATTTCCCCTCCTTGAGCTTTGATGATGCCACCTTGAGAAGAAGCTAGGGTTTGCAGATCAAGAACTTGTGCAGCAAGTTTGGTAAAAGTATTCATCAATTCATTTAAAAGTTCCATGCTATCCTCACCACTTCGGCTTGTGTTACCTAGCCCGAGAGGTGGAACATTGGAAAAGTTAAGCTCAGTTTCAACCCTAGGTTGAACATCTGAACCCCCCCATTGTTTTCAGGTGACTGGGTCCTTCACCTGAATCAGTTTCATGTGGACCTAACTCATTAGAAGTTTTCTTGGCTTGGGTCTTATTGATGTTACCACTGTCCTGTGCTGCTTCTAAGCTAGACACAGTAGTAGCAACCTTTGCCAACATGTCACTCTCCATACCAGTGACAGCCTCATCTGCAACATTTGTTATAGAACCACTAGCCTGAGGTAGCTCAGTGTTCATGGTGTGAGTCCTATGTTTATAGGTCTTTTTAGGTTGTTGATGAGATGATGTAGCCAAAAGTGTGGGTGTGTGATGGGTACCAGCTGGGATTGCTGAACCTTCACCCATTTGGGTTTGGGCTAGTGCCACCATTGTTGGAAACAAAGGTGTCACTTTCCCTGAAAAATCTTTTCCATCCCTCCTCATATTAGTAAAAACCTTTTTGGTAAGACAAGGAGTGGAAGAAACTTTTTTATGACTTTTCTTATTTTCAAATTGGTTGTCCAAAAAGAGTTGCAAAAACCTTGGGTAAAGAAAATATTTACTTGTAGAACTATCCAAGTTCTTAACCATACTATCAAAAATTAATTTTGAAAAATTAAATCTTTGAGTATTTTCAGCCAAACAAATTATAGCAGAAGCTAAATTACTGCTAAATTCATTCCACCCAGTGGTCTTTGGACTTAGACACACTAAGACAGTATGGATTAAGAATTTCCACTGATGAGAGAAGTTACCTTTGTAAAATTTTAAAGCATTTGATCTTCTCTCATATCCCATCAGTGAAAGTTTTAAAAAATTTAGCATTTGGAAGATTTTCAAATCCATTAGCATCATCTAGAAGAAGGTCTCTTCTAATAGATGCCTCTATAATGAGAATCCTCTGCCCATCTACAAGGGCATGGATTTGTACTTCCCCATTATTAGTTTTGACCTTAGCAGACGACCAAAACTGGATAATGTTAGAAGTGTATATAGTAGGTTTTACTGTTAATGCAAACTTAATATTGCTTGCATTAAGTAAATCAATGATCTCAGTAAAATCTACAAACTCATTGGATTTTTCTAAAAAAGCAACATTATTATGAGGTTCGGTAAAAGTTAGGTTCGACATTATGATTTGATTTGGGGGTTTTGCGAATTGACAATTAAAACTTGATTAGGGCTTGGATGAGAGAGTATTATGTGTGCGTGAAACTGATTGTGTGCCACAATTGGAGATTTATAACCTTTAAGTAAAAAGTTACACAAACATACCCTGCACTTCCAACCCTAGCAGCAGAAACCTAGCAGCACTAAGTTTATGCTTAGCAGCACTAACGTTTAACAAAAACAATTTGCCCAGCAGTATTTTCCCAATTTCTTTAAAAAATAATACTGCACTCAATTATTTTGAAGGGATTAAGTGTAAAGGAAGACACTTAATCTTTTTAGGTTGCATTTAACCTCTGGTTGTGTGAGAACCATTAATATCAGTATAAATACTGCCTGTGATCAGATAAACTCATTAAAAGAGCTTTCTTGACAGGGTTTCCAGCTCGTGGCAGGTGTTGCCTCTAACACAAATGCATTATATTCATGTTCAAGATAGATTGATTTCAAGAAAAGACTTTAAAGAAGTGCCTAACTCAGGGATAAACCTTTGTCAAGAAATTCCCAAATCTATTCTATCACTAATCAGAAGCACCACATCAAACAAACTACCACTTTGCTTCTCACACACCATGAATTCCAATGATATTGCTTGCTTAACCTGCAAATGTTAGTCCAAAACCAAGAAAAACACAAGCAATAACATTTTACACCATCTAATTATACTTAGCAGTTGTTCAGAAAAACTAGCAGCATTAACTAGCAGTTCTAAATTTAAACTTAGCAGTTCTAAGTATAATCAGTAGCAATAACACAGCAGTTGTAAGTACACCAGCAACACTAAGTATACTTAGCAGTAGAATCAATTTATTGACCTAATAACAGTACTAATCATTTCAAAACTTTACAAAAACACAAAGAGATAAGAATGTTTAAAGATTTATCATTCCAATACTAACAACCAAAAATTGAAATCTACCCACATCAAAAGCTTTTGTGAGCAAATCTGCAACATTATTATCAGTATGAATTTTAACAATTTGAATCAACTTCTTTTCATAACAATCTCTTATAAAATGATGTCTTATCTCAATATGTTTTATTTTTGAGTGATAAATAGGATTTTTAATAATGCACATATTACTGCTATTATCAATATATATTTTAGTATGCATAAAATTGTACCCATAATCTAGCAATTGATTCTGAATCCAGAGCACTTGTCCACAACAACTTGAAGCAACCACATACTCAACTTCAGTTGTGGAATTTGCAACAACAGTTTGTTTCTTGCACTGCCATGAAATCAACCTGCACCCCAAAAACTGACAACCTCCTGTTGTTGATTTTTTATCCAAGCTAGCTCCAGCATAGTCACTATCAGTGTATATAACCAAGTTAAAAGGTTAATCTTTTGGATACCAAAGGCCTAATTTGGGTTGACCTTTCAAGTATCTAAAAATTCTTTTCACAATATTAAGATGTGAAACTTTAGGTGTGACTTGATATCTTGCACAGGCACACACTGCAAACATGATGTCAGGTCTTGAAGCAGTAAGATACATCAATAAGCCAATCATTGATCTATATAGATGCACATCAACTTCTTCACCATCTTCATCTTTGAGCAAGGGATTGGATGTTTCCATAGTTGTCTTTGCAGGCTTCACATCAGTAAATCCAAACTTCTTCAAAATTTCAGCCACATACTTATCTTGATTGATAAATATGCCATCCTCCTTTTGTTTAACTTGTAGCCCTAAGAAGAATGTAAGTTCACCCATTTAACTTATCTGAAATCTTTCATGCATAAGTTTTTCAAATTCTACACATAAAGCCTTGTTTGTAGATCCAAAATGATATCATCAACATAAACTTGAACTAACAAGGTATCATCTTTGTCCCTTTTGATAAACAAAGTTTTATCAATCTTCCCTCTACTAAAACCATTGTTCAACAAGTATGCTAATAATGTGTCATACCAAGCTCTAGGAGCTTGATGTAGACCATACAGTGCCTTCTCCACCTTGTAAACCTTGTCAGGAAAATTGGGATCTTCAAAACCAGGTGGTTGTGAGACATAAACTTCTTCTTCAATAGTCCCATACAGAAAAGGACTTTTGACAGCCATTTGATACACTACAAAGTCTTTGTATGAAGCATAAGCCAAGAATAATATGATGGCTTCAATTCTAGCAAATGGAGCAAATACTTCATCATAATCAATACCTTCTTCTTGTGTGTATCCTTGAGCTACTAACCTTGCCTTGTTTCTAATCACAATGCCTTTTTCATCCTTTTTGCATCTAAAAACCCATTTAGTACCAATTGCCCTCTTCCCATTAGGCAAATCTACCAGTGTCCAAACTTCTTGAAGCTTGAATTGTAGAAGCTCTTCTTGCATAGCTTCCACCCAGCTTGGATCTTGTAATACTTTATAAGCATTCTTGGGTCCTATTTGTGATATAAAACATGCAAACAAACAATTTTGAAGGTCTTTGTGACTGTTTCTTTGATGAAGGGATCTAACAAAGAAACCTTGTTCCTTCAAATCTTTTATCATCTTTCTTGTTTGAACAGCAGATTTTGGCTCTCCAATGATTTGTTCCTTAGGATGATTCTTGTGAACTCTTGTAATTGGAATAGGACTGACAGGTACCTCATCTTCCATATTGGTTAAGTCAGCTTCCGCACCAAGTACGTCTTTCTTAGAATCAGGATAGATTTCTTCCAATTCAGGCATGTCTGGATCATCTGGATAGTCATCAGCATTAAAAGATATGCCTTCCTTGTCAGCAACATTGGTTTAAAATAATTTATATCCAAAGAGGAATTGCAAAGGAAATATGCAAAACCCGAGGTTCGTTGTCCCGATTGAAGATTGAATGGAATTGTGATTTCGGGATCGTGATACGTGTTGTTAATGTGTAAAAAGTGAGATATTTTGGTTTTTCTACACTACGAATAATAAACGGAAACAACCAATTAAGCTAAGGGTACAAGTAATCTAAGCACGGGAATTTAAAACGAAAACCGGGATTTAAAAACGTTACGCGACGAATTTAAAAACGTGAATAAAAGTGAAATGCTAAATTCTAAGCCCTAAAATTTTGAAAATAATTTTCCTATATTAAAAATGATAAAAGAAAATTTTTGGAAAAAGAAAAATATTTTTTTTTGACTTTTTAATAATTTTTAATGAATTAAAAACTAATTTAAACTAATTAAATGCTTTAAAAATATTAAAACTAATTGGAAAAATCTGAAAATTTTTGAGCAATTTTAATTTTTAATTAGCAATATAGGAAAAATAAAATCAGTACTCAGTTCAGCTTAAATAAGCTGAACAGTCAAAATAAGCACTTGGTGAAAAGCTAAAAATAAGCAAACAAAAGCCAAAAATTATCAAAAGCTAAGGACATGTATATCTAACTACTGGAAGCTAAAAGAAACTGAAAATGGTGAAATAAGCACTAGGATTAAGCAGGAAATAAGCTGAGCAGATTTAATTTCTAGGCAGAAAGCAAATGGGTGAACAGCCCTATATCAGCCACTTAAAAAGCTATGAAATAAGCTAATGAGGTAAATCCAAAAGTATGAGTTCAAAGCTTATATAACAGACAACCTAAATTCCAAAAATGCCCAAAAGTTGTGGCTGATTACTAGCTTATTAGAACCCTAGATCAGATGGAATTAAAGTACTGAAAGAAATGCAGCAGATAAGCAAAGTGAATAGCCAAAATGCAGACCCCAAATAAGCTCTGAATAAGTTGATATTTTGTGATACCAGATATTGACCTTAAAACTAGTTGTATGATCTACCTACAAACCACAATTGAAGCCCTAATTCTAACTAAATAAGCCAATACTAGCTCTAGATCAGCAGATGAAAACTTCAAGTCTGCACAAAATGTCCTGTGTCAGCAGACTTTTGTTTCTTGGCGCAAACTAGACCAAAGCTACTCCAAACCTACCAAGCTCTTTGTATACTGGCTCACCACTTTGAAAACTATTCTGAAATGCAAATATAAGATCTGAATAAGCCCAGCTTATGCAAGAGCTTATTCAGACAGATATAACCTCTAATACTAGGCTTACTAACACAGACCCTAAAATAACCTTAACTCAGCTAAACCTCTTAACACAATAGCTATATTACCCTAGAATAAGCTTATTTAAACTTAAGAATTTGGCAAATGAACAGTTTAACTAAATTAGAACCAAGCTGACCCATGAACTGAATTAAGCCAAACACACCTTAATAATAGCTGTATCAAACCATAACTATCTATTTGAGCTAATAAAGAGTGAAAAGCAATATAATAAGCACTGAATGATCAAATTAAGCAGTAACATAAGCAAGAATTAAGATGTTGACTTTTGTTGACTAACTAGAAAAACTTAAAATTTCATTGATAAAATTTAAATTACAAAGCTGGAAAGTAAAATAAGCTGAATACAATACCTTAAAAATAAAAAGCTAAATTAAAACCTCTTTTTTTTCTACTGCTATCCTCTTTATTTATACTAAAATTCCTAGGGTTTTCCTTCTGCTCTTGTGCTTGTTCTTGTCCTTGGATGCTTTCTTGGCCCTTGATTTTGCCTTGGTCCCCAATCTTGCATCTTTAGCCGTAGATGATAAGTGTGGTCCTAGGATAGATGAGGTGGAGGGGGTGAGGGAAACACACCCATGTGGTGTTCTTGTCTGGTAGTGGTGAGGATGAGAGTGACTGGTTTTGGGATTAAGGGTTTAGGCGGGTTAGATGGAGGTTAGAGAAGGTATTTAGGTCTGTATTTTGACTTATCTCTTTGACCCCGCTATTAGGGTTAGAAGGGATTGGGGGTTTGACTGTTTGACCTAGGGTGGACCGGGTTTAGTTTAATTAGCTTAAAAAGGGTAAAGGGTATTGGGATTGGGCTTGTTTTGTTGGGGTTTTGGGATTGTGGGATAAATGGTTTAGTTTAAATTGTTGGGTTTTATTGTTTCTTTGGATCCGGTTTGTTTATAGTTTAGGATAAATAGGAATTAAACCAAGGACCAATGTTGTACATTTAGAAATTGTAGGGACCAAATCTGCCACTTTTCCAAAATAAATCCAAGGGCCATTCTTGTCATTTGGTGAGAATCTGAGGGTTGACTTTGACTTTTGAGCAAAAATATCTCTCCCGGCTTCGGCTTTGAGTCTTTACCAAATCTCGTGCTCGTTTTCCCGGTTTTTCTGTGTCTTTTGTCGTTTTTCGTTTATCCGTTGCCTGCACATATATAAACACAAAAACACAATATCTTTTGGCATTTTGGTTAGTTTTTGGTCTATTTGGGTCCGGTTTTGGTCAAGAAAAGGTATGTGTTTAAGCACATACCAAAATTCCCCCAGACTAAGATATTGCTGTGTCCTCACGCAATGTTATAAAAACACGTTTTTAAATCCAAAAATTTCTAATCTCTTTTTACTAACTTTGAGAAGTAGCAAAATTTTCAAAAGAGATTAAGAAATCTTAAGTTCTAAAAACTCCCCGATTTTCCTTTTTATTCTATTTTTGTATTTTTCTCATAATTGTGACGGCTTTGTTGACAATCATTATCTTTCAATAACTTTTAGGGTCATCGAGTAGGAAACACGACTCATGAAGAAGTGACCATACGGATAAAATTCGTCGTCCCTGATTTTTCACGAGTCCCCAAACTAAGCTTAAAAACGAAATCATTGTCTATTTACAAGTTAGATGCCAACACTACCCATGAAAGTTACTTGTGTAATTACCTCTTGCTCCCATTTTTCCTAATTTCCTCTATTTATTTTATTTTTGGTGAGAAATGAATTTCTTCATATTTTCTCGTTTCGATATGTTTATGCCGATAAAGATACTAAATTAAGACGCTAAGTAGTTTTCAATCTTCTCTCGAGAACCGTTGCTTTGAAAATGAGGTCCACATCAAGGTTATTTATTTTATTCATTTTTTTTTCTTTCACTATTTTTCTTATTTTTTCATCATCATTATTTATTTATTTTTTATTTATTTTTTATTTTTTTTTAACTTTTCACTTGCGTACTCTAAACGACGGACCTTCACGGTTTAATTCCAAGACCTTACACTTTCCGGCATAAAGGATCCAAGGGCCGTTACAACGGAGAGTTCCAAGACCTTAACGCCTTTCAGAATTAAGGGTCCAAGGGCCGGTGCAAGAGGGTAGCCAAGACCTAAACGCCTTCCGGAAATAAGGATCCAAGGCCCGATCTCGAATCCGTGGCTTAGAGCACTTAACTTATTATTATTAAACTTATTTATTAAGGAACCTTGATGTGTACCCAATTTTCAAAACAAGGATTATTTTAAGAAGACCAAGAACTAATCATCGGCAAAACCTAACATCTTTAATTATTCTTATATATATATATATATATATATATATATATATATATATATATATATATAGTGAAACAATTTTGTGGGAGCAAAAGGCAACAAGTAACTTCGATGAGCTCTAAAGAGAACCAACTACTCCACGCTTAGCATCTAACTTCTAAATAAACTCTATCATTTCTCGTTCTTCGCAAATTTAAAATCTTAAATAATAAGATCCGCGAATGCTTAGCCAAATAATCAAGCCATGCATATATAAAGTCGATACAGGAACTTGCAAACTCTTGAAAAGAATTCGCATTTTATAGCTCCTTATGTAAAAGACTAGCACGAGCTTATAGATCATAAATGGTTAAGGGGACAAGCTAGGGCTCAACACGCCCGGTCAAGTCAGAATTTTATTCCTACTCTCACCAGCGGAAAGTCAACAAAAATGTCAAAATTTATTATATTTTTGCAAAAATTTTAAATTTTTCTCATTTTTTTTTCAATTTTTGAGGAAAAACGGGGTTGCATGAGTAAACGGCAAAAAATGCAAGGCAAAAATCAAATCGAAAGATTACCCCCCCCCCCAGACTAATATGAGACATTGTCCTCAATGTCTTAAAGGTAAGGGTTTTCCTACAAAAATCTAAGGCCGTTTATTAATTATGCCAAAAGATAGATGTAAAACGATAAGATTTTAGGATATTGGATGAGCAACGAATGATGAAACTCGAGTGGAGAGAAGTAAACCACGAGCACGAGAGTCTTCATCAATCGGGCAAACCTGGACACATCACAAGAAACCACGAAACACAAGATATGGAAGAGGAAACCCTCTTCACGTCACTTATTAGAGAGAAAATAGAAAGAAGATAGAAGGATAAGCATGGGGTGCCTCCCACGAAGCGCTTGTTTTTGATCGAGTCGTATAGCTTAGACTCGCCCCGAATTTAATTGTCCTTGGGGGAGCAAGTGGAAGAGATAATCTCAATCGGACTTTCATTCAAAATGTTTGGATAAACTTTGAAGCATATGAAAGTTCCACTCCGATGAGATACGCACGGCTTCAGAAGATAAAAGTGCTGATGCCGGGGTCAAAAACTTTGTCTTCGTTTCCGGCTGGAAACGATAGTAAAGTTTCAATCAGAGACAACTCCATGCAGAACGGGAGTTTTTGACCAGAAAGAAGTAGAGGGGAATCACTTTTCTCCAGAATTAAAAGTTCCTTAGATGAGGCGGGAAACTTTAAATTCTTATCAAGAGTCAATTTCATCAAAGGATGAATTTTACCATCATCGAGTATGCCTGGATTAAACACTTTGTCTTCACAAGAAAACTCAGCAGGGTACTCGATGGGAGACTCAATGGAGAAAAGGAAATCATCCTCGGGAGAATGAGGAGATAAGTCATTAGAAACAATTGTAGCATCCTCAATTATGGTTTCCATTTTAGGGCCTTTTTCATCAGTAGGTTTCCCATATAAAAGATTTTTCCATTCGGTTTGATCGGCCCCAAAATCGAAGAGGTCGTCATCACTTTGGAAATCATTAGGCTCGGAGTAAGAATCAAGTGATGGAGAATGGTATAAAAGTTTTTCAACTTCTTTAAGATCAGCATGAAAGTCGAAAAGATCATCATCATTTTCTGATGGAATTGGATCGTCGTGAGCGAGTTCATCAGTGAACTCCTCGGGATAAGAATCACATCTAGACGGATCACGGTTCAGCAAAAATTCCAATTCTTTAAGATCAGATTCAAAATCAAAGTCATCGTCCTCATCCCCCGGTGGGATTGGATCGATGTGAGCGAGTTCATCGGCGAACTCCTCAAGAAGAGAATCAATACTAGAAGTGGTACTGCCACTACTTTGTTCTTCTGATTTAGAATCAACAACTTGAACGGATTTAGGAAGCTTTTCTTCTTTAATTTCCGTCGGAGGGAGTGAAGATGACGGCTCATTGTATAGCAATTCTTCAATTAAACGAGTATCTCCCTCCGGATCAGAGTCGGTGTCATCAATTTCTGGAGAAATTGGCTCATCGAGCTCTTCCATAGTGGAAACACTTCCCTCAACCGGTGTGAGAGAAGGGGAAGAATCGGAAATAGAATCAATAATCTCAATTCGATAAACCGATTTCGGAGGTGGGACAAGTGGTGTGCTCTTAGAGCTAGCAATTTCCTCCACTTCCGTTGTGATCTCCGAATCTGGTTCATCATCATCAAGAATACTCTTTACATCCGCGGAACAACTCGCAAACCATTTGCTTGAACCGGGTGTAATTTTCATAGCTTTTAGCTCAGCACGTTTTTCAGACATACTCTTAACCGCAAATCTTGAGAGAATTGAATCACTTCTTTTGGAAGCAATTACGGGATCAGATTTTTGGTTAACCACAGCAACGTTGCTTTTGGTGGTTAGCGGTTTAGAGTTCTGATTGATTTGAAACGTGACTTTTTCATTATCAACTCTTAGAGTTATTTCTTCTCCGTACACGTCAATCAAAGCCCGCCCGGTCCTCAAAAATGATCTTCCGAGAATTAGAGGAACCCGGGGGTCGGCATCAAAATCAACCACCACAAAATCGGCAGGAAAATGAAACTTCCCCACCTTGACAAAGACATCCTCGGCTATTCCAAGTGGACGGGTTATGGTCCGGTCCGCAAGCTCGAGGGTCATGCAAGTGGGGGTATATTCGGGCAGAGAAAGTTTTTTCCAAACGGAGAGCGGCATTAGGTTGATGCTAGCACCAAGATCGGCCAAGGCGTAGCATTCAACCATCCCCGGAAATTCACATGGAATGAGGAATTTTCCGGGATCTCCAAGCTTTTCCGGAAGCTTTTTTAGGAGAACCGCTGAGCAGTGTTCATTTAACGGAGTTTTTGCTAATTCAATTAATTTTTCCTTGTTGCTCAATAAACTCTTGATGGTGGAAACAAACTTAGGCATCAGAAGTAAAGCATCCGCGAAGCTTATATCGAAATGTAATTCTTGAAAGATTTGGAAGAATTTTTCAATTTGATTTGAAGCTTTTTCGCGGAGCTTTTGATCATTCAATCTCGATTGATAAGGAAGTGTTGTTTTTATGGGAGCTTTTTCAGGCTCATCAATCTTTGGTTCCGATGTTTGGACAACCGTAGGTTGGATGTCTTCGGTTCTTCCGTTGTTAGTAGGAAGTTCCGTGTCCTTGGTCACCTCAGTCTCACGGACGGCTACCTTGGGAGGTAGAGAAGAAGAGGTAGCCGGAGCCGTGGGTCCATCATATGAAACACCACTTCGGGTGGTAATTGCTTTCATATCACCCCTCGGGTTAGCAATTGTGTTGCTAGGAAGAGAAGATGTACCCGAGGGTGAGGGTTGATTCATTTGAAAAAATCCACTCATCATTTGCTTAAGCTCGTTTGTTTGTCGAGAAATCGTCGTATCAATCTCCTTCCGAAAGTCAGCTCTCATATTGTTGATTTGACCTTGCATAGTTCGTATGCTAGCATCGGTTGCTTTCACATAACTCGCAAAGTCGGGAGAAGGTGCAACTTGGGCAGGAGGAGGTTGATAGACTTGTTGCGGTGGAGCTTGATAGTTTTGATTTCCACGGTTTTGGTTGTAACTTTGGTTTGCTTGATAACCTTGATTGGTTTGATGAAAACGATTTTGGTTGTTTTGTACGGGTGGAAAACCGGGTGGTCCCATTAGGTTACTAGCATTTTGAGGACGAAATCCTTGATTTTGATTGTAGTTTGCAGCTGCTACGGTAGCATTGCAAACTTGGCTATCGGTAGCTGCACAATTATAATAAGGATGGGGACCACCACATATAACACAAGTTTCTGTAACTGCTTTGACGGGCTCCGGTTTCTGATTCTGGAGCTTAAACTATTTCATCATCATCCGGATAGCATCGGCAAGCTCGGCCATCTCCGATGGATGGGCCGATGAAGAAGAAGGGGTGGAAGAATTCACTTTCGAAACAACCGGTTTGTTTCGTGAAGTGGGAACTTTGGATTTGTTTTCGATAATCGTTAAGATATCTTTCGGCATTCGACTCAAAATATTGCCACCGGCGGCTGCGTTGAGTGAATCCTGATCTGATTGAGTTAAAGCATTGTAGAACGTATCGATTTGATGTAATTCCGAGAAACCGTGATGTGGGCATTTCCGTAGGAGATCCTTGAATCGTTCCCATGCCTCACCGAAATTCTCATCAAATCGTTGTTGGAAATTTGTGATTTCATTCCTAGCATTTGTCATTTTAGACGGAGGAAAGAAATAATTCACGAATTTATGGACGAGATCTTCCCAAGTATGGATCGATTGAGGGGGTTCTTTGTCGAGCCAAATCCGGGCTGCCCCCCCTCCCCCCCGAGGGAAAATGGGAATAACCTTAATTTGATAGAGTCATGAGGGACATCCTTATGATGGTGTATGGATGTCAATTGGTTAAACCATCGGATGTGTGCGTGGGGATCCTCCCTCTCAAAACCGTGAAATTGATTTCCCGTGACAAGTTGTATTAAACCGGTTTCGAGTTTAAAGTTTGTGTTTTGAATCGGGGGTATAACAATAGCATCTCCGTATCCCACGGTGGGACATTGGAGTAACTCTTGCATGGTACGTTGATCCTCGGCCATTTCGGTAATGGGAGTATCAACTTGAGGACGTAACTCGGGTACGTTAACTCTTTTGCGTCGACGAGAACGACGAGTCGATATTGGAGAAGATTTATCAATTAAGTGTGATTGGGAACGGGTGTGCATACACCAAAAATAAAAATTAAAAAGAAAAATAATTTGGAAGAGAAAATCTTTTTTGGATTTTTTATATTAAAGGAAAAATTAATCACAATATTTTTGGTACCGATCCCTCAATCGATATCGTTTCTCTTAAGACTACTCGCAGAGTGGCGGAGAAGCAAAGGTCCGCTCGAAAGCTGATTAAAAACCCGCCTCTTTCGGTTTGCAATTTAATGTCAAAACCATCCTTAAACCACTTGTATAGGTTGTAATCGAAAGATAATCCGAAATCAAATGATTTCACGATTGTTTTGTTGTTTTACGATTTTTTTTTGGTATTTTTTTTAACACTTTAGGAAAAGTGTTAGTGGTTTTTTAATTTTTTTGAATTTTATATTTTTGAAAATATTTACAAATAAAACGATAACTTCCCGGGAGAAGGGTCTTCAAAACACGAATCGAAAAACGGAATCACGAATTCACGTCAACCTTCCCCGGCAGCGGCGCCAAAAATTGATTTAAAACAATTTATATATCCAAAGGAGAATTGCAAAGGAAATATGCAAAACCCGAGGTTTGTTGTCCCGATTGAAGATTGAATGGAATTGTGATTTCGGGATCGTGATACGTGTTGTGAATGTGTAAAAAGTGAGATATTTTGGTTTTTCTACACTACGAAATAATAAACGGAAACAACTAATTAAGCTAAGGGTACAAGTAATCTAAGCACGGGAATTTAAAACGAAAACCGGGATTTAAAAACGTTACGCGACGAATTTAAAAACGTGAATAAAAGTGAAATGCTAAATTCTAATCCCTAAAATTTTGAAAATAATTTTCCTATATTAAAAATGATAAAAGAACATTTTTGGAAAAAGAAAAATATTTTTTTTTGACTTTTTAATAATTTTTAATGAATTAAAAACTAATTTAAATTAATTAAATGCTTTAAAAATATTAAAACTAATTGGAAAAATCTGAAAATTTTTGAGCAATTTTAATTTTTAATTAGCAATATAGGAAAAGTAAAATCAGTACTCAGTTCAGCTTAAATAAGCTGAACAGTCAAAATAAGCACTTGGTGAAAAGCTAAAAATAAGCAAACAAAAGCCAAAAATTATCAAAAGCTAAGGACATGTATATCTAACTACTGGAAGCTAAAAGAAACTAAAAATGGTGAAATAAGCACTAGGATTAAGCAGGAAATAAGCTGAGCAGATTTAATTTCTAGGCAGAAAGCAAATGGGTGAACAACCCTATATCAGCTACTTAAAAAGCTATGAAATAAGCTAATGAGGTAAATCCAAAAGTATGAGTTCAAAGCTTATATAACAGACAACCTAAATTCCAAAAATGCCTAAAAGTTGTGGCTGATTACTAGCTTATTAGAACCCTAGATCAGATGGAATTAAAGTACTGAAAAAAATGCAGCAGATAAGCAAAGTGAATAGCCAAAATGCAGACCCCAAATAAGCTCTGAATAAGTTGATATTTTGTGATACCAGATATTGACCTTAAAACTAGTTGTATGATCTACCTACAAACCACAATTGAAGCCCTAATTCTAACTAAATAAGCCAATACTAGCTCTAGATCAGCAGATGAAAACTTCAAGTCTGCACAAAATGTCCTGTGTCAGCAGACTTTTGTTTCTTGGCGCAAACTAGACCAAAGCTACTCCAAACCTACCAAGCTCTTTGTATACTGGCTCACCACTTTGAAAACTATTCTGAAATGCAAATATAAAATCTGAATAAGCCCAGCTTATGCAAGAGCTTATTCAGACAGATATAACCTCTAATACTAGGCTTACTAACACAGACCCTAAAATAACCTTAACTCAGCTAAACCTCTTAACACAATAGCTATATTACCCTAGAATAAGCTTATTTAAACTTAAGAATTTGGCAAATGAACAGTTTAACTAAATTAGAACCAAGCTGACCCATGAACTGAATTAAGCCAAACACACCTTAATAATAGCTGTATCAAACCATAACTATCTATTTGAGCTAATAAATAGTGAAAAGCAATATAATAAGCACTGAATGATCAAATTAAGTAGTAACATAAGCAAGAATTAAGATGTTGACTTTTGTTGACTAACTAGAAAAACTTAAAATTTCATTGATAAAATTTAAATTATAAAGCTGGAAAGTAAAATAAGCTGAATACAATACCTTAAAAATAAAAAGCTAAATTAAAACCTCTTTTTTTTCTACTGCTATCCTCTCTATTTATACTAAAATTCCTAGGGTTTTCCTTCTGCTCTTGTGCTTGTTCTTGTCCTTGGATGCTTTCTTGGCCCTTGATTTTGCCTTGGTCCCCAATCTTACATCTTGAGCCGTAGATGATAAGTGTGGTCCTAGGATAGATGAGGTGGAGGGGGTGAGGGAAACACACCCATGTGGTGTTCTTGTCTGGTAGTGGTGAGGATGAGAGTGACTGGTTTTGGGATTAAGGGTTTAGGCGGGTTAGATGGAGGTTAGAGAAGGTGTTTAGGTCTTTATTTTGACTTATCTCTTTGACCCCGCTATTAGGTTTAGAAGGGATTGGGGGTTTGACTGTTTGACCTGGGGTGGACCGAGTTTAGTTTAATTAGCTTAAAAAGGGTAAAGGGTATTGGGATTGGGCTTGTTTTGTTGGGGTTTTGGGATTGTGGGATAAATGGTTTAGTTTAAATGGTTGGGTTTTATTGTTTCTTTGGATCCGGTTTGTTTATAGTTTAGGATAAATAGGAATTAAACCAAGGACCAATGTTCTACATTTAGAAATTGTAGGGACCAAATCTGCCACTTTTCCAAAATAAATCCAAGGGCCATTCTTGTCATTTGGTGAGAATCTGAGGGTTGACTTTGACTTTTGAGCAAAAATATCTCTCCCGGCTTCGGCTTTGAGTCTTTACCAAATCTCGTGCTCATTTTCCCGGTTTTTCTGTGTCTTTTGTCGTTTTTCGTTTATTCGTTGCCTGTACATATATAAACACAAAAACACAATATCTTTTAGCATTTTGGTTAGTTTTTGGTCTATTTGGGTCCGGTTTTGGTCAAGAAAAGGTATGTGTTTAAGCACATACCAAACATTAACACTTAGCTCAGTAGTATTAACAGAATTAGTACTGCTAGTGTTAATTTCTTCATTGGCAGCAGTAACACTTGGCTTAGCAGTATTAACAGATGTAGTACTGCTAGTGTTAATATCATCTGATACATCATCCTTTTCATCATTCTGCTTTTCTTCATTAACCACTTTATCATCATTAGAAGATTTTGCACCATCTTCTTTATCAGCATGTGGATCTTCAGCAAGATCATCTCCTTGTGAACTCTTTGACTCTTGTGTTGAGAAGGGTGGATCAGCAGTCCAAATAGGCAGCAAAATATAATCTTTGCCAGGTCTTGTCTCCTTTCCAGCTTGACCTACATGATTACTTGCTTTTGTACCTGCAAAGTTGTTAGACTCTGCACCTGCAACAACTGGCTCATAATTCATAGTTTTGGTTAGTGAATCAATATCAAAAAGCCAGTTTGATCCACTCCCTGCAACATTAGGTGTACCCTTACTAAACCTAACATGCAAGTTCTCTTCCACTTTCCTGGTTCTACTATTGAATACTCTAAAAGCTTTGCTATTCATTGAGTATCCAACAAAGGATCCTTCATCAGCCTTGCCATCAAACTTGCCTAAGTGATCTATGGTATTCAAGATAGTAACAGGACACCCAAATGGTCTTAATAAATCAAGCAATGGTTTTCTACCATGTAAAAGTTCATAAGGGGTCTTGTTATGAGGCTTAACTACCTTACTCCTATTCTGCACATAACAAGCAGTATTAACTGCTTCAGCCCAATAAGTAGTAGGTAATTTAGAATCAGCTAACATTATTCTAGCAGCCTCAATAAGTGTCATATTCCTCCTCTAAGCTACTCCATTTTGTTGAGGAGTTCTAGCTACACTATACTGTCTTTCAATACCTTTCATCTCACAAAACTGGTTCATCTCCCAATTCTTGAACTCAGTTCCATTGTCACATCTTATCATTTTAACTTTATGGTTAACTAGGTTTTCTACCTTGGTTATAAAATCCTTAAGAATGCTACTGGTTTCATCCTTAGTTGCTAAAAAGAACACCCAAGTAAACCTACTATAGTCATCTGTGACAACTAGGCAATACATCTTTTTCATTAAACTCTTTACAAATCATCTTCCTGTTCATGTTCTTCCTCACAATCATATAAAACAACACACACAATTGAATTATCAACAAGATGTTCTGCACTCTACAACTTTGGATTTTCTTTGAGTGCTGTGTGTAGAAAATGTGGTTTATCGTCACCAAGAGCAAAACCATAACCATCGGGGTTTGGTTTTAAAGTAAACTTTTGTATTGTGGTGACAGACTCACCAGTTTTTTAAATGACGTGTTGAAACTCATTTAATTTTCATTTCAAATCAACGATTTCATCAAGATAAGAGTCAATTCGTTTCCTGGACTGTTGTTTATGTTCAGAAAAACTAGCTTGACAAGCGGACATCTCAGTTTTTGTTTTTAAAAGTTCAGAAGTGAGATGTTCAACTTCTTGTTTTAGCTCAATTTTTCCTTGTTCCAATTTTGAAACCAAGTTATTGTTGGAAACGGTTAACTCTCGAATTTAATGTTGTAACTCTTGTTCTTTGACATATGCATTTTGAAATGCAACTTCAAAACTTTGTTCACGTTTAACTTGTGTTTCAAAATTTGTGAGTTGTATTTTACATCACTCAAGATCCACAGTCAATGATGCAACTTTTGCTTTTAAATTACTATTGATTTCATTACATTTTTCAACTTGGGATTGGGTGGTCATAAGTAAGGTCATGAGTTCTGGATCTAGATCAGACGAAGTTTCAATCTTTTCAAGTTGATCATTGTTATAGTCCTCAATTGGATCATCAAATATAACAACGGGGTTAATTTGATCATCTTCTTGAAAAGATGACAATGAATTATCTTGAATAAATTGCTCCTTTTCGGATGCAGATGCATATGGAGATACCAGTTCATGTATGAGACATGTGTTTGGATCAGGTACCTGAGACAGGCCATCAATATCATAAACTGGGCCTGTATCACTCATGTGAAGTTCCTGCATATTAGCCATCAACATAACTGCTGCATTAGCTGCCAAATCTTCCATGTCATCATCCGAACAAGCATCAGCCATGAAACTATTTTCTTTGTCAGAGAGAGTTCCGCCTGCTTCATCCTTGAGAGCAACAAGTAATGCTTGCTTGTGATATTCACTTCCTCTGACACTTGGTTTAGGACATGCATTAGCCAGATGACCCTTACCATTACAGTTGTAGCACCGTACCACTGTATTCCCAGTCTGTGTATTTCCAGTCTCAAGAATTTCAACTCTTATCTGAGGAGCACCTACATTGTTCCTATTTCCACCAGTTGTATTAAACACTTGTCCACTTCCTGAATTTCCCGCATAACCACCAGTGCCCATTGAACGTCCATAATTTCGATTATGCACTTCAACCCCTCCATCTTGTATAACAGCTTGATTCCTTGTGTCAGATGACGTACGAAGACGATTTTTGGATTTGTTTGCAAATTTGCTGAAGGCACGAGCAATGAAAGCAAATCCTTGATTCAATGTGTTGAACGCTTCCTCTTCTTCATCATTTGTTTGTGTATAGTACATTGAGTCTGAGTTGTTATATGGAACCAATTGAGTGTCAGTTGATTGGTGTGATGAATCATAAGGAATGATTTGGGTTGATGGAGATTGTTGAGGGTAAGTAAAGTGATGTTGTTGTTGGACAAATGCATGATTAGACTGTGGATATGGAGGATGAGAAGATTGAGCCATAAGTGCAAGTGAATTTTGAGGTGTAGAAGGTTGATACATGCCGCGAAGAGCTCGATCTATCAACTTCAAATTGATGGTGCTTCAGATAATCATACAATAACCCATACTTCGCATCATGAAGATTTTTGGCTTGACGGACAAACGTGACATATTTCTGCCATTCTGGACCTAAACAGTTGAGAAACTTTGTGTTGATAGCAATCTTTGGTAAGACGATATTGTGTCTGTCCAAGTCATTAATGATGTTCATGAACCGATGATAATAAGACTCTAGTGACTCCCCTGGATCAATCATGAACGTTTCATATGCGAGATAAAGTTTGGACTCCATGTCTTCTTTGTTAAGTTCAGTGCCTTCCATCAAGAGATGTACATGTTCCCAAATAGCCTTAGCTGTCTTTTGAGCATCAATGCTTCTGTAAATTGGATTAGGTATTCCCAGAAGAATATACTCCATTGCAAGTTCATCTGCTTCGCGGTGAAGTACCTATTCTAATGTAAGTTGATTCTCAGGAAGAGTGGAGTACGTATTTGATTATTTTTCAATTTCCTCTCTACTTCTTTTGATTTCTTTCCAAATAGATACTCGGGAACAGAGTGTAAGTGTCAAAGTTGCCAAATGGTTATGTCTGTGCAAGTTGCAAATCCTCCCAATAGCAGACATGATGTTAGTGAAGCAAATTATCCAAGGTTTTACCAAAGCATTTCATGCTTTTGCAACTTTAGATCTATTTCTTGTATTAGTTGCTTCATTTTCAGTGTGGTGTATTGCCATTTTTCATATTACAAATTTATTTCGCAGTAAAAGATCAAAGAAGCTTTCTTCTTTCATCATATTACTAATTGCTAGTTCATGTATCAATAGCAATTACAAATTCGAGTTTCACTAGTTGCATTCAAACATTGGTGTTTAGAGGTTTCAAGTTCCATATTTAAGTTGCTATTAACGTGTCTGTGTTTGGGGTTTTGCAAGTTTCACTTTGTTAAAAACAACAATGGTTGTTATTGCATTATTTCTATGAGTAATGATATATCTTTTTTAAAATGATGTTCCTAATGCCACATGTCGCGAGATGAAAACTTGGCTCACTTTGTGACTCTCAATTAAAATCACTACACATACAATTAAGAGGATTTGAAAGAATAAGCTTTAGGAAGATACATGATTTTCCTATTGTTATTCGTAATTCTTCAGTAATATATTAATTGGTCGAACCATGATATAATATATTTATCCCATAATCCTCTAGTCAATGATACTTCAGTAGTTATTTTATGTGTCAACAGCATATTACTTATTTTTACACCGAAACAATTTTGTATTATCAAAATTGTTTCTATTTATTGTAGAATAAGATAAACAAGTCAGCATCACAATGAAAAAAACATTTATTCATGTTTACCCCAGAAGATACCACCCATAACTGAAACTTAACAAAAGCCACTCAAAACACCTGTTTCACGACATAGTCACCACATTTTCGGCCTATAACATTGATCAAAATGTCAAGAACGATGTAGTGGGTGGATGAGTTGACACTGAAAGTAGATACTTTCTCGTCTCAAAATAAGTGTCCACTTTAAAAATACACAAAATTTAAGATATTCTTATTCACCCTCCATGAACAAAATATCATTTTACACACTATAGTCTTTTTTGATTTATACACTTATTTCCAAAATAAATTTATAAACAGTTATTTGAGGCTAAGAGATTAATGAACTACTTATTTTAAAATAATTATTTGAAATTATAAAAAAATATATATATATTTTTTTACAATCACATCTAAACCTAAAATCTTTGATAAAGTAATTTGATTGAATCTTAAACAAATAATAATTTCCAAATAGTAGGCAATTTTTCCAAATAGTATGCAATTTTTCCAAAATAACCAACCGGGTGTTTGGCTATAATCAATTGGGCTTATGCTTATAAGTTTATATTATATAAACACCTTGTAGTTTAAATATCATAAACTCATAAGCCATGTTAAATGTTTTGTTTTGCTTATGTTTAACAAGTTAAGAAGTTTAGGGGGTGTTTGTTTAAAATTATATACAACTTATTTGTTTTTCAGCTTATATTTCACAAGCCTCATTTTTCGGCCTTTTGAGTCTTGTGTGTGGGCTTATATAAGTTTATTATGATTTAATAAACTTATATAAGTCCGCAAGTCTCAAAATAAGCTAGAAAATTAGGGCTTATGAAATATAAGCCGAAATCAAATAAGCTCATAAGCTCACATATAAGCTTTAGGGATGAGCACGGTACCAGAATGGTATCAAACCCGTACCGAATTGGTGGCACCGATTTTTTCCCGAGCATGAAAGTGAGTACCGGTACCGTATCGGACGTGATTCGGGTACCGGATCCGGGACCGGTACTCGGTACCGGGAAATCGGTACCTATATGGTTCTTCGCGTTTTTTGTTAAACCAAATAGGATTTCAAGAAAATGCAACAAAAAATAGGAAAAAACATGCATTTTCAAGTGATTTCAAACCACGACGTGGCACAAAACGCAACCAACACTTAAATAAATACATCACCAAGATATTCGTAACATACAAACGTTCAAAAACTTATAAAATAGGTTCGGGTTTAATTTTTGGGAGCGTTTATTAAGGA
This sequence comes from Artemisia tridentata subsp. tridentata, assembly GCA_021014915.2. Lineage (NCBI taxonomy): Eukaryota > Viridiplantae > Streptophyta > Magnoliopsida > Asterales > Asteraceae > Artemisia > Artemisia tridentata. Next base: position 171,785,528 of record CP139505.1, on the reverse strand, counting down.
TCTATAGTTGCCACAATAATTTTTTCGAACGTTTGGTTTCTTTTCGTATGTTTTACATGACTATTGTTGACATGGAACGGGCCAAATGGGTGTTTGGATAAGTTATTTAATTCAAATATATGACTACCCAATTTTCGGGATTTTTTCGATACTTCCCGCTTTGGTACCTGTACCGTATTAGTGGTATCAAATTTTTTTTGGGCTCAATTCATGGTACCGATACCGTACCGTGTATTGAGGTTATGTTTGGCGCGGAGCTTTTTAAAGCTTTTTGGGCGGTGAGCAAAGAGCTTTTTGATTTTTATTGTTCATTTGACGAAGGAGCGGTGAGCTTTGCGATTTTTTAAGAATGTTCATTTTTCCAATGCTTCTTTAAGAAGCTGTGAGCTGTGGCTACTGCTCACTGCTACTGCTCACTGCTACTTTTACCAAACACACCCTAAGAGTCAGTACCGTTTCGGTATGGTACCAGTACTGTTCCGGATCGGTATCGGGATTCGGGTCCAAATGCTCATCCCTAATAAGCTTAAACACACCCTGTAAGTATTTGATTTAGTTTAGATAGATAAATGAAAATGACCAAAAAGAACATGAGGTGAAAATATAAATGTTAAATCAAGTATAATTAAGGGTAAAAATATTATTTCCTTAAAAGGCGGTGTTAACTTTCATTTTTTAGCAAATTATACTATTGATCATAGTTGTCAGGATCCCGATTCTGATCTTAGGATATTACAATTTTACGATACTGCAAAGTAAAAACGATCCGGATCCTACATAGGATCTTTGTCCCGATCATATACATAGGATCTTTGTCCCGATCTTACCCATATGATCTTAAGATCTAATCCGATTCGATCTTACTTTTCTCGGATTACAAACTAAAAAACTACTGGATAAATTTATAAATTTATGATCAAAAAAACACTAAAAGATTTATATAATATTACAAAAATTTATTAAAGACTAATTCCGGGCAGAATCGCTATCTTGAAAAACTTGCTCTTGATCAATAAAAAGATCATTTCCCCTCTTTCGCCTCCGCCTCTCCATCTCACCTCCGGGAGTATTTTTATTCAGCAGGTTGGCGTCATTTACTTTTTATAAACATACTTATGTTACTTTAATTCTTCAAATGCTTTAGTGTAATGTATCCCGTTAAAAAACCCTGTTACCTTAATATATGATATGACCCTTTTAATGAGAACATGCCATATCATCACAATTTATGCACCAAGTTTCACACTAACTAATTGATAAGAAATTAAAGGTGTGTTTGGATTAGCTTATTTTCTGGGCTTATTTGAATTTGGAAGAAGCTCTTAAGAGCTTATGGACTTAATAAAGCATAAACTTATATGATGAAAATAAGCGCATGCATCCGAAAATAGGCTATTATATCAAACATGTAAGATTTGGGACGGGTTGATTTTCTTAGTTTATTTGTTTCTTTTACATAGTATACAATATGTTTATGCACTCTTTCACATAATTGTTCCTTTTTCATCCACGTAGTTAACGGTAGTCAAATGGATTTTAAGATTAGTACTTAGTAGTTGGTTATTCTATTCAAAGTGATAGCCTCACACTAATGTATAACTAAGGCACTTCTTTTAAGGTAAATAACGGCTGGAGTGTGAGAAGTTAAGTGCTATAATGCTATTGAGTTGTGCGTGTCCATAGATAGATGCCTGATATCTTGCGACTTACACAACGTTTGCATTTGTGCATGAGTAGGCCTTGACATATGACGTGATTAGGTTCTCTCAAAGTGACAGAGTGGGTCATCGAGTTGTCACCCTACTGAATAACATTTTAGATTGTTTGAGAACTTAGGTTGCAAATTTCATAGCTATTGTTTATGAAAAGAACTTCACATTTAAGATGTAATCATGTTAAAGGTCATACTTATACATTTATTTCTTTTGTTGTAGTATGCTTCTTGGTGATTGAGACATTGAGTAACATTCCCCCGATGGCACTGCGTTTGAGCCACTCTCGCATCATATCCACTCTGCTCCAATACCGTTCAGTTTGTTCATTCTCTCCCTCCACTTATGAACCCAAAGAAATAGAATCAGAAACCTTGGCAAAACCTTCACTTCCTTCCCTTGAATCATCAACCGAAGCGGATTTGATTACTCAAATGCTCATCCAACACCATAACCCTTTCCACACAATGGAATCCTCTTTACAACTTAACGGGATCAACATTTCCCCAAATCTAGTTCACCAAACCCTAATTCGTCTAAAAAACATTTCCAAAATCGCCTTACCTTTCTTCACTTGGGCTAAAGATCAAGCTCACTACTCCCACGACTCACATGCGTACAACCTCATGATTGACATATTAGGTAAAGTCCGACAATTCGATGCAGCCTGGCAATTAATCGTTGAAATGGATCAAAAGGGTGTGAGCCCAACTTCCACCACTTTTTATGTTCTGATCCGTCGGCTGATTGCTGCTGGTTTGACCAAACAAGCTATCCGTGCATTTGATGATATTGGTTGTTTTGTCATAAATGATGCTGACCAACAACAACCCATTGATGACTTCTATTTTCTTTTTGATACACTCTGTAAATACGGATTTCCAAAATTTGCTACTGAGATGTTTAATAAATGGAAAAACTGGAGGTTCCAGCCTGATGCAAAGATTTACACTATTTTAATTTACGGGTGGTGTAAAATAAACAACTCTAAAATGGCAGAGAAGTTCTTTAGAGAGATGGTGGATAGTGGAATCGAACCTAATGTTGTTACTTACAATGTTCTTCTGAATGGGATATGTCGGAGGTCTAGTTTGCACCCAGACGGGCGGTTTGAGAGGACTTTAAAAGCTGCTGATAATCTTTTTGATGAAATGCATCAAAGAGGTATAGAGCCCGATGTAACAAGTTATTCTATTGTGTTACATGTTTATAGCCGGGCACATAAGCCGGATCTTACACTTGAAAAGCTAAAGATAATGAAGGAAAAAGGCGTTAATCCATCATTGGCGTCATATACATCTGTTGTTAAATGTCTTTGTTCATGTGGACGGATTGAAGATGCTGAAAAGTTGCTTGATGAAATGGTTCAAAATGGGGTTACCCCGTCTGCAACGACTTATAACTGTTTCTTTAAAGAGTATAGGGGTAGGAAAGATGTTGAAGGTGCTTTGAACCTGTATAAGAGAATAAAAAATGATTTTGTATCATTTCCTGATACACATACGTATAATATACTTATAGGGATGTTTATGAAGTTGAATAGGTTTGATCTTGCGAAAGAGATTTGGGATGATATGAAGGGTAGTGGGGTGGGGCCGGATTTGGATTCATACACATTGTTGGTTCATGAACTGTGTGATAAGCAAAAGTGGAGAGAAGCGTGTGAGTATTTTGTTGAAATGATTGAGAAAGGAATTTTGCCACAAAAGGTGACTTTTGAGAGGCTTTATAGTGGGTTGATACAATCTGATATGTTGAGGACATGGAGGAGGTTAAAGAAAAAACTTGATGATGAATCCATATCATTCTCTTCAGAGTATGAAACGTATCATATTAAACCTTATAAAAGGTGAAAGTCATCCCATCACGCAAACTTGTATGTCCAAGTTATGTAAACGCACAGGAAGGGAAATTTCACGTGCAATGAGACTTGGTGGTCAGTCTTTACATTTGTTATTGATAATCAGTTTTCAGGTAACATTTAGTGCAATTTCACATACTTTACGGATCATAACTATGTGGTTATATGTCCTCATTTCCTTCTTTTTCTGCAGATGCAATAGGAGCAGTCATTTAAGAAACCATTTTATTGCTCTTGCATACATTTGTCTAGTTGGCTGGTATGAATATATATTCCTCAGTACACCGTTTGTTAGTTTACGGAAACTCAATGGTTATATATAGACACTTGTGTATATTTAATGTGTTAGAGGTGTGCGCACTCTCTCCTGTTGTTTGTCTGGATGGTTTTGAGTAATACAGGGCATTATTACTCCACAATGTGATGTTTTTTACACAAGGCAAATCCAAGGCGACCCTTATACTCGCCACGGTTCTTGTGTGTAGAAAAATGTTGTCACATGTTTTATTCTCAATACATGTACCATCTTCTAAAAGCAAAAACATGGTTATTATATTGGCAGTCATGGTTTTGATTAAAATCACTAAGAATGATCCTAGTTAGAGTGGCAAAATGGCCGGTGAGAAACCTTTGGAAGTGGGTAAAAACATGTTTTTTTAAAAGACGAATCGGTCGGGTTGGATCGACCCACAAACCTGTTTGTATTTTCTTTTCTTGAGTTATATGTTGTTGTAGGCAATGTTTTATATATTGTTCAAACCCATAGTATTACAACGATGGTCTGGTTTTTAAAACACAATAGTTTAGGAGGTTCTGCATTTTGAATACATTTTTGGTGACTTTTGAGTTTGACCCATTTGGCCTTGTTGACCTGTTACTATTTCCATTTCATATTTTCTTAAATTTCACTATCTGACCCATTACAGGCTATAACTCAAATCGACCCTTTAATTGATAAATGGGTCGAAATGATCATCTATGGCCCAAGGTGTTGTATTTTCCATACTTTTTGCTTGATGTAATTCAATATCGTTCTAATGCATCAGTGTTAACTAGGTACTGGATCTCATTCGCTCGTGGAAGCATGATGTACACCAGGGTCATAAATAGCACATTGATGAGTCCTCCGAGTCGCATATGTTTATTATAATGTTCTACTGATGAACAAGCCTGAATGTATTGCTGTTATATTGAGCATAAACATCGGAGATGATTCTTATAGTTTCATTTATAGTACAAAACGATGCCCAACAACAAAGATCCAGCTACAGGTGACATGAGTATGGACTCCAATCTACAAGTTTTGGCTATGAAACCTTATTTTCCGTTTACAATTGGTGTCCTGTGCTATACATCCGGTAGGATTTATCAGGATGAAGTTTTTATGTTTTATCATTATGGTTGTTATAGTAGAATTGCCTGAGCTAAGATGATGGGACCTCCTTGTAATACTGCACTGACGATACACATTTATACATACAAAAAGAAAGAATAATCGAATTCTCGTAAAGGAACAATCTACTACGAGGGTGTCTGGAAATGCTTATTTTCTGAAGATAACATTTACCAACTTCAGACCTTGAAAGGTTCATTGTCGGTTCTGAAAACGGTTCTTTTCACATAATGCAACAAAACTGGTATACCGCTGTATATTATACACTAACTTGTTAGGATTCTAAAAGACTAAAACATATATTTACCTTTTAAGCATAGAGCACATAATGAGTGATTCTCTAGTCTCATGTGCTAGTAGCTAAGACATACTAACAATATGAAATATTAACATAAAAAACCGAAAATAGAGGAAAGTTGAATGGTTATAAAACCCAAGGAACATAATTAGTAGTCCAATATTTCATTATCAATAGAGTAAATTACACCGTTCGTCCCTGTGGTTTGTCCAAAATCACTGGTTTAGTCCCTAACGTTTAAAAGTTGCGTATATGGTCCCTCTGACAGCCAACTAATAACACCCTTGGTCCCTGAGGTGGATGTCCGTCAATTTTGCCGTTAAACAGCCCTCACGTGATAAACATGTGAGGGTAATTCAGTCTTTTTCCCCAACAAAGGGACTATACATGAAATTTAATTCACTTATTTCATATCTCATGTCTCATCCACTTCTCTTAGAACCAGCTCCAAAATATAAACAAAAAAACAACATTTGTTTCTCTTCTTCATTTCTCAGTTCTAATAATATCTAGAATGAAAAGAAAAAAACACAAGCGTACTATGATTTCGATCACTAAATCATTTACACACATTTCAATCCATTTTTCTCTTTGAATTCCTGTAAGAAGTTTCATAAGGTAGCCCTTTTTAGCAGCATCTGATGCACGGACAAATATAGCAAATTTGGAGTAATCAAGGACATCTTCATATGGTAGCTCGATGTCATCACTGATAATCACTGGTACACAATGACTAGCAATGGCATCAAATAGGCGGTTAGATGAAGGAGTGTCTCCTGCAATGTTGAGGCAGAATTTAGCGGAAGCCATCCCTCGCGACGCATTGCGGACTCCTCCTGATGACACAGTGCCGAATGTGAAGTGTACATCTTTTTCATCTTTCATTAGGTAGTACAGTTTTTGACGAATCATTCCACCCTATTAAGATAAACACATCAATACACATATGATTCATTGCATAAAAAGTAATAGACACACCTGCGTTACTCCAATTTAGGCCAAACATTATTTCAGGTAACCAACTTAACTCCAATTTCCAACTTTTAAAAAAGTAATCGGTTAGTCAGAGCCTCATTAAAATCAAATACTAAAAGTTACTAAAATGTTGAAAGGTATCGACACACCAGCTTTTTCAACTGGCAATGATACCCATTTTTTTATCAGAGAGATTAATGTTTGAGGTGTTTTATGAGACTGATAAGTGATAACAATGTTGGTTACCTGAAACAAATGAACCAATACAGAAACAACAAAATCATGAATAAAGCTCACATCTTTTCTAAAAATCGCTCCTTGAAAATACACCAAGACAGGCCGATCTTCAAACGAAGGCGAATCACTATTACCAAGATGCCTTACAACATGTTTGTAAGGTGCAATGACATCTTTATCAATATTTGCTATCCGAGTAGGGTACCTTCCAAAATCAGCAAGAACCAACATCACAGAACCCAAAGGTTTTCTCGCTAAAAGCATACTATTCGGATGGTGAGCCATGATCAAATGATCCTTCCCTCCTGATCTTCTCCACTCATCTCTACCCTTTAGATAATTAGCTTGTAAATTGATCTGGATACTAAAGAATTATCACCAAATTGAAATAGGATTAACGAACTAAGGCTTAGGAACAACATTGACACCACAAATAAAAAAGCAAGTGATCGCGGAATAAACACACCTTTTCAAATCTAATGGAGTACCCAACCTTTTGCCCCAACTCAACACCAAATTCTTCAGACTCATCAAAAACCATCCTCGCACTCTCCACATCCTCATTCTTCCCATACCCATCAATCAAACTCGTCCACACCACGACATCCTTAACCAACATTTCATCAAACACCTTACGCGCATCCCCCATCTCACATTTCCCCGCGTAAAACTCAATCAAACCACTCCCCACAAACCCATCATCCCCACAAACCCATCTACAAATAAAGTTGACCAAACAACAATATAGTCAAATAAAGTTGACCAAACAACAATAAATAAGATCTCAGTTGTGTTCTTTCTTTGATTCAAATCTGAAAAGACTTTCATGAAACGAACTAATTAACCATCATTAATCTCTGTTGAAACATAGCTTCATTGAATATCCGAAAATTAAAGAAAGAATAATAATAAACATGTTATATTCAATCTTTATTTCGTTTTAAGCCACACAAATCGAAGACAAAATCATTCAACAAACCTATTCGAGACCTTTGATAGCAACATCTTGAAGCCAAAGTTGTTGGGAGTCCTTGTGTCATATAAACAATTGAAGAATCGAGGTGGGTTTGGGAATCTGAGACGAGATGAGTTTGTTGGTTATAAGAGATTTGATGATATTGTGTTTGTCATGGATTTTTTTACTGCGTTTGGTAAAGATTTGATGATATTGGTTATAAGAGATTTGATGATTTGATGATAGTGTTGGTTTGATTTGTGTGAAATGGTGTGTGAATGGATCTGGGTGTTGATATTTAAGTATCAGTCAAAGTCAAAGTGTGTGTTGAGGCAAAAAGACGTTATTACCCTCACGTGTTTATCACGTGAGGGCTGTTTAACGGAAAATGTGACGGAGGGACCAAGGGTGTTATTAGTTGGCTGTCAGAGGGACCATATACGCAACTTTTAAACGTTAGGGACTAAACCAGTGATTTTGGACAAACCACAGGGACGAACGGTGTAATTTACTCTTATCAATATATACGATTGTCAACGAAAAGTTACTATACATAAAGAAAAATTTCCACTATTATATGATATATCATAACTTTTTAGTGTTTTTAAACATAAAACTTAAGCTAGCCTATTTGTTAATGCATTTATTTTGTGAAGAAAAAGGTCATGTGTTCAAACTTTCATGTATTCCTTTTTTGTTTATCACTTTCTTTTCCCTTTATTATTTATTTTCACTTTCTTTAAATCCTTTTTTTATATGACAACATATCTGAAATCACTTAATTTCATTTCTAAAAATCAAACCTTTTGACAACATAATTAAGTTTGCGATTCGTCTGGAATTTGAAATTAATATAACTTTGAAAGAAATTAGAGAAAAAAAGAAGAAAAAGAAACGCATATGCTTGGAAGCATAAGGGGAGGGAAGATATGGATATGATAATTGGATCCCCGAAGCAATGTCTTTTGGTTTAACCTTGAAAACTTTTCTATCATACGTTTAATAATAACTTTTTCTTTGTTTATGTATATAAACACCTAGGATAACCCAACTTGTCTCTAATAAGATATAACGATTTGAACACTTAAAAAAAAAAAAAAAAAAAAAAACAAAAAATTCACACACATACAAAGGTGTTAAAATGTTTAGAGATAGCACTTCTCAGATCAGGCGAGGCCTCTCCAGAGGAGCTGGGCGCCGGGGCCCTGGCTGCACTAGCGATTGGCACATAGGGGAGTGGTTGCCCGACTTTCTCGGCCTGGTATCCTGCACCTCGCGCTCATGATATCTACATTCAACTGTGCCCCGGAGACACGGTCGAAGCACGCCCGCCCAGTGTGCTTCTTTCACGACATGCTCTGGTCCCGGGTGTCTTCCGGTGGTCTTCTAGCGTTAGAAGAAGTCGTGTCCGTCCCAGACATCTGCAACGCCCTTCCCCACCTTTTTTTTTATATGGGGTGAACGAAAAGACTGACCCCTTCGGTTACTTATGTCTAAAGATTTGGTATTAGGTCCGGGGTTCTTTGTCCGTTTCTTGAATAAAAGGTGAGGTAAATAGTCACACCCTTACTCGAGGAGGTATATAAAGGTGTATAAGCGAAAAACGCATAAAAGTATAAGAGGATGTATAGAATGATTGAGATAGTTTTCTACACCAATAAAGAAAACGGCTCAGTGTGACCTATTGATCGATGTTGGTGGTTGTTTTATTTAATTTATATAAAAAGAAAAAAAAAAGAAAGAAATAATAATCATATATACATATATATTCTAACATTTGTGTGTTTGGGTTATAATAGTGTAAAAAAAAGTAAAGTAACTCCCAATACCGTCTTTCACGGGTTATGGGTCCCAATACCGTCTAGGACGGTGTATGGGGGAGGTTGAGACGTAGACAGCCTTACCCCTACCTAAGGTAGAGAGGCTGCTTCCGGTTCTACGAAAGGTAGAAAAGGACCCCCGGCCTTTTGTAAGGAGTGAGGATCGAACCCTTGACCTCTCGGTTGAGAGGCAAGGGGTTTTCCAACTGATCCAACCCTACTTATTAGTGTGTTATTATAAAAATAAAAACACCACACACAAACATTCACTCAGTTACTCACTGTCTGAATAATAAGAGGTGGCTAAAAAATCATATATACATATATATATTCTAACCTAAGGTGCTGTTTGTTTTTTAGAAGATTTTAAGTCTGAATCTGATTACCATGAATAATAAGAGGTGGCTAAAAAATTTGAATCTGAATCATATGATGCCGTTTGTTTTTACAAAAACATCTCAATGTTCCAAGTATTCAATTTTAACAATTTAAGTGAAAAATAGCTATATTTTTACTGAAAATAAATTACGGAGTAATTAAAACTATTGTATAATATTCTTATCATATAAATTGACCAAGAAAGGGATAACACACGATCACAGCAACTCACACAATCCAACAAAACATTATCCTCTTTGAGATCTGGAGAAGTCAACATCTAAACCATTCACAATCAAAGCATCTCACACCATCTTCCTTCTTTATTTTACAAGATCCAATAAGATCGAACATGATTTTCTTCATTTGCTTCATCCTGTACTTTCCTAGATTCTATCAGTCGACTTCATTTGCATGTGAATGGTTTTAATTAATAAGATCGAACATGGTTTTAATCTCAAGAAGGGTGATAGCTGGTGGGTGGCGGTGGAGATAGGTGGTGGCCATAAAAAAAAAAACAGACAAGCGTATCTATTCAAACGCTATAATGAATTCACTTCATCATTCAATTTCCCTAACACTGTTGATTGGGTAGTGCTCGAAAGGTTTGATTTAATTCACTTTTTCATGAGATTATTGTTATTTGCAAACACATTTTTTTTTGATTCAATGCTTATATTGCCTTCAAGGCGTTTGATAAAATGATTATATTACATTGTTTGGTTAAAATTCATTGCAAACGCATTTTTTTGATTCAATGCTTATATTACAGGTCTACGGGGTGCTCGCTTTTTCTGAGGTCTGTGGCTTTGCCGGTTCTGTGGTGCAACGTTACACCCACCAAATCGCGCCTGATGTTACCTTGGTTAACCTTTTTCTTATGATTTGGTGGGCCTCTTATCTCCACTCTCAGAAGAAGATACTCATCTCTATCATCTTTGCGATCTTTTTCTTTGTCCTCACCGTTGGTGGACAACATGTCACCACATACCTTCACCTCGATGAGAGGTACTAATTACAAGCTCATTATTTTACCTCTCATTGAGGTGAAGGTATGTGGTGACATGTTGTCCACCAACGGTGAGGACAAAGAAGAAGGTCGCAAAGATGATAGAGATGAGTATCTTCTTCTGAGAGTGGAGATAAGAGGCCCACCAAATCATAAGAAAAAGGTTAACCAAGGTAACATCAGGCGCGATTTGGTGGGTGTAACGTTGCACCACAGAACCGGCAAAGCCACAAACCGCAGAAAAAGCGTGCACCCCGTAGACCTGTAATATAAGCATTGAATCAAAAAAATGCGTTTGCAATGAATTTTAACCAAACAATGTAATATAAGCATTTTATCAAGCACCTTGAAGGCAATATAAGCATTGAATCAAAAAAATGTGTTTGCAAATAATAATAATCTGATGAAACAGTGAATTAAATCAAACCTTTCGAGCACTACCCCAATCAACAGTGTTAGGGAAATTGACTGATGAAGTGAATTCATTATAGCGTTTGAATAGATACTCAATTGGCGCCATGACGTCTTTATTCTAATCTGTATATCTACATGTAAACATATTTATTTGTTTATTGTTACTAGTATCTATTAATGCGGGACTCCGTCCTGTGGTGTTGCGTTGCTTTTTTTTATCTCAGTTTGCTGCCCTATTCGCCAGCCGTTGTTTTCAACCACAACATTTTGGCTCTCCCCCTTTACATCTCTTTCATTGTTTTCACCCAACTACACTATTCACTCCCTTCTTTCAAGCCTGATGATTCACCTCCCTCGGGTGATGATGTTATGGCCTTTATACGCCCCCATCTCACTCCCTTCTCTCTTCTCTTCATTGCTGTCATAGCCTTTTTTTGGCTTTGTATATTCATATTCTTCAGAGTGCGTAATCTCAGCTTGGGGGTCCTTGTGCCCTTCCACCTTCATCTCATGTCTCTCTTGGTCTATCTCTCGGGATATTCTGTGTATTATCTCACGTTAAGCTCTGGTTCTGTCTCGTAATGCTAGGTATAATGTTATGCTTGACTTCAATTAATCTTACCTGTATCTATGTTTGCTGCAGTTTGTGTAGGTTTGCTGCAGTTTGTGTACACAGTCTCGTTGCTCTTCGCTTACAACCTACGCTACCATGCTTTCGATACTATGTTTCCACAAGCTGTAAGCGCTTCAACTGAAGTACCAGAAAAAGGTCTTATCCGAGCACCCGATGTGCCGGACCAATCCTCTGTCTTGCCCTTTTTCACCCATTTTCTAGGAAGGTCAACCTACATCCTGTATCAGCCTGGTAACATGCCTCGCTTCTTTTGTCTCTCAAGTCCTTGAATAGTTTTATTTTACGTGTTCTAAACTGTATGTGTATCAGCTGACCTTTTGTTGAGGTGCCGTTTTTTTATATTATCTGTTGAGTCATTCTGTTCTTAATTAAGATGAAATTGAAACACGAACTTTCTGTCAAACCTTCTCGTTAATTGAACCACCACCACCCACCTTAATTCACCTCAAAATGCATGTTAGTGTCTTCTGGTATGTGAAGCGTATGTGTGTGTTTGTTGGTATTTGTTGGATCTGTAAATCACCTAAAAAGTTTATTAATTTAATGGCTTTTATGACTTTTGCCCCAAATGCTTACCACTTACTATCCGAGTTTTGTGTTGTTTTGTCTTGTGTAGCATCTGTGACAGTGGCGCTGCTATGGGGAATCTATTATGTGGGTCTTGATTATGGGGATCTTGAAGTTTGGTATTCTATAGTCAGAATTTGGCTTTCTGCAAAAATCTGCAGGTTGCGTGTATGGGGCGCATGCTATGCCTTTTATGGCAGCTTGATTGAAGGTGGAAGATTTATTGTTCTTTGGTTTCAGGATTTTTTGTTGAAGACTGCAACTTTCTCAATTTTTTTTGGTTCTGTTTTTTGCCATTGTTTTTGCTTTTAAAAAGTAGGCGGGATTCATGTTTTGTGAATTTGCTGGACAAGTGAGACAAACACTGCGCCCGGGTTGAGTTTTCCTGGAAATACTGATTTTGAAAGTGAATATAAACGGATTAAGGTTGCCTTGGTATGTTTATAACTCTGTCCTGCTTTAAATCATGGGAATAGTGATTTGGATTGTCTAACCATTAATGTTTATGATGTTGCTGTTGCATAATCATGTTACTAACTTACAAAACATTTTTCCAATTTATATTTTTGTATACCATGACAAATGATGAGTCTGGAATGAAAGAGCATACAAAACTACAAACCTGTAATAAGTTCCACGCCAAGCTTTATGTGTTGAAGCTTTATATATCCCTACAAACAGATAGGTTCGTGAAGCATATGATTGCTATATGGTTCATTAGGCCATGACACCGCACGTACCAAAGTGGGCCAATTGAATGGGTGTTATCCAAAACACATTGCGCGGCAGCACCCTCGTTAATCTTAAATATTTACTGTATAAAAGATAAACATTCCGAGCCTTTCTTTGACTAATGTTTTTATCTAAAAAATTCTTCTCATTGTAAAAGACATCAACTTTTTAGGCATATAATGAACTCTTGCACAATCAACTGTTGACTATTTTACTGGGCTTGGCACCATGCTACATAGCTACAAATTTAGGTCGATAGATAATTATGTCCCAAAAGGATATTAAAAACAAGAAAGGAAACTCACGTCCCTTCCCAAACTAAAACGGCTCTCTCGTGTCCGGTTTTCTGCAAGCTCTTTATGCATCCATTTCACTATCATCTCACAGGCAGTGCATACTGGACTTCCCAATCCAAATGATACAACATCGCTCTTATCTAGCTAGAATACTCATAATGCCAATATTGTACATCGTACAAGATTGCTGAAATTATTCATATACCTAGGTGCAAAAGCATACATTAGCTAGGCACACAAGATATGTTAAAATAGAAATGCTTTAATGCATTGCGGAAACGGTGTAGATTTATATAGTCGTGTCATATATAGGTAAATGAAGCAAACATTGAATCCCTTCCTTACGGCTAAATAAATGTTGCCTTCAACGCCTTAAATAATAAGATTTGTGGGTTGATTAATGATCAGAAAAAAGTAAAGAACGAAGTAAATGATGTTTAATTATTTAGGGTAAAATACATCGTTGGTCCCTGAACTTAGGGCAGATTGCGCATTTGGTCCATAGATAACGGGATCCGTGGGAATGGTCCCCAATTTGGCCTTTTTGGTGTCCATTTGGTCCCTTGAGCCCCGTTATACTTAACTGTCATT